>JASDFA010000002.1:25407500-26607500 GCA_035772735.1 Datura wrightii
CCTCTTGCATAGGTGGATTCAACCTACGCTGATGTTCAATACTCGGAATGCAATCTGGTTCTAGATGGATCTTGTGAGTGTGAATACCAGTTGGGATTCCAATAATATCTGAAATGGTCCACCCAATGGCTTTTTTGTATCTCTTCAAGGTGGGACCAAAGCCTCCACTTGCCATTCCTCTAGGTCAGCTGCAACAATGACCGGTAAAGTGTTACCGCCTCCCAAAAATACATGTTGTAAATGGGATGGGAGTGTTTTTAGCTCCAACATTGGAGGCTCCTTAATAGTTGGCTTGGCTGGTGGGGTCACCCGATTTTTCAAATCAAGATCTATCTTCTTAGGAGCGTAAGTGTATGACCCCATGCCAACAAGTGCATTTACAATCTCCTCACTCCCATGAATCTCCTCAGCCCCAATGTCCATCAAAACGGCTGCTAAGTCATCGAGAAATAATAACTCCTCCATGGGTAAGACTGTTAGATACAAAAACAAAAACAAAAATGTAAAAAGGAAACAAGAACCAAAGTTAAGAAAACACAATTAACAAAAGCCTTAGCCGTATTCCCCGGCAACAACGCCAAAATTTGATGTCACCCAAATTACACCTCACAATTAAGATATAACCGGTCGATTGTCAAATATAAAACCTAACAAAGGTTGAGGTCGATTCCACAGGGAATATGGTAAGAACTTAAGTTAATGCGAATAACTATTACTATTGAGTTACTTATTTCCAAAAGGGGGAAAATATAGAATAATAAACAAAGTAAAATTGTTGAATGCTAAAATCAAATTCGATTTGTATCCAATTAACGATTTGACTAGGATTGTTTTCCCTAATATTTCATAACCACAAGGCTTATACACTAGTGATCTATTCTGGTGTTTAACATGCAATATTGGTAATTTAGGTTCACCTAATGATTGGTCCCCTATCTAGATGATTATCACCATGCAACTTGGACCGTATACGTGTGTACTTTAGTTGACCCTTCCTTAATATTGGATTATCTATCCCCGGACAAGTTTAAGCTATTAGATGAGGGTTGATAGCCTCAAATCTCCTTCGTTAATCCCTTTTTCCATTCTTTACCTCCTTGGTCCGGTAAGTAAGAATAAGGCAAGTCCTAACGTTTGCAACCATCAAGAATCAATCAAAATGAAGGAAAAAACAATACATGCATAAAACCCCGTTCAAGAATCACTAAATATTTTTACCTATGTGTGTTAATTCATCTTGGTTCCCACAAACCTAGTTATGGATTTAGCTACTCATACTTTTATTATCACAATCACAAATTATTGAAGAAATCATAATTGCAACTTACAAATTATTGTAGAAGAAAAATCACGTAGATTGAATAAAAACTCAATAATAGATGAATAAACTCCAATGTTGCTTTTGTTTCTTGACTCAAGAACAATTGATCAATACCAAAATTCTAGTTGAAATCTAAATAAATCAGCTCTATCAATTACTCAATAACTGTAGAAAAAGTTGTCTATCAAAAATAAACCTAAACTGTGTATTTATAGTTTCAAGAAATCCTTTTCCTAATTAAAAATGAAAACCAGGTCGGTAGTGGCAACGGGCTTGGTGATGGTTCATTTGGCCCTCTGATGAGTCGTTTCTTACTTAAAACAGTCATCCTCAGCACGTACCCATTTGTGGCAATAGGTCACCTAATGACTCGTCGTGCAAGAGCACGAGCCGTTAGGTCCCTTGTGGTCTCATTCCTACAAAAGTCTAGTGCACCTTACGGTTGTTTCCAGTGATTTGCTAACGAGTCGTTCCTTTATGTGATGACTCGTGATGTCTATCGTCAACTACACTGGCCACTTTGTTAAGATTTCCTCTTTCAGCTTTCACGATTGACCTCATGACTCGTTACCAATTGTAACGAGTCATTTCTTCAACTCGTCAGGTACACTGTCTTGCATCTTCAAAAATCCATCTTTTGCCCACGCCTTAAGCAATGAGTTTTGTCTCCTGCCAACGACTCGTGAAGTGCCTGGCAGTCAGTTTTTCAGTTGTTTTCAGCATTAATTTGACCAGTTCACTCCCCAACCTATTTTCCTGCAACATTAAGCATAAAACACATCATACTTATATAATCATACCCAAAATGCGCATAATTTCTTGGTTTTAAGCATTAAAAGTGTCGTTAAATCACGGCACATCAGCAAGGCTTTGGATGGCTCTCCCAACTTAGGCAAGAAGTTGGGCATCATGTGCTTATTCATGATGTACGTCATTTATGAGAAGCCCCCCAACTAAAGCTATACATACACACACACACACATACATGCATTTTCAGAGATTATTTTGATGCATAATTTTATTGCATAACTGTTTTTACACATCTTTCATATTTCATATTTAGTCCGTTTATTTTTTCAATTAAGATATTCTTGCTTAACTATTATTTCATTCAACCATTTTACATATCGTACATTCAATGTACTGACGCCTTTTGACATTATATCGTATTATGATATAGATTCAGGTAGACAGGATCAACAGTAGACTCTTCTCTATGATCTCACTTTATTTATCTTTTGGTGATGCTTTCTACTTTTGAAGAGTCCCAGTCATTTTTCAGTTTTAGTTTTATTTCTAGTAGAACTTAAGGTTTCCGAAGGAGTTTTTTCTCGGCACCTATCTTCAGACGTTAGAGGCTTCATATATTAGTTAGAGTTGAGTCATGAATGTTACTTTCTAACATTGTTTTAATTTCAATTAATAAATCTTATTTTTATTATATCGAGCTCAAACAGTTTTAGCTTCCGCATTATTTTATTGTACTTTCATCTAGTAGTAAGCTAGACCAAGAGTTCACTTGGATTACTAGGTGATCTGAGTGCCCACCACACTCAGGGTGTAGGCTAGAGGCGTGACATTCTGCCCGAGAGCTATACACTAGGTGTAAAAGGGCAAGATCAGACCTCTGTCAATCACATGATGAACTTCACTAGATAGAAAGTCATCTATAAAATCCTGACTCCCAAACACTCGATCTAGTCTCTTAAATAGAAATTATCTTCTATTCTGCCATTCCACCAAATAAGTTTACTCCCTTTGAATTTGAATTCTATTAATGCACATGTGTTGACAAAGTGCACAAAATCTGCAGTCTCTTCATATGTTACTGGTAATCCTCTTATTTTTTCATTTATTGGTAGTATGACAATAAAATATTCCCCCATAATCCATGATAATTCAAGATTCAAAGAAAATTGTTCAACATAATCCCATAAACCAACCTATTCCTAGCAGTGCACTTAGTGTAGACTTTTGTTACCACCACCTCCTAGTTAACCAAGTTGTTAGAGAATTTAATGGTCACCTGTTGAATTGTCTTTGATATAGTCTATCCTTTCCATTCTTCATTCCTAAAAATCTAGGTCTTTTCTGATATATTAACCATTGAGTTTTACAATCTCAGCCTCCTCCTATACTCTTCTATCCTATGAGGCTCTTGAAAAGGATCATTAAAGTAGTGAATGTATATTAATATCTCCTATATAGGTTTGTCAACCTCTTAAAAGTATTTTGATTGTTGACTAATCTAATATTCCAAAATAATATTTTTTAAGTCATTGATTAAGGTTGGTCTATTTCATCTTATAACTCCTTGTTGTCATTTGAAATGATACTATTATGCTCAACTTTTTTCTCTTTTTTTCACTTAATAGGTTATTTGTATGGCTTGGTGAAATGTCTTCCTCCTTATAAATCTATTGTATGTTTTGCTCTAAAGAATCCTCTTCTTGTGTAACCCTTATCTTTTTCAGTTTCTTTATATTAACATCTAGTTCTTCTATTTCTGCTGAAGAGGTTACAATTGCTAATTGTTACTTGTTACTTGTGTTTGATTTATTCTCCCCCTATACAATAGCTAGAACCTTATTATTGTTACTGTCTTTCTTTTTTTGGGTTGCTGTTTCATCCTCCTGTTGCTCAGATGTGTAGGGTTTAGGATCAAGATTACGTTCTATTCCTTTCTCTCCATTGCTTATTCCTATTGTATCTATTGCCTCATCAACATTCTATGTCTTATCTCCCTGCCAAATAACAATTGCATTGTTTCTACTAAGACTTGTGTTACTGGCTCCACTTGAATTAAGTTGTTCTATGTCTATTTTTGCTTTTTCAGGTTTTGGGTTGTATCACAATCATTCTCTTTCTCCTCATCTTTATTTTCTTGATCTTTTCCTGTTTCTTTTCTCTTTCCGTTCTTGCTTCGATGTCTTTCAAAGGACTCTTCCACCCATTTTTTGGAATAAATTCAATTATTTCCTTGTGTTACTAGAGGTTTTTTTTTACTTAGCAAACTTACTTATTCTTTGTTGATTTTACCTTTGTGCCTGGCTTCTTTGATATCCTCTCTTTAGAGATGCTTGCTTTCTCTTTGATGTTGTTTCTCCTTACTTCTTCGTCCTCATTTGTATCTTGTTGTAACACAACAAATTTATTGACGGTATTTACCCCTATTTTGCATTGATTGTAATTATTCTTGAATTTTTATAATTGCTCATTTCTTCATCCTCTTTGAAACTACCGTCCCCTTCGATTACCAAGACTTTTTTTCTCCCTTCGTATTAATCTCCTCCCACCTACTTTTCTTTATCCATATTTTTTTCTTTAGTTTTGTCGTTATTATTTTCATTCTTTGTTCTTTCCTTGTCCATTTTATTTTGTGGTTGATCCTCCTTATTTTTCCTTTTCTTTTGAATACAATTCTGGGTGTATAATGAAATACTTTTTTTTATTATGTCCCTGTAATTTGCATCTTTGACAGTACTTAGACACATAGTCATATTTGATTTCAATTAAGCTTTCAATTATTTTTTCAAAATTCTTCTTTCTCATCCCAATATTAATTTTTTGAAGGAATTCTGGTAGTAAATTAACCTCCATCTTGACCCTAGCACTATGGGTCATGTTTGATTTCTAGTAATCATATCAACCTATAGAGGTTTACCAACTACAACGACCGTAGAAAATACTATTTTCTTGACAAAGTAATTTAGTGGTAGACACAGAAAGGATATACATGGTATTGCAATTGTAGTTTGTTCGCCAGGGTCGAATAAAGGAACCTAATTTAACATCCTCATTGGATAAGACCTATTCATGTATATAATGTAAAAGACTGGTTTTGACAATAAGTTTACATAATTTACTAACCGTGTTGCACATATTATACCTATAGCTCAACAATCCTATACTACATTCTTCTTTCAGCTGACATTATTTTGGGATTACTCTTTTCAATTTCTTAATATCTTGGCATCCATAAGAAAACTTTCACTAACTGTATATTGAAGTTTTCTTCCAATATTATCTGTTCTAGTTCCCGACATCCCAAACAATCATTGTTTCTCCATACAAATAAGAAATTAGCTTCATAGGTGGAGGTGTTATCTCAAAGTTCACAGCCTCAAGGTTTAATATTGTAGCATAATTTATTGTATGTGATGGAATTGGTTTTTGCAGCGTTACTTGTGGTTGAACAGCCTCTAACAGAGGTTGTCCAGTTTTGAAATGACCATAGCTCGCCAGAGAGTCACGAAGTTGTAGGGTTTGTGCCACTAGGTTTTGTATTCCAGAGAGCAATTTTTTTGGTTGAAGATCGTATCATAAACAACACCAGAAAGCACATGAAGGATACTAGATATATATGCTTAAAACTATAGATTCAGAAGAAAATAAGTAGATTTGACTCAAAGTCAGTATTTATATTTGCAAAAGGACTTAATATTTATGAATAATTTAATCAAGAACCAAATAAATTAATTCATAAACTCAAAATTCTAACTCTGTATTTGTATCACTTGAATTAACCACCTTCTGAAATCATGGACGACGTATACATTAGATCAATAGTGGAAAATCTAGAGATTAGGCCCTTTAAAATTTGGACCGATAGAATTTCTAAAATATACATCTAATTCTATATCACACGTGAGTGTGTGAACCGACTGTTGGATCTTTTCAATGCTCATGTATTACTCCTTCGGTTCCATTTTAATTATTAGAATAATATTTATATATTCATTAAGAAAAAATTAATAGAAATAGTAATTTGATTAATATAATTCTATTAATTTTTTAAAAACATACAATAATATTTTTTTCACATTTTAGAATTACTTTAAATACTAAGGGTAGAATTGAAAAAATATGATCAACTACCTCTTGAATTTTGAAATTAAAAAATATTTTTAAATAATTATTTTTAATATATCTTGTAATAAATGAAACGGGGAGAGTAAGAATTAAACAAATACAAAAAATACGCTAGTTGCACTGACTTAGCAAGAAATGAAAGAAATTACTCAATCTAGTCTACAACTCATTAAAAAATTATTTAATAACATTAATTAAGTAAGTTATTTTATTATTTTACCCTTTATCGCTTTCCAACGTTAACTAGGTATTGAAAAACTTTTTAGAAATTTGCTTAATTATCATTTACTAAACAAAGATAAATTTGAAAAAATATATTAATGGGTGAAAATTATTTTCACCCTCCAACTTTATTTTAAAAATTGAATTCTTCCTTTAACTTTGAATAATAGACATATTTCTCCCTTTATTCTGATTGATTTTTTAAAATATCTGTTTTATCCTTATATTGTCATAAAAAATATTATTAAGTATATAAGTTAATAATGTTCTATAAAAAAAGTAAATTAGCAGAAATAATTATTTTATTAATAATAACCAGAACTGTAATATTTAGATACAAGTAAAAATAAAAAGTAATAATAATTTTACAAATATATTTCAATGCATGAAATACAAAAAAATTAATAAAATAAATACAAATTTAAAGATTATTTATTCATAGTGTAAATTAATGTTTAAATTATAATTTACAAATTATTTTATTAATAAAAATCAATATTTATTTATTTATATATACAATAGTGGATAAGAAAGAGGAGAAACATAAAAATACGCACATATGCATGCGCACGCGCACACACATTTAATGCATATAGTATATATTTGTTTTAATTATTATTATTATTATTATTATTATTATTATTAATAAATAGCATTAGATTTTGCGATAAACTCATAGAAGTGTTATTCTACTTATAATATTAGTGAATTTAAATAAGAAACTATAAATATCTAGGTTCAAAATTATATATTATATATGATATAAAAAGGTGTTACATAAATGGAGGATGAAAAATAATAAGATTAAAACAAATATTTTAAAAAGCCAATTAAGATAAAAAGGGGAAGAATGTCTATTGTTCAAAGTTAAAAAAAAGTTTGATTTTTAAAATAAAATTGGGAGGTGAAAATGATTTTCACACCCATATATTAATACCTTCTTTGTTTTTAAAAAAAGTAATTGGAGACGTACCCTACGCATTACACAGAAATGAAATGAATTATTATGTAATCATAAACTCTTTTTCTATTTGTGTGTGTGGGAGGGGGGGGGTGGGGGGGTTGCATTCTATCAAATTTTGAATTAAGAGTGTTTAGAAAAATATTTTTCAATATTTTCATGTTTAAATGAATTAAATAGTTTGAAAAGTATTTACCAAATGAATTTATTTTTTTTCAATTTATGAAAAATAACTTTCCTATATAAATAAGGAAAATGTAACGACCCGGACGTCATTACGGGATGGTTAAGGGAATAAAACACTAAAAACAAGCTAAGAAAGGAATAAAATAGGCTGTGAAATATTCTAAGTGTGCAATTGATTGATTTTAGGTGGCTACTGGTTCGGGAGACCGCTGCAGCGGTGGAATTTCCATTGCAGCGAGACCGTGGTAGCGATCAGAGTTCTGTTGTGGCGAATTTGGGAAATGACCGCTGGAACCGCCGTAGAGACACTTCAATCGCTGTAGCGGATCCGCTGCAGCAGATGACGAGAGTCAGAAAGTGGGTTTAAGTGGAAATTACGGTATTTTTACCCCATTATTCCAGAAACTCGATCAGAAGGGTTAGAGAATGAAAAATCTCTCCAGAGCAGTGAACTATTCTCCTAGGGTAAGAATTTCAACTTTTTATCTTTACTACGATTAGCATTGATCCTAGATTGCTTGTGGACCTTTAAAGATGGAAGTTTTGCAGAGAAAAATCCTAAGCTATTAAACTAGGGCTGGTTGTGGGATGATTAGGGGAGATTTGGGTTGTCGTTTGAAGAGTTTTGACCACTTCCCTAGAATTACAAGTTGGGAACCAAGGCAACATGGGAAATTGAGACTAGAATCGAGTAGAATTGGTGTTTTAATTTCGTAAATATACCGAAGGGGAGGGTTTGAACTATTTAGACCCATGATTGAGAAGTAAGTTGTCACGATCCGAACATAGGCCCGGATCGAGACACGGAACCAGAGACCCCAAGAGGCTCCAAGTCGACCCATGGCATGAACATACATCTAACTCAATCATAGATAAGCGAAAGATTTTCATAAATAACATAGGGGAAGTCTAGACAAAACATCTCATGTGATTACATGCACAAGTCTAAAGATGAATACAACTATGTCCAAAAAGCCTCTAGTAATGACGAGTTGATGGGAAAAGACCCCAACTAACCCTCTATAGTCTGAAAACTGAAAGACAAAATATAACTGACGAAAAAGGGCCCTCATAATATGAGGACTCACCAACTGAGGAGATGAAAGCTAACTCCGAAAATCTGACTAGCGGCGAGACTGAGCCTAGGTATCAGAGCCAGTATCATTAAATGATACATCATAGAGTATGCGGTCAGTACGTGGAATGGATCGAGTATGTAAGGTAAGTAAAACTGCTAAGTAAGTAAACTCTTTAAACATGCATAATAATAAACATATTCAAGACAAGATTCTACGAGTACGCTTGCATGCTATTTTCTAAAATCATGATCTGAACATAATTGGACATCATAACTGAATCGAATGACCCAAAGTTGAAAGCTGATAATTATAAGTAAAACTGAACATTGGGTCAAACCTACTGAAAACATAATATCATGACTGAAGTACATGCATAACTGAAATCATTAGGATCAATGGGAGACTCTTCATATAACCGACATTACCACGATAGAGCTTACATGGTCTCGACTATCACACTCAAGTGGGCAAATTCGTCCAAAATCTTTCTAGGACTAAGGGCACTACCATGATATCGATATCAAGCTCAAGGCCCCCTGAGGGCAGGGGAGAGTTCCAAGGGAGGTCCAAGGTATATAAGTAAATCAATGTTGGCGCATAGTTCTAAGGAACAGGGTTGACTGACCCTTAGCCTACTCGGTGCTAGACACTTCTCTCAAAAATATGCATATGGTCTCCATTGTTTTTCAATGAAGCTGACCATCGTCTAATGACGAAGCTGAAATAATAATATACACGCATAATCTGAAATCATAACATGAGGAGCCTTGGCTCAAAGCATACCACAAGCTGTAAATGATGGGAGTCTTGACTCCAAAACCATGTGGTAAGCTAATTCATGAAATCATAAGACATACTTGATCATATGGGCTTTCCCAATACTTAAACATGCTTGAAATCAACTCGATTTACTTTGAAAACATGAACATAAACATTGGTATATCGAAATCATACTTTCGTCTTAAACATCTCATCATACTTGAACTCATAACTCATAGATCTCAACTTTCATGAGCATTCATGGATGGGCATCATAGTTTAGAAAACTTGAAAACATATTTAAAATATTGTAAAATCTGCCCATTAATCATAATTCATTATTTAAAAAATATTTAGATCATACCCATGATTAAAACATAGAAATTCATGGATTGGGTAAAAAACCCATGGATTCATCAATTAGAACATCATGAATTGAGAGGGAATTAGGCATGGAAATGGATAATTTCACCCATTCATGGCCTTACATACCTAAAGAGATCTGATTTTACCACTTTCTTAATTGCCCAAAGAGAATTGAGGAAGAACTTGCAGAAAACTAGACTTTCCCCTCTTAAAACTCCTAAGCTTGCATGTATGAATTAGGATAGGTTTAGAATGACTTAACCCCTCTTAAAACACTCTATTTTGAGCTTAAAATGACGTAGTTTAGGATCCTACAGCTTAGAAATGATGAAAATACCCTTAATAAATTTTCTGAAAAAACTACTCTGTCAGTGGCAACGGTCGACACAATGGAACGTTGCTAGCTCCCACGATCCGTTACTACGACTCATCATCTCACCCTTGATTCAAATCTTAGATTCCCTACCACAATCGGACAGGACGAGTCATTACAAGCTCCAACAACTCATTGCTGCCAGTCATTGTCACTACTGCTCTAACCTGGGATTCCTCTAAATGGATGCTGATAACGGCTCGCTATATCCAACAAGGGGTCTTCCATGACTCATTACTTCCTCCCTGATCAAGACCAATCAGCACAACAACTTCATTCACTGACTCATTCCAACGTCCAACGGTCGTCCTATGGCCAGTTACATCCTAGCCGATTCTGCAGTTTCTCACCACGGGAACCTTTCACGGGTCGTTGGTCCCACCAACGATCCATTCAACAAGTCGTTTTGAGTAGATTTTCAAATTTATTTGCCAGTTTTTGTTTCAACTCTCGAGTCTAGTCTTAGGCACTTTTGGGGCATTACAATATCTACCCCTTGGAAAATTTGTCCTCGAATGTGGGAAAAACATAGAAAATAGAGGAATGCAATCATCATACTCAAAACACTGAACATACAAGCTGAAAACTAACAGAGTGACTGACTCCGAATTGAACTACATGACTGAATTGAATTCTCAAACCACACATACATCCATTTACATGAAAGAAACTGGGGTATAAGAGTTGAACATGAAACTGAATTGAGTATTAAGGAGGAAATTGATACCTCAAGCTGGAACTTAGCCGGAGGAATAAATGTAGGTATTTAGCCATCATCTCTTCTTCGGCTTCCCCCGTAGCTCCCTCAACATGCTGGTTCCTCCATAAAACCTTGACTGAAGCTACTTCTTTGTTTCTTAGCTTACAAACCTGACGATCCTGTATTTCCACCAGAACCCCTTCATAACTAAGGTTGTCTTTCACATTGACACTGTCCACCGGAACAGCTAGAGCTGGATCACCCAAACACTTCTTCAAGAGTGATACATGAAAAACTGGATGGACTGAAGCTAATTCTGAGGGAAATTCTAAGTCATATGCTACCTTTCCAACCCATTTTACAATTAGGTACGGTCCAACATATGGGGATTGAGTTTTCCTTTTTTTTCGAACCTTATCACTCCCGTCATGGGAGATACCTTCAGAAATACCCAATCATTAACTTCAAACTCAAGATCCCTTCTCCTTACATCCGCATAAGAATTTTGGCGACTCTGAGCTATTTTTGACCTGTCCCTTATAAGATGAACTTTCTCCATAGCCTCATGGACTGAATTTGATCCTATCATTACAACTTCACCGACTTCAAACCAACCAATAGGCGATCTACATCTCTGTGAATAGAGAGCCTCAAACGAAACCATTTGAATGCTGGAATGATAGCTGTTGTTATACACAAACTCAATGAGAGGCATATGATCTCCCAACTACCCTTGAAGTCAATCACACACGCTCTCAACATGTCCTCGAGAGTCTCAATAGTCCGCTCCTCTTAACCATCGGTTTGCGGATGAAACATTATGCTAAGCTTGACCTGAGTACCAAGTCCCTTTTGAAATGATCTCCAAAACTGGGAGGTAAACTGAGTACCTCTATCGATATGATTGGAAGATAGCACTCCATACAACCGAACTAACTCCTGAATGTATAATTTAGAATAATCCTCCACTGAATCGGTGGTTTTGATCGATAGAAAATGAGTTGTTTTGGTCAACCTGTCCATGACCACCCAAATGGAGTCATACTATCGACGAGTGCAAGGCAACCCTGTAATGAAGTCCATATTGATCTCCTCCCACTTCCAAGTAGGAATACTAATGTCCTAAAGTACACCTCCCGGTCTTTGATGCTCCACTTTCACCTATTTACAATTTTAACACTTAGACACAAATACTACAATGTCCTTCTTCATGCCATTCCACCAATATACTTTTCGTAAGTTACAATACATCTTGGTGGCACCTAGATGTATGGAATATCTGGAACCATGAGCTTTGTACAACATTCGATCTCTTAAATCATTAACATCCGGAATATACAGACGACTCAGATGTCAAAGCACACCATCTTTCCCTTTGGAGAATACATCTACCTTCTTTGACAGAGATTCAAATCCTTTTGGTTAAACACGTATTGTAGGCTCTTGTGGTTCGTAAACACATCTACATGGACCCCGTACAAATAATGTCTCCAAATCTTCAAGGCAAATACTACCGCCGCCAATTCAAGATCATGAGTCAGTTAATTCTTTTCATGGACCTTCAGCTACCTGGAAGAATATGTTATAACCTTACCATGCTGCATCAGTACACAAACAAGGACAATCCTTGAAGCATCACAATATACCAAAAACCCATTGGTACTCTCGAGTAGGGTCAACATCGGTGTTGAGGTGAGTCGAGTCTTCAACTCTTGGAAGCTTCTCTCACAAGCCTCTGACCATTGCAACTTCACTTTCTTCTGGGTCAATTTGGTCAACGGTGCTGCAATAGATGAAAACCCCTCAACAAACCTCCGCTAATAACCAGCTATGCCCAAGAAACTCCTGATATCCAAAGGATTCACTGGTCTAGGCCAATTCTTCACTGCTTCTATCTTTTGAGAGTCCACCTGAATACCCTTACTCGACATCACTTGACCCAAAAATGCCACTGAGTTCAACCAGAACTCGCACTTGTTGAATTTAGCATACAACTGACAAACCTTCAAGTTCTGCAGCACCACCCTTAGATGAGTGGCATGCTCCTCCTCGCTCCGAGAGTATATAAGGATGTCATTATATTATCAAGAACATATCCAAATATGGCTTGAACACCCTATTCATCAAATATATAAAAGTTGCAGGAGCATTCGTTAGTCCAAAAGAAATAACTATGAACTCGTAATGACTATACCGAGTCTTGAAGGCTGTCTTCGGGGTGTCACTCTCCCGAACTCTAAGTTAATGGTATCCGGATCTAAGATCTATCTTTAAAAAGAATTTATCACCCTAAAGATGGTCAAAAAAATCAACAATCCTAGGGAGGGGATACCTGTTCTTAATGGTAACCTTGTTTAATTATCGATAATCAATGCACATACGAAGAGAACCATCTTTCTTGCGGACAAAGAGGACTGGTGCATCCCACAAGGATTTTCTAGGTCCAATAAAACCCTTGTCTAGGAGGTCTTTCAACTGCTCCTTCAACTCCTTTAACTCGGCTGGGGCCATTCTGTAAGGAAGAATAGATATAGGCTGCGTATCGGGAAGAAAGTCAATACCAAAATCGATCTCCCACTCGGGAGGAATTCCTGGTAAATCATCTGGGAAGACTTCTGGATACTCACATACTACTGGAACTGACTGGATAGTAGGGGTCTCGGACGTGGCATACTTAACCCTAGCTAGATGGTACACGCAACCCTTAGAAATCATCTTTTTGGCCTTAAGGTAGAAAATGAAATGACCTACAGGCACAACTGAACTACCCTTCCACTCTAAGACTGGCTCACCCAAAAATATGAACTCCACTGCACTGGTTCTGTAATTCACTAAGGCATAGCATGCAAATAGCAAATCCATGCCGAGGATAACATCAAAATCGGTCATGGCTAACTCTTCTAAATCTACTGAGCTGAATTTTTGAAGGACTGTGACAGGGCAATTTCTATACATCTGTCTAACTACAACTGAGTCACCGACTGGAGTAGAGATTGAGAAGGGTTCTGATAAGATTTCGGGACTAACTCTAAAACTAATAGCAACATAGGGCGTCACAAAAGATAAAGTAGACCTTTGATCTAAAAATGCATATACATCAAGATGGAATACTCGTAACATATTAGTGACTACAATCGGGGAGACCTCCTACTCCTTGCGGGATGCTAGGGCATATAATCTGTTTTGGCGATGTCCGCCACCTGTACTAGTAGATGCTCCCTAATGGGCTGGGCGTGCTGGTGGAGATGCTGAACTAGAAACTGGGCCTCGGCCCCTATCATGACCCTGTCTGGCTACTGGACAATCCCTAAGCATGTGTCCGGGCTTTCCGCACCCGAAGAAAGCACTTGTACCCGCCAAACACTGGCATCTGTATCTCTCTCCATATCTGCTACACTCTAAAGGGCTAGTCTCTACGGGTTTGCTACTCTTGGACAAACGAGTGAACTCCAAGGCATACTCCTAAACCGTCATTTTTCCTTGTTTAACATTCACAAACTCGGCCTCTTTGATCTCCCTCATCTCCCGAGGGAAGAACCGATCTAGAAAAGTGGCATGGAACTCATCCCAACTGATAGGGCCTGCTCCAACTGCCCTACTAATCTTCCACTGCTTGAATCACATGTGTGTGACCCCTTCAACTGATTCGAGGCCAAATCGGTGCACTCCTCGGCAGTCACCACATAATCTGACTGATCTTCAAAATCTCCTCAATGAACTCATGTGGATCCTTGTCCACCTTCAATTCAAGGAACTCGGGAGGGTTCATCCTCAGAAAGTCACTAACTCTCGCTACCGCTGCATTCTCGTTCTGAGGGACATGCGCTACCGCCTGCTGATTGACCTGGGCAGTCAAGGCCTAGGCTAACATCTGAATGGTTTCCCTAAACTCCCCGTGGGCAACCGATTTGAGAGCATTCTCCCCATGGGCTGGTGGGGCCTGCTGATGCCCGTCTCCATTGCCATCCTCATGGATATTTTCGTTTCTATTTCTCCTTCCATTAACTCTACGGGGAGGCATGATTATGCAAACGCATATAGAACGAGTTAGAAGGATAGAGAGACACTTCACCTCACGATATAGATCATGAAAGAAGGGAACATTTTCTAAATGTCTCGTAACCTCTTTGTCATAAGTGTGGCGCGCTTCACACCCATGAAAAAAACTCCACTTAACGTGGCTTTTGGACACCCTAGGACACTTCAAAACCTAAGGCTCTGATACCAAGTTTTTCACGACCTAAACATAGGCTCGGATGGAGACACGGGACCAAAAATCTTGAGAGGCTCCAAGTCGACCCATGGCATGAACATAAATCTAACTCAATCATAAATAAGCGGAATATGATCATAAATAACATAGCAGAATTCTAGACAAATTATCACATTTGATTACATGCACAAGTCTAAAGTTGAATATAATTATTTTCGAAAAGCCTCTAGTATTGACGAGTTGATGGGACAAGACCCTAATTAACTCTCTATAGTTTGAAAACTAAAGAAAATTAATGAAAAAGGGCCCTCACAATATGAGGACTCACTAACTGAGGCTGATGAAAGCTAACTCCAAAAATTTGACTAACGGTGGGACTGAGCCTGGGTATCGGAGCCTGTATCATGAAATAATACAGCATAGAGTATGCGATCAGTACGTGGAATATACGAAGTATGCAAGGTAAGTAAAACCACTAAGTACATAAAATCTTTAAACATGATTAATAATAAACATAATCAACACAAGATTCTGAGAGTAGGGCTTGATCTTGGGCAGATTTATATGCCCAAGTGATACTCAAACGTATCATTTTTTACCTTGTTTGTTGTGCAATGTGTATATAATATCATGTAATTAGTAATAAAATGCGAATTTATACTAACCAACATGATTAGCATTTGTGTTGCAGGTAAATATGATTTTTAGGAGCTAAAATGCATGTTGGAACTATGTCGGAGTTGGACTTGGATGCGAGAGTGGAAAAGACCTTGGAATGCACATTTTATAGGGGCTCCGCGATGGAGACGTGCCACGCTACCATCGCGGTAGCACACTGCCTGAACAGGAATTAAAATGGCAATTTTCAGTGTGCCTTCGCGTCAGCTCCGTGGCACGGAGAGAGGCCTCCGCGATGGCCTCCGTGCCACGTTGAGGTTAATTTACCGGACCCTGGAAATTCCAGTGAAGGTCCGCGTCCACGCCGTGTCACGGAGGCAGTGCTCCACGTTGGCCTCCGTGACACGTTGCTTGTTATTCCGGAAAAAATTTCCCACTAGTATAAATAGCACACTTAGGTTTATTTTAATTAGTTTTTAGTTTTTAGACTGAGTTTAGAAGTGGAGAGCAGGAACGTGGGTTAGCAGCAGTTGAAGAACGAAAAAGCTAAGGGATTTCTTCTCTTCCTTTCTTCTTTCTATCAATTGTACGTATGATTTACACTCATTTTAGGATGATCAATCCACAAATGAGTGGCTAATTCTCTTCCTTGCTGAGGTTTTGAACATGTGTAATGAATTTTGATTGTAAATGATATGGTTTTCTTCTTCTTCTTTAATGTTGTTCTATTAATTCTTGTTCTTACTGCATTAGTGATTGGCCAACATTAATGTACATCTAAAAAGTCCAATTTCACTCGAAAGAGCAAGAAATTGGAAAGTTGTGAATTAATAGGGTATTGTTCTTAACTTGATTTGGGAAAATTGGGTTTTGATGTGCTTTCCTGATAGAAATATACTTGAAAGCCGTATTAGTCAATTTAGGAACCGGAATTGTAGTGCTAGGTCATAAATTGCATTTGATCACAGAAATGTAGACGGATGGTTTATGATTCTAAAGTGAAATTAAATACGAGAGTTTTAATTTCTAGGCTAATGTTCTTGGCTAGCAACATGAAGAAGAGATTAACCAAATTATCATGATTATCAAGTTCATTACTTGTTCTTAACCTTGGCATGTTCATATCCATTGTCTAAATTCACAAGTAAATAGTGTTATTAATTGTAGTATATATAGTTTAGAAACAAAAACTCAAGTAACTATTGGTTACATTGTTGTTAGCATAATTAGGAGTGAAATAGGAATATAGTAAACTAGGCAATTTTACGTATCTTGAGCCTCCTTGGATCGATACTTGGCTACTTAGCCACTTTATTACTTGTTTGACCACGTGCACTTGCGTGTCGGTTTATAATATATAATACCAACCGGAGTAGAACACCGGACAAGTTTTTGGTGCCGTTGCCGGGGAGGCTAGGCGATTTGTGAAATTGTGTTTAGTGTAAATTTACTGTATTTTTATTTTTATTTTCTTAAGTGTTAACAACTTGGTCTTAGCCTGTATTTTGCAGATTTTGTTTCTGTGAACACTGGCAAGGGACAAAGAGCTGGTGGAATCTTACTTAGAGCATGAACGTGAATTTCATAGTCAACGTAGAGAAGCTCTAAGAAAGAAGCTGCAGTTGCTTAAACATTCTATGATGGAGCAACAAAATCCACCAGTTGTGCGGGTAGTTTTAGTGTCCGATGAAGCAGCAGCAAGGCCGGTTCGCGAGGTGGCAATCCCACACGCTAATAATGTACATTCTAGCATTCGCAAACCAGAGCCTGGAGGGAGGTTTGAATTAAAGCAGAATATGGTGCAACTTTTGCACACAAGCGGGCAATTTACTGGTCTCCCTCATGAAGATCCACAACAACATCTCCAGAACTTTTTGGAGATAAGTGACACTTATATACCCGCTGGAGTGTCACCTGATTATGTTCGGCTCACCTTATTTCCATTTTCCTTACTTGGTGAAGCCAAGAGGTGGTTAAAAGCTGAACCACCCAATTCTATATCAACGTGGGATGATCTTGCACGGAAGTTTTTGATCAGATTTTTCCCTTCTGGTAAAACAGCCAGACTTAGAAGTCAAATTCTAAGTTTTAAACAGAGGGAAGGAGAAAATCTATATCAAGCCTGGGAAAGATTTAAATCCATGTTGCGGGACTGTCCTCATCATCATCAGTCCAATGAGGTGTTGGTACACACATTTATTGAGGGTTTGGAACCCCACACTAAAATTTTGTTAGATTCAGCAGCTGGAGGGCAAGCGCTGGAAAAGACTTACGAGGAGCTGTACACTTTGCTCAACCGAATTTCACAAGGCAATCCAGAATGGAATGCAAATTCTTCAAGAGGTGGAGCAAGGAAAGCAGCGGGAGTGCTTGAAGTGGATGGATTCACAACTATCGCTGCACAGATAGCTGCTTTGCAAAATCAGTTAAACACTCACTTCAGCAATATGAATTTGAACCAGCTTTCAGCTTCAGTCAATGCAGTTCAACAGATGTGGTGTGAAGTGTGTGGTAGTAGTGAGCATTCAGCTGAATGCTGTGGTGCAAATCCTAATTCTGTTAACTTTGTGGGCAATGCACAGAGAAATCAGCAGCAGTTTGGTAGTGGCTACAACTCAAATTGGAGGAACCATCCGAATTTTTCGTGGGGTAGCAACAATCAACAAGGCCAAAGTTCAGGGCAGGGAATGCACAGAAACCAAGGAGGGAAACAAAATTATCAAGCTCAATTCAGAAATCACAATGCCCCTCCTCCACCACCATCACCTACCATTGAGGAGATGTTCAAAACCATGATCGCTAATCAGGCACAATTGCAGGCTGACTATGTCAAATTGGCAGCCGAAGTGAAGAACAATCAGTTGGCGACCAAGGCTCTTGAATATCAGTTTGGGCAGTTTGCTAGTGCCCAAAATACTAGACCCCGAGGAGGATTACCTAGCGACATGGATCCTAATCCGAAGCAGGTAAATGCAGTGACCACGAGGAGTGGTTTACAGTTGAAGGAGGTGGAACCGGAAAGACCGCCTCAAAAGTCAGGAGCAGCAGATGTTGAGGGAGCGCAAATCTCGGATAAGGGGAAGAATAAAGAAGCTGAACCAGAAAGGCCTCCACCCCCATTCCCTCAACGACTTAAGAAACACAAGGAGGAGGCGTGTTTCCAGAAATTCATGGAGGTACTTAAACAGGTACATGTTAACTTACCTCTTGTTGATGTCTTGCAGGGAGTGCCAAAATATGCGAAGTATATTAAAGACATCGTGGCTAACAAAAGTCGTTTGACTGAGTATGCCACGGTAGCTTTAACGGAGGAATGCACTTCCCGTATTCAGAATAGGTTGCCCACAAAACTGAAACCATCTTTGGTATTCAGAAAGTTAGGTCTAGGAAGTCCTAGACCTACAACGGTAATCTTGCAGCTAGCAGACAGGTCTTTAGCTAAGCCGGATGGCATTGTTGAGGATGTGTTAGTTCAAGTAGGCTCCCTCATTTTTCCGGTCGATTTCATTGTTCTGGATTTTGAACCAGATGCTGAAGTCCCATTTATTTTGGGACGACCCTTTTTGGCAACCGGAAAAGCATTAATTGATGTAGCTGCAGGTCAACTCACGATGCGAGCACATGACAAGGTCGAAGTGCTCGACGTGTACAAGGTACCTAAGCTCCCGACTGTTTATAAGGATCTCTCGGTGATCAATGTGATTGATCATGGGAATGCTAATGGAATGAGTGATTCCCGAGAGTTACTAGGAAGGCCACCGGATAAGGTTGAGAACTACTGGGGGGATGATCATGATCGGGACAAATCGTCCATCTCCCTAGTAGACAAGTGAGCTTAAAGGACGTCGAGCCGCGACGGTAAACCAGGCGCTGCACGGGAGGCAACCCGTGAGAAAAATATTTTATTTTTTTCTTTTGCACAGTGTAGTTAGTTTTTATCTTTATTTTTGTTTTTATTTGTTTATTTCCAATTTTTATTTTTATTTTTCTTTTCTTGATTAGGTTTAGATTTTCATTTTAGTTAGTATTTTTGTTATTTTAGTTAGGGAAATCTATTAGTTTAACCAATTTTTGTTTAGTGAGGTGATTTTCAGGTATAACGGAGGAAATATACATGGAATCGAGAAAATGAGGCAAGGTATGAAAAATCAAATTAATTGAAGAAATAGTGCACTGGCGCGTTGGCGCCGTGTCACGGAGGTAAGGCACCGCGTTACCCTCCGTGACACGTTGAAGGCAAAATCCGGATTTTTCAAAAATCCAGTAAGCCAACGCGTTGGCTCCGTGTCACGGAGGAGGGGCTCTGCGTTACCCTCCGTGACACCTTGCCCCTTATTCAGTGCCGGGTCACACCGGGTTGCCGGGTGACCCGCGTGTTTTCTTTAAATAAACCCCCGATTTCGCCCCATTTTTCCCCATTTCCCTCTTCCCTCCGTGGCCAAACACCCATTTCCCCCTCCCCAAGCACCGTGCCACGTTCCAAGGCAAGGAAAAACATCAATTTTCTTCGGTTCTTCAATTCAAAGGTATGTTTTCATCGTCTATCTCAATTTTTTGGCGATTTTTGTCAAATTTGGGCATGTGAGGTGAGATATATCACCCTAGGTAGAAATTAAACGTGAATGTTGGATTATTTGTGATTGATACATGTTTGGATTGTTGTATTTAGCGTTTGAACTTATCGATTGCGTAAATAATTCGAAATTGATCATAGAATTGTATTCTAGGGCTTGGGTTGTTGAATTTGATTTGGGCACTTGATAATTTGGTGAATTCGATGCCGGGGTGTGTTTGTTCTTTGAGAGAAGTCGTGGTAAATATTGTGTAAATGTTAAGAGACGACGAATTCTCAAATTTTTGTGGGAAAATGCATAAAATGTGTGAATTGGTTAGATTGTTTGGATTCGTTTGTATATAGAATGTTTTTGTTGTTGTTTTTATTTGTTGTTTTTGTTGCTTGTGCGATGTGTGAATTGTTAGTGATAGTAGGATTGGGATTAGCTGTATGAAGTCTGAGTAGTACGCTAACCGTTATGCTGTCGAAATTTTGTTGTGAACGCACTAAGCATGAAGTTATGATGTTGTCTATGGTGTACTTAGAGTTATCTTTGCCATAATTTTGTAGAAGTAGCTAAGGCCTAAGTGTGGGGTAAATGTTGTGTAACCCGACCTTAGCCGAAGTTAACAAGTTTTTAGCTTAACGTTGTGCTTGTTTGTGTAAATTGACAGGTACAATGGCTAGCAGACAAGATAAAGGCAAGGGTGCTTCTACCTCAGGCACAGGTAGGAAAAGGATGAGACTGGGCACTGCAGTCCCAGCTGCACCCGCTGTTCCGCGCGGCCAACGCCGCCAATACAGAACAAGATGGGTCACCGATGAAGGGAAGAAGTGGTACGCGAAACATAAAGAAAACAAGTACTTCCCCGAGGAACATATTGCACGGGAACCACTCGCACAGGAGTTCCCTCGCATTGTACAGAGAATTGAAGCAGCTGGGCTCAGCTTTATCTTTCAGGAGCCCAAGGAGTGCAACCTTCACTTGGTCCAGGAATTTTATGCAAATTGGAACCCGGCCATCAGAAGCCACACAGTGAAAATCAGAGGGCAGATTGTCACTCTGGAACCCCAGCAGCTGAATGCCATCGTTGGAGCGCGGGACACAGACGCCCATGTTCTCCGCCAGCTAAACATCACCCCACCGTACGCCGACATCAGACGTACGTTGTGTGGGGCTCGATCCACGGCCGGATGGAGTAGACATAAGGAGAGGGGTTACCACCAGACTCTGCCCTATTCGAAGATGAACAGGGAGGCCAGAATCTGGCTTAAGATTGTATGTTCGTGTTTGATCCCGGGAGTCCATATGACAGATATGACCCAGGACCGTGTCTGCTTGGTGTATGCCCTTATGAAAGGGCTTGAGATTAATGTGGGGGCGGTAATAATATCTGCCATGAAGAGAGCCAGACTGCACCAGGGCCACAGATACGGGTTTGGCGGACTCATCACCACCTTCCTCCGAGGCCTCGACATTGAGGAAGAAGCCTTGGATTATATTCCGCAGTTGGAGCGGAGGGCCCTCGACGTGACAAAGACTAAGGCCCCCGACACTACACACGGACCAGTATTGACTTTGGGCGAGCGACATGCTCGTGACGATCAGTACATGGCCCGTATGTTCGGCATGCTGATGCTGCAGCTACGGATTGGTGGGAGACCAGACACCGAGGAGGAATTATGGCAGTTGGAGCTGGACTACCCCTTTGGCGAGAACGCCAGAGCCTTATGTCGGGTAGGGCCAGCCTTTGTGGAGCCTACAGATGACGATGTCCCTACTGATGAGGAGACACGTCGTGAGGACTCTGATGTGGAGTCCGATGACGACGATGGAGGTGATTCAGATATGGGCGACGAGGCCGCAGCACCGGATGAGGAAGTCGAATATTTCGACTGAGCAGGGAGTTCCACCACCCAAAATTTTGTGCTTTGTATTGTTGTGAACACTGGGGACAGTGTTTGATTTAAGAGTGGGGTGGGGAGTAGTTAGGTGCTGGGACATAGGCTCTAAATTGCTGTATATTTTTCCTTGATATTTATGTATGTTTGTGCTTTCCCTGTGGCGAACTGATTTGTGATGTATCTGCATATATTTGTTTATGTGGTTAATGATGTGTGTTTTTGAAAGTTATGGTTGCTAGTGTAAATATTTTGTAAATTTTGTAAATATTGTTTTCTCTATCGACATGATCGATATTTTTCAAAATTTTTGCGAACATATTTTGCAATTATCAAAATCTTTTGTAAATATGTTTCCATCGAAATGATCGATGTGTTGCAAAAATTTTTTGATGTTTTTTTTATTTTTTTGGGTTTCTCGGAGTTTGTTTTCGGTTCTTTTACCGAGAATAGTCCCATTGAACCGATGTCATAGTTAGTGACCGTTCCCTATGATGGATGGATGACGACCGTCTTAAGGGAAATGTAGTCGGTAGGAGTAGGATTTTTATTTGTTTTTTTAGTTTTTCTTTGGTGGATTGCATCAATGAACTTTGGTTGCTTATAGTTGCTAAAATTTCGTTGCGAGTTGTAACTGATGTTCAAAATGTGAAAGTGATTCGTTTGAAAGCATGCAATTCGGTAAATATGTTGAGTTACCTAGGCTATAGAATTTGATTCAGTATGATTGAGGCTTAATCTTGAATTCATGTAATTGACTAATTAAAGAGTCTGTGAATGCATCTTGATTCGAGCATGTGCATGAAGTGTGAAGTGAGGTATTGCTATTCCATGTCATTGTGAATTGTCTAGAACTTGCCTGGTGTGTATACAAAACGAAATGAAGGAGGTGTAGTGTTGGAAAGGATGTAGGCATTTCTTTGTTTTAACCGATAGTTTCCATTTTTTTCTTGTCAAATTCTACCTTTTTATATGTTGTATACCCTAGTCAGCCCGTTGAGCCTTTAGCCGATTTCTTTCTTTTGTCCAAAAGTGTATGAACTAAGCTTTATTCCTTCTTTTCATTAGCCTTAAAGTCTATAAGAAACTCTTAAGCGCTTACAAAGAAAAGAAAATGTTTCCCAAAGTGTTAAAGAGTGAAAAGAAAAAGAAAAGCAAAGTGAGGAAAGAAAAGATGAGGTTGAAGAGGCACTTGTTGTTAATTGATAGTGAGGGTACTTGAAAACCCTTTGTTTTGTGTCAAGTGTGTCTGATGAAATGGGCTGTATGAAAGTAAACCAGCATGAATGGGAGAAAAAGAGAAAAGAGAGGAACAATGTCCATGAGTCGATGGGAATGAGTTGAAAAGGCGCTTAAGGATGCTAGCGACTATTATTGGCTAATCCAATATATATATACTAGATCCATAGCCCCGTTACAACCCATTAAAGTCCTACGTGATCCTATATTGCATTTCTTTATATTAGTGGAGTAATACACTAAGGGCAAGTTTATGGGTCATGACATGAGGCATGTGAATTCTTTTGGGAGAGAGAGTGAAATTAATTTTTATATGCCCCTACTTGCATGTTTGTGTGCTGCATGAACATAAAGGGGAAGTTTCTCTCGAGTTGTGAGGGCACATGCTTGATGAAAGATTGATTTTCGTGTCGGATTTCTTGATTAGTTGATTTGCATGAGTTTGCCGATATCAAGAATCAATTCTTTAAGTCTAGAAAGTCTTGATGTATTAAAGGTCATTGTATTGTACGACCAAGCATGTTTTCTTGAAGATTTGCAAAAATTGAATAATCGGTATGACCGTAGCGTAAATTGTTGCACCATAGTGACGAAGGTTGGGATGTAATTTGCATGATTTGTGTATATGTTGTTCGAGGACGAACAAGGATTTAAGTGTGGGGTAAGTGATCTTGGGCAAATTTATATGCCCAAGTGATACTCAAACGTATCATTTTTTACCTTGTTTATTGTGCAATGTGTATATAATATCATGTAATTAGTAATAAAATGCAAATTTATACTAACCAACATGATTAGCATTTGTGTTGCAGGTAAATGTGATTTTTAGGAGCTAAAATGCATGTTGGAACTATGTCGGAGTTGGACTTGGATGCGAGCGTGGAAAAGACCTTGGAATGCACATTTTATAGGGGCTTCGCGATGGAGTCGTGCCACGCTACCATCGCGGTAGCATACTGCCTGAACAGGAATTAAAATGGCAATTTCCAGTGTGCCTTCGCGTCAGCTCCGTGGCACGGAGAGAGGCCTCCGCGATGGCCTCCGTGCCACGTTGAGGTTAATTTACCGGACCCTGGAAATTCCAGTGAAGGTCCGCATCCACGCTGTGTCACGGAGGCAGTGCTCCGTGTTGGCCTCCGTGACACGTTGCTTGTTATTCCGGAAAAAATTTCCCACTAGTATAAATAGCACACTTAGGTTTATTTTAATTAGTTTTTAGTTTTTAGACTGAGTTCAGAAGTGGAGAGCAGGAATGTGGGTTAGTAGCAGTTGAAGAACGAAAAAGCTAAGGGATTTCTTCTCTTCCTTTCTTCTTTCTATCAATTGTACGTATGATTTACACTCATTTTAGGATGATCAATCCACAAATGAGTGGCTAATTCTCTTCCTTGCGGAGGTTTTGAACATGTGTAATGAATTTTGATTGTAAATGATATGGTTTTCTTCTTCTTCTTTAATGTTGTTCTATTAATTCTTGTTCTTACTGCATTAGTGATTGGCCAACATTAATGTACATCTAAAAAGTCCAATTTCACTCGAAAGAGCAAGAAATTGGAAAGTTGTGAATTAATAGGGTATTGTTCTTAACTTGATTTGGGAAAATTGGGTTTTGATGTGCTTTCCTGATAGAAATATACTTGAAAGCCGTACTAGTCAATTTAGGAACCGGAATTGTAGTGCTAGGTCATAAATTGCATTTGATTACAGAAATGTAGACAGATGGTTTATGATTCTAAAGTGAAATTAAATACGAGAGTTTTAATTTCTAGGCTAATGTTCTTGGCTAGCAACATGAAGAAGAGATTAACCAAATTATCATGATTATCAAGTTCATTACTTGTTCTTAACCTTGGCATGTTCATATCCATTGTCTAAATTCACAAGTAAATAGTGTTATTAATTGTAGTATATATAGTTTAGAAACAAAAACTCAAGTAACTATTGGTTACATTGTTGTTAGCATAATTAGGAGTGAAATAGGAATATAGTAAACTAGGCAATTTTACGTATCTTGAGCCTCCTTGGATCGATACTTGGCTACTTAGCCACTTTATTACTTGTTTGACCACGTGCACTTGCGTGTCGGTTTATAATATATAATACCAACCTGAGCAGAACACCGGACAGGGCTTGCATGCTATTTTCTAAAATCATGATCTGAACATAATTGGACATCATAACTGAATCGAATGACCCAAAGTTGAAAGGTGATAATCATAAGTAAAACTGAATATTGGTTCAAACTTGTTGAAAACATAATATCATGACTGAAGTACATGCATAACTAAAATCAAGGGGAACAATGGGAGACTCTTCATATAACCGACATTACCACGATAGAGCTTACGTGGTCCCAACTATCACACTCAAGTAGGCAGAGCCGTCTAAAATCTAGCCAGGACTAAGGCCACTACCATGATATTAATATCAAGCTCAAGGCCCCTTCGGGGAAGGGGAAAGCTCCAAGGGAGGTCCCAAGGTATATAACTAAATCAATGTTGGTGCATAGTTCTAAGGCACGGGGTAGACTGACCCTTAGCCTACTCGGTGCTAGATACTTCTCTAAAAAATATGCCTATGCTATCCATCATTTTTCAATGAAGCTGACCATCGTCTAATGACGAAGCTGAAATAATAACATACACGCATAATCTGAAATCATAACATAAGGAGCCTTGGCTCAAAGCATAACACAAGCTGAAAATGATAGGAGTCTTGACTCCAAAACCATGTAGCAAGCTAATTCATGAAATCATAAGACATACTTGATCATGTGGGCTTTCCCAATACTTAAACATGCTTGAAATCAACTTGATTCACTTTGAAAACATGAACATAAATATGGGTATATCGAAATCATACTTTCGTCTTAAACATCTCATTATATTTGAACTCATAACTCATGGATCTCAACTTTCATGAACATTCATGGATGGGCATCATAGTTTAGAAAACTTGAAAACATAATTTATAATTTAAAACATTGTAAAATCTGTCCATCAATCATAATTCATCATTTAAAACATGTTTAGATCATACCCATGATTAAAACTTAGGAATTCATGCATTGGATAAAAACTCCATGGAATCATCAATTAGAACATCATGAATTGAGAGGAAATTGGTTATGGGTGTGGAAAATTTCACCTATTCATGGCGTTAAATACCTGAAGAGATCTGATTTTACCACTAACTTGATTGCCCGAAGAGAATTAAGGAAGAACTTGTAGAAAACTAGACTTGATCACCTCTGAAAACCCCTAAGCTTGCATGAATTAACTAGGATAAGTTTAGAATGACCTAATCTCTCTTAAAACACTCTATTTTGAGCTTAAAACAATGTAGTTTAGGACCCTAACACTTAGAAATGATGAAAATACCCTTAATGAATTTCCTGGAAAATTGCTCTGTTAGTGGCAACGGTCGACACAACGGACCGTTGCTAGTTCCCACGGTCCGTTACTACCACTCGTTGTCTCACCCATGATTCATGTCTCACATCCTCTACCACGACCGGAAAGGACGAGTCGTTACAAGCTCCAACGACTCATTGCTTCTAGTCGTTGTCACCACTGACCTAACTTGGGATTCCTCTCAACGGACGCTGACACCACCTCGTTGTATTTAATAATGGGTCGTTCCACAACTCGTAACTTCCTTCCTGATCAAGACCAATCCTCACAACGATTCCATTCAACGACTCGTTGCAACGTCTAATGGGTCATCCTGTGGCCCATTACTTCCCAGCCGATTCTACAACTTCTCACCCAGGAACCTTCCACGGGTCATTGGTCCCACCAATGATCCGTTCAATGAGTTGTTCTGAGTAGATTTTCAGATTTTTTTTGCCAATTTTTGTTTAAAATTCTAAGTCTAGTCTTAAGAACTTCCGGGGCATTACATAAGTAACTCTTGTTATGTAGATTTCGAACTACCTGAAGCTTTGAGAAAGGGCAAGCCTCTCGCAGAGTAGCCGAATCGTTTTCTTCGAATTTAAAGGTAGGTTATGGTTAGAGGGTTAGATCATATATAATGACTTGTATGCATGTGTAATTATGATATGAGATTGGTCTTCGTACATTATTTGTTGTTGGATGGTTTATTTGAATGATTAGGGGAGATCATGTTAATGTGAGATGATTATGAGTTGTTATATAAATTTCATGAAATTGTGAAGCGGGTTTCTTTTAAGAATGCTATAATGTGAACCAATGGTTTATATCTGTGCAAGTGAGAGAGTGGAATGTAGATTCCTAAGTGTTGAATTATATATGTATAGTTGTATTTTGTTACATTTAATGGATGAAGAATGATTTGGGTAATAAAAGTATCCTGAGATGAGTGGCTCGTGCCCTAGGGAAGCAACCGGGCGAGCAATATTGTCGAGTGGCTCGTGTCTGAGGAGAGCATTTGGACGAGCATATGAGTGGGAGAGGGTGTCACACCAGCATGGTATATGAATTTCTAGAGTCCCCTGCAGGTCATGACCGGAAGGGAAAAATAAGACCCTCAGGTATGTGTGTACACTGAGTTGTGAATTTTGAATGGTAATAGGATATGGTGGAGGCGTGTGCCCGACAGGTTACCCTATGTTTTACATTTTTTTGTTGTGTTGTGCTTATCTATAAGAATGAATGAAGAATGTGCTATGTGGTTGTGGGAAAATTTGGACTTTATTACATAATTTGAAACGAAGACGTGAATCTAATTCTAAGTGTAACACAGTCACGATGTTGGTAATTATTTAGTGGATTTTTGCCTGTAATTACCTGTTGCATTCATAAGGGATAAAGACATACTATTTATTGATTCTCATACTTGTGTGATAGTTGAATTAATCTATAGAGTATGTGAATGGATGAACCGTTGAACTATTGATTTGATGATTCGATGAACTGCTGAAGGTGCAGCTAAGTTGAGCTACTTCCTAAGGTAGTACCGCTGCAGCGAGACTGCTGTAGCGATCAAGTGACCGTTGCAGCAAAAGGCCTAATCTAATGAGCAGGCTGGCTATCGTCTGTGTTAGAGCCAGTGCACTTGAATTGATTTATATACTTCTATATGATGCTAAATACTTATTTTATGTCATTGTTGCTATATTTACACGTTATTATGTGAGATCGGCCGATGATGCCTACCAGTATCGTGTTATGTATAGACCCTACGCTTGCATTTCTTTTCTGAGTACAGAGTTAGACCTAGGTAGTTCTTCACATCCTTACTTGTAAGCAACCACAGTTTGTGGAAAGGTGAGAAGAACAAGGAGGCAATATCGCTCCCCCATTTTAAAGATGTCCTTCTCTTTCAAGCACTTATTTTCTTTGTTCTTAGTTTTAAATATTCTTAGACATGTAAACTGACGTTTTGTGCAATAACTTTCCGGTCTTGGGATTAATTCAGTTGTTTTGTTTGGTTGTAAGAATTTGATTACTGTTTCCGATGGTGTCTTTCATTAATCATAGTTCTTATCTCTTTTTGAAAGTTTAATGTTGGGGTACTTATTGGGAATCATTGGTTCGCCAATCGGGGGGGGGATAGTATGGATGCCAATCATGTCCATTTGGATCGTGACAAAGTTGGTATTAGAGCTTTAGGTTCGTTAGTATCAGAGCACTAAGACGGGTCTGTAGAGTCTTGTGGATCGATGTTGAGACATCTATAACTTATCTTCGAGAGGTTGCAGGACTTCCAAATCGATATCTGGTGATCCAAATTGGTATCTAACAATTTTTCTTCTTTCCTTCTCAGATAGTTAGAACACGCGTTAACGGTAGCAGAGACGCAACACTCGAACCAACAGTTGCAGCTATAGTCGGTAGCAGAGAAAGGGGAAGAGGTCATGGATGAAGGCTAGCTGCTGCTATAGGAGGGGCTCATGCTCCTGCTCCAGTCAGTTAGAGGTCTGCATCTCTTGTGCCACCAGTAGTACCAGAGCAGGTGGCTGTTGAAGTTGAGGTTCTAACGCAGGGAGAAGTTCCTGCCGCACCAACATCCTCTAAGGTTCTAGCTCAAGTCCTCAACCTTTTGAATGGCCTTGTGGGTATCGGGGAAGAGCCAGGAACTCCAGCGGGTCAGTAGTGGAGAATACAGCATGCTACTGTTGTGGCTTCTCGGATTGATGATATGTCGGAAGCTGTCATGTTCTCAAGGCCAGTAGTGGGACTGGTGATGACGGGGGAGGAGCATGACCTGTTTTAGAGGTTCACCAATATGAAGCCTCCCACTTTCTACGGCACTGAGGCAGAGGACGCCTATGAGTTCATCATTGATTTTCATAAGAGGCTCCACAAGATAGGGGCAATAGAGAAGTATGGTGTAGAGTTCGTCACTTTCCATTTGATGGGGGATGCTAAGCTTTGGTGGAGAGCTTTTGTAGAGTGCAGAATAGCAGGGTCACCACTATTGACTTGGACCCAATTCTACTCCATCTTCCTGGAGAAGTATATTCCCCGCACTCTAAGGGACAGGATACGAGATGAGTTTACCACCATCGAGCAAGGGAACTTATCTGTTGCAGCATATGAGGTTCGATTTTATTCACTGTCCATGTATGCTCTAACCTTATTATCCACGGAGGAGGAGAGGATCAGGTGATTTGTTAAAGGCCTAAATGTGGGTCTTAAGGTATTGTCTCTACAGATGGTCTCCTCAGGTAAGACTTTCCAAGAAGTTGTAGAGTATGTGAAATCCGTGGCAGGGGTGAGCAGGAGGGGTATGCGAGGAACGCCGAGAAGAAGGATCGGGGGGTAGGTTTTTATGGTGGTTCTTTTGCTAAGGATCTGTCACCACAGGGTTTCTCTGGGTGCCCTATTTAGTCTGCCATACAAGTATTAGCAGGAGGTCTGCTGGGGACAGCTCCACGACCATCAGGTGCATTTGAGGGTACTCAGATTGTTCATTCAGACTTTGGAGCTTGACTTATTTCCTCTGTTCTAACTTAGAGTCTAGTTATTGAGAAGGTCTGTCATGAATGTGGTGAGTATGGCCACATCCGCAATGGTGCCCTAGGTTTGGGCAGGGCGATCAGATTGTTCCTCACCTAGCTCCTCAAGCTCCAGCGCCTGCCGGGAGAGGAGATAGTACATTCAGTCGGGATCGCCCACAGCTGGGAAGAGGTAGTCAGCCAACCATTACAGGTGGTGCTCAGTAGAGTAGAGGAGGTGCTCAGGTGGGTGGGGGTGACACCCAGGCAGGTAGAGGGGTGACACATCCCAACCGGGGATGTTCTCAGGTAGGTAATCAGGCCCATTTCTATGCTTTTCCTAGTAGACCAGAGGTAGAGGCTTCAAACGTTGTTATTATAGATATGATCTTCGTGGCCGATAGAGTGGCTATTGCGTTGTTTGATCCAGGCTCTACATTTTTTATGTGTCTGATTATTTTATGTTATACCTCGTAGGATTCCCGGCACCTAGATGGCCTATTCGTGCGTTGGTTGAGCATATTTGGAAGCCATACATGCTAGAAAAGGGCCCGGAGAAAGATCGGACAAGCGCCAAGTCGGCGCGTCGCAAGGCAAAATGCGACTTATAAATCGCATTTCCGGAATGCAACTTATAAATCGCATTTGAAGAATGCGACTTATAAATCGCATTCCATGAATGCGATTTATAGTGCCAATTATATTTATGCTCCCACTTCGGTTTTAATTTAGTATGTTCATTATATTTTCCAGAAACGTGAGAGAAAACAGAGGGGGCGAAGGATATGGATAAATTGTCGCTCGATTACGCCGCCAAATGCGGTCCAAATTCAAATTAACCTCAGGTACCGAGGTATTTAGCAACAGGGAGCATTCCTACGGATTTTGTTTCGCGAAATACGGCCGACGAATCATCGAGCTACCGAGCTAAGGTAAGTAGAATTGCTCCAAACTAGTGTCTATGTGCTCCTAGCTGTGAAGTGAATACTTCTCCCTTCTGGACTTTTGAAAAATAGCGAGTTTTCGACCGTCTTTCGATAAGCCTAAGTTTAGGCTACAATTATATCAAAAGTGACATCGTTCTTTAGAATAAAGCTATATTTAGTATTAATTAGCGTATACATGAATGCAGTTGGGAGAAATAGCTGGAGTATTGACCGAGCCTCGTCCGACAGACGGATAACTCGAGGTTAAGGTATGTAAAGCTAGTTCTTTCGGCAAGTTGGTAGCTTTAGCCTTGTATAATACAATAAACTCCGTAGTAGAATTTCCGGAAGTGGAATGTTAAGTATTGTGCGAGTTCAGTAAACCTAGTTCGCGTTGTGATATCATATTCAGTCTGAAAGTTAGAAAAGCATGTGCCCAAGGGCAAGTTAGTATTTCAGATTCAGTATAGCCTATTATGTGAATAGCAAGCATGTTGTAGAATAAAAAGGAATAGATTTTCATAATAAAAGTCAGTAAAGAAAGATCTGATAGACAAACAGTATCTTGGCTACAGAGTAGCCGTACAGTTAAACAGAGGTTACAGAATCAGTATAATTAGTAAGAATCAGTTCAGTATAGAAACAGATCAGAATAAGAAGTTAGATTCCAGATAGTCTTTTCAGTTATACATGCTTGCTATTTCTATGTGCTATTTGTTTGTTGAGACTTGTTGTGGCATGTGGGCACCCCTTTAGCATCCCCACCGCCCCTGGGTTATAGCTGTGTCGATACCAGATTCAGATACCGCCACCAGCTGGGCGATGCCGTCCGCCTAGAGGACGATGATGGCCGACCACCATGATAATACGGTCCAGACCACCCTGCTTGCAGGGGTAGTTCAGTTTACTCTGCGCAGAGCCAGTCCACCCTGTTTACAGGGGCAGAACACTCTGTGTGCGCTTGTGGCCGGGGGCAGACTCCGATACAGATTTTTATAAAATTACCCTGTTGCGTGCTTGCACCCAGGGGCAGTTTTTATTACACACCCCGTGTGCACTTACGCCCAGAGGCAGGAGTCTTCGGACTCAGACACAGTTTATTGTCAGAGGCCAAGGCCTGAGCTACGTACCCAAGGGGGCTGGTAGGAGGAGCTCACAGTTATCAGATGAGTGGAGTGACTTATTTTTGGTTGGTTTTGACCCGGGTAGGGGTATATAGATTGTTTGCTTGCTTGGCGCCATCCGGCTTATGGGGGTTGGTATTGGCTCTTGCTTGCTACTTGTATATCCATTTATGTGCTTTATATATTATATACTAGCTACTAGACAGTAGGCCATCGCGTCTACAGGTACGCCTCTGCCTTATCAGTAAAGAAAGCTTGATTTAGTTCATACCAGCTTCTTCAGATTCAGTTATCTCCTGCTATACAGAAATGCTAGATACGCTATCTATATTCAGTTGTTTTCAGTTGTACTATTTAAGTTGCTTTGCATACTCAGTACCAGTGGTACTGACGCCCAGTGGGGCGCTGCATTACTTGCCTGCAGGTACTCATAGACGAGGAGGCGATCCCTCGTGATTCCAGCCAGCTATTGAGTATTCAGCTCCTGTCATCCGGAGTCTGAATTCCAGAGGTGTATTTTGTTTTCTTTTGTTGTACAGTACGGGTAGGTCGGGGCCCTGTCCCGATCATTTCTATTGCTATTCCTAGAGGCTTGCAGTCTGTATATTTCTCTGTGGTCAGTTGAGCCGGTCGTGTGGGGCCGTGCAGTTGTTAGCTGTTAGTATTTTTGCTTCTTTATGTTGGCCGTGTGGGGCCATAAGTTTGACGGTAGTGGTGACCTTGTCGGTCACGTAGCTTTCTAGTATTTCATTGCTGAGTTACAGATAACTAGACAGTATGGTGGCCTTGTCGGCCCACATAGGTTTTCCTATAGTTGCATGTTCTGGTCAGCTGTTATTACAGGTACAGGAGGCTATAGGCCAATGGGCCGGGGGCTGTGTTTACAGCCGTTATATAGCCCTTTGTGTCCAGAAATATGAGTTAGAGCCAGCTAGGCACCAGATGTGCCCAGGCTTAGCAGTTCAGCAGTTCAGGTCCCAGTAGGGCACTAGGTGCCAGTCGTACCCCCCAAGGTGGGGTGTGACAAACTTGGTATCAGAGCAGGTCGTGTCCCAGGGAGTCTGCAAGCCGTGCTAAGTAGAGTCTTGTTTATGGATGTGTTGTGCACCACATACTATAGGCAGGAGGCTGCGAGGCATGATATGATGGTTACCCTTCCTTCTCAGTCAGTCGTGCTTTAGAGCGGTACAGTATAGGGTTGAGTCCCTGAGAACTTACCGTATTCTTTGATTACAGATACAAAGGCAGATCAGCATTACCCTATCACAGGCAGAAGATCAGATATAGCAACAGAAGAGGGCATCAGCCAGTTACATGATAACTACAGCAGCAGGAGGAGGTACCAGAGACCTCCCAGCGTGATACCTTTATCGGTACTATTCCCAGTATACGTTGATAACGTCAGAATAGAAAGCCAGAAGTATAATGTACATACGAGTTGACTTATTTATTAGTTATATAAGATCTGATTAAGATTACAGCCAAGGTCAGACCACCAGGTAAGTATGAGAAAGAGAGGGAAATGCGGGAATCCCGAATACATCCTTTCGATATGGTACAGTTAAATGTTTCTATTTGTTACAAAAAAAAGGGGCTATTTCTACCTCTCGATTTTAATTCCAGTATAGTAAAGGGGCATAAGACTTGAGATGAGGTTGCCAAATCAAGCAGTAAGTAAAGATGGGCTGATTGATCCTAGTAAGTATTAGAAAGTATAAAGAGCCCCTATGATTACGTAACTTGTGCAGACCCTTATGATAATAAGCCAGTAGAGAAAGTAAGACTGTTAGCCTACCTGAAGTAGGGGTAACAGACCTGCTAGTGATGAATGCCTAATAATAGTCGAGTTTGAGTCAGAAGAGGGCCAAGTCCGCCATATATGCTAACAGATAGCAAGATATACCGGTAAGATTATAGTTATGATCTAGTTGTGACATCGAAAGATATAAAGGTCCTGTGAATCAGATGGGCTTGAATATATGCCAGAAGAAGTATAGGTCGAGGCTTGATCAGTGATCTCATTAGCAACGAAAGGCAAGTACCTTGAACCCCAGAGTTCAGTTTAAGTAAGATGAGGGGAAGAAGCAGGAATGCCAGATTTGATGGGGAAATCAGGGTTACCCCCCCCCCCCAGATTAATAGAGTATCGTTTTAAGGATTAAGCCTCGGGCTGACGGTAAGATTGCGGTTCAGAATACCGCAGTATGTCTGCTATGGAGAAGTTAAGAAGTTACCGATACAACAATTCTAATCTAGTGTGACCTAGAGATAAGGCCCAGCAGACAGTCATGGGCTCTCAATATATGCCAAGTAAGGCCACAAGATTCGAATGTTGACCCCACATCGCAAGAGTGGCGGAATTTCAAACAGCAGACAATAACTAAAGTGTTTATGTTTGTTACTTTCAGAATGGGGTGACAATACAATGAAATGTTAAGAGAAGGCAGGAGGTATTATTAGACCATAGAAGCAGTATATCATGTACAATATGAAATTTAGCAAAGTGTGTCAGAGATTACGTATCACTACAGAATTCAGTATGTATTGTACGTATTTATTAATATATATATGTGCAGATAATAAATATGTTGTGAGCAGCTGCTAATAAGGGTTACAATCACACAGATGCATATTAGTGCTGGGAAGTATATACAAATTGCATTGCAGGACCCTTTGCCAAAAAAAAAAAGAGAAAAGAGAGAGAAGAAAAAGAGAAAAGCTAAAAGAAGGGGCAAGTTAAGTGTGATTTACATATGAATCCATAGAAACAGTCTCAGCTCTTAGTTATTAAGTTAATAGACTTATATGTTGTTTCCAGATCTAGGTTTTAGAAGCTTATAAGAGTTAGTACCTGAATCAGGTAATTAGATGATAAGGGCACAGTTAGACGGTCTACCGACCAGCTGGCGCCTGTATTAGCAGGGAAGCATCTCTAAAGATCAATAACACTAGCGCATGTGCCAGAACCAGAATTAGAGACTGAATAGGTATACTTCAAAGATTAGCAATACTAGAATTGTTCCAGTATGTTAAGTGGCCATACATCATTTTCCCAGCCTTGTAGGTGAGAGTCGACCTTAGTCAACCGAGCAGTTATTACAAGGAATACCCCGCAAGTCAGACAAGCCCGTGGGCACCCCAAGAAAGGGGTCCACATCAGCAGTCAGTGACAGACTAGTACTTCAGCTGGTTCTCGTAAGATATTCAGATACAGAGCCCTAGCAGAAGGCCAGTATTTACAGAATAGCTCATAAGAGCGAGAATTCCCCAGAATAGCAGTATAAATACAAGTGGATACACACAAGGCATAAGAAATTGATAGTACCCTGCTAGCACAGTGTTTATTAAGACCAGGAGATCAGTAGACTCCCCGTGAAGATCCAGAGATTGATCGCCTGGGAGTAAGTTTGATTAAGCCCAGCCTTACAGTGGTTCAAGCAAAATAACAAAGCAATTAGATGCCCACAAGTCTGCAGTTATGCATGAACTATAAGTACTCAAGTAGAACAGTTAGAGCATTGTTAGACTACTGCCACATTCGGGTCATTCAACCCGACTATTCAGTTATTTAAGGTTATGCAGCCAGATCATTAGAGTTCATGATCAATATCAGGATCCTCTGATCAGATAAAGGCACAAGGTGCGCAGACGGTCGTTCAGGTTATCCCAGCAACAAGTAGCCTTAGCATGTGGCCGGAAGGCCAGATAAGCTCTAGCTATGCTTGTAAACTACCTATCGATCTCTTCGGCAAGACAAGCCAGTATGACCGTCAATTATATGCCGAGCTCTCTAAGTATGAATATGTTATATCAGTCAAGAAGAGATAATGGAGCAGCACATGCTCTTAGCTATAGATCTATTAGGAGTGTGGCGTATTTGCAACCCAAGCAACGGAAGTTGGTCAGAGAGATACATCAATTGGTCAATTTAGCCATTCGTGTAATAGAAATGAAGGACAACAGAGCGGTAATCTAGAACATCGTCGTGTCGTCATCAGTTGTGAAGGAAAAAAAAAGAATGGTAGTATAAGAATCCTGACCTGGTTAACAAGGGAAAGTGCCAGATTTCCAAGTAACAGAGGATGGAGTGCTGCGTTGTAAAGGCCGTCTATATGTTCCAGATGTTTCAGACCTCCACCAGCAGATTATGAACGAGGTACGAAAAGGGAAATTGCTGAATTTGTAGCCAGTGTCCTAACTGCCAACAAGTGAAAGCAAAACATCAGAAACTAGGCGGGTTAACTCAGGACATAGTTGTGCCTCTTTGGAAGTGGGAAGCAGTAAATATGAATTTTGTGGCAGGATTACCCCGTACTAAACATGGACATGACTCTATATGGGTGATAGTTGACAAATTGACCGAATCAGCTCATTTCCTGCCAGTGGAAACTACTTTCTCGGCCAGATTATGCGGAGTTGTATATCCGAGAAATAGTCAGGTTGCACGGAGTACCAGTATCCATTATTTCAGACAGAGGAGCACAGTTTACGGCTAGATTCTGGCAGTCGTTTCAGAAAGGTCTGGGAACGCAGATTAATTTGAGCGCAACATTCCACCCTCAGATAGATGAGCAGGCTGAGCGCATAATTCAGACGCTCGAAAGTATGTTGCGAGCGTGTGTACTAGATTTCGGTAGTAGCCAAAGTGAGCATTTACCGTTAATTGAATTTGCCTCCAGAATTAGAATCCGTTCGTCCGGTCTTTCATGTATCTATGCTGAGGAAATGCATAGGAGACCCATCCAGAACAGTCCCAGTCCAGGATATCCAGGTTACAGAAGAGCTGGCCTACGAAGAGATTCCGGTAGCCATCTTAGACAGACAGATTCGTAGATTGAGAACTAAGGATATTGCGTCTGTCAAAGTAATGTAGCGTAACAGGAACCAAAAAGAGATGACGTGGGAAGCGAAGGTAGATATGAAAGCTAGATATCCTCACTTATTTCAGGCCTAGCTAGGTTACAGGTATGTCAGTATTGTTACCTATGCAGGTTATATATAAGTGAGAAAGATTGATGTTTAGTTATCGAATGAATCTTATAGTATCGTGTGGAGTACCTGTATTGGACTTTTCTGTGTTTCAGGATTTCGGGATAGTCCATATTACAGGGGAAACTCTGCCGAAATTTTCCTAAGAACAAGTTAAGCTAGTTGAGTAGTCCTTTAGATAGAAGTTTACATTCGAGGACAAATGTTCTTAAGGGGGGGAGAATGTTATACCCCGTAGGATTCCCGGCACCTAGATGGCCTATTCGTGCGTTGGTTGAGCATATTTGGAAGCCATACATGCTAGAAAAGGGCCCGGAGAAAGATCGGACAAGCGCCAAGTCGGCGCGTCGCAAGGCAAAATGCGACTTATAAATCGCATTTCCGGAATGCAACTTATAAATCGCATTTGAAGAATGCGACTTATAAATCGCATTCCATGAATGCGATTTATAGTGCCAATTATATTTATGCTCCCACTTCGGTTTTAATTTAGTATGTTCATTATATTTTCCAGAAACGTGAGAGAAAACAGAGGGGGCGAAGGATATGGATAAATTGTCGCTCGATTACGCCGCCAAATGCGGTCCAAATTCAAATTAACCTCAGGTACCGAGGTATTTAGCAACAGGGAGCATTCCTACGGATTTTGTTTCGCGAAATACGGCCGACGAATCATCGAGCTACCGAGCTAAGGTAAGTAGAATTGCTCCAAACTAGTGTCTATGTGCTCCTAGCTGTGAAGTGAATACTTCTCCCTTCTGGACTTTTGAAAAATAGCGAGTTTTCGACCGTCTTTCGATAAGCCTAAGTTTAGGCTACAATTATATCAAAAGTGACATCGTTCTTTAGAATAAAGCTATATTTAGTATTAATTAGCGTATACATGAATGCAGTTGGGAGAAATAGCTGGAGTATTGACCGAGCCTCGTCCGACAGACGGATAACTCGAGGTTAAGGTATGTAAAGCTAGTTCTTTCGGCAAGTTGGTAGCTTTAGCCTTGTATAATACAATAAACTCCGTAGTAGAATTTCCGGAAGTGGAATGTTAAGTATTGTGCGAGTTCAGTAAACCTAGTTCGCGTTGTGATATCATATTCAGTCTGAAAGTTAGAAAAGCATGTGCCCAAGGGCAAGTTAGTATTTCAGATTCAGTATAGCCTATTATGTGAATAGCAAGCATGTTGTAGAATAAAAAGGAATAGATTTTCATAATAAAAGTCAGTAAAGAAAGATCTGATAGACAAACAGTATCTTGGCTACAGAGTAGCCGTACAGTTAAACAGAGGTTACAGAATCAGTATAATTAGTAAGAATCAGTTCAGTATAGAAACAGATCAGAATAAGAAGTTAGATTCCAGATAGTCTTTTCAGTTATACATGCTTGCTATTTCTATGTGCTATTTGTTTGTTGAGACTTGTTGTGGCATGTGGGCACCCCTTTAGCATCCCCACCGCCCCTGGGTTATAGCTGTGTCGATACCAGATTCAGATACCGCCACCAGCTGGGCGATGCCGTCCGCCTAGAGGACGATGATGGCCGACCACCATGATAATACGGTCCAGACCACCCTGCTTGCAGGGGTAGTTCAGTTTACTCTGCGCAGAGCCAGTCCACCCTGTTTACAGGGGCAGAACACTCTGTGTGCGCTTGTGGCCGGGGGCAGACTCCGATACAGATTTTTATAAAATTACCCTGTTGCGTGCTTGCACCCAGGGGCAGTTTTTATTACACACCCCGTGTGCACTTACGCCCAGAGGCAGGAGTCTTCGGACTCAGACACAGTTTATTGTCAGAGGCCAAGGCCTGAGCTACGTACCCAAGGGGGCTGGTAGGAGGAGCTCACAGTTATCAGATGAGTGGAGTGACTTATTTTTGGTTGGTTTTGACCCGAGTAGGGGTATATAGATTGTTTGCTTGCTTGGCGCCATCCGGCTTATGGGGGTTGGTATTGGCTCTTGCTTGCTACTTGTATATCCATTTATGTGCTTTATATATTATATACTAGCTACTAGACAGTAGGCCATCGCGTCTACAGGTACGCCTCTGCCTTATCAGTAAAGAAAGCTTGATTTAGTTCATACCAGCTTCTTCAGATTCAGTTATCTCCTGCTATACAGAAATGCTAGATACGCTATCTATATTCAGTTGTTTTCAGTTGTACTATTTAAGTTGCTTTGCATACTCAGTACCAGTGGTACTGACGCCCAGTGGGGCGCTGCATTACTTGCCTGCAGGTACTCATAGACGAGGAGGCGATCCCTCGTGATTCCAGCCAGCTATTGAGTATTCAGCTCCTGTCATCCGGAGTCTGAATTCCAGAGGTGTATTTTGTTTTCTTTTGTTGTACAGTACGGGTAGGTCGGGGCCCTGTCCCGATCATTTCTATTGCTATTCCTAGAGGCTTGCAGTCTGTATATTTCCCTGTGGTCAGTTGAGCCGATCGTGTGGGGCCGTGCAGTTGTTAGCTGTTAGTACTTTTGCTTCTTTATGTTGGCCGTGTGGGGCCATAAGTTTGACGGTAGTGGTGACCTTGCCGGTCACGTAGCTTTCTAGTATTTCATTGCTGAGTTACAGATAACTAGACAGTATGGTGGCCTTGTCGGCCCACATAGGTTTTCCTATAGTTGCATGTTCTGGTCAGCTGTTATTACAGGTACAGGAGGCTATAGGCCAATGGGCCGGGGGCTGTGTTTACAGCCGTTATATAGCCCTTTGTGTCCAGAAATATGAGTTAGAGCCAGCTAGACACCAGATGTGCCCAGGCTTAGCAGTTCAGCAGTTCAGGTCCCAGTAGGGCACTAGGTGCCAGTCGTACCCCCCAAGGTGGGGTGTGACATTTTACATTTGGTTTGGATCTTATTTATGATGTGTTTGATTCTCCTATCCGTGTGTCTACTCTTGTTGGGGATTCTATGTTGGTGGATAGGGTTGTTCGTGATTGCATTATTGACTTCATGGGGTTTTACACTTTGGAAAACTTAGTGAACTTAGACATGGTAGATTTTGATATAATTTTGGGAATAAGCTGGTTGTCCCCGTACCATGCCATTCTAGATTGTCATGCTAAGACCATCACTATATCGAGCCTAGAGTCATCCAGGTTGGAGTTGAAAGGGAATTATAGCGCTGCTCCCAAGAAACTTATTTCTTATATTTATGCCCGTAAGTTGAAAGAGCGGGGTTGTTCAGCGTATCTGGCGCATATCGGGACACTAGTTTAGAGGGTCCTTCCATAGAGTCGATCTGTGTTATTTGTGAGTTTCTAGAGGTGTTCCCTACAGATTTTCCCTACATTCAGTCGGGCCGTGACATTGACTTCTGTATAGACTTGGAACCAGGTACCCGACCCATTTCTATTCCTCCATACCGAATAGCACCTACTGAGTTGAGAGAACTCAAGGAGTAGTTATAGGAGTTTCTTAGTAAAGGGTTCATCAAATCGAGTTTGTCACCATACGGTGCCTCAATTTTGTTTGTAAAGAAGAAGGATGGTAGTATGTGGATGTGCATCGACTACGGTCAGTTGAATAAGATAACTATTCGGAACAAGTACCCTCTTCCTCGAATAGATGATTTGTTTGATCAATTATAGGGGGTGATGGTGTTTTCAAAGATTGACTTGAGGTCTGGTTATCACCAGCTAAAAATTCAGGCTAAGGATATTCCTAAAACAGCCTTTCGAACCAAGTATAGGCATTACGAGTTTCTGGTCATGTCATTCAGACTCACTAATGCCCTAGCGGTATTTATGAGCCTAACGAACAATATTTTCAAACCTTACTTGGACTCCTTTTTCATTGTGTTTATTGATGATATCTTGGTGAATTCTAAGACCAAGAAGAAGCATGAAAATCATCTAAGAATTCTGATGGAATTACTGAAGGAGAAGCAGCTATATGCCAAATTCTCTAATGTGAGTTTTGGTTGGAATCAATGTCTTTTCTAGGACATGTGGTTTCCAAGGAGGGAATTCAAGTTGATCCACAGAAGGTGGGGGCGGTCAGAAATTGGGTGAGGCCAACTAACATGACAATAATTTGGAGTTTTGAGGGGCTGGCCAGTTACTACTGTCGGTTCGTGAAGGGTTTTGCCTCCATCACTTCGGTGTTGACCAAGTTGACGCAAAAGGATGTACCTTTCTAGTAGTCAGAGGAATGTGAAGCAAGTTTTCAGAAACTCAAAACTCTACTAACCACAACACCTATTCTGGTGTTACCCATGGAAGATAAAGACTCTTTTGTTTATTGTGATGCCTCATGGTCTGGTTGGGTGCTATGTTAATGCAGGAAGGATAGGTTATTGCTTATGCCTCGAGGCAGTTGAAGGTGCATGAGAAGAATTACCCACGGATGACCTGGAGTTAACAGCAGTGGTGTTTGCCCTAAAAATTTGGAGGCACTACCTGTATGGAGCTTGATGTGAGGTGTTCATGAATCATCATAGCTCTCAGTATGTGTTCTCCTAGAAAGATCTTAATTTGAGGCAGAGGATATGGATGGAGCTACTTTAGGATTATGATATCACTATCCTGTACCATCTAGGAAAGGCCAATGTTGTGGCAGACGCTTTGAGTTGGAAGATGGTGAGCATGGGCAGTTTAGCTTAGGAAGCTACTCAGCGGTCGATGGCTAGAGAAGTTTAGACATTGGTAAATAATTTGGTGAGGTTGTCGCTAACAGAAGCAGGTGGAATACTAGCCAACGTGGAGGCTAAATCCTCACTTCTAGAGGAAATCAAAGCAAGACAATTCTAAGATGAAAAGCTGGCTAAGATTCGACATAAGGTTTTGCAGGGAGAAGTCAAAGAAGTAGTGTTGGATGATAAAGGGCTCCTGAGAATAAATGGGCGGGTGTGTGTTCCTCGAGTTGGGAGCTAATTTAAACTCTTTTGTCAGAAGCTTAAAACTCGAGGTACTCCATCCACCCTAGGGTCACCAAGATGTACCACGATCTGAAGCAACACTATTAGTGGGGCTAGATAAAGAGAGATATTTTTTATTACATCACCCAATATTTGAATTGTCAGCATGTGAAGTACAAGCACCAAAAGTCTGGAGGAGTACTTCAGAGAATGTTTATCCCTGCGTGGAAATGGGAGAGAATAGCGATGGATTTTGTGGTTGGTCTTCCCAAGACCTTAGAAAAATTTGACTCAATTTGGGTCATCGTGGATAAATTGACCAAGTTGGCTCATTTCTTGCTAGTCCAGGTGACTTACAATGCCAAGAAACTAGCCAAACTGTATGTGAAGGAAGTGATTCGGTTACATGGGGTGCCAATTTCAATTGTGTCAGATAGGGGCACACAATTCACTTCTCATTTCTGGAGGACCTTGCAGGCTGAGTTGAGTACGAGGTTCAACTTGAGCACAGCCTTCCATCCTCAGACAGATGGATAGCCAGAGAGGACTATCCAGGTATTGAAGGACATGCTTCGGCCATGTGTGATAGATTTTAGAGGCTATTGGGATAAATTCTTATCATTGGCAGAGTTCTCCTACGACAATAGCTATCACTCGAGCATTGGCATGGCACCATTTGAAACTTTATATGGGAGGAAATGCAAGTCTAAAATTGGTTGGTTTGATGTGTTTGAAGTGAGATCCTGGGGAATGGATTTGCTGAGTGAGTCCTTGGAAAAGTTTGAATAATTAAGGACCGTTTGGTAGCTTCTCAGAGTAGATAGAAGCAGTACGCAGACAAGAAGGTATGGGATATGGAGTTCATGAAGGAAGAAAAAGTGTTGCTAAAGGTGTCTCCTATGAAGGAGGTGATGAGGTTCGAAAAGCATGGAAAGCTTAGCCCGAGGTACATTGGGTCGTTTGAAATACTCCGGCGTGTGCGGGAAGCAACGTATGAGCTGGCTTTGCCGCTAGGGTTGTCAGAGGTGCATCCAACGTTCCATGTCTCAATGTTGAAAAAGTACCATCGGGATGAGAATTTGTCTTATGAAGAGGAGCCTTTAGCGATATTGGCTAGAGAAGTTCAAAAGCTGAGGTCGAAGGAAACTGCAATAGTAAAGGTCCAGTGGAAGAATCGTCCGATTGAGAAACCCACTTGGGAGACCGAGGCTGATATGCGGATCAAGTATCCTCAGCTGTTTATGGAATTTGGTAAGTACTCTACCTTTCTTCGCAAAGACCATTCAGGGACGAATGGTGTTTTAATTGGTATGTGATGAAATGATTCGGACATTATTACGGGACGGTTAAGGGCCTAGAATACTGAAAATAGGCTAAGAAAGGAATAGAATGTGTTTGTAAAACACTCTAAGTGTGAAATTGATTGATTTTAGGTGGCTACTAGTTCAGGGGAGCGCTATAGCGGTGGAATTTCCGTTGCAGCGAGACTGTGGTAGTGGTTGAAGTCCCGCTGTGGAGAATTCAGGAAATGAATGCTGGACCCGCCATAGCAATACTTTGATCACTATAGCGGATCCACTTCAGCAGAAATGTGGTCGCTGGAGCAGACGACAGGAGTTAGAAAGTGGGTTTAAGTGGAAATTACGGGGGTTTTACCCCATTATCCCAAAGACTCGATCAGAAGGGTTAGAGAACAGAAAATCTCTCCAGAGCAGTGAACTATTCTCCTAAGGTAAGAATGATTTTTCTATCTCTACTACGATTAGTGTTGATCCTAGATTGCTTATGGATCTTTAAGGGTGGAAATTTTGTAGAGAAAACCCCTAGGTTGTTAAACTAGGGCTGGATTGTGGGATGATTTGGATTATTTTTTGAAGAGTTTTGATCACTTTCCTAGAATTACATGTTGGAAATGAAGGTTACGCGGGAAATTGATACTAGAACCGAGTAGAATTGGGGTTTCACTTTTGGAAATATCCCGAAGAGGAGGGTTTGATCTATTTAGAACCATGATTGAAGAGTAAGTAATGAATTACTCTGGTTGTGTAGATTTTGAACGATCCAAAGCTTTTAGGAAGGGGAAGTCTCCCGTAGAGTAGCCAAATCGTTATCTTCGAATTTCGAGGTAGGTTATGATTAGAGGGTTAGACCTTATATAATAACTTGTATGCATGTGTAATAATGATATGAGATTGGTCTTCGGACATTATTTGTTGTTGAATGGTTTATTTGAGTAATCACGGGAGATCATGTTAATGTGAAATGATTATGAGCTATTGTGTAAATTTCATGAATTGTGAAGTGAGTTTCTTTTAAGAATGCAATAATGTGAACCGATGATTTATATCTGTGCAAGTGAGGGAGTCGAATGTAGACTCCTAAGTGTTGAATTTTATATGAATATGTATGAGTTGTATTATGTTGCATTTAATGGATGAAGACTGATTTGGATAATAAAAGTATCCTGAGATGAGTGGCTCGTGCCCGAAGGGAGAATACAAGCGAGCGATATTATCAAGTGACTTGTGTTCGAGGGGAGCATTCGGACGGACATATGAGTGGGAGCGGGTACTACGCTGGCGCGGTACATGAATTTCTAAAATCTCCTACAGGTCATGACCGCAAGGGCAAAATAACACCACCTGGCATGTGTGTACACTGAGTTGTGAATTTTGAGTGGTAATGGGGACATGGCTTAGGTGTGTTCCCGACATGTTACCCTATGTTTTACTTGGTTTTGTTGCATTATGCTTATATATAAGAATGAATGAAGAATGTGCTATGTGGTTGTAGGAAAATGTAGACTTTTTTATGTAATTTGAAACGAAGGCGTGAATCTGATTCTAAGTGTGACACGATCGCAATGCTGGTAATTGTTGAGTGGATTTTTGCCTCTAATTACCTGTTGCATTTGTAAGGAATAAAGACTTGCTATTTATTGACTGTCAGACTTGTGTGATAGTTGAATTGATCTGTAGAATATGTGAACTGATGAACTGTTGAACTGTTGAGTTGATGATTCGATGTACTGCTGAAGGTGCAGTTAAGTCGAGTTACTGCCTAAGGCAGTACTTCTGTAGTGGAACTCCTATCGTTGCAGTGAGACTGCTGTAGCAGTCAAGTGACCGTTGCAGCGAAAGGCCCAATCTAGTGAGCAGGTCGACTGTCATCTGTGTTAGAGCCAGTGCACTTGAATTGATTTTTGTACTTCTATATGATGTTAAGGACTTATTTTATGTCATTGCTTCTATGTTTACACGTTATTATATGAGGTCGGACGATGATGCCTACCAATATCGTGTTATGTACTGACCCTACACCTGCACTTCTTTTCTAAGTGTAGAGTTTGACCCAGGCAGTTCTTCACGTCCTTACCTATAAACAATCGTAGTTCATGGAAAGGTGAGAAGAACAAGGAGGCAGTGTCGCTCCACTATTTTGAAGATGTCCTTCTCTTTCGGAAACTTATTTCCTTTGTTTTTAGTTTTAAATATTCTAAGAGATGTAAACAGACATCTTGTGCAATGACTTTTAGGTCTTGGGATTAATTCAGTTGTTTTGTTTGGTTGTAAGAAGTCGATTACTGTTTACGATGGCGCCTTTCATTAATTATAGTTCGCATCTCTTTCTGAAAGTTTAATGTTGGGATACTTATTGAAAATCATTGGTTTGCCCACCACGGGGGGGGGGGGGGGTTAGGGTGGGTGCCAATCATGGCCATTTGGGTCTTGATAGAAACATTTTTCAAAACTATCTTTCAACCTCATCACTCCATTGGACCTCAGAATTATACTCCCAATCTCGATGCCAACACCAATTTAGGACCCGAGTCCTAATTCATTAGTTGGGGTTGAAAGTCGGGTCCTAGGTCGGGGTTGGAGCCAGGTCAGGGTGGAAATTAGGGAGTGGAGTCTCGAATCTCAAGTTGCAGTCATGGTCATCGGGAGTCAAGAGTCGGGTCTTAGGTTCGAGTTGGATTCAGAGTCAAGATCGAGAGTCGGGTACCAAGTAGGGTTCGGGGTCAAAAGCGAGACCAAGGAAAGGGTCGGGATGGGGAGCCATTTCCAGGTTGGGCTCGAATCTCAATTCCAGGTTAGGAGTTGGGTCTCAAGTCAAGGTAGGGATCAAAATTCATGACCCAATTCAGGTTTCACGTCGAGGTAAGGGTTGAAAGTCGAGTGTCTGGTCGAGGTCAAGTCCTAGGTCAAGGTCGAGATTGGGAGTCGGGTCCCTTGTCAAGATTAGGAGCCAGGTCCTACTTCAAGGTTGGGTCAAGAGTTAAGGTCAGGAGGCAGTTCTCGAGTAGCTGGTATAGGCAGAGAGTCAAGTCTTGGATCAAGTTTGGGTCCCGGGTTGGGATTGGGTGTTGAGTTTCATATCAAGATCATGGTCGGATTCGGGTCGTAAGTTGACACTGAGGTCGAGAGTAAGGTCTCGAGTTTGGGTCGAGGTTGGGATTAAGGTACTAGATTAACGTTAGATTCAAGGTCGGGTCTCAGGTCCTAGGTTAGGATTCAAGTCGAGATCAGGGTTGGGAGTTTGATCCCGATTGATTCAGGGTCAAGAGTTGGGGTAATGATTAGGATTACATCATGGATCGAGGTTAGGGTCGGAGTGGGTCCCGAACCCAAAATAAACTCTCCATCCCTACCCAAGATTCGATTTCTGACCCAAACCCAAAACCCGACTCCCCGACCCCGACCTGGACCTCACCTAGACTCAAACCAACTCATGATCCTTGCTCGAGACATGACTCCTGACCTCGATCTAGGACCCGAGAATCGACCTCGACTCGAAACCTAATTGATGAGTCCCGGCCTTGACTCAAGACCCAACTCTGACCCTGAACTCGACTCTTGTCCATGACCCTGATTAGGACCCGACTCTCGACCCTGAGATCGCGATTCGAGTCCCAACTCTTGACCTCTGACTCCATCCCGAAGTTTGACCTGACCACAATCTTTAATCGGTGTCAAAGTCGGATCTTGGCTCGGAGTCAAGTCTCCGATCTCGATTTGAAATCAGGATCAAGGTTAGGTCTCGAGTCAATATTGGATCTGGGGTCGTGACTGGTGTCGGTTTGGAGTCCTGAGTTAGGGTTAGACCAGGGTCAAGTTGAGAATTAAGTTTTGAGGCACGGTCAGGTCTCGAGTCGAAGTCGTATCTCGGATCAATATTGAGGTCAGGTCAAGGTCAGGACAAAGGCTTGGGTTCTTGTTGAAAGGTGGGAGTTCAAGTCCTATGTCATAGCATTTTCCCTAATTATACATAAATATTCTTGAGATAATATTTTCTTCTTAATAATCAAACACTAAAAAATAAATTAAAAAATCACTTATCTTTTAAAAGAATATTTTTTAAGTGAAAAACATTTCCTTCGTACCAAAAGACACCCAAAGTTTGAAAGATCACTAGAAAATTATTTATTGTGGATTAGAGGAGTAGTATCAGTTTTTGGACATTAATGCGCTAGTATATTTGGTCTTTTGTGAAAAACAGCACAATCAAATAAAAAGACTTTTTCTTTTTTGACTATGGACTGGGACAATACTCAGAAATCATCAAGATTTTTTGTTTGTTAGATTCATGGTATTCCCCACTGCCATCATTGTTCTTAAAGCAACTTTATGAGGAGCACATATATATACTATATATTTCAAAACTGAAAGTGTGCTACGTTCAAATAACTTCAACATGTTGTATGGAGATGTCCTTTCATTCTTTTGTTTGTTTATTACAGCTCACCAGGATTTTTGTTGTATTCACTGCAGGAGGCAATACCCTTTGTTGTTACTAGGCATTTCGTCATGAAATTTGGAGTTAGAGATTTGAAGTTTTAGTTTGAAATTTGTGTTTATTTATGATATTTAAATAAAATTTTTAATTTTTATTTCAAATTTTAAATTCTATTAAAAAATCAGATTTCAATTTCAAATTTGAATTTTAATAAAAAAAAATTAAACTTAACCCATAATTTTAAATTTACAAAAAAAAAAAAAAGAGTCATGCTCGACGTGAAGAGATCACTTAGCTCATACATTTTCGGAGAACTATATTAAAGAATAGCAAATTACTTTGATTGTTAATTTATTGGACCAATGAATTTTTGTAAAATTATGTGTATCTAAAAATTTATAATAACATATAATCATAAGTATTTATTTATAAAAGCAACATAAAGATATATATGTGATGCCTTGGAATATCCGCTACATTATTAATAAATCATAATTTGCTCATTTAATAAGTTTATATAATAGCTGAAGAAATTTTGATAGTTCGTAAATTATGAAATTTTCATATATATATATATATATAATTTTTAAGATCTAAATTACATGTTTCAAAAAAAATTTAACTTTAAATTAACTTAATTTGAAATCATGAATCAACGGCCCTTAATTTGGTGCACTCTATCGACCCCATGTTGCAGCCCGTAGTCTAAACCTGTGAAGTTTTGAAACCTTTACCTGAATTTATCTTTGCTACTCCTAAACCACTATGATTTCTAGCCAATAATTTCTTGCATTATTAAAATCAAAATTCTAACAGTGTAAACAGTCTTAAATAAAAATAAACAATAGTGCTTTACTGATTATATTGTATACTTAGAAATCTGTTAAAGAATATTCTTATGAATTTGATCCAAAAAACTAATTAAAAAAATGAGAAACTGTGTAAATTATATTAAAAGAGTCACTCATCTCTTAAAGAATCCATATGAAACTCTTTCAAATTGATGATACTATAAATGTATCCAAGGGTTTATAATGTTATGTCCTATTTCACTCATTGCTTTAAACTTTTGGGTTAATATTGTTGGAAAAAAAAAAGTCTCACGTTGATGGTTAATGGGATCGATGGTCTCCTTATATGGATTTAGATAATCCTCCCTCAGAAGCTAGCTTTTGGGGATTGAGTTAGGCCCAAAATTCATTTCTTTATATGGTATCAGAGCGGAACCCATCTCACCCGATGTTTTGTCCCCAAATTAAATTGTCCACGCATCAGATGTACAGTAGTGAGCGTGAGGTAGGGTGTTGAAGAACGAGAAAAAATGTCACATCGGTGGGTGGTCTCCTTATTTGGATTTAGACAATCGTCCCTTACGAGCTAGTTTTTGGGGTTGAGTTAGGCCCAATATTCATTTTTTTTTATAAATATTTATGAAAATCAAAGTTATTTTAAAGATTTTTCTGTGTACCTACTCTACCTCTCTAAATTTCTTATCTCAACTCCGAGCTAAAATAAGAGATTAAAATTGGCTTTCAACATCTCTAATATTAAGACTGTAGTTGTACCACCAGATTCTTACCAAAAAAAAAAGGAAAAAGAATCACGTCTAAATTATAGACGGCTATTTCACGGCTACATCGATCGTGATAACATTATCCAAAATGATTTGTGACGATGGGTGTGGAATCGGGCAATTTGGTTACTGGATAACTTAGGTATAAAATATTATATAATTTTTACAATATTTGGTAGTATTTTTATATTATGTATAAAATTCTACACACATAATATCATATTTGGTTAACAAAATAGAATCCCACATAATTAATATAGATAAAAATTATGAATTAATTTTTGTATTATTTTATATGGGTAGAAGGTGGAATAACTTATACCTGGATAACTAATTCATGAATAAAAAATTTAAATGACAAATTTACCCTTGTTAATCTTCAATTAAATACTTTATTTTCCTATAAACAATCATCTCCACCAGCTCCACTAACTGCTGACACTCCGGCTTCTACTCCTTCCGGCAGCGGTGCTCTTCCTCCATCATCCATAAGCGCTACTGCAAGCGGTTCTCCAATCGGCAGCGGTGCTCTTCCTCCATCATCTATAGGCGCTACTCCAAGCGGTTCTCCAACCGAATCTCCTAACGTCGCTTCGTTGAACTGCAGAGTCGTTGTGGCTGGATCTGCCTTTGTAGCGTTCTTTGCTGCATCTTTGATATTTTAAATCTGAGTTTGCATTTGGATTTGCCGAAGAGATGTTTATGATTTTAGGATCTAATTTTAGTTTTCATCTTACTCATTGATATTTGTTCATTTTGCTTTCTTTTGTTTTATGTTTACCCGTGGCCGGTGGTGACTGCGTATTGGCCGGTGGTGCTGCTTTCGCGGCTAATCTAAAAAAAAAAAAAACTTTTATCGACCTAATTCTTTGATACATTTTGCTAATCTTGTTGCATGTCACATTTTCATGGCAAGAATTTCAGAAGTCTCAATCTTTTCTAGTTAAGCTGGGTATACTTATAAATATATATTTTATTTTTAAAAAGTATATAATATTTATTAATTTTTAATATGACAAATTAACATCCAAATAAATAATTTATGCATAACTAAATCCAACATAATTAAACTTTATATTTGCATAACTAATACCTACATTATTAATACCTACATAACTAATACCTGCGTAACTCTATAAGGAACCAAACGGCCCCTTAATGTTTTGGGCTGCGTCAGAACTTAATACAATCCGTGACTTTACTGTAATAATTTCACTTCTTATTATAATATAACTCCTTCAGTAACTATTTTCAACAAAAAAAATGTAACATCTAGTTTCATCGATGGAGCAGTTAATTAGTTAGGAAGACTATATGAATAAAATATTCAAAAAAAATTCTTGCTTTGTACGTACGCTCTCGTACTTCCAACTTCAAATTGATCCGTTATACACGAAATCACTTAGGGGCCGTTTGATTATTGAATAAGATATAAATTAATACATAAATAATTTAGTTATTTATATATTAATTTTATATTTTGTTTGATTTTTAAATTAATTTTATACCATTTTTGATTGGTACGTTTCAAATGTTGTATAAAAGTTATTCATATATTCATTTTATGTGGTGTTTGGTTGTATTTTAGTAATTCTATATAACTAATACTTACATAACTTATGAGGAAATATATGTATAATTTTATGCGGGTAAGAAGGTGGAATAAATTATGTGGGTATTAGTTATACATGAATTAAAATAATAAGATTACACATTTACCTCTATCAATTTACTTTTGAATTTTTTTTTAATTCGATATGTGAGTACACAATTTTTAAATTAAAAAATATTATTGATTAAATTTTTTTTATAGGACTGTAAGCCCTCTTTTATTAAAATTTAAAAAAAAGTTATATTATTTTTGTGAAAAAAAAGGAACAATTTTACTATTTGTTTACTTATTTATTTATAAATAATATATATTAATTTATAATAAATTAAATATTTAATAATTAATAATTCATGTATTGTAATTTCAATAACTATAAATCCTACATATATAATATCTACATAACTAATACTTGCATAACTAATACCTACATAACTAATACATGAATAACTAATCCCTGCATAACTAATTCCTGCATAAAATAATACATATATTCTCTCATAATTAATTCATATATTACTAATACCTACATAACTCTAACTCATAGCCAAACGATCCCTTAATTAGTTGGGTCAGAGAGATTTTGTTTGGACGTACAACTCCGATCGATTTTTTTTTATCAGTTGGAAAATCTTTTAGTTTAAAGGGAATTTATTTTAAAGGTTTTTCTAGTTAGTATTGAGTTTAAATTTCCAAAGAATATATAAGTGAATAGGAAATGGTATATGTCCCATATATATATATGTAATTAAGATACAATATGACATGCATCCACTAACCGAGGAAAAGGAAAAGGAAAAGGAAAAGGGTATCTTAAGCACCTCAAAGAGCTGGTTGTTTTTGCAGGATGTAAAGCTTATGTCACAGCACTTGGTTGGGAAATATACTCTCCCTCTCTTGTTATCCAGTGACCTTTATATATGCCTAACAACACATCCATTATTTCACATACTTTCTTAGCTTGTGGACTTGCTTATAAAATCATGACTAGCACAATATATTTAAGAGTCATATTGAAATACTTATGTACGTACAACTCAATAGTGTTAAACAACTTTTATATATCATTGCTTATTATAGCAAGTAATTTATTTGATTTATCATGTTACTATTCCAGTTATTTTTTGTTATAAATAGTTACTTGTAATTATTTTTTAATTTACTTAAATTACTGTATAGAAGATAAACTTATAAATAATTAAAGGCGAAGGAAAGAGAATGATTTCCCACTTGTATCATCCTTATAATTGCACGCAAAAGTAATCATTTATAAAACTAGAATACAATCTTTATTGCTTGTCTTCTTCCAGTAATAGTTTAATTTTCTTATTTATCAGTTTTAAAGCTTCCCTACATATATCTGTTCCAATGAACTAATTTATTAACATCATGAAGAGAAAAGCTAATCTTCATGACGCTAATAATCATTTCTTCTCAAATTTATATGGTAATTATAATAATGAAGTTGTGCAACGCCATCATTTTTTTTTCTCAGAAATGTCCACGTTAGACTATTTTAAGTTTGTTACGTGGAATGATCAGTGAAATATTTATTACACTCAGATGGAAATTTCTTTACATTTGAATTGATGGAGGATTCATAGGGAGAAATAGTTTTTTTAGTCTTTTACGATTTTTTTTGTTTTATAATCTTTTTACACATAAAGCACTATTGTTTTTACGCATAAGAAATCTGAAAAGATCATTTTCTTTTATTCAAGTTGTAAAAATGGTAAAAGATCTCATTTCCTCCTCGAATTATTAATATATTTTCATAGGAGACTGTTGATGGCCAGACGATAATACCCTTGGTGAGCAAAAAATATGTACTGGCTATTCGATACATATGTACCAAATCGATGTAATTAATTTGATTATTAATCCCACTTACCTATATATAATCTCGCGAATTTCTATCTCAGGTGATCACTTAATTACGGTAAAGTGGTATAATTTAGTCTGTGTCCCCAGAAGTTGTATTTTTAGTTAAAATAAAATATTTATTTCTCTTGATGTTACGATGACAAACAAAATTCTTATCTTCTCTATAGGAATTAGGAAGTGATGCTTCATGATTTGTGAAGTGGATGGTAAAAATAAGCAAGGTGTTTTGGGATTGGACATTAAGTCCCACATATCTTACATGTTTCATGGAGATGGTTTTCCCATACTTTACGGGGCAGTGTTTCCCATGTTCAGTGCCCATATCATCTGGTTTTGTTTCTGCGAAATCCTAGATATAGAAAAGTAAAGTACTACATGACCGTGTCCAAATAAACTTTAGTCCTTACTCATGAGAATTCGAGCAATCAATTACTCAAAAAGGTGAATACAAATTGACCACCATCATTGAACAAACAGGAAAACTAGTACACGGAAGATCAAATTAAATCATCCTACCTTGATTTGAAAGAAAAATTAAAGGAAAACATGTACGTGTACGACATACAATGCATCATTAGCTAAATGTTTGGTTAAACCATTAATTTGCTAGCCTAGATGAGCTGACTACTACTCACCTCACATAAATCAATTCATACATATATATAATAATTGTCTGATTAATTGCAAGAAAAACCATCAAGTTTTCACAAGATCATTTTTTGGTGTCACGGTGTGGAAGAGTAGTCATTATTATCTTGTTCCACTTCTGATGCAGGCTCTTCCTCGTCTTCAAAGCTATCAATTCCATAAGCTCCGTGTCCTTGACCAAATGCCTTAATATGATCTTTAAGTGACCTCTTGTGCTTAAAATCAGATCCACAAATGCAGTACCAAAGCTTGCCACAGTTCTTCTCATGTGTTCTCCAGTCTCCCCTAACAGCAAAGGCCTTGCCACATTTTCTGCACATGAAGGGCTTGATCCCATGCTTCCTTTTGTAATGTGTTTGAAGTGTTCTGAAATCTTTCAATGGCTTTGCTCTTGGATGATCAATGTTGTTCCTGCAGCCAGGAGTGCAGCAATAGCAAGGAAGCCTCAACATCCCTGTTGGTTGAGTTCCCCTTAGTGATTCTGGTCCTTTTCTGTATTGAGACCCATGCCCCCACATATGCATCTGCACAGTATATTTATATTTATATATCAAAACATATTAATTAAGAGCGTTGAAGACATAATTAATCATCAAATAAAGTATTTTTTTATATTCTCTCTAATAGTTTAAGCTTTTAGATGGGATAGTCACACAAATTTAACGATATAGTACCGACATCTTGGTGGGTTCAACCCTCATTGTCACTCATTATAAAAAAAGTTAGGTTTCTACACGTGAACCGAACTAGGTTAAGATTTTAGATGAGATGGGTCAAACAGAGAACTTGAACCAAGATTTCAATTACCGATGGTTCATTATATCTTTGAAGTACAACCATTTAGGAGAACAAGATGTGAGGAGCCATATAATTAACATACTCAAGTAAAGTGATATACTGCAACTTGATATTACCATAAGGAAGTATGTTTTTTCTATAATGCAACACCAACATTGATCACTCTCTCGTTTGACAAAATCTGGAAGAAAGCTAAGGAAAGAGGTACGAGGAAGTATTCGAAATTATGGACAAAATTGAAAAATGAAAAAGCAGTGCAGACATTTCAACATTCAATAAGCCAGCCACGCAGTGACCATGAACATGTAGCTTCTCATAATTAATTTGGTAAGTACTTGTGAGAAGTCTTTACTATGAACAGTAATTCCCTGACTGGTGAGCAGTCGTTTTTTTCAAAGAATTCGGAGTGTTACCGTAATCAACACAGTAAAATTTTTGGCCATATTCCGGAAATCTGATCTTGTAATTATTCTAATTAGTTGTTAATTTACTCAGGTCAGGAAGGAGCCGGTTCTTTTTTTGTTTTTTCAGGAAGGTTGAAATCATATCTTGGGTCTATAAGGGACAAGTTGAAACTGAATCCTGTAAAAAATATATGGGAACAACTGTTGCAATCTGAAACAATTAGTACTGTAGAGAGGTAGCTTGCACAGATTTCAGGGTAGTAATTAAAAAGCAAAAAGAACAATATTGCCCCAGTCAGTCTTGTTCAATCACATAAATGAAGTTCAGTGACCCCGGCCGGCCGGCCCCTTCTTTATTTGGATCTGACCTTGTTTACTCATATCTGATCAGGGCCCCCAAAAAAAAAACTCAAGAAAAACAAAATTATACAAGTTAGAATTCAAAACATATATAGATCACTGGTTCTTGATAAAAGGCAAAAGATGATAGCTAGAAAGCTAGGAAGAAAGAATTATGTAGTCGTACAGTATTATTATTTTAGAACTCACTTGCATGTTATTGTATCTGTTGAAGGTCTTGAAGCAAACAGGACAAGAGAATTGCGTAGGACCAATAAGAATCTGAGAAGGAGTGGGAATCCAATACTGTCCCTTGTTTAGCCTACTATTCATGGGGATGGAAACATCATCAGTTTCTTTAATGCTTTCATTAGAGAGAAAAGAAGCCAGATCAGCACTACTAGGGTTTGGTAGACCTATATGAAGTGCTACAGTAACATCTTCTTCTTCATCATCTTCAGTACAATTATCTTGATGATGATCTCTAGCTTTTTTGTCCACATCATGAGTAGAACTGCAACAAGGTTCTACGACTTCATCATCATCATGTTTTAATAAGCTGAGGAGAGGGAGGGCTTCTTTCAGAGGAGGAGAAGGAGGAGGAGCAATAGGAGTTTGATAATAATTAGTTGATGAGTACAAGTTGTGAAGGAAATTAGGGTTGTTGAATTTGAGCCATTCTTGTTGTTGTGAATAGAAATTTGGGTCACTCATGGTAGAGAAGGAGCCAAGGAGGAGCCTTAGCAATTTCTTTAATTTGTTGATTAGATATATTCTATGCTTTTATATATATAGAGAGGAACAAATTGATAGATGTGGCTTTAATTTCATGGAGCTAGGGTCACCAGGGGTCCTTCTTGGAGACTCATTACTACACAGCTAATGAAAAAGGTAAAGGCAAAAGTTACCTATAATTGAAAATTGCCAATTACACTATCTATCTATCTATCTATATATATATATATATATATATATATGAGTTTTAACACCATCAAATTAAAGTACCTTCTTCCTCTCTTTTATTCAATAGGTTTTAGTTTGATGATCCACTAAGAAGCTTTTGAATTCGGTCATTTCAATCAAATTAAAAGTTTGAATGATAAACCAAAAATGTTCTTTGGATATTTTGATCTCAAACCTGGCATGTCATGCTTATTAAGCATAAAAGGAGAATATATATCAAAATTTAAATGTGAATATAAAAAGATGAAATCCTGAGACTAAAAATGAAAATAAGATTTATAAATTGAACCATATGTACCAAGAAACATTATCAGTTATTTTTCATTAAAAGTTAAATTAATTAGTAACCTAAAAAATAAGACAAGTACTTAACTACAACATATTAAAATATACTAATATTATGAAAATTTGTACGCTAACAATAAGAAGGCAATAGCAGAGGGTAATGTAACTTATTTCAGTAATATTGCAAAATTTGAAGGGTAAAAAGACACCTTTTTTAGCGAAGCAAACACAATTTAAAAAGAAAAAAAAGAAAAAAAAAAAAAAAAAAAGGAGAGAGAGAGAGAGATCAAACCATGCGGTCCCAATTGATGGTATTGAGATAACGTAAAATAACTTTGTCAACTTCCAGATGAAATATTTGATTTATTTTCTCTTTATCAGACAAAATGGAACAATTTTGAAGAGAATTTATGGATTTGGACTTCTGATTTTTTTTTTTGTCAAATGAAAAACTTCTCTTTTTTTATTTTATAGAATAGTTAATTCTAGTTCACCTGGAAACCTAACATTCTTTTGTGTATGAACTTTATTAATAGAACCTCAAATAGAAACAAGTTAGGAGGACGCTTAACCTTACTTTACTAATTCTACGGAAGAAGAATTATGAATATTTGGCTTACGAAAAATATTTATTTATCAAGTGAAAAAAAAAAAAGACGAAAATGATTATATTAGACCGACACTCGTACTTTTACAGTTTTACTCTCCCCCGGCCACTTCCAATATATTCTTTCTTTTGGCCCCGGCAAAGAGGAAAAAGACAGCTTTACTACATTAGGCTTCCCTCTGACGGTTAAGTTTTTCCCCTTGCAAAATCTAATAAGTATTTTTATGAACCTTAAAATGTTATAGTAACATTATTAACTGATTTTTATGCCGTAGATTTTTCTTTGCAATCATAGAAAAGGACGATTGTAATCCCACTTCTCTGTTGATAAAGTGCAACATAATTTAGAATTGCAATGTAGTATATTGTATCTTAATATATTTGCAATAAATTAATTTGATATGGTTTATAATTAGGATGTAAAATTTTAATATCATAATATAATACATAATATTATGGCTATATAAGAACCACCTATGTACATGAGTTAGCTGTGAAGAAAAATCATAAAGAGTTGTATTTTTACACTCAATATTGTTCTATAATCTTTTTTATGGTATCAGAGTTTTGTTTCTAATCTAAGCTGTTCTTAAATTCGGTTCCATGTTCTTTAATGGCAAGCTCATCTTCCTCCCCTCTCTCCCTTTTACTAGATCTCTCCATCAACTCATAGCTATATATTTCATAAAATTAAAATCCTCAAACTATCTTGTTTGGAGGATCCAGATAAGCCAGTTGATGCAGATCTAAATATTTGTGACATTATTGTGAAGGAACCGCTATCTAAGGTTATGGTAAATGAAAAACATGAAGAAACATAATTTTAAATTTATAGACCGGAAAGAATAAGACGTCTTGGTGAGAAGGAGATAATATCTCAGATGGTCACTCAACTAAGAGTATATCTCTTAGAAAGTCACTCAACTTTATTTTATAACTCAAAAGTTACTCAACTAAAAGTATTTTTCTCAGAAAGTTACTCAACTTTATTTTATAACCCAAAAGTCACTCAACTAAGGGTACTTCTCTCAGAAAGTCATTCAACTATTGATATTTCATTTAAAAATTACTCAATCAATTTAAATAATTTTTTCATTAAATTTTTGTTGACATGAAATTTTTATTTAAAACTAGAATTTTAAGAAATAAGAAAATATATATTTTAACAATTTTATTGACCCGCCCCACTTGATATGACTCACAAAAATTATATAGGTCAAATATACATTTATTAAGACCCTTTTATTTTAAAAAAAAATTCGTGGTAACTCATTTTTTAAAAGTTAATTGCATTAATATTAGAACTTTTTAAATATTTCAAAAAAATATATATTACATAACAAATATAGCTAATAATTTAAATATGAATAGTGTCCAAAAAGATCAGGAGTTAATTTATCTTTAATTTTTATTAATTATATCCCCTTATCTCTCCATAAATAATGAATTAATTTTAGTTGTTAATATTTTATATCTCGTTCTTTCATTAAATTAGAAATTGAATACTAAAAAATATCTTCTTCGGATTTTCTCAAAGAACATATTCTGATTTTATTTTAATGGTATAAATAAAATAATATTTTTTTAGAATATCCATGATTTTGATTTATTATATTTAAAATATTAGTAAAATCAATGGTATGTTTCAAATATAAAATATTTATATAGAAAAATATACCATAATTATCAGAATATTAAAAACAAATTATGGACATCAATATATATTAATATTGGTAAAGTTTTAAATATTTAAAAATTAAAAAAAAAATTAAATTTTTGCATGTTAAATAGTGTGTATTATACAAAATAAAAAAGGAAAGAAAATCGATAGTAGCATCTTTTATTTAATTTCTTTTGTCTTAGGAGACAAAAATAATAATTAAGTTACTAAGGAGTGAGATTTTAGGCTAATGACAGGGGTTTCGTTTGGGTGGGATATGCTGCAGAATGATATTTTTTTGTGCTAAATTGATATATTAATTTTTGTGCTAAAAATATGTAGTGTGTTTTTCAATATTGTTTAATTAAGTAAAGATGATCCATATAATTTTAGGGTCGTATCAAGTGAGACGGATCAATAAAATGATTAAAATGGGTATCATTTTATTTCTTAAAAATTTAGCTTAAAATAAAATTTCTATTTTAGCAGATTAATTTAAATAAAAAAATTACTTAAATTGGTTGGATGACTTTCTAGGTGAAATATCAATAGTTGAGTGACTTTTGAGTTAAAAATAAAGTTGGGTGACTTTGTGAGAGACCTATCCTTAGTTGAGTGACTTTCTGAGAGAGGTACCCTTAGTTGAATGACTTTTAGGTTATAAAACAAAGTTGAGTGACTTTCTAAGAGAAATACTCTTAGTTGAGTGACCATCTGAGATATTACCTCTAGTGAGAAGTAGGCTAACTGAAACTATAACTGAAAAGTCAATGTTCTTTTATTATTGGTTGCATCTTGGTCAAATAAATTTGGGAGAGTCTTGAGGACAATTACCTATAAGTTAGCAAGGATAAGAAATTTCAATTGAATTAATCAAGGAGAGGTCAAAATTTGTAGATAAATATACAAAAGAATTCAAGGGAATTTATGATAGCCTCACCGCTATATACAAATTGTTAGATTAAGATAGTGATGTTATAAACTTTGCTAAAGAACTTGAAAATCAATACAAGACCTTGAGGACTGCTATGTTGGGTAAAGCTCCATAACAACCTTCACTCAACGGATGGGGCACAATATGAAAGAAGAAGATAGCGATTATGTCGATCAAGACATAGATTTTTAAGTCTATAAAATATTCGTCTGATAGAGGTAGAGACAACTCTTTCAGGGCAAGAAAACATGTAACCCATGCCAAATTTCTGAAAGAAATAACCACACTACTATCTCTTGCTTTTATAGGTGGGATTACTCCTATCAATTTCAATAGGAAACTCCACAAGGACTCTCCACATTAATAATTAATGAACCATCAGACAACAATCTTTACATGAATGTTGGAGCAAGCTTGGAGTTGCATGGCTTCCAACCTCCAACATGAAGGGATAATAAAGAGCAACATATCAAATATTCTTTTTCTTCATTATAGCTATATATAACACATCAAATAAAAAATGTCTTTATGAAAATAATAAAAAAATGTCTTTATGAAATATTTTGACGAGATATCTCAATAATTAATTTGGGCTAGATATCCAACTTAAATTTTAATGGACTGATGTTGTGAAGGCTTTTAGAAATGTTGATTGAATTTTTTACTTTTCATTAAAGACTTTGCAATTGACATTGCCATTCACTATCTTTACATAATTATTATTTTCATTAACTATTATTCTTAATTAATTATTATTTAATTATTATCTAATTATTATCTAAATATTTAGGACTTTAAAATTAATTAAAGTTATACATATTAAATCTTTACTTATTTATAAAAGGTAAGAACTCCTAATATTTAGTATTTTAAAATTGACTGAAATTTTACTCTTAAATCTTTCCTTATTTGAATTATACTAAAAGTACTAACATTTAAGACTTAAAATCAATTACAATTCTGTACATATATATATGTGTGTGTGTGTGCGCGCGCGCGCACATACACACACTTTAAGCTGTTTTAATTAATCGAGTCCTTTTGTTATTCACTCTCTTTAGTTAAATCTACATTATTTCTTTCCATTTTGAATTATGTGAAAGTATTTGACTAGACACGCAGATTAAAAGAGAGAGAAAAATTGAGCTAAAATTATCTCATAAAGGGTAAAATGAAAAGTTTATAATTAAGTTATTACTAAATATTAAAGTACGGGACTTCATAGCAAAATATTATTCAACTCATTACCTTTTTAAATATAGAGTTCACATGTGATAAAATCGTAATTTAATTATTTTTCTAATACTTAGGGTTTTAAAATTAACTAAACTTTATGCATTAAATTCTCCCTGATTTAAAATATATAGAAAATGTTAAATATTTAAAAATTTAAAAGTAATTAAGATTTTATATTTTAAGAAATAATTACACGTTGAATAAAATTGTACTTATAATGCAAATCAATTTTATGTTTAGGACTTTTGAAAATACACTTTGAAAAAAAAAGGCAGCTCGGTGCACAAAACATCCCTCATTAATAGGATCAGGAAAAAGATCGCACCCCAAAGAGTGTGATATAGACAACTACCTAATGCATACATTAGTAGTCATTTTCACTAATTTTGATAAGTCTTTCTTAGTTTGAATGATCAATTATAAATAATAACGTATTTGTGATATAATATTTATTTACTAGTGTCCAATTAAGCCAGTAATAAATTAAAATATAATTTGTAAGTCTAATTATTTAAACTAATAACTTATACTATATGTTCTATTCTACTATATATACAACTTTGTATTACAATGCGTCCTTGTAATGCTAATATTTATATTAAATGTTAAATACAAATAATGTAGTAATATAGATTTTGTAATAACAAACATCAAATATACATATAATGAATGCATTTAAGTGCTCATGTAAAAGTAAACGATTTTTTACCTTTCAATCAAATATTATTTCTACGATATTTTTCTTCAATGAAATAAGTCTTATGACAACTGAAGAAAGAACTACTCGATTGATCAAACTCTTAAGTATAATCATTTATCAATTCGAAATTCATAATTTTATTTCTAAATTCTTAAATTGTTACACAAACATATCTTTTAAATATTATTATGCTATTTTACAAAATTTATTCTTATTAATATGAGGGATACATGTGAGGCGTGTACTATGAAGATTCTTTAAAATATTGATTGAATATTTTTTCCTTCATTAAAAAACTCTACAATAGTCAAAATTATCATTTATTATTTTTCTCAAATAATTATTATTAAATTATTTTTCAATATTTAAAATTTTAAAATTAATTAAAGTTATGACTATTAAATATCTACTTATTTGTAAGATATAAGAAATCCTCATTTTAATATTTTATAATTAACTAAAATTTTGTTTGTCAGAGCCTTCAATTGAACTAAATTAAGAGGCTACCTTGGTTTTGAAAAGACATAATTTTTAATTAAATGATAATTTAAATCAATTCTCTTCTATAATTTTTATGTTTTTCAGAAGGGTATTTAGGATTATGTTGTAGTAAAAGGAGCTTTTAAATTAATTAAATATTTAAGTTGAGTATGTCAAGTTATGTAATTCTATACAATTTTGTAATAATAATATTATTATTAAAATAATATTTGAAATAAATAATTATACATAAAAAAATAAAATATAAATTTATATTTAAATCATGAATTTCTTAATTAATTTTTACCTCTACAGAAAACATATTAAGTAGTTCCTTTGCGGTTTTATTCACTTGATTGATTTATTTGTGTATTAATTAGGTTTCTTAATATTTTAAATTAATTATATCTTTTTTTTCACGACATTAGAAGTTTAAAATTAGGTTAGTATAAATATTTAAAGTATGATATTTATAGCAAAATATTATTCAATTTTTTACCTTTTTAAAATAGAGTTCACACTTGATAAAATAATTATTTAATTATTTTTTTAAAATTTAAACTTTTTAATTAAATTTTATGTTACTAAAATTCATTCTTATTTGGAATATATAAAAAATATTAATATTTAAAAATTTAATTAAAAGCGGTTAAGATTTTACCTGTTAAGAAATAATTACACGTTGAATACAAATTGTAATTATAATGCAAATCAATCTTATATTTCGAATTTTTCAAAATACAATTTGAAAAATGGACAGCCCTTTGCACAAAACATCCCGTGTTATAGGATCCGAGGAAAGGTCGCACATCAAAATAGTGTGATATAGAAAGTATATCCTAATACAAGCATTAGTGGTTGTTTCCACCAATTTTGATGAGTCTTTCTTAGTTGGTGGCTTAACAATTTCTTAATTGTCAATTATAATAAATAAATATGTTTGTGATATGATATCAATTTATTATAGTGTCAAAATAAGCCAGTAATAAATTATAATATAATTTTTGTAAGTGCTAATTATTTAGACGAATAACTTCTACTATATGTTGTATTCTACTATACAACTTTATATTACAATGCATTTATATTGCTAATATTTATATTAAATGTTAATTTTTTAATAGTAGTATTACAAATTTTTTAATAATTAACATAAAATATATATTTAATGCATGCATTGAAGGGTTCATGTAAAAGCGAATACTTATTTATCTTTCAATTAAACGTTATTTCTATGATATTTTTGTTTAATGAAGCACGTATTAGAACAAATTGAAGGAATACTACTGAATTGGACCAAACTCTTAAACTTAATCATTTATCAATTTGAAATATATAATTTTCTTTCTAAATTCATATCTTATTACACAAGCACATCTTTTAAATACTATTTATGCTATTTTTATAATTATATTTTTGGCCAAACACATATACGGCCCCTTAAACTTGTCAGAAAATCCCATTTAGACACTCGAACATAACCTCATTCCAATTGAACACAATACTACATATAATTTCGTTCCTACCAAACACAACAAGCTGACTTGGCAACAGTGTGTTTTGCACAATATTTGAGCACGTGAGTGTCAGCTGATGTGGATTATATTAGAAATTTTTAAACATAAAAGCTTTTATTTAAAATAAAAATTCTATTTTTACAATCCCCACCCCCTCCTTCGTCTCCATTTTCTTCCCAAATAATAGTCGTTGAAGGTCGTCGAAGCTATGATGTGAATCTTTTGGAGCTTCGAATTTGAAGATTTATCATCAAAGTCAATTATTATGTATTGCGGTAGATAAAAAACTTTATTGTCCATTAAATGAGAGCTTAAAAACATGAAGAAGAAAGCTGCAAACACCATGGACAACCATTGATGAGCTTCGAAGCTCAAGTTTGAATTTTTGGGTTGCCGCAAATGAGCACTCTTTTGATTGGTAATATATCAAAAGAATTAAAATATTGAAAGGAGCTCAAATCTTGACTTTGAAGAATGTTTGAGCGGATTTGAGGTGTATTTGGGTAGATTTGTAGCAGCAGCTGTATAAAAAAAATCTATAAAAAAATTCTATTGACAATGTCGTGGGTCCATCTATATAAATTAAAGCATGAACTATTTTTTTTAATAGGTGGTATTTTTTCCCACGTTAGGCAATAGTTAACAACACAAGCTTGCTTAACTGTCACATCTGAATGAGTTTTCAGCATGTTGTGTCTGATAGAACGAAATTATACACAATATTGTGTTCAATTAGGACAAGATCTCGTTTAAGTATCTAAATGGGATTTTCTGACAAGTTTAAGGGGCCGTATATGTGTTTGGCCTATATTTTTATTAATATGGAGGACATACGCGAGGCGCGTACACTTAGAGTAATATATATAAAACTCACTCCTTGAGGCGGCAAGAGCCTTTTATTTCATCAAAAGGGAATGTACAAAAAGCCAAGGTTAAAAATAACCTCTAAAACAAAGCATTACAAAATTCATATGCTCACTTGTGGTATTTTACAGTGAGAGGTGGGCTCTCTAAGAAAAATATGAGGCTCTAAAAAAATTTGCAATTATATAAAGATGTTCTTCCTTTGTTTCTGGCTGATGGATGCGATGTTTTCCTTGTCAAATTTATATGCTCCAGCCGCATATTTAGGAAATCTTTGGATTCAAAACATTTCCCATCTTGTTCTTCGATACTCCATTTGGCTAGCGCGTTCACAACTTGATTATCTTCTTTATAACAATATTATATAATTTAATTTATCTGGGAGAGCATCTGTTTAATATCATCTGTGGTGTCTTGCAATTTCCATACTATGTTTGTATTGCCCTTGAGCATATTGACAATAATCAAGAAATCACATTCAAGAATTATATTTTTAAGACCTTGAGAAATACATGATTGCACTCCAAATTCGAGCATAAGTGCTTCTGCCAATTGTTGCTTCCCTTGTCTAGATATTTTGCAAATGCCGAGATGATTGTTTCATTATCATCTTTTATAATTCCTTCGGCTCCAATTGAATCTTCGCTATTATTGCTGCTATCTAAATTGACTTTTATTCAATCTAATCTAATGTAGGTTTGATCCACCACACTACGATGCACTCAATTTTGTTTGATATTTGCATAATCTGCTTGCTAAGTCCATTTCACTATCACTTTAAATGTGGATTGTAATTATTCACCTGAGATTATTCATTTGAGATGATAAAAACTATTTAAATTAATCTAAGCTTAGACACTTTAGAGTTACCATATATGTTTGGGCATTGAGCTTTTTAGATTTTCCAGCAGATGAACATAGAAGCAACTTTAAGTTTCTTTTTGTAAAGTTTATTTCTTGCCTTGGTTGCCCATCATTTAAAAAAAATAGTCTTGGTTGTCCCAAGTTCTCATATATGCCCCGTGAAGTTCTAAAAAAGTTTCAAACATTCTTGACCATATATCCATCTAAGAATGTGTGTTGAATAGTTTCTAATTTGCCCACTACACAACAACAACACCTGGAAGCAAAATCAATACCAAATATGCTAATAATTTCATCAATCGAAGTTTTCTATTTAACATTTTTTAGACTAACAAGGACATTTTAAAATGAACTAGTTTCTGCCAAATGTTATGAAAGAAAAGGTCTTTTCGATGAGTTTTCCATCAATCATCTAAGCTGAAGAAGTGAAAAATTACCACTATAGCAACAAATCCAAATATAAATATCAGCCCTAGAAGAACTCCCAATAGGAATGCTAAGAGTAATTTTAGAAAGAAATTTAGAAAAAATGCAAGTGATGTATGCTCCAAGCGCCATCAACTATCAACTCTTTCACCGTCTGATTTCTATTAGTGTTATCATGAGAGATAACTTAAGTAATAGTGTAACACCCCGAGAGTCCCTAAGATCATATCCGAGACTTGTAGTAGAAACCAGTAGGAAAATGGCACCAGGCCATTGAACAACCAATAGGACAAGTTGTCCTATGAACCAACGAGTAGTTGGTTATACTATGGTGATGAAGTTCAGAAATTTTCCAAAATCTACCCAGAACCAATGAGCGAATTGTATGACCCATTGTTAGATAGTACCGGTCGTTTAGTTTATTTGTTGAAGCAGCTTTAAAGGATGTTCAGAGCAAAAGTGGGAACCAATGATAGGACCAAAGGTCCGTTGGTTGGTTCAACGACCCGTGGGATGGATCGTTGGTTCTGCTAGTTAATATTTCAGTTAGGCAGTCCAAGGGTATTTTAGTAAAAATTTATACTTTTAACTCCTAAGTGATGTCTTTTTAAGCTTCCTAAAGAGCTGATTAAGGGGTTATACATAGCCTAAATCCTCATTCTCTTTAAACACCGTAAGTTGAAATTTCTCTCAAGGAAAGGCTAGGGTTCTTCATCATCTTTTTCTCAATTTCTCTTGGGTCTTCAAATCAAGTTAAGGATTCATCAAGCCCAGGTATTTAGGGTCGTGAATGGGAGATTCCTTCCACCCTAATTCCCAATGTCATCTCAATCTCATAAATTCAAGTCTCTAATCATGTTTTAGGTTAGACCTAATTTTGATGAAACCTCTTATGATCTTCTATGAATTCAATTCTCTTATGATTCAATCCATGTTTTATGATTATGAATGCATGTTTTCAACAAGAATCTCTTATGAACTTATATTTCGTAAGTTATGATGATTTACTCAATTATGCATGAATTTCATGGCCGAATCAACAACATTATTTTCATGGCTAGTTCACTTATGATAAGTATGACTATGATTTTCATGTTTTATAACTAGCCAATACAAAATCAAGTATGTTTCATGATTATGACCATGAGCAATGTGAATGTTTTATGAGTAGAATCTAGCACTGAGTATATCGGGGTTGAGCGCCATCTAAGTCTCAGAACTACATGCCACTGTAGGTATATATTCATATTTGGGGCCTCTCTACATAGTGTTCCCCCGCCTAACGAGGCACACGAGTGATATAACACATTTATCATTCTTTGCCCTGACAAGACTTAGGACGACTTTTCCTTGAGCGAGATAGTTGGGTATCATGTGCTCATTCATGATAGTGTCGATTATGATAGTCTCTCACTGTTCCTGGATTTTCAATGCATGTTCATGTTCACGACTTATGCTTTTATGAATTATGATATTTTATCTCAATATATGTTTTATGATATTTTATTTATGAAATCAGCCATGTCTAGCTTTATGATTCAGTTTTGGAAACCTTGAGCCATTATACTTAGTTTATGATAAACTCATTTTTTAGCTTGCTCTGTACTAATGATTCTAGAATATCTTTTTACTATCATGTTTTACTTATCCTATATATTCAGTATATTCAAAGAACTAACCACATACTTCTAAGCTATATCATCTCATGATATAGGTTCAAGTAATTAGTCTCAGCCCCGATGTTAGCTCTGCTCCCGCTTCAGTCTAGTTCAGCCCCAGATTGTTTGAGTCTTCATGATCCCAGGTCGTTAGTTTTGTTACATGTTATTTCTTTTATGCCTTTTAGTTTTAAAATTTTGGTAGAGTTAGTTGGGGCTATTGTCCCATCAACTCATCTATGACTAGAGGCTTTTCAGACAACTATATTTAGATGTTCAGCGGTGATGATTTATAGTCTCGTTTATGCTTTATGAGATTCTAAACTTCTGCTCATGTTATGATTTATGATTTATTTTCGCTTAGTGATATGCTCTTAATCATGCTATGTATGTTCCATAGATCAGCTTGAAACCATTTGTAGTTCTAGGTCCAGTGTTGCGGTCCGGGGTCCATACTTGGGTCATGACAACTGGTCCCTAGACCTGTCCAATGTCTCATCATTGACTAGAAGAACCTGAACTAATTTTCCACAATATTTTCTCCTCCTCTTTTTCTTTGACCTCCAACTTAGTTTTCCACCCATGAGATAGTGCTGCTCTCCATTTTTTGTTTACTGGATGAGCTAATCGGAAATACTTGATCTTAATAAAACTAGCAGAAAGATATTTGACGGTTCTAAATCTTCACCATTTTCTCGTTGCAAGTGACTCACTAACATCCTTCAATTCTCTAAAGCCAATGCTACCTTCATCAGTTGGATAACACATTTTAACCTAAGAACTACAGTGGAGCTTCTTTTTCTCATCAGTAATACTCTAATAAAATCTTATCATGTTTCTTTATATTTGTAAGAAAATATCATTAGAGGACTTCATAGTAGCAAGAATATAAATATGTTGGGATTGAATTTGATAAGAATAACTTCCCCACCTATTAATACAAGTTTGCCTTGCTAGTCTGAAATCTTTTTTGCCACCTTAATCGCTGAGTCATTGAATGTAGCGATAAGTTTTCTTCCCAAATAGATAGGGCACCCTAAATTGGACAATGAGAATACTTTATGTTTTTAACAAATAATTTCTTTCATCTAGAAATATTTTTTGAACAAAATTTTTATTTAACAAGAAAACAACTCTTTTCATCATTAATGAGTTATTTGGAACTATCTGAATAATTATTCAAGATTGTATTAACTAGGTTGGGAGAGTGTGGATTACCTTATGTGAATATGATCATATTATTAATATAATTGTTCGGTGTTCTGCTCAGGTTGGTATTATATATTATAAACCGACACGCAAGTGCACGTGGTCAAACAAGTAATAAAGTGGCTAAGTAGCCAAGTATCGATCCAAGGAGGCTCAAGATACGTAAAATTGCCTAGTTTACTATATTCCTATTTCACTCCTAATTATGCTAACAACAATGTAACCAATAGTTACTTGAGTTTTTATTTCTAAACTATATATACTACAACAAATAACACTATTTACTTGTGAATTTAGACAATGGATATGAACATGCCAAGGTTAAGAACAAGTAATGAACTTGATAATCATGATAATTTGGTTAATCTCTTCTTCATGTTGCTAGCCAAGAACATTAGCCTAGAAATTAAAACTCTCGTATTTAATTTCACTTTAGAATCATAAACCATCCGTCTATATTTCTGTGATCAAATGCAATTTATGACCTAGCACTACAATTCCGGTTCCTAAATTGACTAATACGACTTTCAAGTATATTTCTATCAGGAAAGCACATCAAAACCCAATTTTCCCAAATCAAGTTAAGAACAATACCCTATTAATTCACAACTTTCAAATTTCTTGCTCTTTCGAGTGAAATTGGACTTTTTAGATATACATTAATGTTGGCCAATCACTAATGCAGTAAGAACAAGAATTAATAGAACAACATTAAAGAAGAAGAAGAAAACCATATCATTTACAATCAAAATTCATTACACATGTTCAAAACCTCAGCAAGGAAGAGAATTAGCCACTCATTTGTGGATTGATCATCCTAAAATGAGTGTAAATCATACGTACAATTGATAGAAAGAAGAAAGGAAGAGAAGAAATCCCTTAGCTTTTTCGTTCTTCAACTGCTACTAACCCACGTTCCTGCTCTCCACTTCTGAACTCAGTCTAAAAACTAAAAACTGCTTAAAATAAACCTAAGTGTGCTATTTATACTAGTGGGAAATTTTTCCCGGAATAACAAGCAACGTGTCACGGAGGCCAACGCGGAGCACTGCCTCCGTGACACAGCGTGGACGCGGACCTTCACTGGAATTTCCAGGGTCCGGTAAATTAACCTCAATGTGGAACGGAGGCCATCGTGGAGGCCTCTCTCCGTGCCACGGAGCTGACGCGAAGGCACACTGGAAATTGCCATTTTAATTCCTGTTCAGGCAGTGTGCTACCGCGATGGTAGCGTGGCATGGCTCCATCGCGGAGACCCTATAAAATGTGCATTCCAAGGTCTTTCCCACGCTCGCATCCAAGTCCAACTCCGACATAGTTCCAACATGCATTTTAGCTCCTAAAAATCACATTTACCTGCAAAACAAATGCTAATCATGTTGGTTAGTATAAATTCGCATTTTATTACCAATTACATGATATTATATACACATTGCACAACAAACAAGGTAAAAATGATACGTTTGAGTATCACTTGGGCTATAAATCTGCCCAAGATCACTTACCCCACACTTAAATCCTTGTTCGTCCTCGAACAACATATACATAAATCATGCAAATTACATCCCAACCTTCATCACTATGGTGCAACAATTTACGCTACGGTCATACCGATTATTCAATTTTTGCAAATCATCAAGAAAACATGCTTGGTCGTACAATACAATGACCTTTAATACATCAAGACTTCCTAGACTTAAAGAATTGATTCTTGATATCGGCAAACTCATGCAAATCAGCTAATCAAGAAATCCGACACGAAAATCAATCTTTCATCAAGCATGTGCCCTCACAACTCGAGAGAAGCTTCCCCTTTATGTTCATTCAGCACACAAACATGCAAGTAGGGGCATATAAAAATTAATTTCACTCTCTCTCCCAAAAGAATTCACATGCCTCATGTCATGACCCATAAGCTTGCCCTTAGTGTATTACTCCACTAATATAAAGAAATGCAATATAGGATCACGTAGGACTTTAATGGGTTGTAACGGGGCTATGGATCTAGTATATATATATTGGATTAGCCAATAATAGTCGCTAGCATCCTTAAGCGCCTTTTCAACTCATTCCCATCGACTCATGGACATTGTTCCTCTCTTTTCTCTTTTTCTCCCATTCATGCTGGTTTACTTTCATACAACCCATTTCATCAAACACACTTGACACAAAACAAAGGGTTTTCATGTACCCTCACTATCATTTAATTACAACAAGTGCCTCTTCAACATCATCTTTTCTTTCTTCACTCTGCTTTTCTTTTTCTTTTCACTCTTTTCACTCTTTAACACTTTGGGAAATATTTTCTGTTCTTTGTAAGCGCTTAAGAGCTTCTTATAGACTTTAAGGCTAATGAAAAGAAGGAATAAAGCTTAGTTCATACAATTTTGGACAAAAGAAAGAAATCGGCTAAAGGCTCAACGGGCTGACTAGGGTATACAACACATAGAAAGGTAGAATTTGACACGAGAAAAAAGAAATGGAAACTATCGGTTAAAACAAAGAAATGCCTACATCCTTTCCAACACTACACCTCCTTCATTTCGTTTTGTATACACACCAGGCAAGTTCTAGACAATTCACAATGACATGGAATAGCAAAACCTCACTTCACACTTCATGCACATGCTCGAATCAAGATGCATTCACAGACTCTTTAATTAGTCAATTACATAAATTCAAGATTAAGCCTCAATCATACTGAACCAAATTCTATAGCCTAGGTAACTCAACATATTTACAGAATTGCATGCTTTCAAATGAATCACTTTCACATTTTGAACATCAATTACAACACGCAATGAAATTTTAGCAACCATAAGCAACTACAGTTCATTGATGCAATCCACCAAAGAAAAACTAAAAAAAACAAATAAAAATCCTACTCCTACCGACTACATTTCCCTTAAGACGGTCGTCATCCATCCATCATAGGGAACGGTCACTAACTATGACATCGGTTCAATGGGACTATTCTCGGTAAAAGAACCGAAAACAAACTCCGAGAAACCCAAAAAAAAAAAATCGAAAAATTTTTTTGCAACACATCGATCATTTCGATAGAAACATATTTACAAAAGATTTTGATAATTGCAAAATATGTTCGCAAAAATTTTGAACAATATCGATCATGTCGATAGAGAAAAAAATATTTACAAAATTTACAAAATATTTACACTAGCAACCATAACTTTCAAAAACACACATCATTAACCACACAAACAAATATATGCAGATACATCACAAATCAGTTCGCCACAGGGAAAGCACAAACATACATAAATATCAAGGAAAAATATACAGGAATTTAGAGCCTATGTCCCAGCACCTAACTACTCCCCACCCCACACTTAAATCAAACACTGTCCCCAGTGTTCACAACAATACAAAGCACAAAATTTTGGGTGGTGGAACTCCCTGCTCAGTCGAAATATTCGACTTCCTCATCCGGTGCTGCGGCCTCGTCGCCCATATCTGAATCAGCTCCATCGTCATCATCGGACTCCACATTAGAGTCCTCACAACGTGTCTCCTCATCAGTAGGGACATCGTCATCTGTAGGCTCCACAAAGGCTGGCCCTACCCGACATAAGGCTCTGGCGTTCTCGCCAAAGGGGTAGTCCAGCTCCAACTGCCATAATTCTTCCTCGGTGGCTGGTCTCCCACCTATCCGTAGCTACAGCATCTGCATGCCAAACATACGGGCCATGTACTGATCGTCACGAGCATGTCGCTCGCCCAAAGTCAGCACCGGTCCATGTGTAGTGTCGGGGGCCTTAGTCTTTGTCACGTCGAGGGCCCTCCGCTCCAACTGCGGAATATAATCCAAGGCTTCTTCCTCAATGTCGAGGCCTCGGAGGAAGGTGGTGATGAGTCCGCCAAACCCGTATCTGTGGCCCTGGTGCAGTCTGGCTCTCTTTATGGCGGATATTATGACCGCCCCCACATTAATCTCAAGCCCTTTTATAAGGGCATACACCAAGCAGACATGGTCCCGGGTCACATCTGTCATATGGACTCCCGGGATCAAACACGAACATACAATCTTCAGCCAGATTCTGGCCTCCCTGTTCATCTGCGAATAGGGCAGAGTCTGGTGGTAACCCCTCTCCTTGTGTCTACTCCATCGGGCTGTGGATCGAGCCCCACACAACGTACGTCTGATGTCGGCGTACGGTGGGGTGATGTTTAGCTGGCGGAGAACGTGGGCGTCTGTGTCCCGCGCTCCAACGATGGCATTTAGCTGCTGGGGTTCCAGAGTGACAATCTGCCCTCTGATTTTTATAGTGTGGCTTCTGATGGCCGGGTTCCAGTTTGCATAAAATTCCCGGACCAAGTGAAGGTTGCACTCCTTGGGCTCCTGAAAGATAAAGCTGAGCCCAGCTGCCTCGATTCTCTGTACAATGCGAGGGAACTCCTGTGCGAGTGGTTCCCATGCAATATGTTCCTCGGGGAAGTACTTGTTTTCTTTATGTTTCGCGTACCACTTCTTCCCTTCATCGGTGACCCATCTTGTTCTGTATTGGCGGCGTTGGCCGCGCGGAACAGCAGGTGCAGCTGGGACTGCAGTGCCCAGTCTCATCCTTTTCCTACCTGTGCCTGAGGTAGAAGCACCCTTGCCTTTATCTTGTCTGCTAGCCATTGTACCTGTCAATTTACACAAACAAGCACAACGTTAAGCTAAAAACTTGTGAACTTCGGCTAAGGTCGGGTTACACAATATTTACCCCACACTTAGGCCTTAGCTACTTCTACAAAATTACGGCAAAGATAACTCTAATTACACTACAGACAACACTATTTACTACATGCTTAGTGCGTTCACAACAAAATTTCGACAGCATAACGGTTAGCGTACTACTCAGACTTCATACAGCTAATCCCAATCCTACTATCGCTAACAATTCAACCATCGCACTTCGCAACAAAACAACAACAAAATAAAAACAACAATAAAAACATTCTATATACAATCTAATCTAAACAATCTAACCAATTTACACATTTTATGCATTTTCCCACAAAAATTCGAGAATTCGTCGTCTCTTAACATTTACACAATATTTACCATGACTTCTCTCAAATAACAAACACACCCCGGCATCGAATTCACCAAATTATCAAGTGCCCAAATCAAATTCAACAACCCAAGCCCTAGAATACAATTCTATGATCAATTTCGAATTATTTACGCAATCGATAAGTTCAAACGCTAAATACAACAATCCAAACATGTATCAATCACAAATTATCCAACATTCATGTTTAATTTCTACCTAGGGTGATATATCTCACCTCACATGCCCAAATTTGACAAAAATCGCCAAAAAATTGAGATAGACGATGAAAACATACCTTTGAATTGAAGAACCGAAGAAACTTGACGTATTCCTTGCCTAGGAACGTGGCACGGTGCTTGGGGAGGGGGAAATGGGTGTTTGGTCGCGGAGGGAAGAGGGAAATGGGGAAAAATGGGGCGAAATCGGGGGTTTATTTAAAGAAAACACGTGGGTCACCCGGCAACCCGGTGTAACCCGGCACTGAATAAGGGGCAACGTGTCACGGAGGGTAACGCGGAGCCCCTCCTCCGTGACACGGAGCCAACGCGTTGGCTTACTGGATTTTTGAAAAATCCAGATTTTGCCTTCAACGTGTCACGGAGGCCAACGCGGAGCACTGCCTCCGTGACACGGCGCCAACGCGCCAGTGCACTGTTTCTTCAATTAATTTGATTTTTCATACCTTGCCTCATTTTCTCGATTCCATGTATATTTCCTCCGTTATACCTGAAAATCACCTCACTAAACAAAAAGTGGTTAAATTAATAGATTTCCTTAACTAAAAAAAAAAAAAATACTAACTAAAATGAAAATCTAAACCTAATCAAGAAAAGAAAAAAAAATAAAAATAAAAATTAGAAATAAACAAATAAAAACAAAAATAAAGATAAAAACTAACTACACTGTGTAAAAGAAAAAAAATAAAATATTTTTCTCGCGGGTTGCCTCCCGTGCAGCGCCTGGTTTACCGTCGCGGCTCGACGTCCTTTAAGCTCACTTGTCTACTAGGGAGATGGACGATTTGTCCCGATCATGGTCATCCCCCCGGTAGTTCTCAACCTTATCCGGTGGCCTTCCTAGTAACTCTCGGGAATCACTCATTCCATTAGCATTCCCATGATCAATCACATTGATCACCGAGAGATCCTTATAAACAGTCGGGAGCTTAGGTACCTTGTACACATCGAACACTTCGACCTTGTCATGTGATCGCATCGTGAGTTGACCCGCAGCTACATCAATTAATGCCTTTCCGGTTGCCAAAAAGGGTCGTCCCAAAATAAATGGGACTTCAGCATCTGGTTCAAAATCCAGAACAATGAAATCGACCGGAAAAATGAGGGAGCCTACTTGCACTAACACATCCTCAACAATGCCATCTGGCTTAGCTAAAGACCTGTCTGCTAGCTGCAAGATTACCGTTGTAGGTCTAGGACTTCCTAGACCTAACTTTCTGAATACCGAAGATGGCATCAGATTTATTCTTGCCCCCAAGTCGCATAATCCACGAGCTCGGATACTTTGCCCAATAGTAAGCTGGATAGTGAAACTTCCAGGGTCTTTCAGTTTTGTGGGCAACCTATTCTGAATACGGGAAGTGCATTCCTCCGTTAAAGCTACCGTGACATACTCAGTCAAACGACTTTTGTTAGCCACAATGTCTTTAATATATTTCGCATATTTTGGCACTCCCTGCAAGACATCAACAAGAGGTAAGTTAACATGTACCTGTTTAAGTACCTCCATGAATTTTTGGAAACACGCCTCCTCCTTGTGTTTCTTAAGTCGTTGAGGGAACGAGGGTGGAGGCCTTTCTGGTTCAGCTTCTTTAGTCTTCCCCTTATCTGAGATTTGCTCTCCCTCAACATCTGCTGCTCCTGACTTTTGAGGCGGTCTTTCCGGTTCCACCTCCTTCAACTGTAAACCACTCCTCGTGGTCACTGCATTTACCTGCTTCGGATTAGGATCCGTGTCGCTAGGTAATCCTCCTCTGGGTCTAGTATTTTGGGCACTAGCAAACTGCCCAAACTGATATTCAAGAGCCTTGGTCGCCAACTGATTGTTCTTCACATCGGCTGCCAATTTGACATAGTCAGCCTGCAATTGTGCCTGATTAGCGATCATGGTTTTGAACATCTCCTCAATGGTAGGTGATGGTGGTGGAGGAGGGGCATTGTGATTTCTGAATTGAGCTTGATAATTTTGTTGCCCTCCTTTGTTTCTGTGCATACCCTGCCCTGAACTTTGGCCTCGTTGATTGTTGCTACCCCACGAAAAATTCAGATGGTTCCTCCAATTTGAGTTGTAGCCACTACCAAACTGCTGCTGATTTCTCTGTGCATTACCCACAAAGTTAACAGAATCAGGATTTGCACCACAGCATTCAGCTGAATGCTCACTACTACCACACACTTCACACCAAATCTGTTGAACTGCATTGACTGAAGCTGAAGGCTGGTTCAAATTCATATTGCTGAAGTGAGTGTTTAACTGATTTTGCAAAGCAGCTATCTGTGCAGCGATAGCTGTGAATCCATCCACTTCAAGCACTCCCACTGCTTTCCTTGCTCCACCTCTTGAAGAATCTGCATTCCATTCTGGATTGCCTTGTGAAATTCGGTTGAGCAAGGTGTACAACTCCTCATAGGTCTTCTCCAGCGCTTGCCCTCCAGCTGCTGAATCTAACAGAATTTTAGTGTGGGGTTCCAAACCCTCAATAAATGTGTGTACCAACACCTCATTGGACTGATGATGATGAGGACAGTCCCGCAACATGGATTTAAATCTTTCCTAGGCTTGATATAGATTTTCTCCTTCCCTCTGTTTAAAACTTAGGATTTGACTCCTAAGTCTGGCTGTTTTACCAGAAGGGAAAAATCTGATAAAAAACTTCCGTGCAAGATCATCCCACGTTGATATAGAATTGCGTGGTTCAGCTTTTAACCACCTCTTGGCTTCACCAAGTAAGGAAAATGGAAATAAGGTGAGCCGAACATAATCAGGTGACACTTCAGTGGGTATATAAGTGTCACTTATCTCCAAAAAGTTTTGGAGATGTTGTTGTGGATCTTCATTAGGGAGACCGGTAAATTGCCCGCTTGTGTGCAAAAGTTGCACCATATTCTGCTTTAATTCAAACCTCCCTCCAGGCTCTAGTTTGCGGATGCTAGAATGTACATTATTAGCGTGTGGGATTGCCACTTCGCGAACCGGCCTTGCTGTTGCTTCATCGGGCACTAAAACTGCCCGCACAACTGGTGGATTTTGTTGCTCCATCATAGACTGTTTAAGCAACTGCAACTTCTTTCGTAGAGCTTCTCTACGTTGACTATGAAATTCACATTCAGGCTCTAAGTAAGATTCCACCAGCTCTTTGTCCCTTGCCAGTGTTCACAGAAACAAAATCTGCAAAATACAGGCTAAGACCAAGTTGTTAACACTTAAGAAAATAAAAATACAAATACAGTAAATTTACACTAAACACAATTTTACAAATCGCCTAGCCTCTCCGGCAACGGCGCCAAAAACTTGTTCGGTGTTCTGCTCAGGTTAGTATTATATATTATAAACCGACACGCAAGTGCACGTGGTCAAACAAGTAATAAAGTGGCTAAGTAGCCAAGTATTGATCCAAGGAGGCTCAAGATACGTAAAATTGCCTAGTTTACTATATTCCTATTTCACTCCTAATTATGCTAACAACAATGTAACCAATAGTTACTTGAGTTTTTGTTTCTAAACTATATATACTACAACTAATAACACTATTTACTTGTGAATTTAGACAATGGATATGAACATGCCAAGGTTAAGAACAAGTAATGAACTTGATAATCATGATAATTTGGTTAATCTCTTCTTCATGTTGCTAGCCAAGAACATTAGCCTAGAAATTAAAACTCTCGTATTTAATTTCACTTTAGAATCATAAACCATCCGTCTACATTTCTGTGATCAAATGCAATTTATGACCTAGCACTACAATTCCGGTTCCTAAATTGACTAATACGGCTTTCAAGTATATTTCTATCAGGAAAGCACATCAAAACCCAATTTTCCCAAATCAAGTTAAGAACAATACCCTATTAATTCACAACTTTCCAATTTCTTGCTCTTTCGAGTGAAATTGGACTTTTTAGATATACATTAATGTTGGCCAATCACTAATGCAGTAAGAACAAGAATTAATAGAACAACATTAAAGAAGAAGAAGAAAACCATATCATTTACAATCAAAATTCATTACACATGTTCAAAACCTCAGCAAGGAAGAGAATTAGCCACTCATTTGTGGATTGATCATCCTAAAATGAGTGTAAATCATACGTACAATTGATAGAAAGAAGAAAGGAAGAGAAGAAATCCCTTAGCTTTTTCGTTCTTCAACTGCTACTAACCCACATTCCTGCTCTCCACTTCTGAACTCAGTCTAAAAACTAAAAACTGCTTAAAATAAACCTAAGTGTGCTATTTATACTAGTGGGAAATTTTTCCCGGAATAACAAGCAACGTGTCACGGAGGCCAACGCGGAGCACTGCCTCTGTGACACGGCGTGGACGCAGACCTTCACTGGAATTTCCAGGGTCCGATAAATTAACCTCAACGTGGCACGGAGGCCATCGCGGAGGCCTCTCTCCGTGCCACGGAGCTGACGCGAAGGCACACGGGAAATTACCATTTTAATTCCTGTTCAGGCAGTGTGCTACCGCGAAGGTAGCGTGGCACGGCTCCATCACGGAGACCCTATAAAATGTGCATTCCAAGGTCTTTCCCACGCTCGCATCCAAGTCCAACTCCGACATAGTTCCAACATGCATTTTAGCTCCTAAAAATCACATTTACCTGCAAAACAAATACTAATCATGTTGGTTAGTATAAATTCGCATTTTATTACCAATTACATGATATTATATACACATTGCACAACAAACAAGGTAAAAATGATACGTTTGAGTATCACTTGGGCATATAAATCTGCCCAAGATCAATAATCAAGGTGAGAAATTTGATGTACAAATCTAGCCATAGAGAATTCAGTATACAAAAGATTATCATGAAGATTGTTGAGTATTCTAGATAAAACATCGACCTCTAAAATGAAATGAACTAGAGAGAGGGGATCTCCTTACCTTAAGCCTCTACTAGAGTGTAAAAAGTCTTTTCTGGATTCATAAATTAATACTAAATACCATATATTTGAGATGAATCTCCAAATTAAATTCATCCCTGAATTAACAAATTCATACCTTTTTCAGAACTATTTTAAAAAATTGTCAATTAACTCGATCATAAACTTTTGACATATCAAGTTTAATAACAACATTACCACTATCATTCTGTTCTGATATCATAAATAATCTTTTTAGCTAGGATAACATTTTTATTAATATGTCTACCATGAACAAAATCTGATTGGTTAGCTGAGATGGGTTTAGGAAGAATTCTAGCCAATCTGTTGCACATAACCTTGGAGATCACCATGTTGGAGAAGTTTGAGAGGTGAATAGTCTCATTTCAGAGCAGTTTGAAGAATTTTCAACTTTTTGGATAAGAACTAAGCATGTACTAGTCAAGAATTAAGTAAGGTAAAAGTCATTAAAGAAACTATGAGCCAATTCCATCAGTTCTTGTTTAATGATCTCCCAGTAAGATTGGTAAAAATACCTAATAAAACTAGATTTTTTAATGATCCAAATAGCGTTCGGGTGCTATTAGGATCTTAAAAAATAGCTCTTTTATCTCCTCCTCTATAGGGATAACACTGAGAGTTGTGTTATATTTTTGAATAACCATATGAGGAATACAATCAATATGCTAAACTGTAGGAGTAACATCTTTTTTGAACAGTCTCTCAAGAAATTGGACAAACTCCTCACCAATTTCTTTGTTACTAGAAATCCAATGGCCCTCTTGGTTCTTGAATCTATGAGGAGTTACTCTTCTTATTATACCATTGATCATGGAATGGAAATACTTGAAATTAGAGTCACCTTTTTTCAAATATATAATATGAGATTCTCTCTATGGGATGTCTAAGAGTCTCTAACTTGATTTTCGAATCCTAAGTCTTAGCCCCTTCTCAGCTTGCCTCGCTAGCTTTCTGTCATAAGAGAGAATGTTCATACTTGAGTCATTTCATATAATTAGCCTGAGCCCTATGAACATCTTCTCCATTATCATCAATATAGAGAGCTTCTAATTGATGCATCTTATTTTTTCATTCTTTAATATTTTTCTAAACATCCCTATTTGTTCTCTAGACCAGGTGATGAGTTGTTTGCTCAAAATTTTCAATTTCTACTGAATCTCTACATGAAATTTTCTTGTATATCTTCTTTCCATCTTCTTAGTTCTTTGAATTTAGGGTGATCTGTATAGAAGTTTAAGAATTTGAAGTATCTAATTTCTGGGAACTCAATATTAGAGTATCTTACTAGCATTTGTGTGTGATCTGACCTAGTACTAGCTAGATGTCCACACTAATTCTAGGATATTTAGTTGTTCATTAATAATTAATAAGTACCCTATCAATTTTTTTCAAATTTCGTGTCTTTTATCTCTTGCATTACACTAAGTGAACCTGGTACTTCTAAAGCCTTCATCAATCATTCCACACTCTTCCATGCTATTAATTAAATCCCAAATTTCTGCATTCTATAAGGATGTCCTCCTTATTTATCATAATATTGAAATATCCAGATAATCAACAAGGACCATTCATCAGGCTAAAATATATATCTAAACTTTTCCAAAAGGGTAGCCTTAGGTGTTTTTTGTTCTTGGCTTACACAAATGTCATCGAAAAGATATCTAAATTATTATTCTATTTGAACTTTAAGGCAACATGTAGAGAGTCATTAAAAATCACAATGGCTTCAAATAAAGAGGATAAAAGAATCCATTCTATGTTGCTGCAACATTTATCCATACGAATCCACTTTTTGTGTGGAGAAATATAAGAACTATCAACAAACGATTTTAATAAAGCAATAATTTGGATATTATACATTTGGTGAGAAATTTTAATCTTTTGAAGGGTCCTCTGGATGTTATTTATCAGATATTCCAAGTGATTGTATCAATCATGGAAACATTTGATGTAGAAATACTAATTTGAGAAAACTTTACTTTTACCTTTGTGTGAGGATCTATCATCTGAGTAGTTTGGCTTTGTCTGCTGTATTTACTTCTTTAAGAGAGATTTTCTTGCATGATGAGATTATTTATGTGTTGAGTAAATGCATCTTTTGTTTTTGTATCTACCAATCCAAGAAGTTCTAGGAGCAAAGGTTTTGATTAACTCGTCCTCGTCAGTGGGGTTACATTCTTCATGCTCATCCACTTCCCCTTATCTTCCTCTATATAATCACCATCGCCACTACTATCAATCCTTTCATTGAATTCAGTTTGGAAATTTCTTATCTGGATAGGGACAACTTAGGTAATACCTGTAGACAGAGTTAGAGCAGTTGGAGAAGATTTGTTATGAGCTAGCTCAGGGCTCCAAAGACGTACTACTAGATTAATACCACCCTGAATATTTGATTTATTGATAGAATCCTTATAAAAAATTATGGACAAAGACTCATTTTTTCTTTCTATCTAAACAGTAGAAGGTGGAGAATTATTAGGGGAGACAGGACTCTAAGATATAAAAGGTCCTTATATGTTGCTGGCATATGTTGGATCATAGGGGCACTTTATAACATTAACATCCAAGTTTTGTTGAGAAGATTCCTAGAGATTCTTAACATGAATACTAGCATTGGAAGGTGCAACATAGAAAGTGTCATCTTTTGGTTCATTAGGCGATGCAGTGATTCTTAAAGGAGTCATTAACAGAGATCTTGTAACCTTCTTAGTATATGTAGAAGTAACATTTTCGGAAATATGGTGAATGATATTCCCAGTAGCTTTAGCATGAACAAAATCCATACATGTGTATGTGTTTTTTTTATAAGTGTAGTATCCTTAGAATTTAATGTACCTTCTAGACTATCCAGATGTTGAAAATAATTGCTAATAGGTATATTTGCATAGGTATAAACTAGGAAGGTCACTTGGATATTCAAAATTTTAGAATCTTTGAGTTGGTCCCTAGGTGGCCTTTAATTTGAGTCATCTTTAAAAACTACAAATTTATGAGTCATAAGTCGTTACAATTGTTCCTGTTTCTCAATGACGTCCTTATTGGTGGGTGGTCTAGTTTGCCACTTCATAATCATCCTTTTAGCTAAATTAGCTCTTATTCTCCTTTGTAATCTGTGTCTATTTCTGTTTGTAGGATAAAGTCTCTAGTTAGGAGCATAAGGAGCAACAATCTCAGGCCTCTTATTATTAGAAATAATAACAATATTTGCAGCAGATAAAATATTAACATTAGCAATAGGCACATAATGAATATTAACATCATGTATCAATCTAGGAGGATAAAAAATATTAGGAGGAGCAAAATTCTTAGGTCTGTTATGAGGGAGTTGGGAAAGGCCCTCTAACAAGCATCTTTCTTCTACTAGGTTGAGCCAAAAAAATATCCTCAAATGTGTCCTTAATATTTACATTTAAAACAATAATCCGACACAAATACATATTCCTCTTTTTGATCAAAGCATCCACATTACAAACCTTTCTCATCTAGCAACCCAACCCAAATTGAATCTCTTCTATTCTTCACCATATAAATTTCCATAAGAACTTTAGAAAAATTAGGCCTAGATTTTATTTTCATTGCTTTATCAATTTTCAAGAGATTTCCTAGAGGAGCAGTGATTCTGACAAGGGCATCCTAATTAAATTAGTGCCAATTTGAGCTTAATTAGATCCACACAGTGGTGAGAGAAGTTTCCTCCTCTGAATTAAAATTAGAGGTCCAAGTGGTTAAACACATCAAAACACCACGAACTATATATTTCTTTCGAGCATAAATGTCACTCCCCATATTCGAGGAGGCGCGACTAGCACTTGGTGCCTCACTTGATCGAGCGAATCTTATAGCTAACTAATAATAAACCCGAGCCGATGAGGCTTGATACGAAAATATATAACAACACAATTAGAGTCCATAAAACACAATAGGAAAAACTAGGCCTCAAGCCAAGCACATATATACAAAGGCCGACAAGGTCAATCTAATACAACAACTATACAATCGGGTCAACAAGGCCTACATCAATACTATAATCCATAAGTATACAATCCTCTAAGAGTTCAAAAGTAGATATACAATCAGGATAGGGACCTGACCTACTCATCAGAATCATATCTATATAAAAATAAAAGCAATAGGTTACTGTCACGATCCGAGTCTGCACCTTGGATGCGACACAGTAACCTAGAGTCCCAAGTGATCCCCAAGAAAACCCTAGTAGAGAATATTATACTAAAACTGACCTAATGAAATGATAATGAAAGAGTGGAAGCTGATAAAGAATTAACTGTTACTAGGTAAACGATAAAAAAATCTGAAATAGTCTAAAAACTAGCTGAGTTTGAAAACATTGGCTGAAAGCCTTTTAACAAGAACTGATGAGTTGCTGGGACAAACCTCCAGTTAACTCTAATATATTAAATGAAATAACAAAATATAATAAACTGAAAATGGAACCCCGACCATCGACGTATGAGCACTCACCACGAAAGCTGCAAGGATATCACTGAGAGGATCTAACCGCGGTGCTAAAGCTGAGTACCTGAGTCTATATCATAAAATGATATAGCATAAAAATATGCGTTAGTACTTGGAATGACTTAGTATGAGAGAAGGAACTTAAACATACATATACTGAATAATAGCAACTGCATTAAAATACCATAAAAGTAAATTGAAATCGAAAGAGACTGAACTGAACTGGAAATAATAACTGAATTGGACTGAACTATACTGAGATATACTATGGGAGAGACTATAACTGACATGTAACCACGTGAGCTAGACGTGAAGTCCGATGTGTACCACCCATCGAAGAAGGTCCACTATACCTTGCCATTGTATAGTAGGTGAACTGAGTGATCACTATCTAGAGCCCATTCGGGCTAAAACCTGCGGTAGAAACGTAGTTCCGGAAACCTGGGTGCGCTGAACCCCATTCCTCTCGTTGCTAAGTTCTATTCCCGCTGAAAGTTCTAAATATGTCTAACTATACTGATAGCTCGAAACTGATGTCCTAAGACTTAGGTTAGAACTGCTTATCTGAAAGTGTTCTGAGAGTCTAAGGACTTAAAAGAAACTATGTTCTATGACTTATCAGAGCTTCTTTATCTGAAAGCGTCATAACAGTCTAAAGAAAAAATGTTAAGCAGATAAACTCGTATTACTGAGTATCGCAAAAGATTGATAAAAGTCAAACTAATCAACTGACATTTTTAAAGAATACTGAGTACTGTTTGAGACTCCGAGACTGAATATACTAAAAGACTAACTTCTGTTCATGTATCTGTACTAACATTCATAATTTAAATGAAATTATCCTGACAAAGCAATATACATATCTGGATTCTAAATCATGCAAGTCTCATTAAAAATCATATTTAAGATTACGGCTAAAATACATATTGCATAAATGATACCAAGGCATGAACTAGAACTGGTAATAATCTTGGAAAAACGTCAATAATTGTAACAGTAAAGGAATTCATAAGCTGTCTGAAGAAAAGCCCTAGTTTTCACCTTCAATAGGGTGGAATTAATAGGATTTCTATAAGAAATTTGGGACACAAGGGTGAAAGAAATTCCCTTGTTGAAATCTCACATACCTGAAGAAGAATCCCTGAGAAAATCCTTGAGAAATTGAGAAGAAGATTGAGTGCTCTAGCTTTTTCTTCGAACAGGCTACCTATGCTATCTTCATACTATTTTGGTGAGTTCTGGAAGAGAATGAGAGTAAAAAGTCGATCAACCCCCCTAAATTCCCTTCAAACGGCACCCAAAATGACGTAGTTTAGGAGTTAAGATCTTAGAGTTTTACAAAAATGCCCTTGGAAACTGTTATTAAAATTCTGCCCGCCATGTGGTACGACTCAACCAACGAGTCATATTAGGATCATATGATCCGTACTGACGTCCGTGGTAAAGGGACCTGCTTAACACCATTCTCTGAAGTTTTCCACAGAAGCCTATTATGATTCGTACAAGACCCCTACAGGTCATACTATAATCCATGATTCCCTTCTGAACCTTTTCCTGATTCAACTCACAACTAGATTATACGGCCCGCACAAACATGTCATGACTCGTACCATGGCTTGTGGTTAACCAGAATTTCCTCGACCACTTTTCTAAACTTTTCCATGACTGGTCAGTACGATCAATGCCATGCTGGTACGAATTGTAACATGTAATCGTGGTTTCTCCCCACCACCTACTATGTTTTTCTTTGACCCTTCAGTTACGAGTCTTGATATGACTCATACCACTATTCTACAAGTCGTACTGTGACTTATACTGAGACCCTTTTCCCAGTTTTCTGCATGATCACATTTTAAGTTTGAAGGCTAGTCCCAGGGATTTCTGGGTTCTATAGTAACTCCGGTGTAATACCTCAAAAGTCCTAAGATCAGAATTGAGGGTTGAAATAGAGAAAATAGGATTTTCTGCACCAGGACACAGGATGAGTCGTCCAGTGACCCATGTAGTACCCTGTGAGTCGTTAAGTGACTTGTGAGGTAGGAAGGAGTTGGCTAATATTTTTGTCTCTGAGGCTGACCACGATACAAGCCACGAATTGTGGTCAGAGCAACGAGTCGTTGGGTCACTCGTGGTCAGAAGTTGGCATGAAGGTGAAAATTTTGGGCAGTTCTCATCACGACTCGATCACTACGAGCCGTTGCGGACACCATGAGTCATAGTGTCCCTCATGATAATCCTCAAAGGTATGAATTCCAGTGTTGGCAACGACAGGCAGGCCACGAGTCATCCCTTCAGGTCACGAATCGTCCAGTCCCTGATTGGGACTAGTAGTGTGTATTTTTTTGCAAATTTAGTAAGGGCTTTTTTGTAATTCCTAAATTCCTAAGACCTAAACTACGTCATTTTAAGCTTAGATAAGTGTGTTTTAAGAGGGTTTAGTTCATTCTAAGCCTATCCCTCTCCGAGTATAAAATCCTAGAAGTTTTTAAGGGTGATCAAGACTAGAAGTTCATCAATTCTTCTTCAATTTCCTTTGGGAATTCAAGAGGGTTATAAAATCAGACTTACCCAGGTATGTAGGGTTAAGAATGGGTGTATGCATCCGCTACCATATCCAATCCTTTCTCAAACTCATGGAAATTCTAAGTTGATGATCTCTAGGGTTTTAACCCAACTTGTGAATTTCCTAAGTATCTATCATGAGTATAATCTATTCATATTTCTAATATTGAATTATGATTTATGGACATGTGTTACAATGTTTTCAATTACAAATCATGTTTTCAAGTTTTACAAATTATGATTCGCAATTATGAAAGTTCATGAAAAGATGGGATTATGATATGTATTTTCAAGCATGATGAGATGTATATGATAAAAGTATGATTTCGAATTACCCCTGTCTATATTTAGGTTTTTGACTATCAAAGTCTACTTCAAGTATGTTTTTAAGTTTGGGCAAACCCATATGATCAAGTATGTTTCATGATTTATCTCAATTTCATGTTATTAGCTTACCACATGAATTTTGGAGTCTAGACTCCCACTCCTTTCAGCTTGTGGTATGGTTTGAGCCAAGGCTCCTCATGTTATGATTTCAGATTATGCATGTATGTTATGATTCAGCTTCATCACTAGATTATGGTTCAGCTTTGTTGAAAAATGATGTCGAGCATATGCATGTTTTTGGGAGTAGTGTCTAGAACTGAGCATGCTAAGGGTAAGTCAACCCTGTGCCTCACAACTATGCGCCAACATATGTATGATCAGATTATTTGGGGCCTTCCTTATGAGCTTTCCCTGCCCCCTAGGGGCCTTTAGCTTGATATCAATATTATGGTAGCGTCCTTAGCCCTGGGATGGCTTTAGATGGCTCTTCCCACTTAAGTGTAATAGTGGGGACCATGTAATTTCTATTGTGATAATGTCGGTTACATGATTATTCCTCATGATTTCAGTTATTCATGTTCATCAGTCATGATATTATGTTTTCAACAGGTTTGACCCAATGTTTAATTTTTTTACTTATGAATACTCAGTTTCAACTTTCGGTCATTCAATTCAGTTATGATATTTAGTTATGTTTAAATCATGTTTTCAGATAATAACATGCAATCCCTACTCTTAGAATCTTATAATGAAATGTTTTTATGATATGCATGATTTCTAATTCTACTTACTTAGCGGTTTTACTTACCTTATATACTCGGTACATTTCACGTACTAACAACATACTCTATGTTGTATCATTTCATGATACAGACTCGGATATTCAGGTTCAGTCCCGCAGTTAGCCAGATCCTCTAAGTAGCATCTCCCATCCAGATTTGATGAGTCCTCATCCTTCGAGGACCCTTCTATCAGTGTATGTTCAGTATTTTCAGTTTCAGTCTTAGTGAGTTAGTTGGGGTCTTGTCCAATCAACTTGTCAATGTGTAGAGGCTTATCAAACATAATATGTTTCAATTTAAAATTTCTATTATGTATTCAGATATTCGATGTTATCATCTTTTCAGACTTTTTCTATGTGATATATATATATATATGTTATACTTTTGCACTATTATCATGTTGAGTTTGGATGTCATGTTCATGCCATGGGTTGACTTGGAGTCTCTCGGGGTTTCTTATCTCGTGTGTCGATCTGGGCCTATGTTCGGTTCGTGACAAACTTGGTATGAGAGCATTAGGTTTTGAATTGTCCTAGGGTATCTCAAAGTCGCGTTAAGTAGAGTCTTTTTCATGGGTGTGAAGCGCACCACACTTATGAATAAGAGGCTATGAAACGTTTTAGGCAATGTTTCCTTCTTTTATGATCCATATCATGCGATGAAATGTCTCTCTATCCTTATAACTCATGCTATATGCACTTGCAGCATCATGCCTCCTCGTCAAGTTAACAGAAGGAAACAGAAATGGAAACGGCTATGAGAATGGCAATGGGGATGGGCACTAGTAGGCTCCACTAGTCCTCGAGGATCATGTACTTGAAAAGGTGGCCAATGCAAAGTTTAGGGCTGCCATTCAAATGTTAGCTTAGGCCTTGATCGCCTAAGTCAACCAGCAAGGCGGTAGCGCATGTCCCTCAGAATGGGAATGCGATAGTGGCAAGGGTCAAAGATTTTCTAAGGATGAACCCTTCGGAGTTCCTTGGGTCGAAGGTGGACGAGGACCCCCACGAGTTTGTTGATGAAATTCAGAAATCATCCAAATCAGGAAGGAGTGTGCAGACTTAGCCTCTTATTAACTGGAAGGAGTAGCACACATCTGATTTAGGCAATGGAAGGATAGTAGGATAGTTGGAGCAGACCCTATTGGTTGGGATGAGTTCCATACTGCGATTTTGGATTGGTTCTTTCCCCGAGAGATGAGGAAAATCAAAGCAGCAGAATTTGTGAACTTAAGGCAGAACCATATGACAGTCCAGGAGTGCTTTGGAATTCACTCATTTGTCCAAGTATGAACTCGAGATGGTGGCAGACCCGAGGGCTCGAGTGAGTCGATTCGTGCATGGCTAAGCAGATTATCTGGTCAAAGATTGTCGGACTGTGATGCTTTACCAGGACATTGATTTCTCATTGATAGTTCTTGTAATACCTCGGAAGGGCCTAAGAATTGACTCGGGAGTTGAAGTTGAAGATTATAGAAGAACCTAAAAATTTCTCCAGAACGACTCGAGGTATGAGTCGTGGTGATGACCTATGACTCGTTACTCAAGTCGTGTGAGATCGGGAGCCTGAGGTTGTGTCACGGGAAGCCCTACAATTCGTGGTGAGATGGTACGACTTGTTGTTAGGAGTCGTTGTGGAGTTCCCAAGGGTGCTAGGGTGAGTTGTCACGGGTTGTGGTATGACTCGTAATATGTAGCTATGAGTCGTGCTGAGGAGTTGTGATTAAGTCGTATTGGTTTGGGTGGATGGCACCATAGTTGACAGTACGACCTGTAGGGTTGTGGTACGTGTCATGGTATACTAGCGTGGCCAAATTCAGAAAGTTGGGAGAAATGGTGAGGTGACCACGAGAGGTAACCACGAGTTGTGACTTGGTGGAACGACTCGCGGTACGACTCGTGGTCGGGGCCAGACCTGTTTTTTAGAGAAATTTCAGTAAGGGCAAATTCGACTTTTTTATGCTTTTGGGACCTAGACCATGTCGTTTTAAGGTCGAAACAGGGTCTTTAAGGGATGAAAACTCCTGCTAAGTTCATTTTAGAAATTGCAAGTGCTAGAGAAGGGAGTAGGAAGGGTTTCAAGCAATTTTCTTCAAGTTCTTCAAGTTTTCACTTAGGGTTCTTCAAGGGAGTAGGAATCACGAAATTTCCAGGTATGTGGGGTTTTGAATGGGTAGTTTAGTTCCTATCCATTCCCAAAAGCTCTCTTAATTTCTGGTTAAAGCTGCCAAATCTTTATGGGTCTATACAAATTTGAATGATCCTTTAAAATTTGAATGAACTTACTGTGGCATGACAAATTTGTGAAATTTTGAATTTATTTAGACTGATGTTACTTGTTTATGCCATATTTCATGAATTAAACCTCTAGAAGTATGGATGCCGAATTATGGGGAATATTTTAGTCAATTTCATGGTCAAGATGATTCTGAAAGCATGAATGAATTTCTTTGAAATTTTAAGCATGTCTTCGAGTTTTCGATTTCTCATGCTATTATATGATCGTTTTCTTATGAATTTAAGCATGTCAAGAATATTTGAAATTATGGGCAATGCCCACATGTCGCTTACGAATTATAAACTACAATTCTGGCCGACTCACGGGCCCAATTCCATGGCTAGTAATACAAATTCTCAAGCATGTTATGATATCCATGTTTTCACTAGCCATGCATGTCATTTTATGAATGTATGAGCACGTTGCATGTTTCAGGAGTAGTACTTAACACCGAGTAGGTTCGGGGCCTAAGTTACGCACCGAATCTCAAAACTACATGCCACCGTAGGTTATGCTTGGGACCTCCTCAGTGATTGTCCCCTATGCCCTATGGGGTCTTCATGAGTGATATCACGCCTTGCATGGTTCATATCCTTGGCAAGAATGGACGATCTCCCGACTAGGTTTACAGGTCGGGATCCATGTGTACTCATGTGGGGTATGTCGGTTGTAGAAACTTCTCATTGTTCCTCATGGTTTTTAAATGAATGCATGATTATGTTCTTTTGGCTCAAGTTATGTTTTATGAAATCTTTTCCTCACATGCTATAACTATGACAGGTTTACGAATATTTTGGAAATATTGAGCCTTACGATATATTTATGATTTCAGTCTTATGATCATGATGTCCCCACTCCTTTGGATTTTATGTTTTTAAGTATTTTTTTGCATACCTGACATACTCAGTACCTTCCAAGTACAGACCCACATATTTTTAGGATTTGGTTCGCAGGTTCAGCATCGTCCCTAGCTTGTGCTCAGTGTCACTGAGTGTTCAGTGGTGAGTTCTCATGATTCAAGGGCTTCATGTTCAGACCTTGTTTATCTTTTGCTTTCAGAATGTTTTTGTTAGTTGGGATCTTGTCCCTCCAACCCCCCTTTTATGATTAGAAGATTTCAGACTTATGTGTAGTTTTCTGTCATTTATGAATGCATTTCGGTGCATGTTATTATTTTCATTTAGTTCATGCTTTATAAGTTAAGTTTTCCGCCTTATATGTATGAATTAGTATTATGCTCACACCATGGGTTGACTTCGGGTCTCTCGGGGCTCCTTGTCCCATGTCTACGATTCGGGTGTACTCTCGGGTCGTGACAGTTCTGTATGCCTAACAGATGGAGGTGGTGCAGGTGAGTACGAGAGAGAGTGAGAGAGACCAAGAGGGCCAGGACTGATAGCTTTGGATTCCCCCCAGCAGAGACCTGGTGGTAGGCACTGTCAGCAGTCCCACCAGAGATCATCAACGAGTATACCATCCAGATCTAGGCGTGACAAGAGAGACGAGTATCAGGCTCTCGAAGTCAGGGGAGCAGATCTATGGAGCCCAATGTTCCAGTTTGTGACAGGTGTGGTCTTAGACATACTAGTCAGTGCATAGCAGGTATAGGTGCTTGTTTCGGTTATGGGAAGCCTGGACATATGCTCAGAGATTGTCTAGAAGCTAGACAGGGCCATGGTATAGGCTGAGACCCAGCCACTAGCTCAGCAGCCCCACCAGTATGCTCAGTTTAGCAGGGAGTCTCCACTAGTGCGGGTGGTGGTCAATGTCAGAACAGATTCTATGCCCTCGACTTCTCGTCAGGATCAAGAGGCCTCCCCAGATGTAGTCACTGGTATGTTACGAGTATTCCACCTCGATGTATATGCATTATTAGATCTAGGGGATACCTTATCTTTTGTGACACCATATGTTGCTAGTAGTTTTGGAGTCAGTCCTGAAATCCTATTAGAAGCCTTCTCATCTCTACTCTAGTTGGTGATTCACTTATAGAACGATGGCTATATAAAAATTGCTCCGTCACATTCCTTCAGAAAGTCACTTTAATAGATTTAGTAGAGTTAGCCATGACGGACTTTGATGTTATCTTTAGCATGGATTGGCTACATGCATGTTATGCTTCAGTAAATTGTAGAACCCATGCGGTAGAGTTCCAAATTTCGGGTGAGCCTGTCCTAGAATGGAATATTAGTTCAGTTGTGCCTGTAGGTCATTTCATTTCCTACCTTAATACTAGAAAGATGATTTCTAAGGGTTGCATGTACCATACAGCTAGTGTTAAGGATGATAAGTCTGAAACCCCGACTATCCATTCACTTCCTGTAGTGTGCGAATATCCAGAAGTGTTTTCAAATGATTTACTGGGAATTCCTCCCTAGAGGGAGATTGATTTTGGTATTAACCTTCTTCCTGATACACAACCTATATCTATTCCTCTTTATAGAATGGCTCCAGCTGAGCTAAAGGAGTTAAAGGAGTAGTTCGAAGATCTCTTAGACAAAGGTTTCATCAGACCAAGCAAATCCCCGTGGGGTGCACCAGTTCTCTTTGTCCAGAAGAAGGATGGTTCCTTTCAGATGTGCATTGATTACCAGCAATTGAACAAGGTCACAATTAAGAACAGGCACCCTTTCCCTAGGATTGATGATTTTTTTGACCAGCTTCAGATTGCTAAGTGTTTCTCAAAGATAGACCTCAGATCCGAGTATCATCAACTCAGGGTTTGAGAGAGTGGAATTTCGAAGACAATCTTTAGGACTCGGCATGGTCCCTATTAGTTTGTAGTTATGTCTTTTGGGCTAACAAATGCTCCTGCAACTTTTATGGACTTGATGAATAGGGTGTTCAAGCAGAACTTGGATATGTTCGTGATTATGTTCATAGATGACATTCTCATATACTCTCGGAGCGAAAAGGAGCATGCCACTCATTTGAGGGTGGTACTACAGACTCTTAAGGATCGACAACTGTATGCTAAGTTCAACAAGTGCAAGTTTTGTCTAGATTCAGTAGCATTTTTAGGTCATGTAGTTTCAAGTGAGGGTGTACAGGTGGACTCTCAAAAGATAGAAGCGGTGAAGAATTGGCCTAGGCTAGTGAGTCCTTCAAGAATCAGGAGTTTCTTGGGCTTAGCTGGTTACCACCGGAGGTTTGACGAAGGGTTTTCATCCATTGCAGCACCATTGACTAGGTTTACCCAGAAGAAAGTGAAGTTTCAATGGTCGGAGGCTTGTGAGAAGAGCTTCTAAGAGTTGAAGACTTGACTCACCTCGGTATTAGCGTTGATCCTACCTGAGCGTACCAATGGGTTTGTGGTATACTATGGCGCCTCGAGGATCGTGTTGGTTGTGTATTAATGCAACACGGTAAGGTTATAACCTATGTGTCCAGGCAGCTGAAGGTCCATGAGAAGAACTATCCAACTCATGACCTTGAGTTGACAACGGTAGTATTTTCCTTGAAGATTTGGAGACACTATCTATACGGAGTCCACGTGGATGTGTTTATGGACCACAAAATCCTACAATACGTGTTTACCCAAGAGGATCTAAATCTACGTTAGAGGAGGTGGTTGGAGCTTTTGAAAGATTATGATATGAGTATCCTTTATCATCTGGGCAAGGCTAATGTGGTGGCAGATGCTCTTAGAAGGCTGTCTATGGAGAGTGTGACCTGTGTAGATGAGGAGAGGAAAGAGCTAGTGAAGGATGTGCATCGTCTTGCACGGCTAGGAGATCGCCTTGTTGACTCGAAGGATGGTGGTGTTATTGTTCAAAATGGATCAGAATCTTCCTTAGTGACCAAGGTCAAAGCTAGACAAGACGAGGATCCTATTTTAGTAAAGTTGAAGGAAGTCATTCAGAATCAGAAGGTGGAGGTCTTCTCCAAATAAGGAGATGGGTTACTACGATATCAGGGTCATTTGTGTGTACGGGGTGTTGATAACTTGAGAGAGTGGATGTTGCATGAGGCTCATGGTTCCAGATATTCTATACATCCAGGTGCCACCAAGATGTACTGTGACCTACGGGAAATCTATTGGTGGAGTGGTATGAAGAAGGACATAGCAGAATTGTGGCTAAGTGTCCGAATTGTCAACAAGTGAAAATGAAACATCAAAGACCTGGAGGTGTGCTCCAAGATATTAGTATCCCTACTTGAAAGTGGGAGGAGATCAATATGGACTTCATTATGGGGTTGCCTCGTACTCGTCGGCAGTATAACTCTATTTGGGTTGTCGTAGATAGGTTGACTAAAGCATCTCATTTTCTGCTGGTCAAAACTACCGATTCAATGGAGGATTATGATAAGTTGTGTATTTGGAAGTTAGTTTAGTTGCATGGAGTGCCCTTTTTCATCATATCAAATAGAGGTACTCAGTTTACCTCCCAGTTTTGGAGATTGTTTCAGAAGAGACTTGATATTTAGGTTAATCTTAGCACAACATTGCACCTGCAAATAGATGGTCAGGCTGAATGGACCATTCAAACTCTTGAGGACATGATGAGAGCGTGTGTGATTGATTTCAAGGGTAGTTGGGATGACCATTTACCTCTCATTGAGTTTGCATATAACAAAAGCTACCATTTCAGTATTTAGATGGCTCCGTTTTGAGGCTCTCTATGGGCGAAGATGTAGATCACCTATTGGTTGGTTTAAAGTCGGTGAAGTTACATTGATAAGACCAAATTCAGTTCATGAGGTTATGGAGAAGGTTCATCTTATAAGGGAAAGGTTGAAAACTGCTCAGAGTTGTCAAAAGTCCTACGCGGATGTGGGAAGAAGAGAACTTGAGTTTGAAGTTGATGATTGGGTGTTTCTGAAGGTATCTCCCATGAAGGTAGTGATGAGATTTGGAAATAAAGTAAAACTCAGTCCCTGTTATGTTGGTCCATACCAAATTTTAAGATAGGTGGGCAAGGTGGCCTATGAGTTAGAGTTGCCCTCAGAATTGGCTTCAGTGCATCCAGTATTTCATGTGTCGCTTTTGAAGAAGTGCATGGGTGATCCAGCTTTGGTTGTCCCAGTGGAGAGCGTAGGTGTGAAGGATAGTCTTAGCTATGAGGAGCTTCTGGTGGAAATACTGGATCATCAGGTTCGAAAGATAGAAATAAGGGAAGTAGCTTCAGTGAAGCTTTTGTGGAGGAATCAACATGTTGAGGGAGCTATGTGGAAAGCCGAAGCAGATATGATGGCTAAATAACCACATCTATTCCCTCCCAACTCAGTTTCATCTTGAAGTATCAGTTTCCTACCTAGTACTCTATTTAGTTTCATGTTCAAATCATGTGTTCCAGTTTATTTCATGTCAATGCATGTATGTATGATTCATGAATTCAGTTCAGTCATGTAGTTCAGTTCGGAGTCAGTCATTCCATCAATTTCAGCTCTAAATGTTCAGTACTTGGTATGCCAGTTGCACTTCCTAGCTTTTCAGTATTTTTATCCACATTCGAGGATGAATGTTCCCAAGGGGGAGATATTGTAATACCCTGAAAGCCCTAAGATCAGACCTAAGAGTTGAAATGGAGAAAATAGAATTTTCTGCACCAGGTCACAGGACAAGTCGTCCAGTGACCTGTGCAGTACCCCACAAGTCGTTAAGTGAGTCGTGATGTAGGAAAGAGTTGGCTAAGATTTTAGTCTCCAGGGCTGACCATGAGACAAGCCACGACTCCTGGTTAGAGCAACGAGTTGTTGGGTCACTCGTGGTAAGAATTTGGCATGAAGGTGAAAATTTTGGGCAGTACTCGAGATGTTACGGACACCACGAGTCATTAGGAACACCATCAGACATAGTGTCCCTCGTGGTGACCCTCAAAGGTATGAATTCCAGTGTTGGAAACAACAGGCAGGCCACGAGTTGTCCCCTCAGTCCACGAATCGTCCAGTCCCTCGTTGGGACAGGTAGTGTGTATTTTTCTGCGAATGTAGTAAGGACGTTTTCATAATTCCTAAGTTCCTAAGACCTAAAATACGTCATTTTAAGCTCAAATAAGTGTGTTTTAAGAGGGTTTAGCTCATTCAAAGCCTATCCCTCTCCATGCATGAAATCCTAGAAGTTTTTAAGGGTGATCAAGCCTAGAAGTTCATCAATTCTTCTTCAATTTTTTTGGGCAGTCAAGAGGGTTGTGAAATCAAATTTACCCATGTATGTAGGCTTAAGAATGGGTATATCCATCCACTCCCATGCCCAATCATTTCTCAAACGCATGAAAATTCTAAGTTGATGATCCATGGGGTTTTAACCCAACTTGTGAATTCCCTAAGAATCTATCATGGGCATAATCTATTTATATTTCTAATGTTGATTTATGATTCATGGCATATTTTACAATATTTTTAATTACAAATCATGTTTTTCAAGTTTTACAAATTATGATGTCCAATTATGAAAGTTCATGAAAACATGAGATTATGATATATGTTTTCAACCATGATGAGATGTATATGATGAAAGTATGATTTCAAATTACCCATGTCTATATTAATGTTTTTGACTATCAAAGTCTACTTCAAGTATGTTTAAGTTTGGGCAAGCCCATACGATCAAGTATGTTCCATGATTTATCTCGATTTCATGTTATTATCTTACCACATGGATTTTGGAGTGTAGACTCTCACTCTTTTCAGCTTGTGGTATGGGTTGAGCCAAGGCTCTCATGTTATGATTTTAGATTATGCATGTATGTTTGTGATTCAGCTTCGTCGCTAGACGATGATTCAATTTCGTTGAAAAACGATGGAGATCATATGCATGTTTTTGGGTGTTGTGTTTAGTACCGAGTAGGCTAAGGGTCAGTCAATCTTGTGCCTCAGAACTACGCGCCAACGTAGGTATGATCAGATTATTTGGGGCCTCCCTTGTGAGCATCCCCTGCCCCCTTGTAATACCCGGGGAAGGCCTAAGAATAGACCCGAGAGTTGAATTTGAAAAGTGCAGAAAACTAGCAAAAATATCACAGGATGGGCGACTCAACGACTCGTGGTTGGATACCACGAGTCATCAGAAGCAACCATGGTATGGGGTTTCAGGGAAGCAGTGGTGACAACGGACGATGGAACGACCCGTTGTCAGGAACAATGAGTCGTTGTTACCAGTCTTAGGAAGGGCTGAACTTAGGCTGATGGGAAACCCACGGGGCATCCCACGATTTGTGGTGAGATGTGAAGGCCCGTTGTTTCTAGTCATTACTTGTGGGTTGAGAATTTAAGTGCATACAACGAATTCAGATCACGACTCATTGGTAGCCACCACGAGTTGTGGTGAGGCTCGTGGTAAGGGAAGTTTAGATTGGTCAAGGAGTTGACGATGGTCGATCCAATGACCCATTGATTGAAGAAACGACTCGTCCTAACGAGTTGTGGGAAGAACCTGAGGTTTGTCATGAGGCAGTGGACCCAACGACATGATACCACGAGTTGTGGTATCGTGCAACGATCCGCTGGATCAGTCGTTGGTCCGTCTGGAGCATTTTTAAGAAAAAATTTCATTAAGGGAAATTTCAACTTTCCCATGCTTTGAGACCCTAAACTACGTCGTTTTGTGTTTTTCTAAGTGTGATAAGATGTGTTAAGTCCCTAATGCATACCCATTCTCATGCAAGAGCTTTTAGAGGGGTTTTAGGGAGATTCAAGGTCTTCTTCTCCAAAATTGCATAAATTTCTTTGTGGGTATTCAAGGAACATTGAAATCAGTCCATTTTCAGGTATGTAGAGTTTAGAATGGGTGAATCCTTTCACACCCATGCCCAAATTTCAATTAAATCACAAATTCTCCTATTCAAGTTCTATGGGGTTTTGCCCAAATACATAAAAATGTGATTTCTCTTTATGGGTATGATTTAATTGAGTTTTAATTATTGAATATGAATAATGGACAGGTTTTATATTATTTTCTTTAAAATCATGTTTCAAGCTTTTTAAATCTAAAATGCCCATTGATGAAAGTTCATGAAAGTTATGATTTATGAGGAATACTCTATATTTTTAGTTTACTGATGATGGAAAAGCATGATTCCATGTTCCCATTTTTATGAGCATATTTTTGAATGAATTGTGTATGTTGAAGTATTGGGCAATTCCCACATGATGAAGAAGGATTTACCATTTATGAAGCGAATTGCATGATTTATCGTGTTGGCTAATGAAAAGAGCCTTTGATTCTTAGATAAGTATGTTTTAAAAAGGGGATCAATGATGATAAATGTTATATTTTAGCCATTGAGTTTTTAATGCATAATGTTATTGATTTGTGTATGAGCCTATATGCATGTTTTTTTGGAGCCGTGTCTAGCACCGAGTAGCTCGGCGTTCAAAGGACTACGCCGGTGTCTCATAACCACGTGCCACCATGGTTTTCTAATGTTATATATTGAATTGGTACTGATCCCCTGAAATGTGATATCACGCCTAATGCACGACCCTCGCCTGGCAAGCCAGGGCCGGCTCTGCCCACTTGAGTGAGATAGTTGGGGCATCATGAAAGGCTCTACCATGATGGTGTCAGTTATGATGAGTCCTCCCATTGTTCCGCATGTCTTATGCATTGTTATGTTTATGTTATTGGCTCAAGTTATATTTTGATAATGTTTACTTATGATTATGATTATTAATGCCTTATGAATGATTTGAAATCCTTGAGCCTTATGTTTTCTTATGGAGTTTATGATATATGCATGATTTCCTTCTCCTACACTTACTTATGAGTTTTATTTTACTTTTAAATGTCCGTTTTGCTTACCTTGCATACTCAGTACATTTCACGTACTGACCACATACTTTCTATGTTGTATCGTTTCATGATACAGGGTTCGGATCCCAGGCTCATCCTCATCCTTAGTCCATCTCAGCTTACACTCTCAGATTATTGGCGAGTCCTCATGTTCTGAGGACTGTTGATAGACTTTCATGTTATCTTATGTTCCACTATTGGTCGGGTTAGTTGGGGATGTTGTCCCATCAATCCATCTTATGCAGTAGAGGCCTTCAGACAGGATGTAGAACTCAACTTATGTATATGCCCAGTACTTCCAGTTGTTACACTATGATTATGTATCCGCTATGTTTTATTCTAAGTATTCCGCTTTATTAAATGAGATTAGATGTATGCATGTGCCATGGGTCAACTTGGGGTCTCTCGGGGTCCCTTGTCTCCTGTCTACAATTTAGGTGTACGTTCGGGTTGTGACAAACTTGGTATCAGAGCAATAGGTTTGGAGTGTCATAGGGTGTCTGAAAGCCACGTTAAGTAGAGTCTTTTTCATGTGTGTGAAGCGCGCCACACCTATGACGAAGATGCTACTAGACGTTTAGGAAATGTTCCCTTATTTCACGTTCTATGTCGTGTGATGTAAAGTCTCTCCATCCTTCTAATTCGTGGATTTGCGATTGCAGAATTGTGGCTCCTAGAAGAATGAATAAAAGGTGGAATAGAAATGATGAAGGCCACGGGGGTGGCAATGACCATGGGCATCAACAAGCCCCACCTGTTTAGGAGCCCCAGGCACCAAAGCCAGCTGCCCACACTGAGTTTCGGGTGGCTATTCAGATGTTGGCGCAGGCCTTGACCGCTCAGGTCAACCAGCAGGCTATTGTGCAAGTCCTATAGAATGTCAACGAAGTAGCGGCTTGCATTAGAGACTTCTTGAGGATGAACCATCCTGAGTTCATGGGATCAAAGGTGGACGAGGATCCAGATGAGCTCATTGAAGGGATCTTGAAAGTCACTCAGGTTATTGGGGTGACAAATGGGGCGTGTGTGGACTTGGCCTCTTATCAGCTAAAAGAGTTCACTCATATTTGGTACAAGCAATGAAAGGAAAGTAGGACAGCAAAGAGTGGGCTCTATCAGTTGGGATGAGTTCCATGTGGCCTTTCTTGACAGGTTCTTCCTTCGGGAGTTGAAGGCAGCGGAGTTTGTGAACCTCAAGCAGGGAAAGATGACATTGTTGGTGTATTCGCTTGAGTTCACTCGTTTATCGAAATACGCCCTAGAGTTAGTGATGGATAAGGGGGCGCGGGTGAGCCGATTCGTTCATGGTGTGGCTGGTTACTTAGACAAGGATTGAAGGATCGCCATGATTCACCAGGATATGGACTTTCCTCGCATAGTGTTGTAAGCCCAGCGGATGGAGAGGGAGGAAAAGAGGGCTCAGACGGATAACCGTGAGTTTTCGCATTAGAGGTCCGGTGGTGGTTACCGTCCATAGTTTCAGCCGAAATCACTAGCCCCAGCACCATCATTAGCTAGTGTTCCATCCAGACCTAGGGGTGATCAGAGGAGCAGGGCTTCAGGGTCGAGGGATCAGAGGGGCACCCAGTTAGAGTATACCTCTCTGGCCTACGGGAAGTGCGACAAGAGTCATGCTAGGGAGTGCCTGCTCGGTTTAGATGTTTGCTATGGGTGTGGTAGATATGCTAGACAGGGTGATGATAGGGGTCATGCACGGACTACCAGGTCAACAGCAGCTCCAGCCCATTCTGCTCCGTAGGGAGAATCAACTAGTGGAGGTGGCGGATAGTGCTAAAACCGATTCTATGCCCTTGCCTCACGCCAGGAGCAGGATACTTCGCCAGACATGGTAACCGGTATGTTGCGTGTCTTTTATATTGATGTTTATGCCTTGCTAGATTCGGGAGCTACCTTATCTTTCGTGACTCCTTATATTGCTAGTATCCTTGGAGTTCATCCCAAGACCTTGTTAGAATTGTTTTCAGTTTTGACCCCTATTGGTGATTTGGTCATAGCTAGATGAGTATATAGAGAATGCTAGGTCACTATGTTGCATAAGGTTACCTCCGCAGACCTTGTAGAGTTAGCCATGACTAACTTTGACATTATTCTTAGCATGGATTGGTTGTTTGCATGTTATGCTTCGATTAATTGTAGGACCCGTACAGTAGAATTTCATTTTCTGAGTGAGTCAGTGTTGGAGTGGAAGGGTAGTTAGGCAGTACCAGCAGGTCGATTTATTTCCTATCTTAAGGCCAGGAAGATGATTTCTAAGGGTTGCATGTATCATATAGTTATGGTTAAGGATGTTGAGTCCGAGACCCCGACTACTCAATCAATTTCTGTGGTGTATGAGTATCTGGATGTTTTTCCCAAAAAATTGCCCGGTGTTCCTCCTGAGAGGAAGATCAACTTCGGCATTGATCTCTTACCCAATATGCAGCCTATCTCTATTCCTCCCTACAGGATGGCTCCAGCCGAGCTAAAGAAAATGAAGGATCAGTTTAAGGATTTGTTGGATAAGGGATTCATTAGATCGAGCCAGTCTTCATGGGGTGCACCAGTTCTATTTGTTCGAAAGAAGGAAGGTTCCCTTCCCATGTGTATTGACTATCGGCAGTTGAACAAGGTTACCATCAAGAACAGGTACCCCTTACCCAGGATCGATGATTTGTTTGACCAGCTTCAGGGTGCCAAGTTCTTCTCCAAGATTGATCTTAGGTCCGGGTATCACTAGCTTAGGGTTTGGGAGAGTGACATCCCGAAGACCGCTTTCAGGACTCGATATGGTCACTACGAATTTGTTGTTATGTATTTCGGACTAACCAATGCCCCTACAACTTTTATGGATCTATTGAACAGGCATATTTGGACATGTTCGTGATTGTGTTTATTGATGACACCTTGATATACTCACGGAGCAAGGAGGAGCATGTCGCTCACCTGAGAGTAGTACTTCAGACCCTCAAGGATTGTCAGCTATATGCAAAGTTAAGAAAGTGTGAATTTTGGTTGGACTTGGTGGCATTTTTGGGTCATGTGGTGTCAAGCGAAGGTATAAAGGTGGATTCACGGAAAATTGAAGCGGTGAAGAATTGGCCCAGGCCAGTGAACCCTTTGGAACTTCAGAGTTTCTTGGGTTTAGCTGGCTACTACCGGAGGTTTGTTGAGGGTTTCTCATCTATTGCGACACCTATGACTAAGTTGACTCAGAAAAAGGTGATGTTCCAATGGTCAGATGCTTGTGAGAAAAGCTTCCAAGAATTGAAGACCCGACTCACTTCAGCACCAGTGTTAACTTTACCCTATGGTATTGATGGATTTGTTGTATATTGTGATGCTTCGAGAGTCGGACTGGGATATGTGTTGATGCAACGTGGGAATGTTATAGCATATGTCTCTAGACAACTGAAAATCGATGAGAAGAACTACCCGACCCATGATCTTGAGTTGGCCGTGGTGGTGTTTGCATTGAAGATATGGCGGAACTACTTGTATGGGGTTCATGTAGATGTATTCACGGACCACAAGAGTTTGCAATATGTGTTCACACAAAAGGATCTCAATCTTCGGCAACGGAGGTGGTTTGAGCTACTTAAGGACTATGACATGAGTTTCCTTTACCACCCGGGCAAGGCTAATGTGGTTGCGGATGCACTTAGTAGGCTCTCTATGGAGAGTGTGTCCCACGTGGGTGAGGGAAAGATGGGGTTGGTCAAGGATGTCCACCGACTTGCAAGACTAGGAGTTAGATTGATCGACTCGACTGATGGCGGCAATATTGTGCAGAATGGGTTAGAATCGTCCTTAGTGGTTGTTGTCAAATCTAAGCAAGATGAGGATCCGACTTTGAGGAAGCTGAAAGAAGTAGTGCGGAGTCAAAATATGGAGGTTTTCTCCCAAGGGGGAGATGGTGTTCTATGATATCAAGGTCAGCTATGTGTCACGGACATTGATAATTTGAGGGTTCGGATATTTCACGAGGCACATGGTAACAGATATTCAATCCATCTAGGATCTACAAAGATGTATCGGGATTTGCGGGAAATCTATTGGTGGGATGGTATGAAGAGGTATATTGCGGAGTTCGTAGCCAAATGTTCAAACTGTCAGCAAGTGAAGGTCGAGCATCAAAGGTTGGGAGGTGTACTTTAGGATGTTCGCATTCCCACTTAGAAGTGGGAGGAGATAGATATGGATTTTGTTATAGGCCTACCTTGCACTCGCCGACACTATGACTCCATTTAGGTGGTGGTAGACGGGATAACTAAGGCTGCAGACTTCCTACTGGTCAAGACCAGGATTCAGCGGATGATTATGCCAAGTTGTATATTCTGGAGTTGGTTCGACTTCATGGAGTGCCCTTGTCTATTATTTAAGACCGAGGTACTCAGTTTACCTCCCAATTTTGGCGGTCTTTCCAAAAGGGGCTTGAGACTCAGGTTAAGCTCAGCACCGCATTCCATTTGCAAATGAATGGCCAGGCGGAATAGACAATCCAGACTCTTGAGGATATGTTGAGGGCATGTGTCATGGATTTTAAAGGTAGTTGAGATGATCATTTGCCCTTAATCGAATTTTCTTATAATAACAGCTATCACTCTAGTATCCAAATGGCACCGTTTGAGGCTCTTTACGGGAGAAGGTGTAGATCTCCCATCTGATGGTTTGAGGTTGGTAAGGCAGCAATGATTTGGCCAGATTCAGTTCACGAGGCGATGGTGAAGGTTCAGTTGATAAGGGACCAATTGAAGACCTCTCAAAGTCGTCAGAAATTGTATATTGATGTGAGGAGAAGGGATTTGGAGTTTGGTGTGGATGATTGGGTATTTCTAAAGGTATCTCCCATGAAGGGAGTCATGCGGTTCAGAAAGAAAGGAAAACTCAGTCCCCGCTATGTTGGCCCCTACCGGGTTGTGAGGAGAGTTGGTAAGGTGGCGTATGAGCTGGACTTGCCCTCAGAGTTATCTTCAGTTCATCCGGTGTTTCATGTGTCACTTTTGAGAAAGTGCTTGGGTGATCCAGCCTTAGTAGTCCCGGTGGACAGTGTTGGTGTAGAGGATAGCCTCGGCTATGAAGAAATTCCGGTGGAGATCTTGAATTGTCAAGTTCGAAGGCTGAGGAACAAAGAAGTATCTTCAGTTAAAATATTATGGAGAAATCATCATGTTGAAGGAGCAACGTTGGAAGACGAAGCAGATATGATGGCTAGATACCACACCTGTTCTCTACTGGCCCAGTTTTCACTTGAGGAATTAGTTTTGCCCTAGACCTCTAATCAGTTTTTCATGTTCAGACCATGTGTACAAGTTTCTTTTATGTGTATGAATGTGTATGTGAAGTATGAGATTAGTTTAGTTATGTGGTTTTATTCGGAGGTAGTCATTCCGTGAAAAATTTGATTAAAATGATTAGTGTATGGCTATGATAAACTATATGTTTCTATTTGCTTCTTGTTTCCTACATTCGAGGATGAATGTTTCCAAGGGGGAGATATTGTAATACCCCTAGAAGGCCTAAGAATAGACCAGGGAGTTGAATTTGAAAAATGCAGAAAACTGGAAAAAATACATAGTACGGGTGGCTCAACGACTCGTGGTTGGATACCACGAGTCATCGGAAGCAGCCATGGTATGGGGGTTCAGGGAAGTAGTGGTGACAACGGACGGTGTAACGACCCGTTGTCAAGAACAACGAGTCGTTGACCGGTCGTAGGAAGGGCTGAACTTAGGCTGATGGGGAACCCATGGGGCATCCCACGATTCATGGTGAGATGTGAAGGCTCGTTGTTTCTAGTCATTACTTGTGGGTTGATAATTTCGGTGCATACAATAGATTGTGACCAGGACTCGTTGGAAGCCACCACAGGTCGTGGTGAGGCTTGTGGTAAGGGAAGTTCAGATTGGTCATGGAGTTGACGATGGCCAATCTAATGACCTATTGATTAAAGCAATGACTCGTCCTGATGAGTCGTAGGAAGAACCTGAGGTTTGTCCTGAGGAAGTGGACCTAACGACTCGATACCACGAGTCGTGGTATCATGCAACGACCCATTGGATTGGTCGTTGGTCCGTCTGGAGCAATTTTCAGGGAAATTTCATTAAGGAAATTTAAACTTTCCCATGCTTTAAGACCCTAAACTACATCGTTTTGTATTTTTCTGAGTGTGATAAGATGGGTTAAGTCCCTAATGCATACCCATTCCCATGCAAGAGCTTTTAGAGGGATTTTAGAGAGATTCAAGGTCTTCTTTTCCAAAATTTCATCAATTTCTTTGTGGGTATTCAAGAAACATTGAAATCAATCCATTTCTAGGTATGTAGGGTTTAGAATGGGTGAATCCTTTCACACTCATGCCTAAATTTTGATTAAATCATGAATTCTCCTATTCAAGTTCTATGGGATTTTATCCAAATGCATGAAAATGTGATTTCTCTTTATGGGTATGATTTAATTGAGTTTTAATTATTGAATTTACGAATGATGGGTAGGTTTTATATTATTTTCTTTAAAATCATGTTTCAAGCTTTTTAAATCTAAAATGGCCATTGATGAAAGTTTCACGAAAGTTATGATTTATGATGAATACTCTATATTTTGAGTTTATTGATGATGGAAAAGAATGATTTCAATTTCCCATTTTTATGAGCATATTTTTGAAAGAATTGTGTATGTTGAAGTATTGGGCAATTCCCACATGATAAAGAAGGATTTACGATTTATGAAGCGAATTGCATGATTTATCGATTTATGATCTTGGCTGATAAAAAGAGCTCTTTGATTCTTGGATAAGAATGTTTTTAAAAGGGGATCAATGATGATAAATGTTATATTTTAGCCAATGAATTTTTAATGCATGATGTTATTGATTTATGTATGAGCTTATATGCATATTTTTGGGAGTCGTGTCTAGCATCGAGTAGCTCGGCGTTCAAAGGACTACGCCGGTGTCTCATAATCACGTGTCACTGTGGGTTTCTAATGTTAATTATTGTATTGATACCGATCCCCTTAAATGTGATATCACGCCTAATGCATGACCCTCGCCTGGCAAGCTAGGGTCGACTCTACCCACTTGAGTGAGATAGTTGGGGGCATCATGAAAGGCTCTACCATGATGGTGTCAGTTATGACGAGTCCTCCCATTTTTCCACATGTCTTATGCATTGTTATTTTTATGTTATTGGCTCAAGTTATATTTTGATAATGTTTACTTACAATTATGATTATGAACGCCTTATGAATGATTTGAAAGCCTTGAGCCTTATGTTTTCTTACGGAGTTTATGATATACGCATGATGTCCTTCTCCTGCATTTACTTATGAGTTTTATTTTACTTTTAGATGTCCATTTTACTTACCTTGCATACTTGGTACATTCCACGTACTGACCGCATACTTTTTGTGCTGTATTGTTTCATGATACAGGGTTCGAATCCCAGGCTCATCCTCATCCTTAGTCAATCTCAGCTTACGCTCTCAGATTATTGGTGAGTCCTCATGTTCTGAGGGCCATTGACAGACTTTCATGTTATCTTATGTTTCAGTATTGGTCGGGTTAGTTGGGGATGTTGTCCCATCAACCCATCTTATGTAGTAGAGGCTTTCAAACCGGATGTAGAACTCAACTTATGTATATGCCCAGTACTTTCGGTTGTTACACTATGATTACGTATCCACTATGTTTTATGCTAAGTATTCTACTTTATTAAATAGATTAGATGTATCTATGTGCCATGGGTCGGCTTGGGGTCTCTTTGGGTCCCTTGTCCCTTGTCTACGATCCGGGTGTATGTTCGGGTCGTGGCACCCCTAGGGGCTTTAAGCTTGATATCGATATCATAGTAGCATCCTTAGCCCTGGCAAGACTTTGGACGGATCTTCCCACTTGAGTATAATAGTCAGGACCACGTAAGCTCTATTGTGGTAATGTCAGTTACATGACGAGTCTCCCATTGTTCCTCATGATTTCAGTTACCCATGTTCATTAGTCATGATATTATATTTTCAGCAAGTTTGACCTAATGTTCAATTTTACTTATGAATACTTAGTTTCAGCTTTGGGTCATTCGATTCAGTTATGATATTTAGTTATGTTTAAATTATGTTTTCAGATAATATCATGCAAGCCCTACTCTCAGAATCTTATGATGAAATGTTTTTATGATACAAATGATTTCTAATTCTACTTACTTAGCGGTTTTACTTATCTTGCACACTCGATACATTCTACGTACTGACCTCATACTCTATGCAGTATCGTTTTATGATACAGACTTGGATATTTAGGTTCAATCCCGCAGCTAGCCAGATCCTCCGAGTTGCATCTCCCAGCCAGAGTTGGTGAGTCCTCATCCTTCGAGGACCCTTCTATCAGTCTATGTTCAGTATTTTCAGTTTCAGTCTTAGTGAGTTAGTTAGGATCTTGTCCCATTAACTCGTCAGTATGTAGAGGCTTATCAGACATAGTATGTTTTTATCCAGATTTCTGTTTTGTATTCAAATATTCGATTTTATCATCTTTTCAGACTATCGCTATGTGATATATATATATATATATTATGTTAGACTTCCGCACTATTATCATGTTTAGTTTAGATGTCATATTCATGTCATGGATCGACTTGGAGCCTCTTGGGGTTCTTTATCCCGTGTCTCGATCTTATCCTATGTTCAGGTCGTGACATCCGGACAACATGGATATTACCAATAAGTTGGGACTCCATTCAGCTATAAAAATCACATGCTATTTGCCTATCAACTCCTGCAGGTATGTATGCAGCATCCCCAGGTTCAAAGTGTTAGTACAGAGATGTATCGAATAGGTAAGGCAACAAAGATAATATAGATATACATCACAATAGAACGAATATCAGGGGATATCAGACCAACCCAACTCACAAATCAACAACAATGAATCACAAGATGGAACATGACCTCAATTCAAACTATCCAACAATTACAGTAAATCTCGACCACTATTAGCTCATGTATTCAGTTCATAGCTAACTAGAGAAATCAACAACACAAGAAACACAATATGCATATCAATTCACAAGCTCAACCTTGCTGGAAACAATCACGGACTTGCAGGCAATCACAACTCACAAGTATGACCTTGCCGAAAATAGTCACAGACTTACAGGTCCTCACATGCCTCTGACTCAACCTTGCTAGGAACCATCATGAACTTGTAGATCCTTATAAAGACTCATGTAGGACACACAAATCAGTAAGTATACAACAATAACAATCTAAACCAACAAATACAAATGCAAACAGCCCGCAACAACTTATAAGTTCCCCACTCGTTCCTTACGACTCTATGCCATGTTTATATGCTCAATTGACTCATCGACGTGCTACCAAAGCACATGAGTCTAAGATCAATCCAAGATATATTTTAGATTCCAAATACCAACACAGCCAGCAACTCAATCACATGATCAAGAGTAAGATTCAAGAGCTGCAAAATAGCCAACTCGTAGGACGATAATGACAGGGCAAAATTCAATAGAAACACGTCGAAAAGAGATATGGTAAAAGCCTAAATATACCTATTAATTGATGATCAAGAACCTAGCCAAATATTCACATTACAGAGCATCAAGCTACTACCAAGAACAGATCCTCAACCACACACCATAACACAATAACTATTCGACAAAAAAAGGGCATGCAACGAAGTATATGATAAGATTTCTATGAAATCAATTATAGAAACTTTAAACCAATAACCTAACAAGGCTCATAAGTTCATATATATGATATGTAGATGAAACGCAAGATGGAAAAAGGCTTACTGAAGCTGGTTCACACAAAACAACCCCCAGCTCAACGAAATGAAAAGAAGAACATGAGCTCCAGGATAGGTTTTATGTCCTAATTGAAGGTTCAAGTTCGAATAATCAAATATAGCATCAAATTTTTTCCACCAAATTCATCTTCAACATATACACACACACACTCTCTCTCTTACTACAACCCTAAATGTTCTTTTTACTAAGGGAAAAAGGAGCAAAAATTGTACTAATTTATGCATATCTATAACTATAGGGAAAGTAGGTAACTATACTAATTAATAATGAAATGGTCAGCACTAATAGATGACTAATACCTAGCTAATCACTTTATCCATTCCTCCTCTTCCACGTGGGGGTGGAGTTGGAAATACCTTGATTATACCTATCCCATTATCTTCGGGATGGGGTATATATCACTTATGCACTTAGGTATTGCATAGATTCGTGATAACATATGCATAAATTTTTGTTCCAAACTCGAATTGACGAGTGATTTATTTTGCAAGAAACTAGACTCAAACACCTTTAATTTGATAGGTAGTAGGCCCCCTAACTCTTTATATTTTGAGAGATATGCTCAACCTATGGCACGCCATATACGAGACTTATTTGAAATATACAGTCTCAAATTCCCCTACGTAGTTAAATACCATTAAAATATAAAGAATATATAATAATCTTATAAAATTTAATACATATACTAAATGTATACTAATTGAAAAGTTTCATAAATATTAAGACATAAAATATATTTTATTAAATTCTCATTTAATAGAATGTCCCCGAATATGTTCGCGGGTGTTACAATAAATATCCTGGTATTCCTCTTTCAAAGAAAAATCCATAAAAAGATGTTTAGAATTATAATGGACAATCTTAGCCGATTCCTTTAGAATAAATGTAGCCGCAAAATCCCGTCTAATACCAATAAGAGTGTTTCTACAACCATGGACAAGCTGAGATTCTTCTTGCATAGTGAAATAGGCAGTATATACTTAAACATTTGTCTAGTGCTGGCACATTTTTGTCACCTGTAACATTGAATTCAAATTCTACAAAATTTTCCTTCAATCCTTAATATTTAAATGGAGTATAGATATAACTGTATTTACAAGTAAAAGTTTTATGAAAGCCAATCGAGAGACACCATTTGAGTATAAGCTTTTGCCGCAGGAAAAATACGCAATTTTTGGCTTTTAACAAAACACGAGCTTCTCTATTTATCTAAAATCAACATAATTTTACAATTGACAGATCAAATTTATTACGGGAAAAGGTCAAAGTTATCGTGAACTAACGGAAATTGAGAAACTTTGCCCATTAATCTAATCATATCCCAGTCATTGGGCAAAGTCTCATTTTTCCCCCTTTGATCCCTAATGAAACAAGCCAAGGGTGATTTTAGATCATATCTAAAATTTGAGGGGTAAATTTGGATTTTTTTTATGGAAGAATCTGGACTTATGGAGTCCATCAATTTTACACTAGAAGTCAGTTAATGACAAGGGCAGGAAGAAACGACTACTATATGAACGAACTGAAAGTGTAATGGAGGAAGAAAATTGATCAATGTCGAATAACAAACTAAGGAGCAAATTTTGGACAGCTTTCTAATTTTTAATTATTGGTCTAAAACTGCACAAAATTGGCTTAATGTGATTTGACTCTTTCTTAGATTTTACACATTGCACAAGCAAATATTGGGTGTAAGTCCCTTCCTTCAACTGCCTATGGACTAGCTAGGAAGACAACCTTTCTATAGATGAATGTGTGTGTGTTTGTGGAAGGTGTTGGGATGTGTGGTGGTGGGGTGTCAAAGTCAATACCAAATTGTTATAAGATTCAAACATCTGAGCTTGTTTTCAGGCAAAGGGCTGCATAGTGTAATGTATACAAGCTAATTAAGCATGTGTATATATATATATATATATATATACACACACACACATACATCTCTCTCTCTCTATATATATATATATATAATCTCATCAGGTGATTGCAGAACGTATTTCAGTGCTGGCTGCTCAGATCACGAAACAAAGTACACAATAATTTTCATATATTTTATAAGTAATTTCCAAGAGTACACGAGTGTGTTTTGTTTGTTATGAAGGATGACAGGTCTTTAGCAAATTAGTGCTTGTGTCTTGTATGTAAGTTTTGAAACATATGCCACCTCGAGGTCTCCACAATTCAAGTGTGATTATTTCTGGTGTTTGGAGAAAGTAGTTTATCTCACGAAGATGAAAATTCTCATTACTAGAGTATTAATGAATGAATACTTGTAAAGAAACAAAAATGAATGTTTTATGTTTTATGTTGAGAATAATACTTGTACAAATCTCATTAATTATATATCTATACAAATTGATTAAGTTAAAATTAACTATATACCATTGATCTCTAATTAGAAATGTTTTTAAGTTATAATTTTCTAACAGTGCCATATAAAGTATCTCTCATATGACCTTCACATGCTGCTCATAGGTTCCAATATTTCCCCTCAAATTAAACTTTCTTGAGATAGTTGGTTGTTTTTTTTATTTTCAGAACTTAATCACATATTGAGTCACCGACCTTTAGGTGTTGGGATAACCTATTGATTCTAAATCATACCAACAAGTAATACTCATTGTATGATTAGCTCTCAGAAGAATGCATTGCCTTGAAGCAAGTTTCTGTATCTGACTACCATTAATGCATCTTCCCTATGTGAGCTCTTAGGCTTCTACATAAACTGGCTACGAGTTTGAACTGCAAAGCTAATATATATCTAGTCTGGTAATTGTCACGTACAACGATCTGTCAATCAAACTTTGATATGCACTTACATCATGCACCACTTTATCACCTGAAGTTGTAGTGGAATTGTCACATTCTATTGTGGTCTGGTTTTTATTTGTCTCCAATGGCGTGGGGGAAGGTTTTGTCCCACAAAGTTCAAATTCAGATGTCAATTACAAATATAGTTCGATTAATTCAATAATTCTCCTTTATGAGATCTTAATACCTCAATGCCCCCGAAGTATTTCAATTTTCCTAGATCTTTCACCTAAAATGTTTGATACATTATATCATTTACCTTCATCTTTGTTGCTTATAATGATGGGTGGATCACCCCCTTATAAAAGAATGACTATAATCTCTCTTTTCCTTTTCATGGTGAACAATGAATAATCTTGGTTACTTTGGGAAAAATCTACAGCTAGTAGTGCTTCAGTTAGTATAATGTTCTATTTTTATGTTTGTTTCAGATCATACAAGGACTTTTGAAATTTGCGAACGTTACTCTTCTCTTGCCTTCTAAAACCCTCAAGTATTTATATGTACACTTCGTTACTAATATCACCATGTAAGAAAACACTATATACATCCATCTGGAACAAAGTCCAACCCATGGATGCAACCAAAACAATGGTATATCTAATTTTGATCATCTTTTCCACAGGTGAGAATGTGTTATGATACAAAAAGCAATTCTGGATAGATTTACTTGTGTTTAAAATTTATTTACATCTAAAAGAATAGGTTTCAAGAAAAACTTGGTGACAACATCCGTAATTAAAAATTCTTCGATAATATGAAGACTCTATACGTATCCACACCGAGATCGATCTTTGTCATCAATACCTTGATCAACAGAACTCGCGAACAAATTGAATTACGAATATTTTGTTGGAATTTTTCTCGAAAATCTTAACTCACAATAAACATAACAAGAAAACAATTTTCTTATCAATAATATTTTGTAAAATTTTTTTCATCAAAATCCTTTATATAGAATCACCTATAAACCTTTTTCCTAGTTGGTTAAGGTGATGATTACTTGAACAACAATTTGATCCAAAATCCAATTTGGATTCCAATAAGGTGCTGCATATGTCCTTTATGGACTTTCACGTGAATCCAGTTCAAATTCAAATTCACAATTTCAAATTTCCTTATTTAATACTATTTTATTTATATATTCTATATAAATAAATATTAAATATATATGAAATACATATTTCAATTAAGAGATATAATTTAGTTTTTATTATAAATAATTTTTTAAAATTTATTCACAATATTAATTATATTTTCGGTGCTAGCAAAGAATATAATAATATTTTGTTTGAACTGATAATTTATTTATTTGACTAATTAAATTCTCTAATTTAATTATCAAATAATAAATACAATTAATCCATTAACAAAGATAGGAACATTTCTTAGTGTGCGACCCCATAAGTTCATTACTAAGCCGATAGTAAATTAATCATATCAATATACTTATCAAGGTAGGTGTCTAGCAGCACTCCTTAACTATTGGATAATATGAAGTATACTATTTACTCTCAAGAACCTGTAGAAGAATAATGTAATACTTTTTCCTGTTCTTATAGCTCCGAATCACCCTAGGATATGGTCTAACTGTCAAATCTAAATAGGTGATCAACTATATATACAAGTCAAATTATAATCGACCATTGAATGACCCAAGAAACTCTTTTCTTCTTTTATTCAATTGCCCTGGCCAAGGTCTTAATTAGTCATTTATAATTCATGACAACATAGAGCTTAAACTCATTACCAAGAGTTGACAGATTCCATCTTGATCAATCATTAATTCTACAAGCATTTAATAATACTCAATATCCTTTCAACCATTTCTATAGTGACATGGGTATCCGGTATCAAAGTATAATAAATAACTTATTAATTACTATGCTTGATCTCAGGTCAAAGAAAACTCTTACATCACATTCTTCAAGAAAATATCCTAGTGACAATTTATGGTAATTCTAAACATTAGGAATTATCCAACGAGTCTGTTCAATGATCATATCTCCATATACATCATTTATACATGTGATTTAGTTAATGAGATCAACTAATCTTTATCTTATAAAGACCACCCTATGCATATTGATCTAATCGGATCATTAATGTCCTAATCAATAATCTGATGATCAAGAACGATTTTAGATTAAGTTATAAGAGACACGCCTCTCTCATTATCATGATCTCCATCATGATGTCAAGTCTCAAAACTTAATCAAGGACCTTATCATATTAATGAAATAATTTGATAATAATTATGATTAAAAAATATTATATACTATATAATTATATCAAATAATATTTATGAAAAATATGTTCAAATCATTATATGAGAGATTTGATCTAAGACATATTAACTATATCCCTAACAATCCCACTTGTACTAGAGCCAGTCGTCAATGCACTTTAATCTTAATTTTTACTTGTGCTTGGACAAACTCCTATGCACCGATAACTTTAGTGAATGAGTCTGCAGGGAAAACTTAAGTATCTTCTTAGATCTATCACTATAGATCATCTATCTCTATATATTTTATTTCCTATAAATAAGCTATTTTTCTCAAGTTTTTCATGAAAAACTATTTAGATAGAATTTTTTTGATAATGCTGGTATATCACTATATAAGTTTCATATATCATCAATATATATTACTAACAAAATAAGTGTGCTCCCACTAACCTTTTGTATACACAAAGATCATCTTCGTATTTAATACAATTGAAACTTTTTTATTGTCTTGTTAAAACGAACATTCCAACTTTGAAAAGTTTATTTTATTTCACAAATGAACCTTTATAGCTAGAAAATTTCATAAATGAAACTTTATATTGCCTCTTCAGAAGTCTTAGGATTATCATCATTGTGATCAATCCATTTGAGACATCATCTTGCTCCATTAGATCAAATCTATTTAGTGCATTGGATTGTCCACAATTTTCTCAGAGGTTCGTGTACAACTTGCTCACTTTTATACTGTACTTGATTTTTGTTCAATTTAATTTAGAATTGGTTCATTAACCTATTCATGAACTTCATTAAGTTCTTAAACTTCAACCATTGATAATGAAAGCTTCCTTGTCATCTTCAAGACAACCAATAAAGGTTCCTTAACTTGTATCTCATATTTTTGATCTTGTTTTGATTCATTAGTTTCTTGAACTTCATTAAGTTCTATTTCTACATCATTATTTTCTTCCAAAAGGAACTCCTTTTGTTAAAAGGTTATACCTCTTTCACGAACACTTTATAATTAGAAGGGTGATAGAAATCACATCCCATAATTTCTTTAGGATACCCAATGTATCTACATTTATCCGATCTAGAGTCAAGCTTATTAGATTGCAATCTTTTAACATAGGTTAGACAACTTAGAACTTTAATCCATTTAAAGTTAGGCTTATGTTTCTTTCATATCTCATATGGTGTAGCAGAGACTGACTTAGTGGAATTTTTAGTAAGTAAGTTGTTGCTTCTAAAGCATATTCCCATAAGTTTATTGGAAGATTAGTGAACCCCATTAAGAATCTCACCATATCTAGTATGGTTTGATTACCTCTCAGATACACCATGGAGTTGGGATATTGCTGGAGTTGTACATCATGAGAGAATCTCATTCTCTTTGAGATATTTAGTAAAATCATCACCAGATATTCTTCATATCTATCAAACTTTAGTATCTTGAGACTTTTATCAACTTGTTCTTCAACTTCACTATAAAATCTTTTGACCATTTCAAGAGATTCATATTTGTGTTTCATAAGACATAATTTATCGTCAAGGAAAGTGATAGAATAAAAATTACTACCTTTAGCTTAAATTCTCATGGACCCATAAGTATTTATATGTATTAGTCCCAATAATTCGAAAGCTCTATCTCCACTTTTAGTAAATGGAGATTCTATCATTTTTATTTTAAGACAAGATTCACAATCTTGGTATGATTTATAATCATACTTTTGAAGGTAACTTTTCTTGTAAAACTTGTTAAATCTCTTCTCTCCAATATTGTACGATCTGTCCAGTCGTTATAGCACCCTGATGACATAGATCTGAGAAATTTAATGTTTTTCCGAGTCTGGCTATGTACTCAAAATAAATATTCATTATATTTATGAATTTAAAAGGGGTGAACTAAAATCAGGTAGGCCTAGGCATAGGGCCGTCTCAACAGGCAGATCTTCGCCGTAGCGGGATTGCCCCAATGATAAAAGCACCCGCTACAGTGGATGATGCGGACCAGAACTTTGTGATTAGGGTAATTTTAAGATTCAGTTCTTGTATGAATAGGGATTAGTTATTAAAAATGGCCTAGAGTGAAAAACTGTGTTTTCTAAGGGGAGAAAGGGGTGGCTAGAGAAGGAACAGGATCCCATCATTCTTCCCAAAGATTTTTTTTGTAAGAACACCAAGATTTGAGGCAAGAACGTAGCCCCACAATTTTCTTAAAAGTAGCTTGGCGCGCAAGTAGGTTATGGATTACTTTTGAGTTAGACTATAATTAGTGAATGGTATATGTGTGTACTATTAATGTATAATTGATGAGGATAGAGGGATTATAAAATAGATGTCGTGATAAAAGATTTATAGTGATGCAACTAATAACGTTGGAGGATTAATCCTAGATATGCGAATATGGGAATAGGTGAAACCTAGCGGATAACTATTATTGGGGGTGTACTTTTGATGTGATGTCCCTGATAAAATATTTAAGGTGATGTTGTGATAGCATGCTTTGATGATGCATAATGTTAATTGATGATTGTAAAGTGTGGTGGCATGGTCTGGATGGTATGATCTTGGGTGAATAATTATAATTCAATAGATAAAGGGAAGAGGGGAGGAGATCAAACTTAGGGTGGAAATAGGAGTTTAATATTGCAATTTAATTATTATGAATTAGAATGTAAAACTGATAGTATAACTTAACTAGCTTAAAAAGAGTCCAAGTAAGGAAGAACGAATAATTGTTCGAAACTATAATAGTAAGGTGTAGTAATTAATCGGGATGGCATCGAAATTATAATTGTGCCTTAACGAAATTTCTTTGCTAACGAATAGGTTAAAGGGACAATTATGAGTCCGAGTAAGAGGTCTTGGAAGGGGGAATGATACAACCATATTTTATCTAAGAACAATTTAAGTGAAGACCCTTAGGTAATAGGGAGGTAAAGGTTGAACCAATGAATTATGAATATGACCTTGTGTGTTTTAGTATTGTAAAGATGACGCGAGACTTGGCTAATTGATAAATGACTACAATTATAGCAGGTTACGATTACGAGGAGTTAGTCCATACATAACGATGTATATCTGTGTGAGTAGATATGTGGTTAATTGGTCTTATAGGAATGATTGTGCAGAAGATTTCAATGAATTGTTCATGTTGTTTGAATTCGTACTAAGTTGATTGAATTGTAATTATTATCTCCAAAATTACGATGAAGTTATGGAAATCGAAGTGTATTAATAATCCATTCTATGTGGTGACTGACTGGGATCATAATGATATATGTTGAGAATAAATTGGGTAATACATTCTTGCCTAGAGATGAGAGGCTCGTGTTTGAGGTAAGTATACAAACGAGTGGAAGTGTGATTGATTGAGGTACAAAACTGATACTTGGATATGAGTGGCTTGGGCCCGAGGTGAACATCCAAGTGAGCAATTATGATATGAGTGATTTATGTCTGAGGTGATCATCCAAACGAGGAGATGAGTGGGAGCGAGTACCACATTGGTACAGTACATAGATTTCTAGAGTTCCCTGTTTGGGTGATTTTTGAATGCCTACACGCAAGTGCACGTGGTCGAACAAGTAGTAAAATGGCTAAAGTAAGCCAAGTATCGATCCCACAGGGACTGGACCAAGGTAATAATCGAATCAAGCATTAATAAACTCTAACTCTAATAATGCAGACAACAGTTTCAAGAAGATTTTGGGAGTTTGTTTCCTAATTTACACTAATCTAAAACAAATGTACAAATTGAGTCTGAACTATAGTAATGAGCATGCTGAGGCTAAAATAACATGCAGGGAAGCAAATTATTGATACAAGTCGGTTAATCTTTCCTTCGGTTGCTAGTCAAGAATTATTGCCTATGGATTAAAACTCTCGTATTTAACCCAACTTAAGAATCATGAACCTTCCACCTACCTTTCTGTGATAAGAAGAAATTCATGTTCTAGCTATACGAAACCGATTCCTTAATTGACTAATACGACTTTCAGATATATTTCTATTCTGAAGGTAAATCAATTCTTAATTTTTCCAAACCAAGAAGAGATCATATCCTACCCATTCACAACTTTCCAATTTCTTTCTCTTTCGAGCGAAAACCGAATTTTTTAGATGTACATTAACATTGGCCAAACATTAATGCAGTAAGAACAAGAATTGATAGAACAACCATGGAAGAAAAGATGAAAAACCAAGATGATCAATAATTACATTCCACTACAAATGTTCTTAACCTCAGCAAGAAGTGAATTTAGCCATTCATTTGTGGATTAAACATCATCAAATGAGTATAAATCATACAAACAATTGAAATAAAGGAGAAAGAGATAGAGAAGAACCCTAAGATTTTTGTCCCCTCAACTGCCTGTAACCCACGTCCTTGCTCAACTAATTCAGCCCCTTAAAAATAAACCTAAGTGTGCTATTTATACTAGTGGAAATCTTTTCCGGAATAACAAGCAACGTGTCACGGAGTGCATCGCGGAGCACTGCCTGCGTGACACGCCACAAACGTGGACCCGTACTGGAATCCGGTCCTCCAGCTCTTACTCCTCAACGTGCCACGGCGTGCAACACGGGGCTTCGCCAACGTGCCACGGCTCCAATGCGGACCTTCACTGGAATTACATGTTTCAGGTAATTATGTCCAACGTGCCACGGAGGCAACGCAGACCTCCACTAGAACTTGTCCTATTTTAATCATCCGGGGAAGGATGCCTCCGCGATGGCAGTGTGACACAGCTCCATTGTGGAGCCCCTTAATTTGCTGCATTTCCTTGGCCTTTTCCACTGCTCTCTTCCGAGTCCATTCCTGATTTCTCCCAACATACATCTTAGCTTCCTAAAATTGCATTTTTCCTGCAAAACAACACCAATCATGTTTGTTAGTATAAATTCACCTTTTAATTACAAATCACATGAGAATGTACAAATATCGATGGATAAACAAGACGAAATGAAGCATTTGAGTATCACTTGGGCATATAATTCTGCCCGAGATCACTTACCCCACACTTAAAACCTTGTTCGTCCTCGAACAATAATCTCACATCTCATGCAATTGACAGCCAATCATAACTACTTTGGCTCGACAATTCAAGCTACGGTTATACCGATTATTTAACATAGAAAATCATCAAGAAAACATGCATAGTCTCATCAGTACAATGACATTCAACACATTAAGACCTCCTAGACTCAAGAGTTGACTCTCGATCTCGGCAAACTCATCCAAATCAGCTGATCAAGACATCCGACACGAAATTCAGTCTCTCATCAAACATGTGCCCTCACAACACAAGAGAATTTCCCCCTTTTCAATCATATGATCTCAAAAACATTACATGCAGGGGCATATGAACATGATTTCACTCTCTCTCCCAAAGAATTCACATGCATCATGTCATGACCCATAAGCTTGCCTCTAGTGTATTACTCCAATAATATAAGGACGACATGATGTAAGATCACGTAGGACTTAACGGGTTGTAATGTAAGCTAAGGAACTAGTAAATACTGGGAAACTAGCATCCTTAAGCGCTTTTCAATGCATCCCACCACATTACGGGCATTGTTTCTTCCTTCATCCTCCCATTCTTGAAGTCTTTCCTTATTTTTATTCCCATATCTTTAAACACACTCGACTTAATAACAAAGATTAGTTATACATCTTCATTTTATTAAATTCGGCAAGTGCACCCTTGACCTTTTCTTTACTTTCACCACTTCCGCTTTTCCTTTCTTTTTCACACTTTTCACTCCTTGACACTGTGGGAAAATTATTTTTCTTGAGCGCTTAAGAGTTTTGGATCAAATTCACGGATAATGAAAAGAACGGGTTGTGCTCGATTTGTACCTTTTCGACGAAAGAAAAAAAATAGGCTAAAAGCTCAATGGGCTAACTAGGATGTACATTCAAGGTAGGTACGATAATGGAAAAAAAACTTTTGGTTAAATCAAAGAAATGCCTACATCCTTTCCTACACTACACATCCTTCATTTCGTTTCGTACACACACCAGACAAGTTCTAGACACTTCACAATAGCATGGAATAATTGAAACCTCACCACACACTCATTGCACATGCTCAACTCAAGACATATTCACAGACTCTTCAATCAGCTAATTACAAGAATTCAAATATTAAGCCTCAATCACACTGAATCGAACTCTATGGTCTAGGTATCTCAATATGTTTACAAAGTTGCATGCTTTCATACAAATCACCTTTGCATTCTAAATATCATGTACAACACGCAACAAGAATTCCGAACCATAAAGTAGCGACACGTTTGGGATACACACAAACAAAAGAAAAATAAAAGAACGAAAAAAAATCTACTCCTATCGACTACATTTCCCTTAAGATGGTCGTCATGCATCCACAATAGGGAACGGTCACTATTTACGACTTCGGTTCAATGGGACTATTCTCGGTAAAAGCACCGAAAACAAACGCCGAGAAACCCAATCATAAAAATATTTCAACGAAAATTTTTAAAAATATCGATAATTTCAATAAAACAAAAATATTTACACAACCAACTAACAACAACTCCACACAGCACATAACAACTTCACATTAATTACAACACCAAATTACAATACAAAACATAAACACCAAAATCACAGGGTCACAATTTTTTCATAGGCACAACAACAAAACATGAACATAAACAAAAACAAAACAACCAGCACCTAACTACTCCCACCCTACAATTAAATCGAACACTGTCCCCAGTGTTCACAAAATTCAGCATAGCACAAGAGTAGGTGGTGAAACTCCCTGATCAATCGAAATATTCAATTTCTTCGTCAGGTGCCGTTGCCTCATCCCCCATATATGATTCGCCCCCGCCGTCTTCATCCGACTCAATATCTGAGTCCTCACGGCGTGTCTCCTCGTCGGTGGGGACATCGTCATCTACGGGCTCCACAAAAGCTGGCCCCACTCAGCATAGAGCCCTAGCATTTTCGCCGAAGGGGTAATCTAGCTCGAACTTCCACAGCTCATCTTCTTTTGCTAACCTCCCGCCTATTCTCAACTGCAACATCTGCATCCCGAACATGCGGGCCATATACTGATCATCCCGAGCATGTCGCTCGGCTAGTGTGAGAACTGGCCTATGAGTGGTGTCGGGTGCCTTGGTTTTTGTGACGTCCATGGCATGCCTCTCCATCTGCGGGATGTAGTCTAGGGCCTCTTCCTCAATATCCAGGCCCCTGAGGAACATGGTCAGCAAGCCACCAAACCCGTACCTGTGCCCTTGATGCAAATGGGCTCTCTTCATGGCGGAGATAATCACCGCCCCAACATTAATCTCCAGCCCTTTCATCAGGGCATAGACCAAGCACACACGATCCCGGGTGACATCTTTCATGTGTACCCCCAGGATCAGGCAGGAACACATGATCTCAAGCTAAATTCTAGCTTCCCTGTTCATTTGAGAGTAGGGCAGCGTCTGATGGTAGCCCCTCTCCTTGTGCCTGCTCCACCGTGCTGTAGAACGGGCTCCACACAGAGTGCTTCTAATACCCGCAAATGGTGGAGTGATGTTCAGCTGCCGGAGTACATGGGCGTCTGTCTCTCGCGCCCCCAAAATGGCATTAAGGTGATGGGGCTCAAAGGTGACTACCTGCCCCCTTATCTTGACAGTGTGATTGCGGAGTGTCGGGTTCCAGTTGGCATAGAACTCCCGAATTAGGTGGAGATTTCACTCCTTGGGCTCTTCAAAGATGAAGTTCAGCCCGGCAGCATCAATCCGGTGTACGATTCTGGGGAATTCCTGTGCCAACGGCTCCCTTGCAATGTGCTCCTCGGGGAAGTATTTGTTCTCCTTGTGCTTTGCGTACCATTTCTTCCCTTCGTCCGTCACCCATCGGGTTCCGTATTGACGGCGTTGGCCGTGCGAAACCACTGGTGCTGCTGGGACTGCTGTTCGCAGTCTAATTCTTTTTCTCCTGGCGCCTGATGTAGATGCGCCTTTTCCTTTGTCTTGCCTGCTTGCCATTGTTCCTGTCAAATCAAACAAACAGTCCCAATGTTATTCAAATCAAAATTAGCTTCGACTAAGGTTGGGTTAAGCTAGGCCACCCCACACTTAGTCCTTAGCCACAATTACGACATTACGGCAAGACAATTCTCACTTTCCAATTTACAAAAAAAAAACAACATGCCTCGTGCATTCAGAGAATTCAATGGAGTAAATTCTACGTACTACTCAGACTTCGTACAGCTAATCAAAATATCACCAATACCATTTCATCACATAGAACTTAGCAAAAACTTCTCTTAACACAACCTATGCAATTCACCAATTTCTATGCAATTCAACAATTTCATTCTCCCGAAAATCCATCGTTTATTTAGCATATTCATATCAAGCACAATGCAATTCACCTCACCCAACATTCCCAACCCATAATTTTCACATTTTCAATCACATTTAGTTTCTTCGCAATCAAATTCTAACCCTAGCTACATATTTCACCAAAATTCGATCAAGCATGTATTGAGTTCATACAATCAAAATGATACTACGAACATCAATCAACAATAACTTAAATGAATTCAAGCTCAATTTACAATTAGGGAAAGGTTTACTCACCTCACATGCTAAAAATCAAAAAAATTAGTCAAGAATTTAGATGAAGTTAAAGAACATACCTTTAATTTGATGAAATCGAAGAAAAGTTGAAGAAAATTCGTGCCTAGGTCCGTGTCACATTACGGAAGGGGGGATTTTTGGGTGTTTGTCGCGGAGGGGATGAGAAATGAGGAAAAAATGAGGGAAATTGGGGTTAAAATGGAGGATTTTCGCGCGGGTCACCCGGCGACCCGGTGTGACCCGACGCGATTAACACCTCAACGTGTCACGGAGGGTAACGCGGAGCCAACGCAGAGGTGTTCTGGAATTTTAAAAATTTTATAATTACACCTCAACGTGTAATGGAGGGCAACGTGGAGCACCTCTTCCGTGACACGGAGCCATCGCGCAGGCTCACTGTTTTGCCACTTTTTATTATTTTTCTTACCTCGATTTTTCCTTTGTGATCCATTGCATTTTTACTCTCCGTTCAAGCTGAAATTCATCTCACAACAAGAAATTGGTTAGAATTCAAAGGTTTCAAACACAACACAATATTTTGTTTTTATTTTTATTTTTCTATTTTTCTCTTTTTCTTTTTTTTTTTCTTTCTTTTTTTCTTTCTTTTCTACTAATTCTACTCAAGTATTACAACAATTTCACGGGTTGCCTCCCGTGCAGCGCCTGGTTTACCATCGCGGCTCGACGTCATTGAAGCTTAGTCATCCTCTACGGTGACGGATGTCTTCTCTCGACTACCGTCCTCACCCCTGTCCTGCTTACACCGATTCCCATTACTGGGACCGTGGCATTTCGATCTTCTTGCCACGATTCCAGTTTTGGGGGGTCCTTCGCCGGTGGTTTTCCCACTAGCTCTCGCGAATCAACACTTTGAGCAATATTCGCTCGATCAAGCACGTTGATCACTGAGAGTTCCTCATACACGACTGGAAGCTTCGTGGCCTTGTACACATCAAATACCTCCACCTTCTCGTGTGTCCACATGGTTAGCTGCCCTGCAGCTACATCAATCAGTGCTTTCTCGGTCGCCAAGAAAGGACGTCCCAAAATAAATAGGACTTCCGCATCCGATTCAAAATCCAACACGACAAAGTCTACCGGGAAGATCAGGGAGCCCACTTGCACCAGCACGTCCTCCACAATGCCATCTGGTCTGGCCAAAGAACGATCCGCTAGTTGCAAGATCACTATTATTGGTCTAGGACTGCCTAGCCCCAATTAGAGTTGTAGTTGTTGCCATACTATTGGTGATTATCTCTCTGTACATTACCAAGAAAGTTCACTGAATCAGGATTCGCACCACAACACTCAGCTGAGTGTTCATTACTGCCGCACACTTCACACCAAATCTACTGCACTACATTCACTGGGGCTTGAGACTGATTCATGCTCATATTGCTGAAGTGGGTGTTGAGTTGATTCTGTAATGCAGCTATTTGTGCAGCGATAGCTGTAAGACCATCCACTTCCAAGACTCCTGCCGCTTTCCTTGTTCCTCCTCTAGAAGAGTCCGCATTCCACTATGGATTTCCCTATGAAATATGGTTTAACAAAGTATACAACTCCTCATAAGTTTTTTCTAATGCTTGTCCCCCGCTGCTGAGTCTAGCAAAATTTTTGTGTGGGGTTCCAAACCCTCTATGAAAGTATGCACTAGCACATCATTGGATTGGTGATGATGAGGACAATCCCGCAACATAGATTTGAATCGTTCCCAAGCTTGATACAGATTCTCCCCCTCTCTTTGTTAAAAACTTAGAATTTGACATCTAAGTCTTGCTGTTTTACTGGATGGAAAGAACCGTATAAAAAATTTCCATGCAAGATCATCCCAAGTTGTGATGGAATTAGGTGGCTCAACTTTCAACCACCTCTTTGCTTCTCCCAATAGTGAAAATGGGAACAATGTAAGCCTGACGTAATCAGATGACACTCCAACGGGGATGTAAGTGCACTTATCTCCAAAAAGTTTTGGAGATGTTGTGGATCCTCGTGAGGGAGACCTGTGAATTGCCCGCTGGTGTGCAGCAATTGCACCATATTCTATTTAAGCTCGAACCTCCCTCCTAGATCAGGTTTGCGAATGCTAGATGTAACATTGTTAGCATGTGGGATTGTCACTTCGCGAACTGGCCTAGCTGCCATTTTCCAGGCACTAACACTGCCCTTACAATTGGTGGATTCTGTTGTTGCTCCAGGATTGTTAGTCTGAGCAACTGCAGCTTTCTCTCTAGAGCTTCTCTCCTTTGCCGATGGAATTGTCTTTCCGGCTCTAAGTGTGAATCCACCAGCTCCTTGTCTCTTGCCAGTGTTCAACAGAATTCAATATCTGCAAAAGACAGGCTAAGACCAAGTTGTCAGCACTGATAAGAAATCGTAAACTAACATTTAAGAAAACAATTTTACCAATTGCCAGTCCTCGGCAACGGCGCCAAGAACTTCTTCGGGTGATTTTTGAATGCCTACACGCAAGTGCACGTGGTCGAACAAGTAGTAAAATGGCTAAAGTAAGTCAAGTATCGATCCCACAAGGACTGGACCAAGGTAATAATCGAATCAAGCTTTAATAAACTCTAACTTTAATAATGCAGACAACAGTTTCAAGGAGACTTTGGGAGTTTGTTTCCTAATTTACACTAATCTAAAACAAATGTACAAATTGAGTCTGAACTATAGTAATGAGCATGCTGAGGCTAAAATAACATGCAGGGAAGCAAATTATTGATACAAGTCGGTTAATCTTTCCTTCGGTTGCTAGTCAAGAATTATTGCGTATGGATTAAAACTCTCATATTTAACCCAACTTAAGAATCATGAACCTTCCACCTACATTTCTGTGATAAGAAGAAATTCATGTTCTAGCCATACGAAATCGATTCCTTAATTGACTAATACGACTTTCAGATATATTTCTATTCTGAAGGTAAATCAATTCTCAATTTTCCCAAACCAAAAAGAGATCATATCCTACCAATACACAACTTTTCACTTTCTTTCTCTTTCGAGCGAAAATTGGATTTTTTAGATGTACATTAACATTGGCCAAACATTAATGCAGTAAGAACAAGAATTGATAGAACAACCATGGAAGAAAAGATGAAAAACCAAGATGATCAATAATTACATTCCACTACAAATGTTCTTAACCTCAGCAAGAAGTGAATTTAGCCACTCATTTGCGGATTAAACATCATCAAATGAGTATAAATCATACAAACAATTGCAATAAAGGAGAAAGAGATAGAGAAGAACCCTAAGATATTTGTCCCCTCAACTGCCTATAACCCACGTCCTTGCTCAACTAATTCAGCCCCTTAAAAATAAACCTAATTGTGCTATTTATACTAGTGGGAATTTTTTCCAGAATAACAAGCAACGTGTCATGGAGTGCATCGCGGAGCACTGCCTCCGTGACACGCCACAAACGCGGACCCGTACTGGAATACGGTTCTCTAGCTCTTACTCCTCAACGTGCCACGACGTGCAACGCGGGGCTTGGCCAACGTGCCACGGCTCCAACGTGGACCTTCTCTGGAATTACATGTTCCCGGTAATTATGTCCAACGTGCCACGGAGGCAATGCAGACCTCCACTGGAACTTGGCCTATTTTAATCATCCGGGGCAGAATGCCTCTGCGATGGCAGCGTGACACGGTTCCATCGCGGAGCCCATTAATTTGCTGCATTTCCTTGGCCTTTTCCACTGCTCGCTTCCGAGTCCATTCCCGATTTCTCCCAGCATGCATCTTAGCTTCCTAAAATTGCATTTTTCCTGTAAAACAACACTAATCATGTTGGTTAGTATAAATTCACCTTTTAACTACGAATCACATGAGAATGTACAAATATCGATGGATAAACAAGACGAAATGAAGCATTTGAGTATCACTTGGGCATATAATTCTGCCCAAGATCATCCCCTGCAGGTCATGATCGGAATGACAAACATAATACCCTCAGGCATGTATGTATAGTGATATTTTGTTTTGAGTGTGTGCACCAATGTGATCGAGGTAGGTGCCCGATACATTACTGATGGTATGATGGTAATATAGATTAATACATGTATGTTATGATATAAATTGGTGGTGTGACAGAGTTCAGTGATAGGTATCATACCGATAAGTGTTCTGACATATGATGAGATAAATATTGATGATGACAAGTCTAATTACCATGTGTTCAACATGATCATGGTTTGCTGCATAATTGTATTTTACTCATATTATAAGCAATGGTTTTAGGTAACCTGGTTTGTGAATGAGTTAATGTTTGTATTTCAAAGTAGTTGGTGAATGTGGTTTATGTGTCGTTGTTTGGTTGATCTTGACCATGGGAATAAAAAACATGCTAATAAGATTAAAACAAGAATATGTATAATTACTCGAGTGTAGATTGATACAACTTTTGAATAATGTAAGACCTTGTTTATTTGATGTAGCGTTGGGACGTAGAGGACGCCAGTGAAGTTGAGCTACTGGTTAAAGCAGTACCACTACAATGGTGGAATCCCTACTACAGCGAGACCGTGAAAGCGGTCAAGTAGTGTGGCCCAGTTCATAAAGTAGGCCAGTCCTGGTGGCTAAGCTTGTGTCACGACCCAAACGTACACCCGGATCGTAGACACGGGACAAGGAGCCCCCAAAGAACCCAAGTCGACCCATGGCATGAGCATACATCTAATCCAATCACGTGAGTGGAAGACTTAGCAAAGAGAACGTAATCATAACATAACATGAGGAAAAATAGTACAATACGGCGGAATACAACCTTTTAGTTTGATAAGCCTCTAAACATGAAAGGCGGATCGATGGGACAACTCCCCAACTAATCCAACATCCAGAAACTGAAGGAATAACATAGAGTGTGAACATGTAGCCCATGGAACATGAGGACTCACCAAGTATGCAGAGAGCAAGTCCGTATCTCTCTATGGGTGAGGATGCTCTTGAGAATTGCAACATGTATCATGAAGAAGACAAAATATAGAAAGTATGCGGTCAATACGTGGAATGTACTGAGTATTCCAGGTAAGTAAAGCGGATATTTAAAACATGTATAAAACTCATAAATGGTCATAAGAGTAGGACAGCATGCTCGTATCATAAATCATTATAACATATTATACGGCTCAAGGTTTACAGAACATTCATAACATAAACATAGTCATTATCATAAGAGAAGAACTTCGCTTAACATAACTTGAGCCAACATACATAATCATAACATGCGTAAATCGTGAGGAAAAGTGGGAGATTCTCTTAACCGACATACCCCATATGAGCACACATGAAGCCTGACTTTTAATCCTAGTCGGGAGGGTGTTCATACCTTGCCAAGGGTAGGAACCATGAAGGGCGTGATCAAACATGAAAAGGGCCATTTCGTCTAGGGACAAACATGAATGAGTCCTAACATACCTACGGTGGCATGTAGTTCATGAGATCCGGGGCTTAACCTGAGTCTCGAACCTACTCGGTGTTCGATACTACTCCCAAAACATATATAGTTCTCATAATAATTCATACATGAGTTCATGGGCTAGTCAAATCATGATAATCAGAACATGCTTGAATATACGTGAGTTAACCATCACTTGAGGCCTGTGAGTCGGCCAAAAAACAATTCATGCCTAATAAAATACATACATACTTGTAGATCATGCATATAGTTTAAATTTTCAAAAGATTATAATATATAACATAATATATTCATGATTTAATTCATAATACACGCTGCTTTTATCAAAAACATCAATGGATCATAAATCGGTTTATCATGGGCATTCATAATCGAGTTTAAATGATTAGAAATTCGAAATCAGCCACTAATATAAATTTAGAGATCAAAAGATGATCAAAATCAATAGATAATGATAGGGTTTCAAAATCACAAGACCCATAATTAAATCATTAAAATTTATACAAACCGAATATGAAACCTCATGAGTTTTTGAATAAATTTTGAGTAATTTAATAGAGAAGGAGCATGGGTGTGGAAGAATCCACCTATTGAAGACCTTACATACCTGGGATCATCAACTCCTAACCCTCCAAGAATGAAATAGAAGGAATTAAGGTGAAAAGCTTGAAATCCCCTTGAATCACTTCGCAAAGTTCTTGCATGTATGAATGAGAGTTTAGAATAAGTCATTCTCTTAAAAATCCAGCTTTCCCAAGCCAAAGCAACTAGTTTAGGGCTTTATATAGTGAAAATCTCAAAAATACCCTTAGTGAACCTCCCTTGAAAACTGGTCGAATGGAACCCACGAGTGGCACCAATGGATCGTGGGAACCACCAACGACCCGTCATGTCCCTCGTTGAATGGACTGCTGAATGTCTTCTCTTGGATCCAAACAACGGGTCACAGGACGACCCATACCTCCAACCCACGACTCGTTACATCATCCGTGGTTAGTCCCCTAAACCTTGGCATCTCATCTTCTAACGAGTCACACCACAAACCGTCACAACAAAAAACGGATCATTGATTCCCCCCGTCAAGCCTACTGGGAAACTTAATCCTCAGACCACGACCATAACCAATGACTCGTGTCTTCTCCTAACAAGTCGTTGGGTCTCCCATTGTTTATACTGTTGCCCAGCCTGACCCTAACCACGACTGCAAAGGACGGCCCGTTGTATCCCACAATGGGTCGTCATACCTCCCGTTGCCTCCACTGCCTCCAACCTTTCCCTAACCAACGACAGCATACAACGACTCATGGTTTGATACCACAAGTCGCTCTGTGGTCCGTGCTGTGATATTTTGCCATTTTTCTACACTTTTCAAAATAAACTCCCGGGTCTATTCTTGGGCCTTCCCGAGGTATTACAATATCTCCCCCTTGGAATCATTCATCCTCGAATGTAGGAAACAAGTAGAAAATAGAAATATACATGGAATTTTCACGGAATGACTACCTATGAATAAAACCACAAAACTGAACTGATCTTATACTTCACATACACATTCATACACATAAAAGAAACTTGCACACATGAACTGAACATAAAAACTAGACAGAGTCTTAGGGCAAAAACTGGTGCCTCAAGTCGGAACTGAGCCGGTAGAGAGCAAATGTGGATATCTAGCCATCATATCCGCTTCGGCTTCCCACATAGCTCCCTCAACATGCTGATTTCTACACAATACTTTAACTAAATCTACTTCTTTGTTCCTTAGCTTACGGACTTGACGATCTAAGATTTTCACCGGAATTTCTTCATAGCTGAGGCTATCCTTTACACCAACGCTGTCGACCAGGACTACTAAAGCTGGATCACCCAAGCACTTTTTCAAGAGCGATACATGAAAAACGGGATGAACTGAAGCTAACTCTGAAGGAAAGTCCAACTCATACACCACCTTACCAACTCTCCTTATCACCCAGTAAGGACCAACATATCGAGGACTGAGTTTCCCCTTTTTCCCAAACCGCATGACCCGCTTCATGAGAGATACCTTTAGAAATACCCAGTCGTCCACATAAAACTCCAAGTCTCTTCTCCTCACATTGGCATATGATTTCTAACCACTCTGAGTGATTTCAACTGGTCCCTTATCAACTGAACCTTCACCATCGCCTCGTGAATCGAATCTGGCCATATCATATCTGCCTCACCAACCTCAAACCATCCGATGGGAGATCTACACCTTCGCCCATAAAGAGCCTCGAACGACGCCATTTGGGTACTAGAGTGATAGCTGTTATTATAAGAAAACTCGATTAAGGGCAAATGATCTTCCCAACTACCTTTGAAATCCTAACACATGCCCTTAACATATCCTCGAGGGTCTGAATGGTTCGTTCTGCCTGGCCTTCTGTTTGCGGATGGAAGGCTGTACTGAGCTTAACTTGCATCCCAAGTCCCTTCTAAAAAGACCGCCAAAATTGAGAGGTGAACTGAGTACCTCGATCTGAGATGATAGACAAGGGCACTCCATGAAGTCGAACCAATTCCCGAATATACATACTGGCATAATCATCCGCTGAATCCGTGGTTTTGACCAGTAGGAAGTGTGTCGCCTTTGTTAACCTGTCTACCACCACCCAAATGGAGTCATAGTGTCTGCGAGTACGAGGTAGGCTTGTAACGAAATTCATATTTATTTCCTCCCACTTCCAAGTGGGAATGCTAATATCCAGAAGTACACCTCCCAACCTTTGATGCTCAACTTTCACTTGCTGATAGTTTGGACACTTAGCTATAAACTCCGCAATATCCTTCTTCATACCATCCCACTAATAGATTTCTCGCAAGTCCCGATACATCTTCTTGGATCCTAGGTGAATGGAATATCTGGTACCATGTGCCTCATGCAATATCCGGACTCTCAAATTATCAACGTCTGAAACACATAGCTGACCCTGGTATCGAAGGACACCATCTCCCCCTTGGGAGAAAACCTCTACCTTTTAACTCTGCACCGCTTCCTTCATCCTTCTAAAAATCGGATCCTCATCTTGCTTAGATTTGGCATCGATCACCAAGGACGATTCTGACCCATTCTGCACAACAACGCTGCCATCGGTTTGATTAGATCAACCTAACCCCCAACCTTGCAAGTCGGTGGACATCTCTCACCAACTCTTTCCTTTCCTCATCCACGTGGGACACACTCTCCATAGAGAGCCTACTAAGTGCACCCGCAATCACATTAGCCTTACCCGGGTGGTAAAGGACACTCATATCATAGTCCTTTAGCAACTCCAACCACCTCCTTTGCCAAAGATTGAGATCTTTCTGCATGAACACATATTGCAAGCTCTTGTAATCTATGAACACATCCACGTGAACCCCATACAAGTAATGTCGTCATATCTTCAGTGCAAACACCACCATGGCAAAATCAAGATTATGGGTCGAGTAATTCTTTTTGTGAACCTTTAACTGTCGAGACGCGTATGCTATTACCTTCCCCCGTTGCATCAACACACACCCTAGTCCGACTCTCGAAGCATCACAATACACAACAAAGCCTTCAGTACCCTTGGGTAAAGTCAACACTGGTGCTGAAGTGAGTCGGGTCTTCAATTCCTGGAAGCTTTTCTCACAATCCTCTGACCATTGGAACTTTATCTTTTCCTGAGTCAACTTGGTCAAAGGTGCCGAAATAGATGAGAAACACTCACCAAACCTTCGGTAGTAGCCTTCTAGGCCTAAGAAACTCCTAATTTTTGAAGGATTCACCAGTCTAGGCCAATTCTTCACTGCTTCAATTTTCCTATAGTCCACCCTTATGCCCTCACTCAAAACCACATAGCCCAGAAATGCCACCAAGTCCAGCCAAAATTCACACTTGCTAAACTTTGCATACAACTGACGATCCTTGAGGGTCTGAAGTACTATTATCAAATGAGCGGCATGCTCCTCCTCGCTCTAGGAGCATATAAGGATATCATCAATGAACACAATCACAAACATGTCCAAATATGCCTTGAATACCCTGTTAATTAGATCAATAAAAGCTGCAGGAGCATTGGTTAGTCTAAATAACATAACTACAAACTCATAATGGCCATACCGGGTCCTGAAGGTTGTCTTTGGAATATCACTATCTCGAACTCTGAGCTGGTGATACCCAGACCTGAGATCTATCTTCGAGAAACACTTGGCACCCTGGAGCTGGTCAAATAAATCATCAATCCTGGGCAAGGGGTATCTATTCATGAAGGTGAACTTGTTAAGTTGCCGATAATCAATACACATTCTAAGGGATCCATCCTTCTTCCGAACAAATAGAACCGGTGTGCCCCATGGAGACTTGATTGGTCTAATGAAACCTTTATCCAACAAGTCCTTCAACAGTTCCTTTAACTCTTTAGCTTGGCTGGAGCCATCATGTAAGGAGGAATAGATATAGGATGCATATCAGGTAGTAGATCAATTTCAAAATCAATCTCCCTTTCTGGAGGAACACCTAGTAAATCATCGCGAAAAACCTCCGGATACTCGCACACCACTGAAACTGACTGAATAGTCGTGGTCTCGGACTCCATAACCTTAACCCTAACTAGGTGTTACATGAAACCCTTAAAGATAATTTTCCTATCCTTAAGGTATGAAATAAACCGACTGGTTGGTATAGATGAATTACCCTTCCATTCCAAAACTAACTCACCCGAAAATCAAAAATCGACTGCACGGGTCCTACAATTAATCGAAGCATAACATGCAAACAACCAATCCATTCCCAAAATGATTTCAAAATAAGTCATGGCCAATTCTACTAAGTCCGCGGAGGTAACCTTATGCAACACCGTAATGGGGCAACCTCTACATACCCGCCTAGCTACAACTGATCCACTGACTGGAGTAGATACGGGGAATGGTTCTGACAGAATTTCAGGACTAACTCCAAAACTACTAGCAATGTAAGGGGTTACGAAAGACGAGGTAGCTCCTGGATCTAACAAAGCATAAGCATCAATATGGAAGACTTGCAACATTCCTGTGACCACATCTGGCGAAGCCTCCTGCTCCTGGCGAGGCACTAGGGCATAAACCTATTTCGACGCAGACCACCTGCCGAACTAGTGGAGTGTCACGACCCGAACATACACATGGATCGTAGACACGGGAAAACGGACCCCGAGAGGCCCCAAGTCAATCCATGGCACATGTATAAAACTAATCTCATTTAATAAGCGGAATACTTAGCATAAAACATAGATAAAACGTAACCATAACGCAACATCTGAAAGTACTAGACATACACATAATTTGAGTACTACATAATATTTGAAAGCTGCTACTACATACGATGGATTGATGGGACAACATCCCCAACTAACTTGACAAATACAAAAACACAAGATAACATAAAAGTATGTCAAGAGGCCCTCGGAACATGAGGACTCACCAAATCTGAGAGTGAGAGCTGAGTTGGACTAAGGATGAGGATGAGCCTGAGAACTGGGACCTGTATCATGAAATGATAAAGCATAGGAAGTATGCAGTCAGTACGGGGAATGTACTGAGTATGCAAGGTAAGTAAAATGGACATTAAAAGGGAAAATAAACTCATAAATAAACATAGGAGAAGGACATCATGCTTGTATCATAAACTTCGTAAGAAAACATAAGGCTCAATACTTTCAAATCATTGGTAAAAAAATTCATTATCATAATCGTAAGTAAACTTTATCAAAACATAACTTGAGCCAATAACATAAACAATGCATAAGACATGCGGAACAATGGGAGGACTCATCATAACCGACACCATTATGGTAGAGCCTTTCATGATGCCCCACTGTCTCGCTCAAGTGGGCAGAGCCGACCCTGGCTTTCCAGGAGAGGGTCATGCATAAGGCGTGATATCACATTTGAGGGGATCATTTTCAATACATCATATCATTTAGAAAACCATGGTGGCACGTGGTTATGAGACACTGGCGTAGTCCTTTGAATGCCGGGCTGTTCAGTGCTAGAACGGCTCCCAAAAACATTCATATAGGCTCATACATAAATCAATAACATCATGCATTAAGATTCATTGGCTAAAATATAACATTTATCATCATTGATACCTTTTAAAACATGCTTAGCCAAGAATCAAGGCCCTTTTCATCGGCCAACATCATAAATCAATAAATCATGTAATTCACTTCATAAATCATAAATCATTCCTTAAGATGTGGGCATTGCCCAATACTTCATCATATTCAATTCTTTCAAAACATGCTCATTAACATGGGTAACTTGAATTCATGCTTTTCCGTCATCAATAAATTCAAAATATAGAGTAGTAATCGTAAATCATAACTTTCATGAACTTTCATCAAATGGGCATTTTGAATCCAAAAGCTTGAAACATGATTTTAAAGAGAATAATAATAAAACTTGCCCATCATTCATAATTCAAGAATTACAACTCAATTAAATCATACCCATAAAGAAAAATCAAAATTTCATGCATTTGAGTAAAACCCCATAGATTTGAATAGGAGGATGCATGATTTAAATTGAGATTTAGGCATGGGTGGGGAAGAATTTCACCCATCTAAAACCCTACATACCTGGTAATAGATTGATTTGAAATTCCTTGAAAACCCACAAAGAAATTGGCGGAAACTTGAGGAAGAAGACCTTGAATCTCCCAAAAATCTCTCTAAAGTTCTTGAATTATAATTGACATGCATAAAAGACTTAACTCATCTTATAACACTCAAAAAAATATCCAAAACGACATAGTTTAGGGTCTCAAAGCACAGAAAAGTCAAAAATGCCCTTAATAAAATTTCCCTGGAAACTGCTCCGGGCTGACCAACGACCGATCCAACGGGTCGTGGCCACATACCACGACTCGTGGTATCTAGTCGTTGGGTCCACTGCCTCCTAACATAACTCAGATCCTTCCCACGACTCGTCAGGACGAGCCGTTACTTGAAACGATGGGTTGTTGGATCGACCGTCGTTGACTTCTTGGCCAAATCTGAATTCCTTACCTCGAGCCTCACCTCGAATTGTGGTTCCTTCCAATGAGTCGTGGTCTAAACCTATCCGCTACACGGGAAAGTATCAACCTCCAACAACCACCACAATAAACGACTCGTGGCTTCTTCAAACGGGTCGTTGGTTCTCTCGTTGTTTACCCTGTCGCCCAGCCTAACCCTAACCACGACTGCAAAGGACGACCTGTTGTATCCCACAATGGGTCGTCATACCTCCCATTGTCTCCACTGCCACCAACTCTTCCCTAACCAACGACAACATACAATGACTTGTGGTTTGATACCATGAGTCGTTCTGTGGTCCATCATGTGATATTTTTGCCACTTTTCTGCACTTTTTCAAATTTAACTCCCGAGTCTATTATTAGGCCTTTCTGGGGTATTACAATATCTCCCCCTTGGAAACATTCGTCCTCGAATGTAGGGAACAAGCAGCAAACAAAAACATACAATTCATCATAGCCATATACTGATTATTTTAACCAAAATTTCACGGAATGACTACCTCTGAATAAAACCATATAGCTGAACTGACCTCATACTTTACATATACATTCATACACATAAAAGAAACTTGCACACATGAACCAAACATGTAAACTTAATAGAGTCATAGGGAAAAACTGATACCTCAAGTCGGAATCGAGCCGGTAGTGAACAAATGTGGATATCTAGCCATCATGTCTGCTTCGGCCTCCCACGTAGCTCCCTCAACATGCTGATTTCTCCATAAAACCTTAACTGAAGCGATTTCTTTGTTCCTAAGCCTCCGAACCTGAAGATCCAAGATTTCAATGGGAATTTCTTCATAACTGAGGCTGTCCTTCACTCCAATGCTGTCTAACAGAACTACCAAGGCTGGATCACCCAAGCACTTCTTCAAAAGTAACCAATGAAAGACGGGATGAACCGAAGATAGCTCCGAGGGCAAGTCCAACCCATACACCACCTTACCAACTCTTCTCACAACCCGGTAGGGGTCAATATAGCGGGGGCTAAGTGTCCCTTTCTTCCCAAACTGCATGACTCCCTTCATGGGTGATACCTTTAGAAATACCTAGTCATCCACATCAAACTCCGAATCCCTTCTCCTTACATCAGTATCCGATTTCTAACGACTCTGAGCAATTTTCAATCGGTCCCTTATCAACTGAACCTTAACCATTGCCTCTTGAACCGAATTTGGTCCTATCATAGCTGCCTCACCAACCTCAAACCATCCGATGGGCGTAAAGAGCCTCGAACGGTGCCATTCAGATGCTAGAGTGATAACTGTTATTATAAGCAAATTCGGTCAAGGGCAAATGATCATCACAACTACCTTTAAAATCTAAAACACATGCCCTCAACATATCCTCAAGGGTCTGAATGGTTCTCTCTGCCTGGCCTTCTGTTTGGGGATGGAAGGCTGTACTGAGCTTAACTTGCATCCGCAGTCCTTTTTGAAAAGAATGCCAAAATTGAGAGGTAAACTGTGTACCTCGGTCTGAGATAATAGACAAGGGAACTCCATGAAGTCGAACCAACTCCCGGATATACAAATTAGCATAATCATCCGCTGAATCTGTAGTCTTGATCGGTAGGAAGTGTGCAACTTTTGTTAACCTGTCGACCACCACCCAAATGGAGTCGTAGTGTCGCCGAGTACGAGGTAAACCTATAATGAAATCCACATTAATTTCTTCCCACTTCCCAGTGGGGATGCTGATATCCTGAAGTACACCTCCCAGCCTTTGATGCTCGACCTTCACTTGCTGGCAGTTTGGACATTTTGCTACGAACTCCACAATATCCTTCTTCATACCATCCCACCAATAGATTTCTCGCAAGTCCTGATACATTTTCGTGGATCCTGGATGAATAGAATATGTAGTACCATGTGCCTCATGCAATATCCAAACTCTGAAATCATCTACATCTGGGACACATATATGACCTTGGTATCGTAGCACACCATCTCCCTCTTGGGAGAAAATCTCCACCTTTTGACACGGCCTCCTTCAGCTTCCTCAAAATGGGGTCCTCATCTTGCTTGGATTTAATATTAATCACCAAGGACGAATCTGACCCATTATGTACAATAGCACCGCCATTGGTCGAGTCGGTCAATCTAACTCCCAATCTTGCAAGTCGGTGGACATCTTTCACCAACTCTTCTTCCCCTCATCCACATGGGACACACTCTCCATTAAGAGCCTACTAAGTGAATCTACAACCACATTTGCCTTGCCCTAGTGGTAGAGGACACTCATGTCGTAGTCCTTTAGTAACTCCAACCACCTTTTTGCTGAAGATATAGATCTTTCTGTGTGAACACATATTGCAAACTCTTGTGATCCATGAATACATCCACGTGGACCCCATACAAGTAATGCCTCCATATTTTCAAGGCAAACATCACCGCGGCCAACTCAAGATCATGGGTTGGATAATTCTTTTCGTGAACCTTCAGCTATCGTGAGGCATATGCTATCACCTTCCCATGCTGCATCAACACACATCCCAGTATGACTCTCGAAGCATCGCAATATACAAAAAAGCCATCAGTACCCTCGTGTAAAGTCAATACTGGTGATGAAGTGAGTCAGGCCTTCAACTCTTGGAAGCTTTTCTCACAAGTATTCGACCATTGAAACTTAATCATTTTCTGAGTTAACTTAGTCAAAGGTGCCGCAATAGATGAGAAACCTTCAACAAAACTTCGGTAGTACCCTGCTAGACCTAAGAAACTCTGAATTTTTGAAGGATTCACCGGTCTAAGCCAATTCTTCACCGCCTCGATCTTCTGGGAATCTACCCTTATGCCTTCGCTTGATACCACATGTCCCAAAAATGTTACCGAGTTTAGCCAAAATTCACACTTGTTAAACTTTGCATACAGCTGACTATCCTTGAGGGTTTGCAACACTATCTCAAATAAGTGGCAAGCTCCTCCTCGCTCCGGGAGTATATAAGAATGTCATTGATGAACATGATCACGAACACATCTAAATATTTCTTGAACACCCTATTCATCAGGTCCATGAAAGCTGCAGGAGCATTGGTTAGTCTAAAAGACATAACTATAAACTCATAGTGGGCATACCGAGTTCTGAAGGCCATCTTTGGAATGTCACATCCCGAACTCCGAGATGGTGATATCCGAACCTGAGATCTATCTTCGTGAAACACCCAGCACCCTGGAGCTGGTCAAATAAATCATCAATCTTGGGAAAAGGGTACCTGTTCTTGACGGTGACCTTATTAAGTTGTCGATAATCAATACACATCCGAAGGGACCCATCCTTCTTTCAAACAAAGAGAACTGGTGCACCCCATGGAGACTTGCTTGGTCTAATGAAACCCTTATCCAACAAGTCCTTTAATTGGTCCTTTAACTCCTTTAGCTCGACTGGAGTCATCCTGTAAGGAGGGATAGAAATAGGATGCATATCTAGCAATAGATCAATACCGAAATCCATTTTCCTTTCCAGAGGAACACCTGGCAAATTCTCAGGAAACACCTCTGGATATTCGCACACCATCAAAACTGAATGAATAGTCAGGGTATCGGACTCCACATCCTTAACCCTAACTAGGTTGCACATATAACCTCTAGAGATCATCTTCCTATCCTTAAGATAGGAAATAAACCGACCTACTGGTACTGCTGTACTACTCTTCCACTCTAAAACTGACTCACCCAGAAAATGAAATTCCACTATACGGGTCCTACAATTAATCGAAGCATAACATGCAAACAACTAATCCATACTAGGAATAATGTCAAAGTAAATCATGGATAACTCTACAAGGTCTGCGGAGGTAACCTTATGCAACAAAATGACCGGGCATCCTCTATATACTCGTCTAGCTATGACCGAATCACCAACAAGGGTCAAAACTGAAAATGGTTCTATCAAAGTCTCGGGACTTGCTTCAAGGCTACTGGAAATGTAAGGAGTCACGAAAGACAATGTGGCCCCCGGATCTATCAAGGCATAAACATCAATATGAAAGACACGCTACATACCATTGACCATGTCTAGCAAAGTCTCCTGCTCCTGCGGTGAGGCAAGGGCATAGAATCAATTTTGGCACTGTCCGCCACCTCCACTAGTTGATGCTCCCTACGGAGCGGAACGGGCTGGAGCTGCTGCTATCCTAGCGGTTTGTGCTCGACCCTTATCATTACCCTATCTAGCATATGGGCACGCTCGATGCATGTTCCCAGATCTGTCACACCCATAGCAGACATCTGAGCCGAGCAGGTACTCCCCGGTATGACTCTTTCCGCACTTCCTGCAGGTTGGAGAGGTATACTCTAACTAGGTGCTCCTCTGATCCCTCGACCCTAAAGCCCTGCTCCTCTTATCACCCTTGGGCCTAGATGGAACACTAGCTGATGATGGTGTTGGGGCTAGTGATCTCTATTGAAACTGTGGACGGTAGCCACTGTCGGACCTCTGATATGAAAACCCACGACTATCTGTCCGAGCCCTCTTTGCCTCCCTCTCCCTCGTATGAGCTGCCTCCATCTGCTGGGCGTACAACACTATGCGAGGAAAGTCCATATCCTGGTAGAGGATAGCAGTCTAACAATCCTTGTCTAAATAACCGGCCACGCCATGAACAAATCGGCTTACCCGTGCCTTCTGATCCATCACCAACTCTGGGGCGTATTTTGACAACTGGGTGAATTCAAGCGAATACTCCAGCACTGTCATTTTTCCTTGCTTGAGGTTAACAAACTCAACTGCTTTCAATTCCCTCATCTACCGAGGGAAGAACCTGTCAAGAAAGGCCATGTGGAACTCATCCCAGCTGATAGGGGCCCCTTCTGCTGCGCTGCTGTCCTTCCATTGCTTGTACCAAATATGAGCGACCTCTTTTAGCTGGTAAGAGGCCAAGTCAACAAATTCCATATTTGTCACCTCCATAACCTGAGTGACTTTCAAGATCCCTTCAATAAAATCGTGTGGATCCTCATCCACCTTTGATCCTGTGAACTCAGGATGATTCATCTTCAAGAAGCCTCTAATCCGAGCCACCGTTGCATTGCCATTCGGTGGGACCTGTGCAACAGCCTGCTGGTTGACTTGAGCGGTCAAGGACTACACCAACATTTGAATAGCCGCCCGAAACTCAGCGTGGGCAGCTAGCTCTGGTGCCTAGGGCTACTGAACCGGTGGGTCTTGCTGTGCCGATGGTCATTGCCATCATTGTGGCCTTCATAATTTCCATTCCTCCTTCCGTTCATTCTCCTAGGGGCCATAATTCTGCAATGGCGAATCGCACGAGTTAGAAGGATGGAGAGAATTTTCATCGTACGACATAGAACATGAAAAAAGGATCATTTCCTAAACGTCTAGTAGACTCTTTGTCATAAGTGTGGCGCGCTTCACACCCATGAAAAAGACTCTACTTTACACGGATCTTAGACACCCTAGTACACTTCAAACCTATGGCTCTGACACCAAGTTTGTCACGACCCAAACATACGCCCGGATCGTAGACACGGGATAAGGGACCCCAAGAGGCCCATGTCGACCCATGGCACATGCATAAAACTAATCTCATTTAATAATCGGAATAGTTAGCATAAAACATAGAGAAAACGTAACCATAACATAACATCTGATAGTACTAGACATACACATAAGCTGAGTACTACATACTTCTGAAAGCCGCTACTACATACGATGGGTTGATGGGACAACATCCCTAACTAACCCGACCAATACAAAAACACAAGATAACATAAAAGTCTATCAAATGGCCCTCGTAAAATGAGGACTTGCCAACAATCTGAGAGCGACAGCTGAGATAGACTAAGGATGAGGATGAGACTGAGAACTGGGACCTGTATCATGAAATGATACAACATAGGAAGTATGCGGTCAGTATGTGGAATGTACTGAGTATGCAAGGTAAGTAAAATGGACATTAATAGGGAAAATAAACTCATAAATAAACATAGGAGAAGGACATCATGCTTGTATCATAAACTTCGTAAGAAAACATAAGGCTCAAGAGCTTCAAATCATTTGTAAATCATTCATTATCGTAAGCATAAGTAAACTTTATCAAAACATAACTTGAGCCAATAACATAAACAATGCATAAGACATGCGGAATAATGGGAGGACTCATCATAACCGACACCATCATGGTAGAACCTTTCATGATGTCCCACTGTCTCGCTCAACTAGGCAGAGCCGACCCTAACTTGCCAGGAGAGGGTTGTGCATAAGGCGTGATATCAGATTTGAGGGGATCATTTTCAATACATCATATCATTTATAAACCCACGGTGGAACATGGTTATGAGATGCTGGTGTAGTCCTTTGAACGCCGGGTTGCTCAGTGCTAGACACGGCTCCCAAAAACATGCATATAGGCTCATACATAAATCAATAACATCATGCATTAAGATTCATTGGCTAAAATATAACATTTATTATCATTGATCCCCTTTAAAACATTCTTAGACAAGAATCAAGGCCCTTTTCATCGGCCAACATCATAAATCGATAAATCATGTAATATAACTTCATAAATCATAAATCATTCTTTAACATGTGGGAATTGCCCAATACTTCATCATATTCAATTCTTTCAAAATATGCTCATAAACATGGGTAACTTGAATTCTTACTTTTCCGTCATTAATAAATTCAAAATATAGAGTAGCAATCATAAATTATAACTTTCATGAACTTTCATCAAATGGGCATTTTGAATCCAAAAGCTTGAAACATAATTTTAAAGAGAATAATATTAAAACCTGCTTCATAATGCAAGAATTACAACTCAATTAAGTCATACCCATAAAGAGAAATCAAAATTTCATGCATTTGAGTAAAACCCCATAGACTTGAATAGGAGGATTCATGATCTAAATTGAGATTTAGGCATGGGTGGGGAAGAATTTCACCCATTCCAAAACCCTACATACCTGGGAATGGATTGATTTGAAGTTCCTTGAAAACCCACAAAGAAATTGGTGGAAAATTGAGGAAGAAGACCTTGAATCTCCCAAAAATCTCTATAAAGTTCTTGCATGACAATGTGTATGCATAAAGGACTTAAATCATCTTATCACACTCAGAAAATATCCAAAATGACATAGTTTAGGGTCTCAAAGAATAAAAAAGTCAAAAATGCCCTTAATAAAATTTCCTTGAAAACTGCTCCGGGCCGACCAACGATCGATCCAACGGGTTGTGGAAACATACCACGACACGTGGTATCGAGTCGTTGGGTCCACTACCTCCTACCATAACTCTGATACTTCCTATGGATCATAGAATGAGCCGTTACTTCAAACGATGGGTCGTTGGATCGACCGTTGTTGACTTTTTGGCCAAATTTGACTTCCTTACCACCAGCCTCACCATGACTGGTGGTTCCTTCCAGCGAGTTGTGGTCTCAACCCGTCACCTATATGGGAAAGTATCAACCTCCAACAATGACCACAACCATCCTGTGGCTTCTTCGAACGGGTCGTTGGGTCTCTCGTTGTTTACCCTGTCGCCCAGCCTGACCCTAACCACAGATGCAAAGGACGGTCCATTGTATCCCACAACGGGTCATCATACCTCCTGTTGTCTCCACTGCCACCAAATCTTCCCTATCCAGTGATAGCATACAACGACTCGTGGTTTGATACCATGAGTCATTCTGTGGTCCGTCTTGTGATATTTTTTCCAATTTTTTGCATTGTTCAAATTTAACCCGCGGGTCTATTCTTAGGCCCTTCCGGGGTATTACATGGAGGCACCCTGCTGAGGGGGTCGTGCTGCTGGAGTGGTAGAACTGGCTGCAGGGCAGTGTCTGTTCCTGTGCCCGGGTTTGCCACACCCGAAACAAGCATCCGCACCGACCAGTAACCTCCCGGGATGATTTTTGCCACATCTCGCACAAGCTAGGAAAGTGCGCTCCACCTGCATGCTATCGTGATCCATTGAGCCTGTAGCCCTGCTCCTCTGGTCTCCCCTGAACCTGAATGGCGTGCTAGCAGATGATAGAGCTGGAGCAGTGGACCTATGCTGGGACTGCTAACGTGATCCACCTCCTGACCTGGCCTGAGAAATTATAGCTTAGCTGCCGATCCTAACCCTCTTGGCCTCTCTCTGCCTCCTATAGACCGGCTCCATCTGCTGGGCATGTAATATGATATGGAGAAATTTTATGTCCTACTGTAGCATGGCAATATGGAAATCCTTATCCAAGTAATCTGTTACTCCATGCACAAAGCGGCTCACCTGAGCCCGTTGATCCGCCAACAACTTCGGAGCATATTTAGATAGCTGAGAAAACTCCAAGGCATACTCCTGGACTGACATGTTTCCCTGCTTCAAATTCACAAACTCAGAAGCCTTGAGCTCCCTCATCTCCCCAGGGAAGAACCGATCCATGAACACGGTGTGGAGCTCAGCCCAACCTATCGGGCCTGCACCCGCTATCCTAGCACCTTTCCATTGCTTGAACCATATATGTGCTACCCCTTGAGCTGATAGGAGGTCAAATCAACACATCCCCATTATTCACCCCTATAACCTAGGTGATCTTTAAAATTTCCTCAATAAAGTCATGTGGGTCCTTGATCTTGGGCAAATTTATATGCCCAAGTGATACTCAAATGTGTCAATTTTTCCTTGTTTATCTATTGATGTTTATACAATCTCATGTGATTTGTAATAAAATGTGAATTTATACTAACCAACATGATTAGCTTTGTTTTGCAGAAAAAAATATAAAGTTATGGAGCTAAGATGCATGTTGGGAAAGATCGGGATTGGACTCGGATGCTAGCAAAGGAAAAAGCACTTGAAGGCGCAAATTAAAGGGGCTCCGCGATGGAGCCGTGTCACACTGCCATCGCGGATGCATTCTACCTGGATGGTGAAATTATGCCTAATTCCAGTGGAGGTGCGCATTGGGGCCGTGGCACGTTGGCCTAGCCCCGCGTTGCATGCCGTGCCACGATGGGCATAAGTACCTGGACGACAAAATTCTAGTAAGGGTCCGCGTCGGTGGCATGTCACGGAGGCAGTGCTCCGCGATGCACTCCGTGACACGTTGCTTGTTATTCCGGGAAAAATTCCCACAAGTATAAATAGAACACTTAGGTTCATTTTTTAGTATTCTGACTTTGTGGGAGCAAGAACGTGGGTTACAGGCAGTTGAGGGGACGAAAATCTCAGGGTTTTTCTCTATCTCCTTCTTCTTTATTTCAATTGCTTGTATGATTAATACTCATTTAATGATGTTTAATCCACAAATGAGTGGCTAAATCCCCTTCTTGCTGAGGTTAAGAACAATTGTATTGAAATGTGATTATTGATAAATTGATTTTTCATCTTTTCTTCCATGGTTTTTCTATTGATTCTTGTTCTTACTGCATTAATGTGTGGCCAGCGTTAATGTATACCTAAAAAGTCTGGTTTCACTCGAGAGAGCAAGAAATTGGAAAGTTGTGAATTTATAGGATATGATCTTTTCTTAGTTTGGGAAAATTGAGAATTGATTTACCTTCAGGATAGAAATATACCTGAAAGTCGTATTAGTCAATTAAGGAATAGGTTTTGTAAGGCTAGAACATGAATTTCGTTTTATCACAGAAATGTAGGTGGACGGTTCATGCTTCTTAAGTTGGGTTAAATACGAGAGTTTTAATCCATTGGCAATAATTCTTGACTAGCAACCGGAGAAAAGATTAACCAAATTGTATTGATGATTCATTTCTCTACATGTTCGTTTAACCTCAGCATGCTCATACTTATAGTTCAGACTCAAATTGTATATTCGTTTTATAATTAGTATAGAATTAGAAACCAAAATACCAAACTTTTCTTAACACCGTTGTCTACATTTTTAGAGTTAAGGTTTATTGACACTTGAGTAAATTGTTACCCTAGCCCAGTCCCTGTGGGATTGATACTTGCTTACTTGAGCCACTTTACTACTTGTTCGACCACGTGCACTTGCGTGTAGCTATATACCCATCACATACAGCCCGAACAAGTTTTTGGCGCCATTGCCGGGGACTGGCAATTGGTAAATTTTTCTTAAGTGTTAGTTTATTATTTCTTCTTAGTGTTGACAACTTGGTCTTAGCCTGTATTTTGCAGATACTAATTTCTGTGAACACTGGCAAGAGACAAGGAGCTGGTGGACTCATATTTAGAGCCTAAAAGAAAATTTCACCGTCAAAGGAGAGAAGCTCTAGAGAAAAAGCTACAGTTGCTTTGACGAACAATCATGGAGCAACAACAGAATCCACCAGTTGTAAGGGCAATGTTATTACCCGAGGAAATGGCAGCTAGGCCGGTTCGCGAGGTGGCAATCCCACATGCTAACAATGTCACATCTAGCATCCGCAAACCTAAGCCAGGAGGGAGGTTCGAGCTCAAACAAAACATGGTGCAATTGCTGCACACCAGTGGGCAGTTCACAGGTCTCCCTCATGAGGATCCACAGCAACATCTCCAAAATTTTTTGGAGATAAGTGACACTTACATCCCCGCTAGAGTGTCATCAGATTATGTCAGGCTTACATTGTTCCCATTTTCACTTTTGGGAGAAGCCAAGAGGTGGTTGAAAGCTGAGCCACCTAATTCTATTACTACGTGGGATGATCTTGCAAGGAAATTCTTGATACGATTTTTTCCATCCGGTAAAACAGCAAGACTTAGAAGTCAAATTCTAAGTTTTAAACAAAGAGAGGGAGAGAATCTGTATCAGGCTTGGGAGAGATTCAAGTTTATGTTGCGGGATTGTCCTCATCATCACCAATCCAATGATGTGCTGGTGCACACTTTTATAGAGGGTTTGGAACCCCACACAAAAATCTTGCTAGACTCAACAGCTGGGGGAAAAGCATTGGAGAAAACTTATGAGGAGCTGTATACCTTGTTAAATTGTATTTCGCAGGGAAATCCGGAGTGGAATGATGATTCGTCAAGAGGAGGAACAAGGAAAGCAACAGGAGTCCTAGAAGTGGATGGTTTTACAGCTATTGCTGCACAGATAGCTGCTTTACAGAATCAACTCAACACCCACTTCAATAACATGACCATGAACCAGACTCAAGCCCCAGTGAATATAGTGCAACAGATTTGGTGTGAAGTGTGCGGGAGTAGTGAGTGCTCAGCTAAGTGTTGTGGAGCAAATTCTGATTCGGTGAACTTTGTGGGAAATGTACAGAGGAACAACCACCTACAGTATGGCAACAACTACAATTCCAACTGGAGGAATCACCCGAATTTCTCTTGGGGTAGCAACAACCATCAAGGGCAGAGTTCGAGTCAGGGGGCGTAGAGGAATCAAGGAGGGCAGCAGAACTATCAGGCACAATATAGAAGCAACAATGCACCTCCCCCACCACCATCACCCAGCATTGAGGAGATGTTCAAGACAATGATAGCTAACCAAGCTCAATTGCAGGCTGACTATGTGAAATTGGCAGCCGAGGTAAAGAACAACCAGTTAGCTACTAAGGCACTGGAGTATCAATTTGGGCAATTTGCTGGAGCCCAAAACACCAGGCCTAGAGGAGGACTCCCGAGCGACACTGATCCCATCCCCAAGTAAGTGAATGCAGTGACCACAAGGAGTGGTTTGCAGCTTAAAGAGGTGGAACCAGAAAGACCACCTCAACAATCGGGAGCAGCAGAAGTTGAGAGGGAGGAAAGTGATGAAAGGGAAAAAAAGGAGGCTGAACCAGAAAGACCACCACCCCCGTTCCCTCAAAGATTAAAGAAACACAAGGAGGAGGCATGTTTTGAGAAATTCATGGAGGTGCTGAAACAGGTACATATTAACTTACCTCTTGTTGATGTTTTGCAGGGAGTGCCGAAGTATGCAAAGTATATTAAGGACATCGTGGCGAACAAAAGTCGGTTGACTGAGTATGCTACGGTGGCTCTCACGGAGGAGTGCACTTCCCGGATACAAAACAGGTTGCCCCCAAAGATCAAGGACCCTGGGAGCTTTACTATACAAATTACAATTGGGCAGAGTATTCGAGCTCGCGGATTATGTGATTTTGGAGCGAGCATTAATTTGATGCCGTCATCGGTATTCAAGAAGTTGGGTCTAGGGAGTCCTAGACCAACAACAGTGATATTGCAACTAGCGGATCGTTCCTTAGCCAGACCTGATAGCATTGTGGAGGACGTGCTGGTGCAAGTGGGCTCCCTTATCTTCCCGGTAGATTTCGTCGTGCTGGATTTTGAGCCAGACGCGGAAGTCCCATTTATTTTGGGACGCCCTTTCTTGGCGACCGAGAAGGCGCTGATTGATGTAGCTGCAGGGCAGCTAACTATGCGAGCACATGAAAAAGTCGAGGTATTTGATGTGTTTAAGGCAATGAAGCTGCCGGCCATACATGAGGAGCTTTCAGCAATCAATGTGGTTGATCAAAAAGAAACTCGTCAGATTATTGAATCTCAGGACCCACTAAAAAGAGCATTGATGAACTGTGATCATTTTGGAGATAGAGACACTTATGAGGTGGTACAAATGCTGAATGAGTTACAAATGCATCCGAGGAAACAGGAATTTCAGTCTTTGATGAGATCTCTGGAACCATTGCCGAAACCATCCATTGAGGAAGCACCAAAGATGGAATTGAAAGAATTGCCTCCCCATTTAAAATATGTCTTCCTGGGGGAAGGTGAGACGTTGCCGGTTATCATCTCCGCAGAATTGACGGAGGCACAAGAGAAATAAGCATTGGGCGTCCTCAGAAAAAGGAAGAAAGCAATGGGTTGGCAAATGTCAGATATTCAGGGTATCAATCCAGCTTTTTGCACACACAGGATTTTCATGGAGACAGGAGAAAAACCAACTGTTCAGCCGCAACGAAGGCTAAATCCAGTAATGAAGGATGTGGTTAGGAAAGAAATAATTAAGTGGCTTGATGTAGGTGTGTTCTACCCGATTTCAGACAGTGAATGGGTCAGCCCCGTTCAGTGCGTTCCAAAGAAAGGAGGGATGACCGTGGTCACCAATGAGAAAAATGAGCTGATTCCTACATGTACCGTCACAGGCTGGCGGATTTGCATGGACTATAGAAAGCTTAATGAAGCCACAAGGAAAGATCATCATCCTATCCCATTCATTGATCAAATATTAGATAGGTTGGATGGACAGGAATATTATTGTTTCCTTGATGGGTACTCTGGTTATAACCAAATAACCATAGCTCCGGAGGACCAAGAGAAGATTACTTTTACCTGTCCTTATGGGACATATGCTTTTAAACGGATGCCATTTGGGTTATACAATGCACCTGCCACATTCCAGAGATGCATGATGTCTATTTTCCACGACATGGTGGAGGATTTTGTTGAGGTATTTATGGATGATATTTTTGTTTTTGGTAATTCATTTGCTGCTTGTTTGCAGAATCTTGACAGGGTGCTGGCTCGCTGCGAAGAATCCAACCTTGTACTAAACTGGGAGAAATGCCATTTCTTAGTTAAGGAGGGTATTGTCCTTGGCCACAAAGTGTCTCACAAGGGGTTGGAGGTCGATCGGGCAAAGATCAAGGTTATTGAGAAGTTACCACCACCTGTGTCGATGAAAGGTGTTCGCAGTTTTCTTGGGCATGCAGGGTTCTATAGACGGTTCATCAGAAACTTTTCCAAAATTTCTAGACCATTATGCAGACTGTTAGAAAAAGAGGTGAAGTTTGAGTTGGATGATGAGTGTGTTAAAGCATTCGAGGAGTTGAAGCAGAAATTGATAGAAGCACCTTCCTTACTTCTCCGGATTGGGGACAACCATTTGAGTTGATGTGTGATGCAAGCGATGTGGCTGTGGGAGCTGTACTAGGGCAGAGGAAAAACAGAATCTTTCATTCTATTCATTACGCAAGCAAAACGCTGAATACGACCCAAAGTAATTATACAGTCATAGAGAAGGAGATGCTAGCATTGGTGTTTGCATTTGACAAATTCAGGTCCTATTTGGTGGGTTCAAAAGTAGTGGTGTACACCGATCATGCAGCGACTCGATACCTGTTTAACAAGAAGGACGCTAAGCCCAGGCTGATCAGATGGATCCTATTGTTGCAAGAGTTCGACCTCAAAATTAAGGACAGAAAGGGGAACGAAAATCAGGAGGAAATCACTTATCGCGATTGGAGAGCCGGTCGCATATGGAGGAAGGTGATAACATCAATGAGGAGTTCCCGGATGAGCAACTCTTGGCAGTAGGGGAAGCTGAAGTTCCTTGGTACGCAGACATAGTCAACTTGCTAGTGAGTGGAATCTACCCACCTGAGGCGACAGACCAGCAGAGAAGAAAGTTGAGGCATGATTGTCGGTACTTTATTTGGGATGAGCCATACTTATTTAAACAGGGACCGGATCAGGTGATGAGAAGATGCATCCCGGAGAGTCAGATTGCTGAGGTGTCGAGGAGTTGTCACTCTTCGTTGTATGGGGGGCACCATGGAGGCGAGCGGACAACGCACAAGGTTCTACAGTCAGGGTTCTTTTGGCCTACCTTGTTCAAAGACTCTATGGCATACGTCAAAATGTGTGATAGATGTCAGCGTACAGGAACAATTGGTAGAAGACAAGAGATGCCGCTGCAGAATATACTGGAAGTGGAGACCTTTGATGTATGGGGCATTGATTTCATGGGCCCGTTCCCACCATTATTTGGTAATCGTTACATCTTGGTGGCCGTTGATTATGTATCAAAGTGGGTGGAGGCAATAGCTTGCCCCAGGAATGACAACAAGGTGGTAATAGAATTTGTGAAAAAACACATTCTCACCAGGTTCGGGACACCCGGAGCCATTATCAGCGATGAAGGGGCTCATTTTGTCAATGACAGTTTCAAGAAGCTACTAGCCAAGTATGGGGTTCGCCACAAGGAGGAAACAGCATACCACCCCCAAACCAGTGGGCAAGTAGAAGTGTCAAATAGAGAAGTGAAGCAGATTCTCCAGAAAATAGTAAATACACAACGGAATGATTGGTCAAGAAAACTTGATGATGCGTTGTGGGCGTACAGAACTGCTTACAAGACACCGATTGGAACTTCACCATATCGATTGGTCTATGGTAAAGAGTGTCATCTGCCTGTGGAGATAGAGCACCGATCCTTCTAGGTCGTAAGGAAATTGAATATGGACTTACAGCTAGCGGGCAAGAGGAGACTAATGCAACTCAGTGAACTTGAAGAGTTCCGCTGGCATGCTTATGAGAGTGTTAAGTACTACAAAGAAAAAACGAAGAGGTGGCATGACAAGCATGTGGTGCATCGTATTTTTGAGCCGGGGCAGAAAGTATTGCTTTTCAAGTCAAGATTGAAGCTGTTTCCAGGAAAGCAACGGTCCAAATGGTCGGGGCCATTTGAGGTGGTGAGAATGACCCCGCACAGGGCAGTAGAGTTGTTGCAAGAAGATCGGAGTGCCACGTTCTTGGTCAACGGGCAAAGATGTAAGCACTACTGGGGTGAGGACGGTGGTCAAGAGAAAACGTCCGTCACCCTAGAAGATGACTGAGCTTAAGGACGTCGAGCCGCGATGGTAAACCAGGCGGTGCACGGGAGGCAACCCGTGAAATTTATGTGTAATATTTTATTAGATTTCGTAGAATAAGAAAAAAAAAGAAAAAATAATATGGCTCCGTGTCACGGAGGGCATGCTCCGCGTTACCCTCCGTGACACGTTGAGGTATATTTCGCGATGGGTCACACCGGGTCGCCGGGTGACCCGCGTGAAAAACCCCCCTTTTAATGCCGATTTTCCCTCAATGTTTCCCATTCTTCACCTCCTCCGCGACAAACAACCCGAAATCCCCCCCTTCCCCAACGTGACACGGCCTAGGAAGTTTATCAACTTTTCTTCGAGATCATCGAATTTAAGGTATGTTTATTAACTTCATCTCATTTCTTACCTTATTTTTCCCGATTTCTAGCTTAGAAAGTGAGGGAAACTTACCCTAAGTAGAAATTAAGCTTAAATTCAATTGAATTATTGTTGATTGACGTTCGGAGTATCATTTTGATTGCTTGAACTCGATAATTACATAGCTTAATCGAATTTTTGTAAAATCATAGCTAGGGCTTGAATTTGAGTTTAAAAAGGGAAAATTTAGTTGAACGTTGAATTTCTTGCTGGGTTCTGTATATTGGGTGGGATGAGTTGGTTGTGCTAACTATTAATATGGTAAAACACCGACGAAAGTGAGGGAAACTTACCCTAAGTAGAAATTAAGCTTAAATTCAATTGAATTATTGTTGATTGACGTTCGGAGTATCATTTTGATTGCTTGAACTCGATAATTACATAGCTTAATCGAATTTTTGTAAAATCATAGCTAGGGCTTGAATTTGAGTTTAAAAAGGGAAAATTTAGTTGAACGTTGAATTTCTTGCTGGGTTCTGTATATTGGGTGGGATGAGTTGGTTGTGCTAACTATTAATATGGTAAAACACCGACGAAATTTCGGGGTAACTAAATTGTGAGATGCAAGAAATGGGTGAATTGTATAGGTTCATGTAGTTAAAATTTTCTTTTGTTTCTCCGTTCTAAGTGCTATGTGATGAAATGTTATCGATGGTCAATATTGTGACTAGCTGTATGAAGTCTGAGTAGTACATAGAACGTATACCGTCGAATTCTCTGAATGCACTAAGCATAATTGTTATGTTTTGTTGTTTGTTTGTGGAAATAAGAACGATCTTGCCGTAATGTGTGATTTTAACTAAAGACTAAGTGTGGGGTAGCCTAGCTTAACCCAACCTTAGTCGAAGCTAATTTTAATTGGAATGACATGGGGACTGTCTGTTTGGTTTGACAGGAACAATGGCAAGCAGGCAAGACAAGGGAAAAGGCGCATCAACATCAGGCGCCGGAAGAAAAAGAATCAAACTGGGAACAGCAGTCCCAGCAGCACCAGCGGTTCCACGCAGCCAATGCCGTCAATATGGAACCAGATGGGTGACAGAGGAGGGGAATAAATGGTACGCGAAGCATAAGGGAGGCAAATACTTCCCTGAAGAACACATTAACAGGGAACCACTGGCACAGGAGTTCCCCAGGATTGTCCACAGGATCGAGGCAGCCGGGCTGAACTTCATCTTTGAAGAGCCCAAGGAATGCAACCTGCACCTGATTCGGGAATTCTACGCCAACTGGAACCCGACACTCAGAAGTCACACCATCAAGATAAGGGGGCAAATAGTCACTTTTGAGCCCCACCACCTTAATGCTATCTTAGGGGCACGGGACACAGACGCCCATGTGACACTGAATATCACTCCACCATATGCGGACATCAGATGCACTTTGTGTGGAACCCGGTCTACAGCACGTTGGAGCAGGCATAAGGAGAGGGGCTACCATCAGACCTTGCCCTACTTACAGATGAACAGGGAAGTTAGGATATGGCTGAAGATTGTTTGTTCCTGCCTAATCCTGGGGGTGCATATGATAGATGTAAATCGGGATCGTGTATGCTTGGTATACGCCCTGATGAAAGGGCTGGAGATCAACGTGGGGGCGGTGATTATCTCTGCCATGAAGAGAGCCCGTTTGCATCAAGGGCATAGGTACGGGTTTGGTGGATTACTCACCACGTTCCTGAGGGGCCTGGATATTGAGGAAGAGGCCCTTGACTACATCCCGCAGATGGAGCGGCGGGCCTTAGATGTCACCGAAACTAAGGCACCCGACACCACTCACGGGCCAGTTCTTACACTAGCCGAGCGACATGCTCGAGATGATCAGTACATGGTATGTACGGGATGCAGATGCTCCAGCTGCGAATAGGCGGGAGGCCGGCAACAGAAGAGGAGTTGTGGCAGCTCGAGCTAGACTACTCTTTTGGCGAAAATGCCAGGTCTCTATGCCGAGTGTGGCCAGCTTTTGTGGAGCCCATGGATGATGATGTACCCACAGATGAGGAGACACGTCGTGACAACTCCGATGTGGAGTCGGATGATGACGATGGGGGTGATTCAGACATGGGAGACGCGGCAACATCACCTGATGAAGAAGTGGAATACTTTGATTGATTAGGGAGTTTCACCACCCACTCTTGTGCTATGCTAATTTTTGTGAACATTGGGGACAGTGTTCGATTTAAGTGTGGGGTGGGAGTAGTTAGGTGGTGGTTGCTGTTGTTTTTAATGTATGTTTCTATTCTGTTGTCGTGCCTATGAAAAAAGTGTGACCCTGTGATTGTGATGTTTATGTTTTGTATTGTAATTAATGTGAAGCTGTTGTGTGATGTTGAATGTTGTTAGCCGGTTTTGTACATATTTTTGTTTTATCGAAATGATCGATATTTTTAAATTTTTTTAATGAATTTTTAAATTTTTGGGTTTCTCGGCTTTGTTTTCGGTTCTTTTACCGAGAATAGTCCCATTGAACCGAAGTCGTAGTTAGTGACCGTTCCCTATGATGGATGGATGATGATCGTCTTAAGGAAAATGTAGTCGTTAGGAGTAGATTTCTTTTGTTCATTTTATCTTTTAGTTTTGTGTTTTTCTTTTGTTGATTGTATCCTAAACCTGTCATTATTTTATGGATGCAAAATTCGGGTTGCGCGTTGTACATGATATTTGAAATGCAAAGGTGATTCGTATGAAAGCATGCAACTTTGTAAATATGTTGAGATACCTAGTCCATAGAGTCGATTCAGTGTGATTGAGGCTTAATGTTTGAATTCTTGTAATTAGCTGATTGAAGAGTCTGTGAATATGTCTTGAGTTGAGCATGTGAAATGAGCGTATAGTGAGGTTTCGTTTCTTCCATGCTATTGTGAAGTGTCTAGAACTTTCCTGGTTTTGTGTATGAAACGAAATGAAGGACGTGTATTGTAGGAAAGGATGTAGGCATTTCTTTGTTTTAACCGAAAGTTTCTCTTTTTCATTATCGTACCCACCTTGAATATACACCCTAGTTAGCCCATTGAGCCTTTAGCATATTATTTTTCTTTTGTCAAAAAGGTGTAAACCGAGCTTAACCCCTTCTTTTCATTATCCGTGAATTTGATCCAAAACTCGTAAGTGCTTAAGAAAAGAAAATAATTTTCCCACAGTGTCAAAGAGTGAGAATGGTGAAAAGAAAAGAAAAGTAGAGTGATGAAAGGAAAGAAAAGGTCGAAGGTGCACTTGTTATAAATTAAATATAATGAAGATGTATAAATAATCTTTGTTATTGAGTCAAGTGTGCTTAAAGATATAGGTCAAAATAAAGACAGACTTCAAGAATGGGAGGATGAAGGAAGAAACAATGCCCATGAGGTTGATGGGATGTATTGGAAAAGCGCTTAAGGATGCTAGTGGCTATTATTGGTTAGCCCAATATTTACTAGTTCCGTAGCTTACATTACAACCTGTTAAGTCTGACGTGATCCTACATCACATTTCCTTAAATTAGTGGAGTAATACACTAAAGGCAAGCCTATGGTTCATGACATGATGCATGTGAATTCTTTTGGGAGAGAGAGCGAAATTGTGTTTATATGCCCCTGCATGTAATCTTTTGAGTTCATGTGATTAAAAAGGGGAAAATTCTCTTATGTTGTGAGGACACATGCTTGACAAGAGATTAAATTTCGTGTTGGATATCTTGATCAGCTGATTTGCATGAGTTTGCCAATATCGAGAGTCGATTCTTGAGTCTAGGAGGTCTTAATGTGTTGAAGGTCATTGTATTAATAGGACCATGCGTGTTTTCTTGATGATTTGCTGTATTAAATAATCGGTATGACGGTAGCTTGAATTTTCAAACCAAAGTATCCAGGATGGGTGTAAATTGCATGAGGTGTAAGATTGTTGTTCGGGGACGAACAAGGATTTAAGTGTGGGGTAAGTGATCTTGGGCAAATTTATATGCCCAAGTGATACTCAAATGTGTCAATTTTTCCTTGTTTATCTATCGATGTTTATACATTCTCATGTGATTTGTAATAAAATATGAATTTATACTAACCAACATGATTAGCTTTGTTTTGCAAAAAAATATAAAGTTATGGAGCTAAGATGCATGGTGGTAATGATCGAGACTGGACTCGGACGCTAGCAAAGGAAAAAGCACTTGAAGGCAAAAATTAAAGGGGCTCCGCGATGGAGCCGTGTCACGCTGCCAACGCGGATGCATTCTGCCTGGATGGTGAAATTATGCCTAATTCCAGTGGAGGTGCGCGTTGGGGCCGTGGCACGTTGGCCTAGCCCCGCGTTGCACGCCGTGCCACGTTGGGCCTAAGTACCTGGACGACTAAATTCCAGTAAGGGTCCGCGTTGGTGGCGTGTCACGGAGGCAGTGCTCCGCGATGCACTCCGTGACACGTTGCTTGTTATTCCGGGGAAAATTCCCACAAGTATAAATAGAACACTTAGGTTCATTTTTTAGTATTCTGACTTTGTGGGAGCAAGAATGTGGGTTACAGGCAGTTGAGGTGACGAAAATCTCAGGGTTTTTCTCTATCTCCTTCTTCTTTATTTCAATTGCTTGTATGATTAACACTCATTTAACGATGTTTAATCCACAAATGAGTGGCTAAATCCCCTTCTTGCTGAGGTTAAGAACAATTGTATTGAAATGTGATTATTGATAAATTGGTTTTTCATCTTTTCTTCCATGGTTTTTCTATTGATTCTTGTTCTTACTGCATTAATGTGTGGCCAGCGTTAATGTATACCTAAAAAGTCCGGTTTCACTCGAGAGAGCAAGAAATTGGAAAGTTGTGAATTGATAGGATATGATCTTTTCTTAGTTTGGGAAAATTGAGAATTGATTTACCTTCAGGATAGAAATATACCTGAAAGTCGTATTAGTCAATTAAGGAATCGGTTTTGTAAGGCTAGAACATGAATTTCGTTTTATCACAGAAATGTAGGTGGACGGTTCACGCTTCTTAAGTTGGGTTAAATACGAGAGTTTTAATCCATTGGCAATAATTCTTAACTAGCAACCAGAGGAAAGATTAACCAAATTGTATTGATGATTCATTTCACTACATTTTCGTTTAACCTCAGCATGCTCATACTTATAGTCCAGACTCAAATTGTATATTCGTTTTATAATTAGTATAAAATTAGAAACCAAAATACCAAACTTTTCTTAACACCGTTGTCTGCATTTTTAGAGTTAAGGTTTATTGACACTTGAGTAAAGTGTTACCCTAGCCCAGTCCCTGTGGGATCGATACTTGGCTTACTTGAGCCACTTTACTACTTGTTCGACCACGTGCACTTGCGTGTAGCTATATACCCATCACGTACAGCCCGAACAGTCCTCGTCTACCTTCGACCCTGTGAACTCCGGAGGGCTCATCCTCAAAAAGTCCCTCACCCTAACACCTGTTGCGTTCCCATTTTGCAGATAATATGCCACAGTCTGATTCTAGACCTGAGTTTTCATGGCCTATGCCAACATCTGAATTGCCGCCGTAAACTCAGTGTGGGAGGCTGGCTCTGGTACGTGCTCCTTATGAACGGGTGGAGCTGGCTAATGCTCTCCATCATGGGCACCCTCATGATCATCACCATTACCATTCCTCCTGGCATTTACTCAGTGTGGAGGCATGTTTCTGCAAATGCGAATAGCCTGAATTAGAGGAGTAATGGACATTCATCGCACGATATAGATCATGAAAGAAGGGAAAATTCCTAAATGTTTAGTAGCCTCTTCATCATAAGTGTGGCGTGCTTCACACTCATGAAAAAGACTCTACTTAACACGACTTTTAGACTCCCTAGGACACATAAACCTATGACTTTGATACCAAGTTCATCACGACCCAAACGTACACCTGGATCGTAGACACGGCACAATGAGCCCTAAGAGACCCCAAGTCGACCCATGGAATGAGCATACATCTAATACAATCACATGAGAGGAAGTATTAGCATAGAGAACGTAATCATAACATAACATGACGGAAAACAATACAATACAGCGGAATCCAACTTTTTAGTCTGATAAGCCTCTAAACATTAAAGGCGAATTGATGGGACAAAACTCCAACTAATCCAACATCAAAAAATTGAAGGAATAACATAGAGTGAACATGTAGCCCTCGGAACATGAGGACTCACCAAGTATGCAGAAAGCAAGTCTGAATCTCTCTACAGGTGAGGATGACTTGAGAACTGGGACCTGTATCATGAGATGGTACAACATAAAAAGTATACGGTCAGTACGTGGAATGTATTGAGTATGCCAGGTAAGTAAAGCGGACATTTAAAACATTTATAAAACTCATATATGGTCATAAGAGAAGGACAACATGCTCTTATCATAAATCATTATAACATACTATACGGCTCAAGGTTTTTAGAACATTCGTAAGAGAAGAACTTTTCTTAACATAACTTGAGCCAACATACATAATATTAACATGCGTAAATCATGAGGAATAGTGGGAGATTCTCTTAACCGACATACCACATATGAGTACACATGAAGCCCAACTTGTAACCCTAGTTGGGAGGGTTTTCGACCTTGCCAAGGGTAGGAACCATGAAGGGCATGATCACACATGAAAAGGGCCATTTGGGCCAGGGAAAAACATGAATGGGTCCTGAAATAACTACGGTGGCATGTAGTTCATGAGATCCGGGGCTTAACCCGAGCCCCCAACCTACTCGGAGTTTGATACTACTCCCAAAACATATATAATGCTCATAATAATACATACATGAGTTCATGAGCTAGTCAACATGATAATCATAAAAATGCTTGAATATACGTAAACTAGCCATGACTTGAGGCTTGTGAGTCGGTCAAAACACAATTCATGCTTAATAAAATACATACATATTTGTAGATCATGCATATAGTTTAAATTTCCATAAGACCATAATAGATAACATAATATATTCATGATTTAATTCATAATATATGTTGGGCTTATCAAAAACATCAATGGATCAATGGATCATAAATTGATTATCATGGGCATGCATAATCAGATTTAAATGATTAGAAATTCGAAATCAGCCATACTAATATCAATTTAGAGATCAAAAGATGATCAAAATCAGTAGATAATGATAGGGTTTCAAAATCACTAGATCCATAATTAAATCATTAAAATTTATACAAATCGAATATAAAACCTCATTAGTTTTTAAATATATTTTGAGTAATTTAATAGAGAAGGAGCATGGGTGTGGAAGAATCCACCCATTGAAGACCTTACATACCAGGGATCATCAACTCCTAACCCTCCTTAAAAGCCCAAGAATGAAATTGAAGGAATTGAGGTGAAAAGCCGAAAATCCCCTTGAATCACCTCTCAAAGTTCTTGGATACATGAATGAGAGTTTAGAGTAGGCCATTCTCTTAAAATCCCAGCTTTCCCAAGACAAAGCAATGTAGTTTAGGGCTTTATATCGTGAAAAAAGATACCCTTAATGAACCTGCCTTGAAAACTGGATGGATGGAACCCAAGAGTGGTACCAACGGGTCGTGGGAACCACCAACGACCCGCCATGTCCCTCGTTGAATGGACTGCTGAATGTCTTCTCTTGGATCCAAATAACGGGTCGACAGGACAACCCGTACCTCCAACCCACGATTCGTTACATCGTCCGTGGTTAGTTCCCTGAACCTTGGCATCTCATCTTCTAATGGGTCACACCACAACCCGTCACAAAAAAAAAATGGATCGTTGTTTACCCCCGTCAAGTCTACTGGGAAACTTAATCCTCAGACCACGAACACAACCAACGACCCGTGGCTTCTCCTAATGGGTCGTTAGGTCTCCCGTTGTTTACACTGTCACGCAACCTGACCTTAACCACGACTTCAAAGGACGGCCCCTTGTATCCCACAACGAGTCATCATATCTCCCATTTTCTCCACTACCTCCAACATTTCCTTAACCAACGACAACATACAATGACTCGTGGTTTGATACCATGAGTTGTTCTGTGGTCCGTGCTGTGATATTTTGCCCGTTTTCTGCACTTTCAAATTAAACTCCCGGGTCTATTATTAGGCCTTCCCCGGGTATTAAAGCTTGATAGTTAAATAGGGATGTTTGATAAATAAATTGGGGGTAATTAGGAATTAAGCGACTTGATAGATTAACTGTGAAATTGTGTGCTAAAAATTTATTTATTGATGGATTAATAATGAACTTTACCATTATTTCGTTATGTATATATATATATATATTTATTCATAATAAAAATTATATTGATACATCATCATTATAGTTGAACTTTTCAAATATAATACATAAATAAATTTTATTAAACAAAATTTAAACACAAAAAGTCGTGGCTCTGATATCACTGTAGGATTTTAGGGTATTCATAACACCCAACAGAAGACAAAAAGAAACCCTACATAGATTTACTTGTGTTTAAAATTTATTTACATCTAAAAGAATAGGTTTCAAAACAAAACCTGATGACAATAGCCGTAATTAAAAATTCTTTGATAGTACCAAGACTCTATGTGTATCCTCATAGAGACAAATATTTTCTATCAACTTCTTGATCAACGGAACTCCCGAACAAATTGAATTATGAATATTATGTTAGAAATTTTTTAATGACCTGGATGTCATTACGGGATGGTTAGGGGGCCTAAACACTGGAAATAGGTTAAGAAAGGAATAAAAAAGTTATGAACCAAGCTAAGGGTGAAATTGGAAAATTTCGGGTAACTTCTTATCCAGGGGGCCACTACAGTGGTGGAATTCTCACTGTAGCGAGAACGTGGTAGTAGTCGGAGTTCCCCCTGATGAATTTGGAAAATAACTGCGGGAACCGCTGCAGCGATACTTTGACCACTGTAGCGGGTCCGCTGTAGCAGAAATATGACCGCTGCAGTGGACGACAGGAATCAAAAGTAGGTTTTAAGTGAGAATTATGGGTTATTTTCCATTATTTTCAAAACGTGAGAGAGCAAGGTCTAAACATAGTTTCTTCTCTAGAGTACAGAATTATTGCACTAAGGTAAGTTTCTGGTTCCCTAGCCCCTATAATGGGTATTGATTATTGTAGAAAGCTTAGAGGGAGCCCATTACATGTTGTTAAATGGTTTATTTGAATAATTAAGAGAGATCATGTTAATAAGAGATGATTATGAGATTTTATGTAAATTCCATTTAATTGTGAAGTGTATTTCTTTTAAAGTATGCTACAATGTGAATCGATGATCTATGCTTGTGGAAGTGAGGGAGTGGAATGTAGACTCCTAAGTGTTGAACTACATATATATGTATATTTGTGTATGTGTACGAGTCGTATCATGTTGTACTTAATGGGTGAAGAATGAATTGGATAATAAAAGTATCCTGAGATGAGTGGCTCGTGCATGAGGGGAGGATCTGGGAGAGAAATATTATTGAGTGACTCGAGCCCGAGGGGAGTATCCGGATGAGCATATGAGTGGGAGTGGGTGCCACACTGGCACGGTACATGAATTTCTAGAGTCTCCTACAAGTCATAACTAGAAGGGAAAATTAAGACCTTCTAGCATGTGTGTACACTGAGATCCTGAATGTTGAGCGATAATAGGGACATGGCGGAGGCATGTGCTCAACATATGACCATTTGTTTTACTTTGTCCTTACTATGTGTGCTTATATGTATGAACAAATGAAGAATGTGCGAAATGATTATGGGAAATTTGGAATTTGTTATGTAATTTGGAACAAAAGACATGAATCTGGTTCTAAGGGTGACACGGTCACAATGCGGGTAATTATTGAGTGTATTTTAGCTTGTAGTTACCTGTTGTAATTGTAAGGGATACAGACTAGTTATTTATTGATTCTCTGGTTAATGTGATAGTTGAATTGATTTGTAGAACATGTGAATGGATGAACTATTTAATTGATGAACTGATAAACTATTGAAGGTGCAACTAAGTCAAGCTACTGCCTAAGGCAGTACCGTTGCAATGGAAATCCTTTCACTGTAGTGAGACCGCTGTAGTGATCAAGTGACTGCTGCAGCGGAAGGCCCAATCCAGTGAGTAGGTCGGCTGTCACCTGTGTTTGAGACAGTGCACTTGAATTGATTTATGAACTCCTGTATAATGTTAAAGACTTATTTTATGTCATTGTTACTCTGTTTACACGTTATTATGTGAGGTCGACCAATGATGCCTACTAGTACAATATTATGTACTGACCCTATGCTTGCACTTCTTTTTTGAGTGCAATGTTCGAACCCAACAGTTCCTCATGTACTTACATGTAAGTAGCAGTAGTTTGCGGAAAGGTGAGCAGTACAAGGTGGCAGTGTCACTCTCCCATTTTGAAGATGTCCTTCTCTTCCAGACACTTATTTCCTTTGTTTTTAGTTTTAAACATTCTTAGAGTTGTAAACAGACGTCTTGTCCAATGACTTTCAGGTCTTGAGTTTTGTTTTGTTTTGTTTTATTTTGGGTTGTAAGAGGTTGATTATTTCTTCTGATTACGCCTTTTATTTATTGATAAACTCCTTTCACTTTTTGAATGTTTGATGATCGGGTAATTCTTGGTGATCACTGGTTCGACCACCGGGGGATGGAGGGAGGGGTTAGTGTGGGTGCTATTCACGACCATTTGGGTCGTGACAACGTTGGTACCAAAGCTCTATGTTTTGTTGATCTTATTGAACTAAGACGGGTCTAGTAGTGTCTTGCGGATCGGTGCAGAGACGTCCGTAACTTATCTTCGAGAGGCTACAGGACTTTAGAAAAACTCCTTTCTTCTTTTCTCTTGTGTGATTACTTCATTCCAATTGGTATCTGGTGATCCAAATTGGTATTTAGAAACTTTCTCTTCTTTCTTTCTCAGATGGTGAGAACACACGCCAATGATATTAGAGATGCAACACCTAAGCCAGCAATGGTGGCTGTAGTTCGTGGTAGAGGAAGTGGCAAAGGTCATGGATGGAGGCATGTTGCTGCTAAAGGAGGGGCTTGTGCTCCTTCTCCATTCAGGGAAAGGTCTGTATCTCCCGTTCCACCAGCAGAATAGGAGCGGGTGGCCATTGAGGTTGAGGTTCCGATGCAAGGAGAAGCTCTTTCTATGCCAGCATCCTCTGAGGTTCTAGCTCAGGTTCTCAACCTCCTGAGTGGCTTGTGGGTACTAGGGAAGAACCAGCAACTCCAGTGGGACAACATACGGGGATACAACATGCAGCTGCTGTGGTTCCTCGAATTGATGATATGTCGGAAGCTATCATGTTCCTAAGGCTAGTTGTGGGACCCGTAATGATGGGGGAGGAGCATGACCTATTTTGGAGGTTCACCAAGATGAAGCCTTCCACTTTCTATGGCACAGAGTTAGAGGACGCCTATGAGTTTATCATTGACTGCCATGAGAGGCTCCACAAGATGGGGGCGGTAGAGAAGTACTGAGTAGAGTTTGTGACCTTTTAGTAGATGGGGGATGCTAAGCTCTGGTGGAGAGCTTTTGTGGAGCGCAGACCAGAGGGGTTGCCACCATTGACTTGGACCTAGTTCTACTCTACGTTTCTAGAGAAATATGTTCCCGACACTCTGAGGGATAGGAGACAGGATTAGTTCACCACCATTGAGTAGGGGAACTCATATGTTGAAGCATACGAGGCACGATTTCACTCACAATCCAGGTATGCTCTACCTTTACTGCCCATTGAGGAGGAAAGGATCAGACGGTTTGTTAAAGGCCTGAATGTGGGTCTCCAAGTATCAGTTCTGCAGATGGTCTCCTTAGGTAAGACCTTCCAAGATGTGGTAGAGTATGTAAAGTTAGTTGAAGGTGTGAGACAATAGGGTTATGCAAGGAATGCTGAGAAGAAGCTCAGAGAGTGGGTTCTTTCAGTGCTTTTTTTGCTAAGGCTCTTGTACCACAGGGTTTCTCTAGGCGCCCTATTTAGTCTACCATCTAGGTATCAACTAGAGGCCCACTAAGGACAGCTCCGCGATTATCAGGTGCAGTTAAGGGTTCTTAGATCGTTCATTCTCATTTGGAGCTCTCCCTATTTTCTCTGTTTCAGCTCAGAGACCAGTTATTGAGAAGGTTTGTCACAAATTTGGGGAGTATGGCCACATCCGTAGATGGTTCCCTAGGTTCTGGCAGGGCAGTCAGATTATTCCTCACCCAGCTCCAGCCCCTGTCGGGAGAGGAGGTAGTGCATTTAGTCAGGATCATCCACAATTGGGATGAGGTACTCAGCCAGCCGTTAGAGGTGGTGCTCAGTAGGGTAGGGGACATGCTCAGATGGGTAGGGGTGGCACCCAGTCAGGTAGAGGGGTAGCACAGCCCAACCGAAGCAGTTCTCAAGAGGGTAATGAGGCCCATTTCTATGCATTCCCTGGTATCCCAGAGGCAGAGGCTTCAGACACCGTTATAATAGGTATGATCTTCGTGTCCGATAGAATGGCTATTTCGTTTTTTATTTGGGATCTACATTTTCTTATGTGTCTACTTATTTGCATTTGGTTTGTATCTTGTTTATGATGTGCTTGATACTCCTATCCATGTGTCTACTCCTATTGGGGATTCTGTGTTGGTTGATAGGGTTGTTTTTGATTGCATTATCAATTTCATGGGGTTTGACACTCTGGCATACTTATACATGGTTGATTTTGATATAATTTTGGGAATGAGCTGGTTGTCCCCTTACCATGCCATTATATATTTCCATTCTAAGACATCGCTATATCTAGTCCAGAGTCTTCCCGGTTGGAGTTGAAGCCTTACTCCTAAGAAACTTATTTGATATATTCGTGCCCATAAGTTGATAGAGCGGGGTTGTTCAGCGTACCTAAAGCACATTCAGGATAGTAGTTTAGAGGGTCCCAGAGTTAGTCCTTGTTGTTTGTGAGTTCTTAGAGGTGTTCCCTGTAGATTTGCCCAGTGTGCCGCCGAACCGTGACATAGATTTCTGTATAGACCTGGAACCTGGAACCTGGTACCAGACCCATTTCTATTCCTCTATACCGAATGACACTTGTTAAGTTGAGAGAACTCAAGGAGAAGTTATAGGAGTTGCTTAGTAAAGGGTTTATTAGACCAAGTGTGTTGCCTTGGGGTGCCCCAATTTTTTTTGAAGAAGGATGGTAGTATGCAGATGTGCATCTACTTCCGCCTGTTGAAGAAGGTAACTATTCGAAACAAGTACCCTCTTCCTCAAATAGATGATTTGTTTGATCAGTTACAGGGGGCGGTGGTGTTTTCAAAGATTGACTTGAGGTCTGGTTATCACCAGCTGAAAATCTGGGATGAGGATATTTCCTAAACATCCTTTCGGACCAGGTAAGGGCATTATGAGTTTCTGATCATGTCATTCGAACTCTCTAATTCCCCAGCTACGTTTACGATCCTAATGAATGGTATTTTCAAACCTTACTTGGATTCCTTTTTATTGTGTTTATTGACGATATCTTGGTTTATTCTAAGACCAAGCAGGAGCATGAAGATCATCCAAGAATTGTGCTAGAATTACTGAAGGAGAAGCAGTTGTATGCCAAATTCTCTAAAGTGTGAGTTTTGGATGGAATCAGTGTCTTTTCTCGGACATGCAGTTTCCAAGGAGGGAATCCAAGTTGATCCACAAAAGGTGGAGGTGGTCAAAAACTGGGCGAGGCCAACTAACGTGACAAAAATTTAGAGTTTTGTGAGGTTGGCCAGTTACTACTGTCGATTCGTGAAGGGTTTCACCTCCATCACTTTGGTGTTGACCAAGTTGATGCAAAAGGATGTACCTTTATAGTGGTCAGAGGAATATGAAGCAAGTTTTCATAAACTCAAAACTTTGCTAACCACAACACCTATTCTGGTGTTACACATGAAAGGTAAAGACTTTGTTGTTTATTATGATGCCTCACAGTCTGGGTTGGATGTTGTGTTAACGTAGGAAGAACATGTTATTTCTTATGCCTCAAGACGGCTGAAGGTGCATGAGAAGAATTACCCCATGCATGACCTGGAGTTAGCAACAGTGGTGTTTGCCTTGAAAATTTGGAGGCACTATTTGTATAGAGCTCGATGTGAGGTGTTCACGAATCATCGCAACTTGCAATATATATTCTCCTAGAAATATCTCAATTTGAGGTAGAGGAGATGGATGGATCTGCTTAAGGATTATGATATCACTATCCTATACCATCCAGGAAAGCCCAATGTAGTGGCAGACGCTTTGAGTCAGAAGATGGTGAGTATGGGCAGTTTGGCTTTCTTGGAAGCTACTCAACGTCCAATGGCCAGAGAAGTTTAGACTTTGGCAAATAGTTTGGTGAGGTTGTCGCTGACAGACGCAGGTGGGATGCGAGACAACATGGAGGCCAAATCTTCACTGCTGGAGGAAATCAAAGCAAGAAAGTTCGAGGACGAAAATCTAGCTAAGATTCTAGATAAGGTTTTGCGAGGAGAAGCCAAAGAAGTAGTGTTAGATGATGAAGGGGTCTTGAGAATAAAGGGGTAGGTGTGTGCGTTCCCCAAGTTGGTGAGCTAATTAACACTCTTTTGAAAGAAGCTCACAACTTCAGGTACTCCATTCACCTCGGAGCCACCAAGGTGTACCACGATTTGAAACTGCACTATTGGTGGGAGTAGGATGAAGAGGGATATTATGGACTACATTACTCAGTGTTTGAATTGTCAGCAGGTAAAGTACGAGCAAAAAAATCCTTGAGGAGTACTTCAGAGAATGCCTAACCCCGAGTGGAAATGGGAGAGGATAGCTATGGACTTTATGGTTGATCTTCCCAAGACTTTAGAAAATTTGACTCAATTCGGGTCATTGTGGACAGATTGACCAAATCGACTCATTTATTGCTGGTACAGGTGAGTTACAATGCTAAGAAGCTAGCGAAATTGTACATGAAGGAAGTGATTCGACTGCATAGAGTGCCTGTGTCAATTTTATCAAATAGCGGCACTCAATTCACTTCTTAATTCTAGAGGACCTTTCAGGCTGAGTTGGGTACAAGGTTGGACTTGAGCACAACCTTTTATCCCCAGACAGACGGACAGTCGGAATGGACTATCCAGGTATTGGAGGATATGCTCCGAGCATGTGTAATAGACTTTGGAGGCCATTGGTACAAATTCTTACCCTTGGCGGAGTTCGCCTACAACAACAACTAATAGTGGAGCATTGCATGGCGTCATTTGAAGTTCTGTATGGGAGGAAATGTAGGTCTCCAATTGGTTGGTTTGATGTATTTGAAGTGAGAACTTGGGGAGCTAATTTTCTGAGGAAGTCCTTGAAAAAAGATCGAATAAATCAGGACTATCTGGTAGCTGCTTAGAGTAGGCAGAAGTAGCATGTAAACAAGAAAGTGAGGGATATGGAATTCATGGAGGGAGAGCAAGTGTTTCTCAAAGTGTCCCCTATGAAGGGGGTGATGAGGTTCGGGAAGTGGTGGAAAGCTTAGCCCGTGGTACATCAGACAATTTGAATCCTATGACGAGTGGGGGAAGTAGCATATGAGCTGGCCTTGCCGCCAGGGTTGTCGGAGGTGCATCTGATGTTCTAGGTATCAATGTTAAGAAGTATGATGGGGATGGAACATATATTATCAAATGGGACTCTGTGCTATTAGATGAGAATTTTTCTTATGAGGAGGATCCTGTAGCGATATTGGATAGAGAAGTTGTCATGACCCGAACGTAGACCCGGATAGAGAAAGGGGACAAGAAACCCCATGAGGCTCCAAGTAGACCAATGGATTGAATATAGTAGCTAAGAACATACAACAAGAGGAAGTTGATACAATAAAACACGCTTAAGCGGAAGTTTGCATACATATCAATCAAAAACAGAATCAACGTTAACAAGCTGATTCTCCATATATTGTTTGAAAGCCTCTAACATAACTGATGAGATGAAGGGACAGCATCCCTAACTAGATCGACAAAAGTCTATAGCTAAAGTAACATAGCAATGGTTAACTGAATGTCCTTGAAGGATGAGGACTCACCAACACTGGCTAGAATAGGCCTAAGGGGAAAGCAGGACTAATGATGCGGTTGAGACTGATCCCTAGGACCTGTGTCATGAAATGATACAACATAGAGTATGCGGTCAGTACATGGAATGTACTGAGTATGCAAGGTAAGTAAAAACCGACAGTTAAAATATATAAGAGTTCATAAGAGTAGGACAACATGAACATGAAGTAAATATCATAATGTAAACATAAGGGCTCAAGGTTTTTTCAAACCATTCGTAATCTAGTCATAATCATAGTCTTAAGAAAACCTTATAAAACATAACTTAATCCAAATAACATAAATATAACCATACATAAATCATGAGAAATAATGGGAGAACTCGTCTTAACCGCCACCATCATGATAGAGCTTACACGATGCCCCAACTTTTCGCTTAAGTGGGCAGAGCCGTTCCAGTCTTGCCAGGAAAGGGACGTGCATGATGTGATATCACAGGGGATCCAATAATATATGTATAAACCTATGGTGGCACTAGTTATGAGACCATAAGGTTTACTTGAATGCCGAGTCTACTCGGTGCTAGACACTGCTCCCAAAAATATGCACATGAGGATCATGTCGTAATCGTGAAATCATTCATGAAGTTCATGGACAAATAAATCATAACATACTTGATCATAATAAATCATGAAGACCATGCATACTTGTGAAAATATATATACTTGATATTCATACATCCATGAAGAGTACTTGAAGAAAATCATAACATGAATAATAAATCATAATTTAGGCTTAGTAAAATCCAAAATCATTACAGAATCATAACTTGACTTTTCATGAAACCTTGCATAACTTGGCATAGAATAATTTAGATTTTAAACTTTAAAATAAATAATCAGTTTAAATATAAAATATTTCCATAGATCTTAAAACAATATTTAGAACATGGAGGGAATTGACCCATAATCAAATCAAAGATAATTGCATAAACTTGGGCTTGAAACCCCATAAGATCATCGAATCAGTTTAATACTTGAATTCATGAACATAGAGAGGAATTGGGGCGTGAAAGTGAAGAGGAACTCTCATTAACAACCCTACATACCAAAGTAATATGATCTTATACTCTCCCTTGAAAGCCTAAAGGAATTGGAGAAGAAATTGGGGAGTTCTAGACTTGATCTTCCCTTAGAAGTCCTCTAGTTTGCATGCATGGGGAGAGAATGAGTTAGAATAGGTTAAGCACCCTTAAAACCCTCCTAACTAAGCTTAAAACGACACAATTTAGGACCTTAGAGCTTAGAAATTACAAAAGGCCCTTAATAAAAAATCTGGAAAATAGGCCTTGCTAGTGATCACGACTCATACAACGAGTCATCCATTGATACCACGACTCATGGTATCGCTCGCTAATAATATCCATGCTCACCTCAGTTTCTACTCTTCAAATGATGGTTAGATAGGGCGAGTCGTTACTCACCACAATGATCCGTTACTTCCTCCCATCATCCCCATTGCCCTCATGAACTAAGCTCTGGAATTCTCAGGAAAGGTCCCAACCATCAATCGTTATAGGTGAAAATAGGTCATTGGATCATCCATTATCACTGTACGACTGCCAGTGCACCTCTCCATGAGTACTGCCCATGGCCCGTTGCTCCTTAGCATGAGCAATACCACGACCCGTGAAATCTCGCCTAGGTCCACCACCAACAACCAACGACCACTGACAATGGTCCGTTATAGTAACCAATGTGTCATGCTTTGGCTCGTTGGTCCAGGTCCTCACACCCAACAGCTTACCATGACTACTATCAATGACTTATCATCCCTTCCCATGACTCGTCATTCGTCCTGTGATATTTTCCCAACTTTTCTGCTAATCTCATTCTCAAATCCTGAGTCTAGTCTTAGACACTTTCGGGGTTTTACAGAAGTTCGGAAGCTGAGGTCGAAAAAAATCATGACAGTAAAGGTCTAGTGGAAGAATCATCCGGTTTAAAAAGCCACTTGGGAGACCAAGGCTGATATGTGGATTAAGTATCCTCAGCTATTCGTGGAACCTGGTAAGTACTCTCCCTTTCTTTATATAGACCATTTGGGACGAACGGTGTTTTAATCAGTATTATATGTAACGACCCGAATGTTGTTATGGGATGGGTAGGGGCCTAGAACACTGGAAACAGGCTAAGAAAGGAATAAAAATTTTGTGAACCAAGCTAATTGTGAAATTGACAATTTGGAGTAGCTTCTGGTTTGGGGGACTACTGCAGCAGTGGAATTCCCACTGTAGCGAGACTGTGGCAGCGGTCAGAGTCCCACGTGATAAATTTGGGAAATAACTATGGAAACCGCCGCAACGACACTTTGGCTGCAGTAGCAGGTCCACTGCAATGAAAATATGACCACTGCAGCGGACGACGGGAATCGAAAGTGGGTTTTAAGTGGGAATTCTAGGTTATTTCCCACTATTTCAAAAACATGAGAGAGCAAGGTTTGAAGACAGTTTCTTCTCTAGAGCAGAGAATTGTTGCACTACAGTAAGTTTCTTGTTCCCTAGCCCCTATAATGGATATTGATTATTGTAGAATTGTGAGATTGTCAATATTGTACCGAGGGAGTCTTTAGAGTATACCGAATTAGTATAGCTATCCTTCTTCTGACACAACAACGCAATTTGAATTAGTATCAAAAGTAAGTACTAAATAATTTCATTTTTTCTTTACTTGTTGATCTAAAATTATCTTCCATTCAATAGAAAATTCTTTCAATTCAACGAAAGAGATTCTCATATTCCCACAATTTAAGTAGATGCGAGATATAGAAATTCTCTTTTCGGAGTTGTGGAAGCCATTTTGTTGTTGGAATCCTTTTTTTAAAGAAGAGTTAATGGTCGAGTAAGAAATAAGAGTAGTAGATCATATTCGATGAAAGAAAAAATAGAATAATTGGAATCCATAGTTGTGATGCATTGTTGTGGATCTCGATGCAAAGGTTCTTTCTTGATCTTGCTACAAGGATGGGGCAGTATGGAAAGATTAAATGGGGAACCTAATAGAAATTACTAGTTTAAGAATCTAGTTGGACAAAAAAAAAAGATTTTTTCAAGCGATTGTGTGATAACTTTTCCTTCTTCTCCATCATTCAAGATATTATGTAAATTAATATATTACTAAACCCGTTCATGGTTAATTTCTAAACTTAAAGAACCCTAGGTTGATGAACTAGGGTTGGATTGTGGGATGATTAGGGGATAATTTAGGTTGATGCTGAAGAGTTTTGATTATTCCCCTAGAATTACGTGTGGGGAACTAGGTTTACACGAAAAATTGAACTAGAATCAACGTAGAGTTGGGGTTTTTCTTTCGAAAACACCCCAAAGGGGAGGGTTTGATATAATTAGACACATGATGAAGAGTAAGTAATGAATTACTCTTGTTGTGTAGATTCTAAACGATCCGAAGCATTGAGGAAGGGAAAGACTCCTACTGTGTAGTTGAATAGTTATTTTTGAATTTCGAGATAGGTTATGGTTAGAGGGATTGACCTTATATAATGAACTTTATTAATGTGTAATGGTGATATGAGATCGGTCTTCAGACATTACTTGTTGTTAAATGGTTTATTTGAATAATTAGGAGAGATCATGTTAATATGAGATGATTATGAGCTTTTGTGTAAATTCCATTGAATTGTGAAGTGTATTTCTTTTAAAGTATGCTAAAATGTGAATCGATGATCTATGCCTGTGTAAGTGAGGGAGTGTAATGTAGACTCTTAAGTGTTGAACTACATATATGTGTGTGTGGGTGTGTACGAGTCGTATCATGTTTTACCTAATGGATGAAGAATGAATTGGATAATAAAAGTATTCTGATATGAGTGGCTCTTGCCCGAGGGAGCATCTAGGTAAGCAATATTGTTGAGTGGCTCAAGTCCAAGGGGAGCATCCAGGTAAGCAATATTGTTGAGTGGCTCAAGTCCAAGGGGAGCATCCAGATGAGCATATGAGTGGGAGCGCATGCCACGCCGACACGGTACATGGATTTCTAGAGTCCCCTGAAGGTTATAATTGGAAGGGAAAATTAAGACCCTCTAGCATGTGTGTACACTAAGATCGTGAAATTTTAGTGGTAATGGGGATATGGTGGAGGCATGTGCCCGACATATCACCATATGTTTTACTTTGTCCTTGTCACGCTATGCTTATATGTATGAATGAATGAAGAACGTGCGAAATGGTTATTGGAAATTTGGACTTTGTTATGTAATTTGAAATGAAACACATGAATTTGGTTCTAAGGGTGACATGATGTTGGTAATTGTTGAATGTATTTTTGCGTGTAGTTACCTGTTGCAATTGTAAGGGATACATACTTGTTATTTATTGATTTTCCGATTGGCGTGATAGTTGAATTGATTTCTAAAACATGTGAATGGATGAACTATTGAATTGATGAGCTGATAAACTGTTGAAGGTGTAACTAAGTCGAGCTGCTGCCTAAGGCAGTACCTCTACAGTAGAAATCCTTCTACTGTAGCAATCAACTAATCGCTGCAGCGGAAGGCCCAATCTAGTGAGTAGGCCGGCTGTCACCTGTGTTAGAGACAGCGCACTTGAATTGATTTATGTACTCTGATATGATGTTAAAGACTCATTTTATGTCATTGTTACTCTGTTTACACGTTATTATGTGAGGTCGGCCAATGATGCCTACCAGTACCGTGTTATGTACTGACGCTGCGCTTGCACTTCTTTTATGAGTATAGAGTTCGAACCCAACAGTTTCTCACGTCCTCACTTGTAAGCAGCAACATTTTGTGGAAAGGTAAGAAGAACAAGGAGGCAGTGTCACTCTCCCATTTTGAAGATATCCTTCTCTTCCAGACACTTATTTCCTTTGTTTTTAGTTTTAAACATTCTTAGAGCTGTAAACAAACGTCTTGTGCAATGACTTTCAGGTCTTGGGTTTAGTTTTGTTTAGTTTAGTTTTGGATTGTAAGAGGTTGATTACTGCTTCTGATGACGCCTTTCATTTATTTATAAACTCTTATCACTTTTTGAATGTTTGATGTTGGGGTAATTCTTGGAGCGCGCTAATTCACCTACCGGGGGGGGGGGGGTTAGTGTGGGTTCCAATCACAACCATTTAGGTTGTGACAATTTTTCTCTAAAATCTCAATCCACAATAAATGTAACAAGAAAATGATTTTCTTGTTAATAATATTTTATCTGTTGATATGATATACACTTTCAACAAAATGTTTTTACTCATAAAAACTTTTTTAGGAAATTATATTATGAAGCTTTTTTCATCAAAACCCTTTATATAGCATCATCTACAAACCTTTATCCTATTTGGTTAAGGTGATGATTACTTAGGGTAATAGTCTAATTCCATGATTAAACTTTTTATGAAAATTTTAGTTGAATAGCAATTTGATCCAAATCCAATTTGAATTCCAATAAGGTGTTGCGTATGTCCTTTATGGACTCTCACATGAATCCAATTCACATTGGAATTCACAAATTTTGGTCACTTTAAGTTTGTGAAGCCAAACAGGGTTTATCTCCACATTATATGTCGTGCCCCAAATTGGGTGAGGGAACGACTAGCCGGGGAGCCGGTTGGATATCATCTACAACTATAAAACTTATGCCGTCCAAGCTACCTATCACAATAAATTGGAGTACCAGCCTAGACCTATAAGGTCTCAATAGTAAAAGATAAAAAACTTGAAATGCTAACAAGGGCACAAACTGAATAATACTACACAAACTGAGTCCACAAAGACTCTAAAGAGTAATATTTAACTGGTCGTCAGAACAGGGCTTTGACCTACCCATAATTGCATCTCAAAACTCTAACTAATAAAAATTAGATCTTACCTCCAGAATGAAAGGAGCATACCAACACCTTTGCTGATCTCACAAATCGTTACTGCAATTGGCAATCCCAACCTCTACCTGTATATGCCACACAAATGCAGGTCTCCAGGTGAAAGAACGTCAGTATAAATAAAATGTACTGGTATGTAAGGCTAAAGCTATAAATGTGAGACAACAATCATATGACAATTGAGTCAACGAGGCATAATCATGTAAAGAATAGAGATACCCTAAAACTCCACGAACTTCAACTGATAATCACTTACTATAGCAGGAGTAAGCTCATGATGATTGAACCAGGAGTATGGACATACTCAACCTAACTCCGGTAAATAACAGCTGAACATAATTCAAAGATATTGTAGAGAGAGACAACTCGTAACTTTGTAAATTTCTACCCTATGTTGAGACTCTGTGCATAAGCATAACTCCGCTAACTCATATGTAAACACTTTCAATAGTTGGATAGGAGTTTATGAGAATCAACTTGGTGGCTACCTGATATTTGAACCAGGATTTAAGTATGGCTACCTGATAATTCAACCAGTATTTTAAGAGTTTCCTGATACTTGGACTAGGACTTTATATGCCCGATCTAATACTTGGACAATGATTTTAGTATAGCACCTAGCATAATCAGCCATCTAATAGTTGGACTAGAGGGGGAGTGTGACTCGCACAATCAACCATCTAATAGTTGGACCAGAGAGGGCATGTGGCTCCAATACTTGGACCAGATAATATGCAAACCATGCAAAAGATGAACAAAATTAATACTTAGACTCAACTCAACCTCAACTTGGTGTACTTGGACTCAACTCGGGGTATTTGGGCTCATCTATAGAATACTCGAAATCATTCAGATTTCTTGGACTCACATAAGATGCTTAAACATACTTTAGAATAGTTAGACTCAGCTTAGAATACTTGGATTCACTTAGAGTACTTAGACTTGGTTTAGATGCTTATCTTTAGCTTAACTTTACGACTCAAAAGCTACATAACTTATGGCTTAACATTAACTTAAATACTTCACTTCACCTTCTAAGAAGGGTATATAGCTACATCATAAGATTAACACCCGAACAACTCATTTTAGTATCATTACACTTAGTCGTGCTTCCCTCGTTCAATACTATCTTCTTAGCTCATTTTCGAATAACAAATCATTTTATTAGGTTCTTTGCTTGACTTACATAACGACATGAACTACATGAAGAATAACATATACATATCTAGCACAACATATGGGATCAGTTCACAGTGCTCATGTAAAGGGATCTCTAGACTCAATTTATATCCACGATTCGTGAAAATCAAACTTCATTCCCTACTTAGAGTTTAGATACAAATCCTCTACTCCAACATAACTTCAACATAATACTCGATAGCTCTAGGAGTAGCTTTGCATATTGATTCAATACATATCAATAATGCATTAGTTCAACTTCAACTTACAAATCTTAAATCATGCTTAGAAAAGGAAGAGCGGTGCCTTACATACCTTAATATGCCAACTCAAAATTTATCGACAATTTTCCTTTGAATCTTATACTTTGAGACTTCTTCCAACCTCAACTTTCAAGAACCAAAATCAACCCATTGACTTTGTAAGAAATATGGAAAACTTGGCAGTAACAACAGCCACATGAACACAACACATAACCCATAGTTACCTCCAAGTTTTCCTTCATAAATCTCATAGAAAACAAAGGTAGAACAACTTACCTTACTTGGAGATGATTTTTACAAAGATAGAAGTGTTCTCCTCCACCTTTACTTCCCAAAAATGAGCTCAAGTTTGCAGTAACTCAACACAACAACTTCATAGAAACATCCATAACCCGAGTATTCTTAGCATTTGCTGATGATTTGGTAGCTTAGTTTCCCTTTTAGGTTGCTGAAAAATAAAGAGAATTCGATGATATAAGCAAGCAGTTCAATTTAGGATCTATTGGAAAATGAATTTCATAACACACACAACTTAAATATAAAGTGTCAGGTGGTGGCAAGTGCTCCGCATTGCACAGGCCAACGCGGAGGTACAGGCCTGCGTGGCCAGTCCTTTTCACAGCTTGGTCATGCACATTGCATAGATCCTAGCAGTCTAGCCTTGCCCTACCTTGCCGACTCGCTCTTAATGTCGTCTAATGTGTCCAATCCCCTGACACTCTTATACAACTCATCCCATTTTCTTTCAAATCCTTTAACACGTACATACATATATTTTAACCACCAATATAAAAGTATACACATCATTTAAAGACAAATTTTTTTCTAGGGTGTAACATCCTACTCTCCTTAGAAACATTCGTCCTCGAATGAGGGTCAACTTCACTTTACCACATCTATTGCTACTAATCTGATAGTAGCTCTAACTCATAGGCTACTTTCCTATCCAGCAGACAACTCTATAGGGTCCGATAGTTATAGGGCTTAACTTGTCCTTTCTTCCAAAATGCATAACGCTTTTCATAGGCGATACCTTTAGAAAGACCCAATCACCAATAATAAACTCTAGCACTTGATGTTGCATATCAGCATATGACTTCCATCGACTCCATGCTACCTGAAGCCTATCTTGAATAAGCTTTTCTTTATCTATAGCCTGCTGAACTAGTTCAAGGACAAACAATTCTACCTTACTAAGCTCGAACTAGCAAACTAGCGATCTACACTTTGCCCATACAAAGCTTTTTAAGGAGCCATCTAAATACACATATGATAATTATTATTATGGGCAACATATCTTTAAGTGTTTGAATTATGCATTCAACCTTGTCTGTCAGTCTGGGGTTGAAATATTGTACTAAGGCTCACCCGTGTTCCTAGGCCTCTTTGAAAAGACTTCCAGAAGTTCACTGTAAACTGAGCTCCTTTGTCTGATATAATAAGTAGGGGTACAACATGAAGGTGAACAATCTCATATATATTCAGCCTGGCATAATCTTCTGTTATATGGGTACTCCTGACGGGAAGGAAGTACTGAAATCTGTCAATGGTAACCCAAATAGAATCATTCTTCTTGCTCGTCTGAGCCAAGCCTATAATGAAATCCATGTTGATCCGTTCCCATATCCATGTTATAATTTCTATATTTTGAGTTAGGCCTCCTATCCTCTAATGCTCAACCTTCACTTGCTGACAATTAACGCATGAAGCTACCTACCTCGTAATATCCTTCTTCATGCCATGCCAACAATAAAACTGTCTCAAGTCATGATACCTATTCATGGCACCTAGATGTACGGAGTAACAGGGATAATGAGCTTCCATCATAATCTAATCCCATAACTCACCTATATTGGGCACATATAAGCGATTCTGATATCTGAGAACTCTGTTTGGCCCACACTCAAACGAGGCCTGCTTCTATTGTGGTATGTTATCTCTTAGCAATACAACTCAAAATCATAGTACTACTTCTGCTTATGTTCTAACACTAAGGAGGACTCTTTTTTTGAACCACAACGCCTCGATCTTCGGTATCTAACAACCAATTGTGCAAGTTAGCTAATTGCTGCAAGATTTTCGCCATTTCAACACTATCGAGCTCAACATAACTTAGACTTTCCATAGGTTTTCGACTTAATGAACACAATATTTGCTTTTTATGGATGGTATAGAATTCTTACATTATAATCCTTTAGCAACTCTAACCACATTCTCTGTCACAACTTTAACTCTTTCTATTGAAATAAATACTGCAGGCTCCTTTGACCAGTAAAAATATCTATCTGTATCACATATAAATAGTGATGCTAGGTCTTCAGTGTGAACACTACAATTACCAACTCTAGATTATGACTAGGGTAACTCTTCTCGTGCTTCATCAACTGCCTAAAATCATAGGCGATAACTTTGCCATGTTGCATCAGAACATAGCCTAACCCAACTTTAAAATCATCACAATAAATAATGTAACCCCCTATGCCATCTAGAAGAGTTAGGACAGGTGCTAAAATCAATCCATCTTTCAATTAATGGGAGCTTCGCTCACACGCCTCTGACCATAAAAGTTAGTGGATTATGAATTAGCTTGGTCAATGATGTGGAGATGGTAGAGAAACCCCTTATAATATGTGATAATATCCTGCGAAACCCAAAAAACTCTGAACTTTTGTAGGATTCAAAGGTCTAATCCAAATCTACATAATATGATTCTTTTGTCCATCAACTCTTGTTCCCTTGTTGGTAATCACATGGGCAAAGAAAATATACAGATGTTAGCCAAAATTCACATGAAGAACACTTAGCGTACAACCTGTGCTCCTGGAGGGTTTTAGCACAACTCTCAGGTGATCAACATGCTCAACCTCTAACCATGAATATATTAGGATGTTGTCAATAAAATGACTACAACCACATAAAAAAGGCTAAGACACCCTATTGATCAAACCCATAAAGGCTACTGAGGTATTAGTGAATTCAAATGACATTGCAAAAAACTGATAGTTACCGTATTTGATCTAAAAAGCTATCTTAGGGATATCAGTTTTTCTTGCTCACAACTAGTGGTATTTGGACCTCAAGTTGATCTTAGAGAAGCATCTGGCACCATGCAACTGGTTAAACAAATCATCAATTTTGTCGAGTGGATATTTATTCTTAATCGTTACTTATTTTAACTTTCTATAGTCGATGCACATTATCAATGACCCACCTTCTCTCTTTTATTTGTTTACACAAATAATACTGGTGCATCCCACTGTAAAACACTAGCCAAATGAAATTTTCTTTGAGCAGTTCTTTTAATTGCTTAATGTGTTAGAAATTAGTGACACATCTTTACTTTATTTTATAGCATTTTGCATTCTATAGGAGTAAATTAGGTGAAAACTAACCTTATTATGCTATGTTTTAGGAACTCAATCAATGAAAAGATGAAAGGTGTTTAGGCAAGAAAAATGCTAAAAGGACGAGGCAACATAGGGATTGTCTATTGGAAAGAGGGTTCACATCACCTACCATCCCTTCCCAGCTGCAAATTCCAGAAACCACGCTAATAGGGTCCTTAAAATACAGTTGGAAGGACAGATCGTCTATCGAAAGGATGGTCTGTCAATTGATGAATGAACTCAAGCTAGACAGAATGGGATTTTTAAAGTACCGGTGCAAGGTACGGACCATATTTTTATAGGATGGCCCATCAATCAAAGGAGGACAAGCTGCTAGACAGAAGCTGAAATGTAAAGTACGGGCCAAAGGATGGTCTGTCCCTATACACTCGACACTCTGAATTTTGAATTAATTGGGCTTTTGGGACATAATATAAATATATTTTTCTTCTAATTTTTAGGGAGCTTTTCATTATTTAGTTCATACTTAGAGTAAGAGTAGAAATTAGCTTGTTTATCCCTAGTTTTCAAAGTAAATTCTAGATCTTAGCTTATAACTTGAAGATTTCAATTCATATATTGGAGATTTCAATTTTCATCAGTAAACATATCTAATTACTTTAATTCGCTTATTCTTCCTGCTATGATAACTAAACCCAGATCTAGAGTTGCGAACCCAATTGGTTGTATCCTAATGATCCCAATTTGATAACATTGAGTTTGGTCTTATGAACATTTAATTGATTTTTGCTTTGTAGTGTGTGATTGGTGATGAGAGTCATCCAATCCTACCCAATTACCTTTATAAGGCTTGAAATAGCAAATTTAGGTTGGGTTAGCATCAACCAACAATAACTCAAGGCATAACCATTATTTAATAGATTCTCCTAGACATAGGTTTAATTCCAATTGGCAACAAACAATTACATAGCGAAGAGTTCTCTTCAATTTAACAAAATTAAAGTAGATTGACACCAATGGTGCTATTGAAAGATACCCATGGGTTTCCTAAGTAAATTTCTTGCATATTCATCCCTAGTCCATTCTCAATCTTTCCACATTGGGTGATTTAGGGGATCGACCCATAATTGGGTCACTTTCTAAGAATTATCTCTAATTGATCACAACCCTAGCATGTTTCACTCTTTAGCTGTAATTAAATTTTACTTCTCTCAATTTGAATAGATTCTAAACTTGCAACTTTACTATTTAGTACTAGATAGTTTGGGCTTCGAGTAGTCTCTTGGAGATTTCACCCCAACTCCTTGTTGGGTTCTATATTTGCTGCAATCGTTTACACTACCCGATATTGAGAGTAGATTTGAATGACATCACTTCTCCTTCAACCCTCTTAGCTCTATAAGAGCCATGCTATAAGGGAGTATCAACACGGGCTGGGTTCTTGGAAGCAAATCATTACAAAGTCTATCTCCCTTTTAGGAGGAACTTTACGTAAACCTTCTAAGGAGACTGTCAGAAACTCATATCTTCATACTTATGATTCTATCTTAATCTTTTTCAATACCTACTTGACTAAGTCTTTACCACAATACGCAATGCCTTCCATAGGCTATAATCACCTACTTCTATCTCATGATTTCAGTTTGTATTGAACTGCCTATATAACTCATTCTAATAACCTCTACTTTAGCCATAATCTTTAACTTCACTCCACAATCTATATTTAGTTATGTCATGCCCCAATTGGAGTTATCTACATGCTCATACAATATATTCTACCATAAATATGTCTTATTAGAGATACTTATTCTTGCCTATTTTTTTCTTAATACCTTTACCTTTACATCTTGTCATGACCCAAGCATGGACCCTGGATCGTGACACTGATGAGTTGGTAATTTACCAACTCATTAGGCTTTTAAGCACGAGCTATTACTTTGTTTTCACACCAGTTAGGAAGGTTTTATGCCTTTTCCCTTTGTTTGTGTAGTATTTGACTTAAGAAAAGAAAATGGAAGAATTGAACCAAAAGCACTTAGGTGAAGCAAAAGCCACTTGCGTGTCGTTTCGCAGGTACCACGCAGATGGCACTGGAGGATTGCTTAGATGAACTCATGAAGTGTAGATTGGAACCTATGAAACGTAGGTGCAACTGCAGAATGACTTCAAACACTACTGCTTAGATCTGCAACACATCTACTGCTTGCGGATGGGCACCTACGAAATGTAAGTGCCGTGCAAGTGACCCATATGCTGACAAGGGAAAAATGGTTCAGCTTTGGCACAAAGGTACCTAAGAAGCTTCCAAGGGAAAATTTGGAAAGTTGTGCAAGGAGAATGTGCAGATTTTACCCCAATTGTACACACCCAAGTCATAACATATCATAACATAGAATTGAATTGTAAAGAGAAGTAGAGAGAGTTAGAGAGTATACATTTTTCCTTCTTCTTCTTCTCCAATTTCATTAGGCAATACACAATTGTTGAAGATTTTGAAAGCTTAATTTGTTATTCAATATGATGATTCTTAAGGAACTTCTCATGGGTATAATTTATCTTTCTTCATTCATGAGTAGTTAAATCATCAACTAGGAGTGCATTGTCAGGACTCGAATATAGGCGCGGATCGTACACGGGACAAGGATCCCCAAGAGACTCCAAGTTGACCCATGGCATGAACACACATCTAGCTCAATCAATAAAAGAGGAAGACTTAACAGAATGAACATAACTGAAGTCTAATCATAACATAACATCAGATCTATAAATCACATAATACATGACAAGCTGATTACTACGTACAGTCTGAAAGCCTCTAACATATCTGATGGGTTGATGGGACAACGCCCTCAACAAACCCGACAAGTATGAAAATTGGAAAATACAAGATGACCGGAAATGAGTAGTCCTCGAGAGATGAGGACTCACCACTGAAGCTGAATGATAACTCCGGAGAATTGTCTGGTGATGGGGCTGAGTCTGAAGACCGGAGCCTATATCATAAAATGATACAACATAGAGTATACGGTCAGTACGTGGAATGTAACGAGTATGCAAGGTACGTAAAACCGCTTAAATAAATAAAATCATTTAAAACATGCATAATATAAAACATAATCAAGATAAGAATCTGAGAGTAGGGCTCGCATGCTATTTTATGAAATCATGATTTGAACATAACTGAACATCATAACTAAATCAAATGACCCAAAGTTGAAATATGATAATCATAAGTAAAACTGTACATTGGGTCAAACCTTCCTTAGAACATATATATATATATATATATATATATATATATATATATATATATATATATGTATATATCATGAATGATAAACATGAATAACTGAAATCATGAGGAACAATGGGAGACTCGTCAAATAACCGATATTACCACGATAGAGCTTACGTGGTCACGACTATCACACTCAAGTGGGCAGAGCCATCCAAAGCCTTGTCAGGGCTAAGGACGCTGCCATGATATTGATATCAAGTTGAAGACCCCTTGGGGATGGAGAAAGCTCACAAGGAGGTCCCAAATAATCTGATCATACCTATGTTGGCACATAGTTTTGAGGCATAGGTTGACTGACCCTTAGCCTACTCGGTGCTAGACACTACTTCCAAAAACATGCATATTCTCTCCATCGATTTTCAATGAAGCTGACTGTCATCTTGTGACGAAGCTGAATAATCATGTACATATAAAATTTGAAATCATATATGAGGAGTCTTGACTTAGACTATACCACAAGCTACACATAATTGGGAGTCTCAACTCCAAAACCATATGGTAAGCTAATTAACTTGAAATCATAAATCACACCTGAACATATGGGTTTGACCAATACTTAAACATGCTTGAAAATACTTGATTTACTTTAAAACATGTTCATAGACATGGGTAACTTGAAAACATGCTTTTCATCATAAATATCTCATCATACTTGAACATACATCATAAATCTCAACTTTCATGAACTTCTCATGGATGAGCTTTATAGTTATAAAATTGAAAACATGATTTATAATTGAAAACATTGTAAAACTTGCCCATTAATCATAATTCAATCATAGAAACATACTTAGATCATACCCATGTAGAAACTTAGGAAATTCTTGCATTGGGTTAAAACCCCATAGGACCAACATATAGATTTTGATGAATTAGAGAGGGATTGGGCATGGGTGTGAACAAATTCACCCATTCATAACCTTACATACCTGAGAGAATCAGATTCTACAACTTCTCTAATTGACCAAGGAATAATTTAGAAGAACTTGGAGGAACTTGAGCTTGATCACCTCTCTAGACCTTTACTCTTGCATGCATGAATAAGAATAGCCTAGAATGAACTTACCCATCTTCAAACTCACTATTCATAGCTTAAAATGATGTATTTTAGGCCTCAGGATCATAGGAATTATGGAAAAGACCTTTTTAAATTTGCAGGGAAAAACTGACTGGCAGTCCCGATGAGGGACTAGACGAGTCGTTACTTCACAACATGAGTCATCATCTGTTGTCGTTAAGTGCACTGCCACTTTTCCTAAAAGGGTCCCTACAAGGGACCTAACGGCTCGTCGCTGGTGACCACGACTCGTGGTCACCTTTCATAACCTCTACTGCCCAAAACCTTAAGTCTCTGATCAACTGATGACCACGACTAACCAAACGAATCGTGGCATCTGACCATGACTCATGGTGTCCATTCGTGCGGTACACTGCCAGTTCATCCATCATCCTTCAACTGTCCTTGACCACGGATGACCTGACGACTCGTAGGGTTGACCACAACTCATGGTCACATCCGTGGTCACCCCAAATTTGAAATTTCCAGGAAAGTCATCACTCCTTTCCATGAGTCACTTAACAACTCGTGGTCAACCTGACAGGTCACATGACTACTTGTTCTGTGACCTGGTGCAGAAAATCCTGTTTTTCTCCACTTCAACTCCTGGGTCTGATCTCTAGGGTTTTGGGGTATAGCATGTGTGCATGATGGATGTTTAAACTTTGCTGGTTGTTGATAATTAGTTCTTAGATTCAATTTGTAAGCATGGATCTATTGTTTCCTCTAAGTTTTAATTGATAAATAATGGTTGAAAACTTGATTTAGCTTGTTTATCTTGCTTTTTCTTAAGAGAGAGAACTAAGATTCAGGCGAGGAGTCAATAGTGAGGATTTTGAGTGTAGGTGTGTGGGCTTGAGATAGAGATAGTCAATACCTATATCTCCACTCCATTAAAGGGTCGAGGCTAGAGATAGCTTAACCCTTCCTCAAGCTTTGTGGCTGATTTGTGATTGTGATTTGGGGTTTGAGAAAATCCAAAGCAAAAGCACCCTAGTGGTTTAAAAATAAAAGGGTGTAATATTGTCCATTACTATCCATGCTAAAAATTGAGTTTAAGATATTTCAATCAACCCTAATCTAGTTGACAATCCATCAATAACACATCCTTAGTTCCCCATCATCAATTGCAACAAATTACATTTGCCCAATTTTGTTTTACTATTTGAATTCAATATTGACACTCAATCTAGTTTCTTTTGCTTTGTTTTGTATTGTTGTTGATTGCTTAGGAGTGTGAAGATGAGCCACGCTTGTGATGCTAGTGGTGTGGAGAGATTCATGGATGTAGAGGATGAGCCTATGGGCCAAAATATAGCTTGTGCAGTTCGCCTATCATCCACAATAGGGAATGCGATATTCCACGTAATAAGCATTATTTTACATCTCTTGCAAATGATAGGGATGTTTGGAGGACAAGCTAGTGAGGATGCTAATCGACACCTCTGAAACTTCCTTAAAATATGTCAACCGTTCAATATAACCAACATCAGTGAAGAATCAATTCATTTGAGATTATTCTCATTCTCTTTGACAGGAAAGGCCACGGTATGGTTGGAGAAGTTGCCTCCAGGATATATTACATCTTGGAATGAGCTAACTGAAGTGTTCCTTGATAGATTCTTTCCACCTTCCTTGATGCTCCAATTACGGGATAAGATCACAAATTTTAGGCAGCTTTAGGAGAGCCTCTTCATGAAGTGTGGCCCCGATTCAAGAAGAAGTTGCTATTTGCCCACATACGAAATACCCAATAGGGTACTTCTCCAAAGTTTCTATTGGTCTCTTGATTCAATAAACAAATATGTGGTAAACAATCTTGCTGGTGGTTCAATCATGGACTAAACTTTTGGAGTTGCAAAGGTCCTTATTGATAGGATGACAAAGACTAATAGAGTTTGGCACATTAGAGACACCCAGGTATCCGCAAATGATGCATCTTATGACAACCTAGCAGCTAAGTTGAGAAGGTGAGATAAAGAGGGGATGAAACATTCGCCAAGATGATGTCCCAATGTCACGACCCGAACGGAGGCCCGGATCGCAACACGGGACAAGGAGCCCTGATGGACCCCAAGTCGACCCATGGCATTAGCATTCATCTAACATAATCAAAGAAACTAAATAATCAAAAATATAATCATAGCGGAAGTCTAACTTAAACATAACATCAGAATACACAATCTGAAGCTGAATACAACCATATGTCTAAAAAGCCTCTAAACATGACGAGTGATGGGACAAGACCCCAACTAAATCAACAAAACTGAAACTGAAATACATATAAGAAATCTGAATAGTATAGTCCTCGGGAGATGAGGACTAACCAAAAACATGCGCTGCTATCTTAGAAGACTGACTATGATCGGGGCTGAGCTTGAGAACCGACTCCTGTATCATGAAACGATACAACATAGTGTATGCGGTCAGTACGTGAAATTTACTGAGTATGCAAGGTAAGTAAAACTGCTTAAATAAGTAAAATTATTTAAAGAAAATGCATAATGTAAAACATAGGCATTAAGAATCTGAGAGTAGGGCTTACATGCATTCTTTCAAAAATCACGATCTCATCATAGCATAACATATCATCATAACTGAATCGATTAACTCAAAGATGAAATCTAATATTTGTAAGTATAACTGAACATTGAGTCGAACCTACTTTAGAACATGCATCAATGTATAAATCTCAAGAATGATAAACATGCATAACTGAAATCATGAGGAACAATGGGAGACTCGTCTTTTAACCAACATACCATGATAGAGCTTACGTGGTTCTAACTATCACACTCAAGTGGGTAGAGCCATCCAAAGCCTTGCCATGGCTAGGGACGATACCATGATATCGATATCAAGCTCGTGGGCCAATAGGTTCGGGGATAGCTCAGAAGGGAGGTCCCAAAGTAATACACATAAAGAAAAAACCTACGTTGGCACGTAGTTTTGAGGCATAGGGTAATCGACCCTTAGCTTACTCGATGCTATACACTACTCCCAAAAACATGCATATGATTGATGAAGGCGTACTCACATACTTCATAGACATATTTTTGCCCGTACTTTACTATGTTTTGAGAATAAATTATGTGTGTTTGCAAGTGATTATGTTATGTATTTGTGAAATTAGCTAACACACGTGATGAGATGTTTTTAGGGCTTAAAATGATGGATTTGAATATATTTGAGGCCTTTGGAATACATGTAAAGAAGTTGGAATGAACAATGCGAAGATCAAAGCTTGAAGTTACCAATCGCACGAGGATGGCACAAGCCACGCAAGGCAGCAGCAAACCGGCGCTGTAGGCCATGCGACGCGCAGGTAGATTTGGTGCTAGGCCAGGTGCGAGGCACCTATCTTCCTTGAGCGATGGCAGGCGCGCAACCGGCCTCGCCCAGCGTGCTGACATGGGTGCAAAACCATCTTCCCCGCACAACAAGGTGTGTGACGCAGCACTGGAGGCGGAAATAAGGCAGGCGACGGGGCAAGGCTTCCAAAATGGGAAAAATTGGATTTTCTACTTCAACTAGGAAAAGGAACATCATGTCCAAGTCAAATTCAACAAGGAACAAGGAAAACATAAATCTACTACTATAAATACCCTTTTATTTTCATGTAATAGTTATCAAGTTTTAAGTTTGAAAGTTGTAAAGCTTTGGAGAATATTGTTTTAGAGTTTTAAGTCTCAAGTTTTTTTATACAAGTTTAGAGTCTTACATTTTGATGTATGAGACGATTATTGAGGTGTTCTTCTGAATTTTGCATTAATCAAGTGAGTTCTTCCGATCATCATTGTAAGTATTAATTTTTGTCTTTATTTATGAATTCTATTAATTTACTTATAAACATGATAGGCTAAAACCACCACAACTTGGGTTGTGGGAACCAAGACAAATTAACACACATAGGTGAAATACTTAGTGATTCTTGAACTGAGTTTATGCATGTATTGTTTCTTCCTTCATTTTAATTGATTCATTATGGTTGCAAAGGTTAGGACTTTCCTTATTCTTACTAGCTGGAACAAGGAGGTAGTGAATAGGAAAAGGGATTAACAACGGAGATTTTGAGGCTATCAACCCTCATCTAATAGTTTGACCTTGTCCGGGAATAGCTAATCCGATGTCAAGGGTAAGGGTCAGTAAAGCATACACCCGTAGAGGGACCAAGTTGTGTGGTGATAATCATCTAAATAGGGGACCAACCATTTAGGTTAAATTAACTTACCGATATTGCATGCTAAGCACCGGAATAGATCACTAGTATGAAATGCCTTATGGTTATGAAGTCATGGGGAATACTTACCCTAGTTAGTTGCATTAATTTGGAAATCAACCTTCACTTTCTCTCAACGACATTCTTTGTTACTTTTCTAAATTTTCCCCCCTCTTAGGAAATAATTAACTAAAAAGTTTAAGCACTAGCATTCTTCTACATCCTTCCATATTCCCTGTGGGATCGACCCAAGCTCTAGTTGGGTTAGAGGTTGGGTTTTTTATTGACAACGTACGCTTCATACTTCCGAAGGAGGTGTGGTTTGAGAGTTATCAAAAAGTGGCGTCATTGCCGGGGAATACACCTTAGGATTAGATTAATTGCTTGTCTTTAACTTTTAGTCTTTATTTCCTATTTTTCTTTTTTTTTTCTTTCATCTTCTGATGTGTCACAGGTTAGCGTGGTGAACTAAGCGGCCAAGATGTGACCACGGTCTCAACAGGTATCTTGATGAAGTATGAGTAATCAAGATACCTGTGTCGTGCCGCAATGTTAAATCAGGCGCTACTTGGGAGGCAACACAAGATAAAGTTTTTGTCGTTATTACGTGTTTGTTCAAGTGTGCAGGTGATAGGTCATAATATTCAATAAAGATTGAGCTTAAATATTGAAGAGAAGGAGTAGAGGCCCAGGAAGTACTTCTTGCACTCCATCACTTTATGTTTATTTGTTTTAGCACTGGGGACAGTGTAACTAATTAAGTGTGGGTTGGCAGAAGTGAACTTCATATTACCATGCATTCATTAATTGCTAAAGTTGTACATGGTAGGCCTAGGTTTTTGTTGGGATTTATGACTTATCATGCATGCTTGTTTGTAGTATTTTTTTAGTTTTATTTTGTTTTGGGTTCCTCCGGTTTTTGTTTTTGGTACTTTTCTGGCGGATAGTCTGTTAGAACTGACTAGAGAGTCTAGATTTTTATTTTTATTTTTATTTTTATTTTTTGTCATTGAGTCATGACTTTTCCCAATGATGGATGGATGACGATCGTCTTAAGGGTAAATTAGTCATTAGGAAGAACAAGAACTTGGATCTTATGAATGCTAGGTGCTTCACTTTAGGTATCACTGAGACATTATTAAATTCACTCAAAAATGTATGAAAAAGGTAGAAACACTTAGTCTTTTGGGAACTTGACTCTTGTACTTGGAAAAATGGGCTTAATTATGTTATGCATGCAATATGAATATATGTGTTTATGTGATCTTGATTTCTATTGTTAAACCATTTTGTGCCATTGTGTGAGTAAGGAATTTTTGATATACTCCATGCTTGTAAATTGACGTCTAGAACTTTCCCGGTGTGTGTGCAAAGTGAAATAAGAATGATGGATTTAGGAAGTGGTATAGGCATTTCTTTGGAAACCTTATTTTTATCCTGTTTTACCTACCTTGATTATAATTATCATAGTTAGCTATGTTTGACCCTTAGCCTATTCTTTTGATAGCCATATTACAAGCTTAATCCCTTTTGTTCTATTGACTTCTGTTTGATCCAAATGACACCTAGAGCACTTTAATAAAAAAAATTGTAGAAATGAAGCATAATTGAAAAAGTGAAGGGAAAAGATAAAAAGTGTGGTGAATTAGAAGAAAAGAAAAATGTGAAATTTTGCTAAACAAGGAGGGTGAATTTTAGTGGGAAAACAAAAAAGAAGAAAGAGCTTTGAAAAAATTGAAGATGACAAAAAATCATGATTTACCTATTAACTGTACCCATTTGTTAACAATGAACCTGTTTTCGCCCTGGTCCTCTTGGATATTGTGAACCACAACATAAGAAAAAATCTTAAGTTGAGGGTACTAGAGTAGGGGTGCGTAAAGGATGAGAATGGAAGAAAGGAAAAGAAAAGAAAAAAAATGTGTGTGAATGAGCTCAATGATGAAAAGAAAAATCTCCACTAGTCACCTATGTTGAAAAATTGAAAAATGAAAGGAGGTATATGAAGAAAATTTGGAAATTGAAGAATGAACTAAAAATCAAAGTTTTGTGAAGTATTAAAGTGCTTAGGGAGATTAGTCACTATCTTGCCCAATAGTTCCTACCCGTCCCTTAGCCTACATTACTGCCAAATTAAAGTCCTAATTGATCCTTCATTCATAATTCTATATTAGCGGAGTATTACACCAAGGGAAAGCCTATGGTTCGTATTTTGCATATATGTTGAGTTCTTTTGTGAGAGTGAGCAAAATTGTTTTATTTATGTCCAAGTAAATCTTATTCTATATCTTGTGTGAGAACGGGCATCTCTCCAAATTGTGAGGGGCACAAAGGTAAGACTTTGGTTTAATCTTGATTGCTAAATTACATATAATTCATGTTGGCCCAAAATATGTCTTGATGAGTTAGTTTTCAAAACTAAGTGATTTCAAACTTTGACATCTTAATGCTGAACCTATATGTATGCGAGTAAATTGTTTGAGCTTCATCGATTTGTCTCATGATCCTAAGTGCAAGTAGACCTATTCGTAGGATGAATTTTGTGCTTAATTGTTAGAAGGGAAGTAGTATATTTTTTGAGGACGAACAATAGTTTAAGTGTGGGGTGTTGATGAAGGGCGTACTCATGCACTTCATAGACATATTTTTGCCCGTACTTTACTATGTTTTGAGAATAAATTATGTGTGTTTGCATGTGATTATGTTATATATTTGTGAAATTAGCTAACACACATGATGAGATGTTTTTAGGGCTTAAAATGATGGATTTGAATGTACTTGAGGCCTTTGGAATACATGTAAAGAAGTTGGAGTGAACAATGCGAAGATCAAAGCTTGAAGTCCAACCACACGAGGATGGCACAAGCCGCGCGAGGCAGCAGTAAACCGGCACTATAGGCCATGCGACGCGTAGGTAGATTTAGCGCTAGGCCAGGTGCGAAGCGCCTATCTTCCCCATGCGATGGCAGGCGCGCTGCGGCCTTGCTCAGCGCGTCAACATGCGTGCAACACCATCTTCACTGCGCGACAAGGCGTGCGGCGCGGCACTAGATGCGACAATGAGGCAGGAGACGCGGCAAGGCTTCCAAATCAGGAAAAAATTGGATTTTCTACTTCAACTAGGAAAAGGAACATCAAATCCAAGTCAAATTCAACAAGGAACAAGGAAAACATAAATCTACTACTATAAATACCTTTTTATTTTCATGTAATAGCTATCAAGTTTTAACTTTGAAAGTTGTAAAGCTTTGGAGAATATTGTTTTAGAGTTTTAAGTCTAGTTTTTAGATACAAGTTTAGAGTCTTACGGTTTGAAGTTTGAGACGATTGTTGAGGTGTTCTTTCGAATTTTGCATTAATCAAGTGAGTTCTTCCTACCATCATTGTAAGTATTACTTTTTGTCTTTATTTATGAATTCTATTAATTTACTTATAAACATGATAGGCTAAAACCATCACAACTAGGGCTGTGGGAACCATGACAAATTAGCACACATGGGTAAAATACTTAGTGATTCTTGAACGGATTTTATGCATGTATTGTTTCTTTCTTCATTTTAATTGATTCTTGACGGTTGCAAACGTTAGGACTTTCCTTATTCTTACTTACCGGACCAAGGAGGTAGTGAATGGGAAAAGGGATTAACAACGGAGAATTTGAGGCTATCAACCCTCATCTAATAGTTTGACCTTGTCTGGGAATAGCTAATCCGATGTCAAAGGTAAGGGTCAGTAAAGCATAAACCCGTAGACGGACCAAGTTGTGTGGTGATAATCATCTAAATAGGGGACTAACCATTTAGGTGAAATTAACTTACCGATATTGCATGCTAAGCATCGAAATAGATCACTAGTATAAAATGCCTTGTGGTTATCTAGTCATGGGGAACATTTACCCTAGTTAGTTGCATTAATTTGGAAATCAACTTTCACTTTCTCTTAACGACATTGTTTGTTACTTTTCTAAATTTTCCCCCTATTAGGAAATAGTTAACTAAAGAGTTTAATCACTAGCGTTCTTCTACATCCTTCCATATTCCCTGTGGGATCGACCCCAACCTCTAGTTGGGTTCTTTATTGACAACGTCCGCTTCATACTACCGAAGGAGGTGTGGTTTGAGCGCTATCAATGCTCTACATCGTTATTCCATGAAGCTCAACATCGTCTATTGACGAAGCTCAATAATAAAATACATCTCAAAGCTGAAATTATGCATATGAGAAGCTTTAACTCAAAACATACCACAAAATGAAAGATAATAGGAGTCTTCGCTCCAAAACCATGTGGTAAGCTTAACTCAGGAAATCATATTTCGTACTTTGAACTTGTGGGAATTGCCCAAAGCTTTATCATACTACAAAATACTCAATTCACATCAAAAACATAATTATAAATATGGGTAGCTTGAAAACATGTTTTTCATCATAATATCTCATTGTCATCATACATTCATCACAAATCTCATCTTTCATGAACTTTCCATCAATGGGCTTTTTAATTCATAAAGCTGGAAACATGATTTTTAATTGAGAACATTATAAAACTTGCCCATGCTTCATAATTCAATAGTAGAAATATAATCAAATCATACCCATGTAGAGAATTAGAAAATTCATGCATTTGGGTTAAAACCCCATAGATTAGTCGTAGAATATTCATGATTTAGAGAGGGATTAGGGATGGGTGTGAAAGGAATCACCCATTCATAATCCTACATACCTGTTGGTAACTGATTCTTACACTTCATTAGATGCCCAATAGGAATTTGAAGGGAAATTGAAGAACACTAGCTTAATCGCCCTCTCTAACCTTTCTACCTAGCATGCATGAATGAGTAAGGCCTAAAATGAACTTAACCCTTTTAAAAGTCATCATTTATAACTCAAAACGATATAGCTTACACCTTAGGAACTTAGAAATTATGGAAAAACCCTTACTAAGTTCAGAGAAAATAACTGCCAGGTGGTCCCAACGAGAGACCTAATGACTCATCCCCTCTGGCCATGACTCGTGGCATGGTCCATGAAGTAAACTACTCAACAAGTCTCCCGGGCTCATAAAGGAAGACCTCAAGACTCGTTGCCTAGTGACCACGACTCGTGGTCACCATCCGTGAAGTGCACTGCCTTAGTTTCAACAAAATCATTCCCTTCTTGGCCACGAGTGTTCCCATGAATCGTGGGAACTGACCGTGACCCGTCGGGTTCTCCCATCAAGTACCATGCCTATCTTCCTTCTTTCTTCTTACTCACCCACCCCATGGCTGACCTAACGACTTGTGGGGCTTGACTACGAGTTGTGGTCACGTCCGTGGGATCCCATTTCTCAATTTCCAAATTCCTCACCTGGTCTCCCCATGAGTCACATCATGACTCGTGGGCTGCTCTCACGGGTCACCTCATGACCCGTCTTGATACCTGATGCCATTTTTGAGTTTTTCTCCGTTTCAACTCCCAGATCTGATCTTTTGGCTTTCGGGGTATAACAATATCTCCCCCTTGGAAACATTCATCCTCGAATGTTGGAAAACATACAGAAAAGCAGAATGATGCAACTATCATATTCAAATACTGATCATTTAAACCAAAAACTGATGAAATGACTACCTCCAATTCAAACTACATTGCTAAAATGATTTGACTAATCATACATACATCCACATACATAAAAGAAATCTGGGCATATGAACTGATCATGAAAACTCAATAGAGTTTGAGAGAAAAACTTATACCTCAAGCTGGAACTAAGCTGGTAGAGAATAAACATGGGTATGTAGCTATCATATCCGCTTCAGCTTCCCACGAAGCTCCCTCCACATGATGATTCCTCCATAACACTTTAACTAAAGCTACTTCTTTGTTCCTTAGACTTTGAAACTGACGATCCAGTATTTCTACCAGAACCTCCTTATAACTAAGGCTGTCTTTTACACCAACACTATCCATTGGGAAAACTAGAGCTGGATCACCCAAACACTTCTTGAAGAGAAACACATGGAATACAGTATGCATGGAAGCTAATTCTGAGGGCAACTCCAACTCGTAGGCCACCTTGCCAATACGTCTCACGATCTGATACGGGCCAACATAGTGTGGACTAAGTTTCCCCTTCTTCCCGAATCTCATCACTCCCTTCATGGGAGATACCTTTAGAAATACCCAATCATCAACTTCAAATTATTCCCTTCTCCTCACATCAGCATAGGACTTTTGGTGACTCTGGCTAGTTCTAAACTTGTCCTTTATCAACTGAACCTTCTCCATAGCCTCGTGAACCAAATATGGTCCTATCATTGCCGCTTCACCAACCTCAAACCACCCAATGGGTGACCTACACCTACGCCCATAGAGAGCCTCGAAAGGTTCCATCTGGATACTGGAACAATAGTTGTTGTTGTATGCAAACTTGATAAGTGTAAAATGCTTTCCCAGCTACCTCTGAAGTCAATTGCGCATGCTCTCAACATATCTTCGAGGGTCTGAATTGTATGCTCTTCTTGATCATCTGTCTGCGAGTGAAATGCTGTTTTGAGCTTAACCTGCGTACCAAGCCCTTTTTGAAACGACCTCCAAAACTGAGAGGTAAATTGAGTACCTCTATCTGAAATGATAGATAAGGGCACTCCATGAAATTAGACTAGCTCCTAGATATAAAGTTTAACATAATACTCCACCGAATCTACGGTTTTGTTCGGTAGAAAATGAGTGGTCTTGGTCAACCTGTATACCATAACCCAGATGGAGTCATATTAGTGGGTGAGTCCGAGGCAAACCTATGATGAAGTCCATGTAAATTTCTTCCCACTTCCAAGTAGGAATGCTGATATCCTGAAGCACACCTCCCGGTCTCTGATACTCAAGCTTTACTTGCTGACAGTTCGGACACTTTTCTACCAACTCTGCGATATCCTTCTTCATGCCATTCCACCAATAGACTTCCCGTAAGTCACGGTACATCTTGGTGGCATCTGGATGGATAGAATATATGGATCCGTGAGCTTCGTGCAACATTCGATTCCTCAAATCATCAACATCTGGAACACATAGGAAACCCTAGTACCGAAGCATACCATCTCCCCATTTGGAGAAGACCTCTACCTTTGTCACGACCTGAACGGAGTCCCGGACCGTAGACACGAGACAAGGGACCCCGAGAGACCCCAATTCGACCCATGGCATAAGTATTCAACAAACTCGTACAATAAACATGAAAGAAACATAATTATAACTTAGCGGAAGTCTCATACAACAGCACATCATAATAACATCCGAAACTATACATACATAAGTCTGAAAGCCTCTAATCTGGACGAGTTGAAGGGACAAAACCCCAACTAACTCAACAATACTGAAACTAAAAATACATAAAGGAAAATGGTAGTCTAAGTCCTCGAAAGATGAGGACTCACCAACAAATCAAGTGCTAACTCTGGTAAGCGACTACGAGCGGGGCTGAACTTGAGAATCGGGTCCTGAATCACGAAATGCTGCAGCATAGAAAGTATGAGGTCAGTATGTGAAGTGTTCCGAGTATGCAAGGTAAGTAAAACGACTCTAGCAACGTAAATCATTTAAAAACATTCCGTGAATATCAAGGGCAACATGCATTCATTTTGAAATAGAAATGTTATCATGACATGACCATGCTTAACTTCACAACATCATGACCGACTCAAATGACTCAAATTTGAACATAACATTTACATCAAAAGCTGAACAATGAGTCAAACCTTGCTTTTTTAACATGCATGCATAAGATAATTATTATGAGTGATGAATATACAAACTGAATGATTTAAATTTTGGGAGACTCGTCACTTAACCTACATACCATGATAGAGATTACGTGGTCCCAAATATCATACTCAAGTGGGTAAAGCCATACATAACCTTGCTAGGGCGATGGACGATACCATGATATCGATATCAAGCTAAAAGGGAAATCGGGTCGGGGATATCTCACAAAGGATGTCCCAATAATATAATAGTATCAACCTACGTTGGCACGTAGTTCTGGGGCATAGGGTGTTCGACCCTCAATTCGTTCGGTGCTAGACTCTTCTCCCAAAAACATGCAATGCTCTACATCGTATATAACGAAGCTCAACATCGTCTATTGACGAAGCTCAACATGAAATCATGCATAACTCAAAATCATATAAAATGAAGCTCAATATTGTCTATTGACAAAGCTCAATAATGACCTACATCTCAATTATGAAATCATTCGTATGAGAAGCTTTATTTCAAAACATACCACAAGCTCTATCATAGGTGGGAGCATCTACTCCAAATCATGTGGTAAGATACATGTAGAATTATTTAACTCAACATACCACAAGCTAGAATTTGTAAAAAAAATTGGGAAACTTCACTTCAAAAATGTGGTAAGCTTATGGTGGGAAAATCATAACTTTAAATTATCGTGTGAGCATTGCCCAAAGCTTTATCATTCTAGGATCTATACATTTTTATTTTGAAAATAACATCATAATCATGGGTAGCTTTAGAAACATACTTTTCATCATTAAATATCAATATCATCATGCATTCATCATCGTTCACTACTTTTATGAACTTCTCATCCATGGGCATTTTAGATTCAAGATTTGGAAAACAATTTGTGTATTGAAAACAATTTAGAATCTGCCCAAGCTTTATAATTCATCAATATAAATGCAATCTAATCATACCCATGTATAGAAATTGTAGAATTATACAATTTGGGTAAAACCCCATACTTGATCGTCAACCTTTCATCATATTTTGATAGAGATTAGGCATGGGTGTGGAAGGAAGACACCCATTTAAAACCCTACATACCTAGAAGGGATGATTTTACCACCTCACCGATTGCACAAAGAGAAATTGGAAGAAAACCCTTTATAAAAGCTCATGATCACCACCTAAATTTTATAAACTTGCATGCATGGAAGGAATACACTTAGAATAGGTTTTCCCCTACTAAAATCCTCAAAACGAGCCTTAAACAACATAGTATAGGGCCTTAGGATGAAGGAATGATGGAAATACCCTTACTGATTACACAGAAAAATTGCTCATGGGACCAAACAACGGTGACCCTATGGGTCATTGGAGGATACCACGACACGTGGTGTCTACTCGTGCTTTGCACTGTCCAGGATAGACCTTGGCTCATACAATGACCTAAAAAATAGGTTGTTCAATCCTAAAATGGGCCTTGAGATAGGAGATAAAGCAGCCTATAGGTATCGCTGAACTACCCCTTCATTCTAAAATTGGTTCACCTGGAAACCGAAACTCCACCGCTCGGGTTCTACAGTTAATAGAAGCATAACATGCAAACAACCAATCCATGCCCAAAATAATGTCAAAATCAGTCATAGCCAATCTACTAAGTCTGTGGAGGTAACCTTATGCAATACTGTAATGGGGCAACCTCTATATACCGATTTCGCTACGACTGAATCACCATGCGGAGTAGATACAGAAAATGGTTCTGACAAAATTTCATGACTGACCACAAAGTTACTAGCAATGTAAGGTGTCAAAAAAGACGGTGTAGCTCCCAGATCTAAAAAAGCATAAGCGTTAATATGAAATACTCACAACATACCCGTAACCACATAGGGACAAGTCTCCTGCTCCTGTCGAGAGCCAAGTTCATAAAACCGGTTCTAGCGCTGGCCGCTAGCTGGACCAGGTGAAGCATCCTGCTGAGTAGGACGTGCCACTGGAGTTCCTGGAGTGTGGGCTCCACCACCCCTTGACCTGGCTACGGAGCAATTCCTGAGCCTGTGTCCAGGTTTGCCACACCCGAAGTACGCATCTGATCCCAACAAACACCTCCCTGGGTGGTTCTTGACACAACTAGCATAAGATGGGAATGTGCGCTCTGTGAGCATGCTACTCTGAACCCTCGAACCTGAGTCCCTACTCCTCTGATCATCTCGAGGCCTGGATGGGGTACTGGCTGAAGATGGTGCTGGTGTAATAAACTAGTGTCGGGACTGCTGGTGAGGCCCACCTCCTGGCCTCGACTGGGAGAACCTGTAGCTATCAGTTCTAGCCCTATTGACCTCTCTCTGCCTTGGATGAGCTGCCTCCATCTACTGGGCATAAAGGAATATCCGTGGGTAGTCCATATCCTAATGAAGAATGGCTGTTCTGCAGTCCTTGTCGAGATACTCGTCTACTCCCTGCACAAATCTGCTCACCCGCGACCTCTGGTCCATCACTAACTCCTGGGCATACTTTGACAGGTGAGTGAACTCAAGTGAATATTCTAACACTGTCATCTTTCCCTGTTTGAGGTTAACAAACTCAGTTGCCTTCAATTCCCTCATCTCCCGAGGGAAGAACCTATCGAGAAAGGCCATGGGGAACTCATCCCAGCTGATAGGGCCTTCTTTCGCTACCCTGCTGTCCTTCCATTGCTTATTTCAAATATTAGCAACCTCCTTTAGCTGATAAGATGCCAAATCAACACACTCCCCATTTGCCACCCCCATAACCTGGGTGACCTTTAAGATCCCTTCAATGAACTCGCGTGGATCCTCATCCAGCTTTGATCTCATGAACTCGGGAGGGTTCATCCTCAAAAAGTCTCTAATCTGAGCCGCCGCTACGTTGCCATTCTGTGGACATGCACAACAGCCTGCTGGTTGATCTGAGCGGTCAAGGCCTGTGCCAACATCTGAATAGCCACCCGAAACTCATCGTGGGCAGCAGGCTTTGGTGCCTAGGGCTCCTGAACAGGTGGGGTTTGCTGACGCCCGTGATCATTGACACCTCCGTGTCCTTCATCATTTCTGTTCCTCCTTTCTTTTATTCTTCTGGGAGCCATAATTATTTGCAATCGCGAATAGCACGAGTTAGAAGGATGGAGAGACTTTTCATCGCACGACATGGATCATGAAAGAAGGGAACATTTCCTAAAACATTTAGTAGCCTCTTCATCATAAGTATGGCACGCTTCACACCCATGAAAAGGACTCTACTTAACGCGGCTTTCAGACACCGTAGGACACTTCAAACCTATGGCTCTGATACCAAGTTTGTCACAACCCGAGAGTACACCCGAATTGTAGACACGGGACAAGGAGCCCCGTGGGACCCCAAGTCAACCCATGGCATGAGCATATAACTAAACCATTCATAGAAGGAGAAAGAATTAGCTTAATAGTCATGAACTAAATAAAATCGTGACATGAAATAAAAGAAACAACAACACCTAATCCAAGCGTAAATAACTTAATACAATAATTAGGTCTGAAAGCCTCTAATCACAATAGACGGGTTGAAGGGATAAGACCGCAACTAACCCCAAAATTCTGAAAACTAAAAGACAGAAAAAAATCCGAACATGAAGCCCCCAAATCATGAGGAATCATCACTGAGGACTGAGAGCAGAACTGAGAGCAAGCTAAGAGCGATGCTGAACCTGTGAACCGGGTCATGTATCATAAAATGATATAGCACAGAAAATATGTGGGTCAGTACTTGGAATGTACTGAGCATGCGAGGTATGCAAGACAATACTTAAAACATAAAAGTTATAGGAGTGGGGACATCATGATCATAAAGGCTAAACTCATAAGTATATCATAAGGCTCAAGATTTCCAAAATATTTGTAAACCTTTCATAGTCATAACATGAGAGAAAAACATTTCATGAACATAACTTGAGCCAAAAGAACATAATCATACATGCATTAAAACAATGAGGAACATTGGGTGATTTCTATAACCGACTACCCTATATGAGCACACATGGAGCCCGACCTGTAAGCCTAGTCGGGAGGCCGTTAATACCTTGACAAGGGTATGAACCATGAAAGGCGTGATATCACTCGTGAAGGCCCCGTAGGGCAAAAAGGGACAATCACTGAGGAGGTCCCAAACATAACCTACGGTAGCACGTAGTTATGAGATTCGGGGCGTAACTTAGGCCCTGAACCTACTCGGTGCTAAGTACTACTCCCAAAACATGCAACGTGCTCATAGAAATTCGTACATGACATGAATGGCTAGTTAAATCGTGATAATCATAACATGCTTGAGAATTCGTAATACTAGCAATGGAATTGGGCCTGTGGATCGGCCAAAATCATAGTTCATAATCATAAGCGACGTGTAGGCATTGCCCATAATTTCAATCATACTTGAAATGCTTAAGTTTATAGGAAACAGGATCATAATAACATAAGTAATTGAAAACATGCTTAAAATTCAAAAGTTCAAATCATGCTTGAGAAATCACCATAACCATGAATTTCAATAAAAACCCCATGATTTGGGCACATGTGCTTTTAGGGATTAAATCATCAAATATTGAATAAAATAAGTGAAAACAGCCTAATAATTCAAAAACCCATTATTTTAGACATACTACAACATGCTCATATAGATTTTTAAGGAAACATACATTTGGGTTATGACCCATAGAGATTTGGAAATTTTAAACATAGGATTATGGAGAAATTGGGCATGGGTAGGGATAAACCACCCATTCAAAACCCCACATACCTGGAACTTCTTGATTCTTAACTCCCTTGAAAATCACTAGATGGAAACATGGAGAAATTGAAGAAGAACACTTGAATCCCTTTCCTTTTTCCTCTCTACTCTTACATGCATCAAATGAGGTTTATCAGGAATGATTTCCCCTTATAAGACCCTTCCCTGACCTCAAAATGACGTAGTTTAGGTCTTTGGAGTGTAGGATATTACTAGAAGGCCCTTACTAATTCGCAGGAAATAACTGCCAGGTGACCCTAATGGGTGACCTGATGACTCGTCAGGACAGGCAACAACTAGTCGGGTCGCCCATCAAGTACACTGGATACCAGGTCGGATGGGCTCGTAATTGGTCACTCAAAGACTCGTCACAAGGGACCACGAGTCGTGGTCACCTTCCATCAAGTACACTGCTTCATCCTTAATAAATTTCCACAGGCTTCCTCATGACCCACCTCACAAGTTGTTGGGACTGGCCACGACTCGTGGAGTTCCATCCGTTTGGTGCACTGGTCAGAACTCCAACGTAACCCTAAATCTCACCCCATGGGAGACCTGACGACTCTTGGTAGCTGACCACGAGTCATACCCACGCCCGTGGGGAACTCAGCTCCTCAGCCCATTCCAGTCTCCCCACGAGCCACCTGACGACACGTCGGACCTCCTCATGAGTCGTCTAGTGAGTCACCTGCACTGCTGCAACATTTTCCCAAATTTTCCCCCTTTGACTCCTGGTTCAGATCCTTGGGTTCCCGGGGTATAACAACAATTCATCAATATAAATGCAATCTAATCATACCCATGTATAGAAATTGTTGAATTATACAATTTGGGTAGAACCCCATACATGATCATATACCTTTAATCATAGTGTGATAGAGATTGGGCATGGGTGTGGAAGGAAGACACCCATTTAAAACCCTACATACCTGGAAGGGATAATTCTACCACCTCACTGATTGTCCAAAGAGGAATTGGAAGAAAACCCTTTAGAAAAGCTCTTGATCACCACCTAAATTTTATAAACTTGCATGCATGGAAGGAATACACTTAGAATAGATTTCCCCCTACTAAAATCCTCCAAAACGAGCCTTAAACGACGTAGTATAAGGCCATAGGACAAAGGAATAACAGAAATACCCTTACTGATTACGCAGAAAAATTGCTCATTGGACAAAACAACGGACGACCCTACGGGTCGTTGGAGGATACCACGACCCGTGGTGTCTACTCGTGCTTTGCACTGTCCAGGATAGACCTCAGCTCATACAATGACCTAAACAATGGGCTTTTCAGTTCTACAATGGGTCGTTCAGTCATACAACGGGTCGTGCAATCAACCATTGTTTCCTTCATTAACCTAGGCACTTTCTCCAACCATGAGCCTTACCACGACTCATTAATAGAACCCACGAGTCGTGGTCTCATTCTGTCACATGCACTGACCACCTCACTAAGGTAACAACGGCTGCTCACCACGATCTATCGTACCTCACAATGGGTTGTTGGGTGGCCCGCAGCATCCCTGAAACTCAAGTCTAATTCTCACCACGGTTTGATACGACGACTCGTTGTAACCTACAATGAGTCATTGGATCGGTCATTGTCTCCCCTGAACCACAAGTAGATACCTTTCACCACTCACTCCCACAGGTCGTAGGTTGATCCCATGAGTCATGGAACCTCTCGTCTTGCAACAATTCCCAACTTTCAGTAATTTTGCATTTTTTTTAGCTTCCCGGGCCTACTCCTAGGTACTTCCGGGGTATTACAACCTTCTGATTTTGAATAGTATCCTTTAACTTTACAAAAATTGGGTCTTTATTTTTCCTAGCTTTTACGTCAGTGACAAAGGATGGTTCTGATCCGTATTGAGCAACAACACCGCCATCAGTCGAGTCAACTAACCTAACTCCCAATCATGCGAATCGATGCACATCCTTCACCAACTCCTTTTGCCCTCATCCACATTGGACACACTCTCCATAGAGAGCCTACTAAGTGCGTCCGCTACCACATTGGCCTTATCCGGACGGTATAGCACACTCATATCATAGTCCTTGAGTAGCTCTAACCACGTCCTCTGCCGAAGATTGAGATCCTTTTGCGTGAACACATATTGCTAGCTCTTATGGTCCGTAAATACATCCACGTGGACCCCATATAAGTAATTTCACCATATCTTCAATGCGAATACCACCGCGGCCAGTTCAAGATCATGGATCAGGTAGTTCTTCTCATGAACCTTCAACTATGTAGAGGCATATGCTATAACTTTCCCATGCTGCATCAATACACACCCAACTCCGATCCTTGAAGCATCACAATACACCACTAACCCATCGGTACCCTCCGGTAGAGTCAACACTGATGCTGAGGTAAGTTGAGTCTTCAACTCTTGCAATCTCTTCTCACAAGCCTCCAACCATTGTAATTTCACCTTCTCCTGGGTCAATTTGGTCAAAGCTGCTGTAATCGATGAGAAACCTTCAAAAAATCTCAGATAGTAGCCGGCTAAACCCAAAAAGCTTCAGATATCTGAAGGATTCACCGGTCTAGGCCAATTCTTCACTACTTCTATTTTCTGAGAGTCAACCATTATACCTTCTCTTGATATCACATTTCCCAAAAATGCTATAGAGTTCAACCAAAACTCACACTTGCTAAATTTGGCATATAACTGGCGATCCTTGAGAGTATGTAGCACCACTCTCAAATGAGCGGCATGTTCCTCCTCGCTCCAAGAGTATATCAGGATGTCTTCAATAAACATAAGCACGAACATATCTAGGTACTTCTTGAACACCCCATTCATCAAGTCCATAAAATCTACAAGATCTTTCGTTAGTCTAAAAGACATCACTACAAACTCATATTCGCCGTACCGCATCCTGAAAGCTATCTTCGGGATGTCACACTCCCGAAGTCTGAGCTGATGGTACCCGGATTTGAGATCTATCTTTGAAAAACACTTGGCACCCTGAAGCTAGTCAAATAAATCATCAATCCTAGGTAGAGCATACCTGTTCTTGACGGTGACTTTGTTCAATTGCTGATAATCAGTACACATTCGAAGAGAACCATCTTTCTCTCAGACAAAAAAAAATGGTGCACCCAATGGGGTCTTGCTTGGTCTAATGAAACTATTATCTAACAAGTCCTTCAGTTATTCTTCAACTCCTTTAGCTAGATTGGAGGCATTCTATAGGGAGGAATAGATATAGGCTGCATGTCGAGAAGAAGGTCAATACCAAAATCGACCTCCCACTTGGGAGGGATTCTCGGTAAATCATTTCGAAAGACCTATGGATACTCACGTACTACTTGAACGACTGAATAGTCGGGTTCTCATATTCAAAACCCTTAATCCTAACAGATGGTACACAAAACCCTTAGAAATCATCTTTCTGGCCTTAAGGTAGGAAATGAAATGACCTACAGGCACAAATGAACTACCCTTTCATTCTACAACTGGTTCACTCAAAAATCTGAACTCTACTGCCCGAGTTCTACAATTAACTGAAGCATAACATGCAAATAGCCAATCCATGCCGATAATGACATCAAAATGGGTCATCGCTAAATCTATCAAAACTGCTGAGGTAACTTTCTAAAGGACTGAGACTGGCCAACCTCTATATACCTGTCTAGCTATAACTGAATCACCTATTGGAGTAGAGACTGATAAGGGTTTTGACAAGACTTCGGGACTGACTCCAAAGCTACTGGCCATATAAGGTGTCACAAAAGACAAAGTAGCCCCTGGAAACAAAGCATAAACATCAAGATGGATAATTCGTAACATACCAGTGACCACATCTGGGAGACCTCCTTCTCCTGGAGGGATGCTAAGGCATAGAATCTATTCTGGTGCTGACTGCCAGCTATGCTAGTAGAAGCCCCCTGATGTGCAGAGCGTATGGGTGGGGCTGCGGAACTAGAAGCTGGGCCTCAGCCCTCATCATGATCCTACCTCATTGCTGGGAAATCTCTAAGCATGTGTCAAAGCTTCCCACACCCAAAACAAGCACCTGTACCTTCTAAACACTAACCCATATGACCCCGGCCATACCTGCGGCAAACTGGAATACTAAAATCTACGAGTCTACTGCTCTAACCCCTAGAGCCTGATGCTATCCCTCTCTGATCATGCCTAGTCATGGATGGCAACTTAACATTGAAGATGCTAGGGCTGAAGATCTCTGGTGGGTCTACTGCCGGTGCCCACCTCCTGACCTCGACTGTGAGAATCTATAGTTATCGGTCCTGACCCTCTTGGCCTCCCTCTCTCTTAGATGTGTCAGTTCCATCTGCTGGGCGTACAAGACTATCCAAGGGAAGTCCATGTCCTGGTGAAGCATGGCAGTCCTACAATCCTTATCCAAATAGTCCGCTACCCCATGAATGAATCTACTCACTCGCGCCCTCTGATCAGCCACTAACTCTGGGGCGTACTTTGATAGGCGGGTGAAGTCAAGGGCATACTCCTGCACCATCATCCTCCCCTGCTTTAGATTTACAAACTCAGCTACCTTTAGCTCCCTCATCTCACGAGGGAAGAATTTATCCAAGAATGCAACATGGAACTCTTTGGCCCGCTCCGGCGACCCTACTATCTTTCCATTGGCGAAACTAGATATGCGCGATCCCTTTCAACTGGTAGGAGGCCAACTCCATACAGTCCACTCTATTCACCCTCATGACTTGGGTGATCTTCAGAATCCCATCTAGGAACTCTAGCGGGTTCATCCTTCAAGAAATCCCTGACTTGAGCCGCTACTGCATTACAATTTTGTAGAACATGTGCAACGGCTTACTGATTGACCTGAGTGGTCAATGCTTGCGCAAGCATCTGAATATCTTCCTGAAACTCAGCATGGGCAACCGTCTTCGATGCTTAGTGCTCTTGAACTAGTGGGGCCTGCTGGTGCCCGTTTCCATTGCCTTTCTTGTGGTATTCTCCATTCTTATTCCTTCTACCATTCACTATTTGGGGAGCCATGATTCTGCAATCGCGAATAGAATAAATTAGAATGATAGGGAGACATTTCATCGCACGACATAGACCATCAAAGAAGGGAACATTTCCTAAATGTTTGGTAGCCTCTTCGTCATAAGTGTGGCGTGCTTCACACCCATGAAAAAGACTCTACTTAACGCGGCTTTCAGACACCCTAGGAGACTTTACACCTATTGCTCTAATACCGAGTTTGTCATGACCTGAACGGAGGCCCCAATCACAACACGGGACAAGGAGCCCCGAGAGACCCCAATGATCTTGGGCAGACTTATATGCCCAAGTGATACTCAAATGCTTCATTTCGTCTTGTTTATCTTCGTTATATGTGCATTCTCATGTGATTTGTAGTTAAAATGTGAATTTATACTAACCAACATGATTAGTGTTGTTTTGTAGGTAAAATGTAATTTTGGAAAGCTAAGATACATGTTGGTAAAAATTGAGAATGGACTTGGAAGCAAGGAGTGGAAAAGGTCAAGGAAGAGCAGCAAAAATAAGGGCTCCGCGATGGAGCCGTGTCACGTTGCCATCGCAGAGGCATTCTGCCTTGGGTGATTATTTTGGCCAATTCCAGTGAAGGTTCACGATTGCGCCGTGACACGTTGGCTGGCTCCACGTTGTAGGCCGTGGCACGCCAAGGAGAAATTGCTGAGGAATTTGATTCCAGTGAGGGTCCGCGTTTTCCCCGTCGCACGGAGGGAGTGCTCCGCGATACACTCTATGCCACGTTGCTTGTTATTCCGGGAAAAATTCTCACTAGTATAAATAACACACTTAGGTTTATTTTTAAACATTCTGACTTGGTTGAGCAAGAACGTGGGTTAAAGGCAGTTGAGGGGACGAAAATTCTAGGGTTCTTCTCTATCTCTTTCTCTTTTATCTCAATTGTTTGTATGATTTATACTCATTTGATGATGTTTAATCCAAAAATAAGTGGCTAAATTCACTTCTTACTATGGTTAAGAACAATTGTAGTGGGATGTAATTGTTGATCAATTTAGTTTTTATCTTTTCTTCAATGGTTGTTCTATCAATTCTTGTTCTTACTGCATTAATGTTTGGCCAATGTTGATGTATATCTAAAAAATCCAATTTTGATTTTGAAAAGGAAATAAATTGGAAAGATGTGAATTGGTAGGATATGATCTCTTCTTAGTTTGGGAAAATTGAGAATTGATTTACATTCAGAATAGAAATATATCTGAAAGTCTTATTAGTCAATTCAGGAATCGGTTTTGTATGGCTAGAACATGAAATTCTTTTATCACAGAAATGTAGGTTGAAGGTTCATGATTCTTAAGTTGGGTAGGATACCAAAGTTTCAATCCATAGGCAATAATTCTTGACTAGCAACCGAAGGAAAGATTAACTGAATTGTATCGATAAATTACTTCCCTGCATGTTCGTTTTAACCTCAGCATGCTCATTAATATTGTTCAGACCCACTTTAGAATTCTGTCTTAGATTCGTAGAAATTAGAAAACTCAAACTCTCCAAATATTGTTTAATTGGTTGTCTGCATTCTTAAAATTATAGTTCATTAACACTTAAGTTAATTATTACCTTAGTTCAGTCCCTGTGGGATCGATACTTGGCTTACTTAAGCCATTTTACTACTTGTTCGACCACGTGCAATTGCGTGTAGTCACCACAGGCGCCCAAGTTGACCCACAGAATAAGCATAAATCTAACACAAACAATGAATAATCAACTATATAATCATAGCAGAAGTCTAACATAAACATAACATCAGAATATACCTCTGAAGCTGAATACAACCATATGTCTAAAAAGCCTCTAAACATGACAAGTGATGGGACAAGACCCCAACTAACTCAACAAAACTGAAACTAAAATACATATAGGAAATCTGATTAGTATAGTCCTCGGGAGATGAGGACTCACCAACAACGTGCACTGCTATCTCAAAAGACTGACTACGAGCGGGGATGACTTTGAGAGTTGGGTCCTGTATCATGAAACGATACAGCATGGAGTATGCGGTCAGTATGTGGAATGTATCGAGTATGTAAGGTAAGTAAAACCGCTTAAATAATTAAAATCATTTAAAGACAATGCATAATGTAAAACATAGATATTAAGAATCTGAGAGTAGGGCTTGCATGCATTCTTTTTTAAATCATGATCTCATTGTAACATAACATATCACCATAACTGAATCGATTGACTCAAAGCTGAAATCTGATATTTATAGGTATAACTGAATATTGAGTCAAACCTGCTTTAGAACATGCATCAATGTATAAATCTTAAGAATAATGAACATGCATAACTGAAATCATGAGGAACAATGGGAGACTCATCTTTTAACCGACATACCACGATAGAGCTTACGTGGTCCAACTATCACATTCAAGTGGGTAGTCTTGCCAGGGCTAGGGACAATACCATGATATCGATATCAAGCTCGTGGGCCAATAGAGCTGAGGAGAACTCACAAGGGAGGTCCCAAAGTAATGTATAAGTATAAACCTACGTTGGCCCATAGTTCTGAGGTATAGCGTGATCGTCCCTTAGCCTACTCGGTGCTAGACACTACTCCCGAAAACATGCATATTCTCTACATCGTTATTCAACGAAGATCAACATTGTCTATTGATGTAGCTCAATAATCAAATACATATCAAAGCTGAAATTACGCATATGAGAAGCTTTAACTCAAAACATACCATAAGCTGAAAGATAATTAGGAGTCTTGGCTCCAAAACCATGTGGTAAGCATAGTTCAGGAAATTATATATCATACTTTGAACATGTGGGCATTTCCCAAAGCTTTATCATATTTGAAAGTACTCAATTAACATCGAAAACATGATTATAAATATGGGTAGCTTGAGAACATGCTTATCATTATAATATCTCATTATCATAATACATTTATCACAAATCTTATTTTTCATGAACTTTCCATCGATGGGCTTTTTAATTCATAAAGCTAGAAATATGATTTTTAATTGAGAACATTATAAAACTTGACCATGCTTCATAATTCAATAGTAGAAATATAATCAAATCATACCCATGCAGAGAATTAGGAAATTCATGCATTTAGATTAAAAACCCTTAGATTAGTCCTAGAACATTCATGATTTAGTGAGGGATTGGGCATGGGTATTAAAGGAATCACCCATTCATAACCCTACATACCTGTTGGTAGCTGATTCTTACACTTCTTTAGATGCCCAATAGGAATTTGAAGGAAAATTGAAGAATACTAGCTCGATCACCTTCTCTAACTTTTCTACCTTGCATGGATGAATGAATAAGGCCTAAAATGAACTTAACCCGTTTAAATGTCATCATTCATAACTCAAAACAATGTCTTTTAGGCCTTAGAAACTTAGGAATTATGGAAAATCCCTTACTAAATTCACATAAAATAACTGCCAGGTGGTCCTAACGAGGGATCTAATGACTCATCCCTTCTGTCCATGACTCGTGGAATGGTCCCTAAAGTACACTGCTCAACAGGTCTCCTGTGATCATAACGGAAGGCCTAATGACTCGTTTCCTGGTGACCATGACTTGTGGTCAGCATCCATGAAGAGTACTACCTTAGTTTCAACAAAATCATTCCTTGCTCGGCCACGACTATTCCCACGAGTTGTGGGGACTGACCACAGCCCGTTGGGTCCTTCCATCAAGTACACTGCCTGTTTTCCTTCTCTCTTCTTACACTCCCACCCCACGACTGACCTAATGACTTGTAGGGCCTGACCACGAGTTGTGGTCATGTCCGTGGGATCCCATTTCTCAATTTCCAAACTCCTCACCTGGTCTCCGCATGAGTCACATACGACTCGTGGGCTGCTCTCATGGGTCACCTCATGACCTTTCCTAATACCTGGAGCCAGTTTTGAGTTTTTCTCCATTTCAAATCCCGGGTATAATCTTTGGGCTTCTGAGGTATAACACCCAAATTTAGTTGATGGACAAGCACATGTTAGGGTTCAGAACCAAAAGAATTAATGTTGTTGGGACCCAAGCTCACAATTCCTATGAGGAGGATGTTCCTCAACCAAGATATAATGTGGAGTGTTAGTTCATGGTGGGCTAAATGATAGGTTCTTGTTAAGGATATCAAGGTTCCAACAACAGCCTTTGGCATTCTTGTGATGTGAATCAAGGATTGAGAGATAGAGTTGATGAAGGATGGAGAGATAGGGATAACCGATGGAGAAACTGTGAGCTTGAATAGGATGGGTATAGGTACCACTAAAGTTCAAACCCATACATTTCTCCTCTTAAAGCTGATGTAGCCCTGATGCATCCTAATTTGATTAATGCGGGTACTAGCCCTGATGTAACCCAAGATTGAGGAGATTCTAGCGAGAGTATTAAAGAAAGTGGAGTCCATCGATAATGGTGTAAAAGAATTAAAAGGGGAGGTGTACAACCTAGCCCAAATTGTAAGCTTCCACTCAGCTTCAATCAAACACTTGGAATCCCACATGAATCATTTATCCACCCAAATAAATACAAGAATGAAAGGAACCCTCCCAAGTGACACTATTCTGAACCCAAAGAAAGATGACCATTGCATGGCGATAGTTAGAAGGAGTGGAAGAATAGTCACACATATAGGTGAGAATCCCAAAGTGGTTGTTGCTTCCAAAACCAAATGAATAAGAATTGAATGATGATATGCCAAATGTACCTACTTGTGTTATTGATGAACAAGTGCTAGAGAAGAAAGAGGTTGAGACTCCTCCGAAAATTGTGAAATATGATGAAGAGGGCGAGGAGGCCCCAAGTGCAAAATGATAGAAACCTAATGTTCCACCTCTTTACTCGCAACGATTGGCTAAGAAGAAAAAGGATAACCAATGCAAGAATTTTATCGATACTACTGGTGGAAGCCTTACTCCAAATGTCAGGATATGCTAAATTTATGAAGGAGATTTTTAAGAAGAAAAGAGTTGTGGATGGGGGCACAGTGGAGGTGTACATTATTACAGTATGGTAATAGCAAGCAACCTTTCTCTTTGCGATGTAGGAGAAAACAACAACTTGATACCCCTTGTGATTTTCAAGAAGTTAGGATTGGGAAGATCAAAGCCTACCACAATAAGATTGCTCATGGATGACCGGTCTACCAAGCGCCCTGTGGGAATCCTTGTGGATGTGTTGGTCAAGGTAGAAAATTTCATCCTTCCAGCGAAATTTGTTGTGTTGGATTTTGATTGTAACATAGAGGTTCCCATCATCTTGGGGTGATTATTCTTGGTCACCAGGTGAGCTCTAGTAGATGTTGAGCTTGGCGAGCTAAAATTTTGGGTTGGTAGCAATGAGCTGACATTTAATGTGTGTCAACCAATGAAACCACCTAATGAATGTAAGGTGGCAGCTGTGATGGATGGTGGAGGTGAGCAGGGGAGTAATTTTGATGTGGAGAATAAACTTCCAGATGATTGATAATATTTTGAGGTGAAACCATCATGCCGCGATGTTATATGAAACGCTTCTTAGGAGGAAAGTCAAGTGTCTTTAATTACCTTTTTAATTCACATTTTTGCTGTTTTTGTTATTATAGGATGATTGGATTGTGGATAAAGTGGAAGAAAATAGAGCATGCGCACCTGCAAAATGCAGGTATGAACTTGCAAAGCACAGGTACAAACACACATTTGACCCAAAATAGCTGAGAAGAAGGTGAGAACCTGTGCCTCACCTATAAAATATAGGAAATCATCTATGAAGCATAGGTGTAGTACAGGTCAAATACAAAATACCTGGGAAAAAAACTTTCAAGAAAAGGTGACCTGCGTCTCACCTGTGAAATGCAAACCCAGATCATCGAAACGCAAATGTAGCACCAATTCAAAACGGTGCAACTAGGAATAATCATGAAAAAGAGATGAGACCTGTGTCTCACCTGCTAAACGCAAGTGTAGATCTTTGAGATGCAGGTGTACTGCACCTCCAAGGAAATGCACTAGAAAAATGAGGTCTATCTACGTTTGACTTGCAGTTCAAAGATCCAAATTTGCGGCTACAGGTCTATCGCAGGCGCAGATATGAGTTAGTTTTAAAGAAAAATTTTCCAACCATTTGACCAAACCCGACCCAAATCTGGACCATGGCTTTTAAACTTCTTTTCCCACTTCCTGAAACCCCTAATTTTCTACACCACATAATTTCTTAACCCACAACTACCTTCTTCATTTCCCACATTACCCCATTAACTCACCATAAATTCCACCCAACTTTTCACCTTCTTCCTTCCCATAAATTCCACTCTTCCTTCCCTTCTTCTACCATAATATACCATTTCAAACACAGAAAAAAAGAATAAATAAAAACTTGCGTTGGTCTCATCTTTGCAAAAAGCTTCAAGTTTCAGTTTAAGTTTCAATTTCATTTCAATTCTCACTCCATTTGGAATTTCTTTTAATTTTCATCTTTGTTTCTTTGAGCTTGATGATATGTGTAGCACAAAATTTATGATATTTTTCATATCCATGACTCATGTTTTCCCCATTTCCATAATGTATGCTCTTCATGTCTATATTGAAATTGATTCTTGTGGGTGTTTATGGGGGAGTTCAAAATTGCAAATTAAATGGGTAGGAATTCTTGTTTTATGATGCTATATCTATTGGGTGTGTTATATTCCTTGGATATTTTAGTTGGGGGTAAATTCTGAGTAACCTATTTGCTTGATATGAATGAGTTTTCCCAATGATGGATTGGGTAACATCTTTCTTAAGAAAAAATCATCAATTCCTCTTGTTTGCTTGATAATGTAGATGAAAAATAGGATAATGCCTGTGAGTATTGTGAATTGCTGAAATTGATGTGATGAATGTTGGTTGAATTGGTCACTTGGCATTTTCTGATGATATATGATGTAATGTCCTTCTTAAGGAAAATCGTTGAGTGGTTATAATGGTAAAAAATTGTTGTTTATAGTGTTAGAATATCTTTTGGGGAAGTCTAAGTACCCGTTAGATAATGATATTACTCATACTTGTTGAAAAATTTGAAGTGAAAGCATGAAAATTGAAGTCCAGGAACTGTTAAGCAGCTGTGGCCATAGATCTTGCTTTGCAGAACTTAGGTTGTAATGCATGTCTGGGTGTTGGGTTTCAGGCTCACTGCCCTACACCGACGTGCCGTAGATCTCCATTTGTGAAACTCAGATGTAACAAAGGTGTTGAGGCCATTTTGCAATAATTCTGCCCTGTGCTTGCGACACACCTGTGGGCTGCAGGTTCAAACCTGTATTTGGTGCTGAGGTCATTTTGTAGTGATTCTGCCCTGCATTAGTGATATGCAGGTGCTGGCAATGATTTTAATGGCTTCTTGATTTTTTGGCAATCCAATTTCTTTCTTTTTCTTTCCTTAGCTTAGCGTAACTATTTTCTCTTATTTTCCTTAATGAAAAATACAAAATGATTTTGGTTCGTGTTGTGGCACTCATATTGTCTTCTAGGAAAATGTCATCATCCAGGCAACAAGACAAGGGAAAGGCCTCAGCCACCTCTAAAATCAAAGGCAAGGAAAAAGCCTAAGAACCTCAAATCTTTGCTAACAGTGTAGAAGCCATCTGATTTTGTGTAGATGGAATGAAGGCATAGTACATCAAGTATCAGAATCGATTGATGACTCCAGGAAAACACTTAAATCTAGAAGGACAGGGGAAGGAGTTCCCCCACATCAACAAGAAATTTGCTGAGATAGACTGACACCCTTTCTTAGAAGCTTTACCTAGCTACTACCCTAACTTGGTGGTAGAGTTCTATGCTTCCTATCAAGCGATGCAAGACACGATAAAATATACGGGGAAGGTAGATAAGTTTCCAAATCTCCCATCAGTCAGGATTTGTTGAGTAGAGGTGGATATCACCCTGGATGTAATTAATTCTATCTATTAGGGTGATCCACTTGAATCGGGGATCGAGTTTGCAAAGAAAGTGGCTACTAAGGGAGATCAACTATAATGGGTGGCTCAATAATGGGTGATTCAGACTATTGCAAATGGAAAACCATTGTGGAGCACAATGGGAGGTGAAATTCCAAGGAAAGACCTCTAATTCAATGCCAAACTATGTCTTGACCTAGTGTGTTATCGTCTCATTCCCTCTAAGAACAACTAATGGATAGATATTGAGGTTGCCATCCTGATAGTATGCATAAAATCTAGGGTTCATCAACTTTGGCGAGGTGGTTCCCATACAAATGAAACTAAAAGCTCGATAGTAAGGTCTCTCCGAGCTCTTTCCTATTCTCATTAGCCAACTATGTGCATATGGGGAGGGGGGTCCCATATTTTGCTGATGACCATGCTAGCTCCGCTACAGGGGTCATTGATATTGAAAAGAAGAGGGACTCATATTCTCCCAAGAGTAAGAGGAAGTGAATGCAAACTTTGGTTGTCCCTGAGGACCCCACAACTCATGACTTTGAGAATGCCCAATTGTCCCCTCACCTTAATGATCCCATTCTCGAAATATCGGGACATGCTTGTGAGAAGGCGCCACCTTAGGGGTCTTCACCACCACCTTCATCCTCCAGGATGAGTAGGATTCAGAAGCTGGCCAACATGACCCACTCCCATGAGAATCAACTTGCAAAATTGGCCAATAAAAGAGGTCTTTGACAGCAGCTTGAACAAGCTGTGCTCTTGAGTCGATGTGATTGAAGGAGCAGTCTCCTCTGTCAAGGCTAATGTGTGAGAATTAAAGGGCCGAGCCCTCATATTCGGTACTGATATGAGCTTCTTAAATGAAGTAATGAACATCCCATACACATCACAAGACCCAATTTATGAGTTTTTGGGTGACTTGGAGGAGGATGCGCAGGAAGAAAATGAAGCTGATGGTGGTTAGGCAAAAGCTGAGGTTGATGATAATGGGGAGGAATAGATGGTTCAGGGAATTATTACCCCTCCTTATTGTTAATTTATACATTGGGTACAATGTGTAATTTTTAATTGGCCCGGGGGGGGGGGTCTGTGCTCTTTTTCTATTGATCGTTGACTCTTGTTGTCCTTGTCGGGCTCGCTTGTTTATTGATGTTTTGAATATTTTGTATTGTTGTTTTTATGAATGAATGCCCTCGTCGGGCTTGTTTTGGATCAATTAAAATTATTGGGTTGATTTTCTTGTTATGATGATATGCGTTACAATTGACGGGTTAATTTTAAATGCCAATTAATTCTTGAATCGTGCTTTGTAATTGGCTTTATAGATAGTACATAGTGGTAAACATCTAGGGTTTTCCTTATTCCACATTTCTTTTTCAAGGAGCAAATTTTGTTTTTCTCTGTGTGTCGAATCAGGTGACATTTCCCTATAATAGATTGAGAGACAACTTTCTAACAGAAAAGGCCAAGTTTAGTTTATCTTTTGAATCATTATTGCACTTACTTTAAGAGGTATCGCCAATTTTTTTATTGGCGTAGTAAAATGATTTTTGAAGTTGAAAGGGGCAAAAGTGTTTGAAAAAGAGAACTCTCTTGTCATGAATTGTACATTTTTTGTTTGACTTTTTGATTCATAAAACGAGTGTGAAATACTCAAAATAGCTTTTCTAAGGTCATACTTTGAATTGATTGTGAAAATAGGTGATCTTCTTGGAGTGTGATGCCTTGTGCGGTGAGATTTTTAACTTAATTCTTGTGTATGCATATTGTCTAGAACTTTTCCTGAATGTGATTCAAGGTGAAATCTATGATGTAGCTGCACTTGGGAAATGACCTTAGGCTCTTTTAGGTTAGTCACTTCACCACAAAGTGACCTCCTTGAATATCAACCTTTATTAAGCACTGTTTGAGCCTTAAGCCCTTTTTTGTTGACCACATTACAATCCTTACACCCTTTTTAATCCTCCTCTTTGGTACCCATCTTCCCTAATTTATAGTGATAAAGGAAAAATAGGGTTTGATGTCCAAGATTTGGGGATATAAAAATGAAAATATGATGTAGGCAAAAACCTATGTTTGGAAGTGTGCATAAATAGGAAAAAGAGGAATGAGCTTCAATGTGAGGTAGCACCTATTGCTTGATGGAAGAACAAAACAGCCGGTTGAAAAACCCTTGATCAAAGGAAGAAAAAGAAAAGTTGAATGGTACTATCTCCTATTTAGTTCAGGCATAAATGCAGAATTTAAGTTGTTGAGAGGGTAGTTCATGAGGAAAAATGTGAAGGGTGACAAGGGAGAGATAAGGTGAAGTAGACTCGATAAGTGTAGCGGGATGTTTAAATATTTTCACAGAAGACATTAAAGTTGTTCTAGTCACTAGACGTAAATGTTGTCCTACTCTTACTCCTAGCCTTCATTATAACCCACAAATCCTTAGTGATTCCAAGTGTAGAAACTCTACATTAGTGGCGAGTTACATGAAGGAAAATCCTATGGTTCAATGTATACGCACTTGAATATCTTTGAGAGAGTGAGTGTCTTTGCATCATTTTATAATCCCTAATGTGTGAATTGCATGTATGTGAGTGGGATTTTCTCTCTTTTGGTGAGTGGCATCACTTCCTTGGAGTAAATACTAAAATTGTGCTTTCAATTGAGAGGTATGACTGCGACAAGTTGTGTAGTGAACTTCTAGGCAAACCTTGAATGTTGATTGTCAATGACTTGAGATTCTTTTTTATCTTAACTTAATTGAATATGCCCGTGTTCAAAATTGAAATAATGAAAATGAGTTATGCCAAATGATTGGTTACCAATTGAATTTGTGCAACATGTTTTGAGTCTTTTTATTTGCTTGAGTTGGTGTGTGATTTTGGGGTTGTCTTAAGTTTCAGTGGTCTCATGTACAGCTCTTATGATGTAATATGCTTAATTCAATTCTAAGTTGTGAGTGAATGCCTTTCTTGAGGACAAGCAACGGTTTAAGTTTGGGGGAAATGAATTCAATATTGTTTCGTTTGCCCAATTTCATTTAACTATTTGAATTCAATATTGTTTCATTTTCCCCCTATTTTTAGTTTTCACATGTTAATCAATGATGCATACTAGTTTGAATTAATTTATAATTTTTGGATTATCTCTCTCAATTCCTTGTGGGATTTGACCCTGACACCCGTCGGTTATTTTGATGTCTTTAAAGTGCATGCAAGCGCATGTGACGTCAAGTAATATAGGCTTATTAAGTCCAAATATCGTACCCATAGGGACTTGTCAATTTAATCATTATAAGGTTGTCACTTTGATTTCACTAATCTATGAAACAAATAAATTAGAGATTTTTTTGGAAACTTAAAATACTAAACTCCAAATGTAAAGATTAACTACAAACGAATGCAAACTTGATTGTAATTCGATAATGATGACAAACTAGGGCAATGTCACTTGGTTAATTTTAGGTTGAGTTTTCCAGACGTAACTAAACTAGCATGATTCTTCCTACGGTTGTTAGTTGCAAATTACTATCCCATTTCTTGGCACTATCCTTAGCATCCAAGAACTATCTCATGCACCCTAACGCCTATATCCTATGGTCACAGGAGAACATGAAACGATGATTATGCCAACTTGTATTTAAACTAAACGGGGTTTAGGGTATATCCCTATCCTCAACAACAACTTCTATCCGATCACCAATGAGTTCAAGGGTCTTTGAATTTTCGTTTTGTATTTATTTTTAACCTTTTCGATTCCCTTTCCCAAGTTCAATTGAATCCAACAGATTACTTACAAATTGATCAGTCTCATAATAATAAATTAAAACAAATAAATACAAACAACCATAAAGAAGAATCAAAACAAAGTATATTACGCTTTAAAACAGTCAACCATCCACCAAGGCCATAACCCTAGATTACAAGTTTAGCCACTCATAGACAAGCGGAAAATTGAATAAGCAGTCATCATTATACAAAAATATGATAAAGAAAAGAGAAAAACTAAGTAAAACTTGTATCTCCTCCAAAGCTGCATTACAATCTGATCAATCAATAAAAAGATATGATGAAATATGTGCTAAAAATGATCTAAGGATTATATTTATAGTTGAGCCTTCAAATGATGCTTCTTCCCTTCAAGACTTGGCTTTAAAATCAATATTTTTCGCTCTAGAGTGTCCCTGGCGCGAACGCCCCCTCTATCTCACCACCCCAGCCATAGCACCAGAAATTTTTAGTAATTTTCAGCTCCAGAAAGGCCCGGTATGCCGCCCCAGCCATAGCACCAGCCTGAGATTTTTTTTCTCTGAAGTTTGAGTGCTGGTGCGAGGTGCCAGCCATAGCACCTAGATGTGAATTTATTTCTCTGAAGTTTGGGACTTGGTGTGGGGTGCAAGTCATAGCACCATACCCGTCATATTTTCAAATCTTCATTCCTTGTATCATTTTGAGCTCCTTTCGCCTAGTATTCTGCTCAAATCAACTAAAATCGTTTGTTAGCACATAAAACACATATATATGAATTTAAGCATAATTTAAGTATTATGAACTCAAAACAGGATTAAATGTGAATAAAAACATGGCAATTGGGCATCAAAATATGCCCAACATCATATTTTAATTTTCGACAATGACCGCAGCCACCTCCTTTAAATGGGAGAGATGTATTGAGTGTTATCAGACATGGGACATAGAGCCACGAATGGTTCCAATATAACCCACGACACATACATACCATGATTAAGAGCACATAACTAAGGGGAGTTAAAACATAAGCCATCACATCAGTGAAAGTCTATAATCTTAATAAGTGTAAACAGGCTACAAGCCAACATCGCTGAATATCTATACATACTATTTGAAAAGCCTCTAGTCATAGATGAGATGATAGGAGAACACCCCAACTAGCTCTACCTAAATTTAATAACTGATAGACATAAGAGAAAGGGCATTTAACAAAACTGACATCCTCGGATCATGAGGACTCACCCAAGCAGAAGCTGAACTAGATTGATGCCAGAGTGAAGCTAACATCGGAGCTGAGACTGATCACCAAAACTTATATCATGAGATGATATTGCATAGAAGTATTCATTCAGTACTTTGAATGTACCGAGTATGTAAGATAAATAATGTATGAGAGCAAGGAGAAAATGCTAAAATCATAGTTGTGATATAGTTAAAGCATGAGGTACTCATAATAAACTGAACTTAATAACCCAAGGTTTTGAAAGTAATTATATGGTTTAACATGTTTGAAATCATAAGTGAAAGCTCATAAATTGATTAGTAGGTCAAGCATACTTTAAAACATGGTATCATAAATCTTGAACATGAACATCTTAATACTTGAGGAATAATGGGCGACTCATCATAACCGACACCATCATGAGGAGCATATGATACCCAACTATCTCGCTCAAGTTGGCAGAGCCGTCCTAAGCCTTGCTAGGGAAAGAATGATATAGGCGTGATATCACTCGTGAGCCCCATCGGGATGGGGGAAATATTCTCTGGCAAGGCCCCAAACATGATTATATGGCTACGGTGACACGTTCCCTAAGACCCGGGTGCGTTGAATCCCGGTCTACTCGATGCTAGATACTATTCCCAGAACATGCATATTGTTCATAGTCATAATCATGAAACAAACTTTTTTTTACATGGGCTATTTAGAAAAATGAAAATCATAATCATACTTGTTATACCTGAACTAGCAATGAAAGCAATGCTGTTAATTCGACCATGATATATAAGCTTGAGACTCATGAAATCATACATAATTGAGTAAACTCATCATAACTTGAAAATCATAGGTTCATGAGAGATACATGTAGAAAACACACATATATAATTATAAAACATGGATTAAATCATGAGATAATAGAATCAATAGAAGATAATTAGAGTTTTTATCAAATTTGGTCTAACCCTAGAAATTCATAAGCATGATTGGATACTTGAATTTATGAAATTGAGATGAAATTGGGTATAAGGGTGGAAGAAATCCCCCAGGGAATATTTTTCCTCAAATATAGATTAAGTAGAGTGGAAGGTTAGGGAAGGAACAATAATTCCAAAAATAAATAGCTATAACTGAAAACTGATGGAGAGACTAACTCTAAACTAAAATACATGACTGAACTGAATTCATGAAACATATATGCATACCTGAAGGGAACTGAGAGACATGAACTAGATATGAAACTAAATATAGTACTAAGGAGGAAACTAGTACCTCATACTGGAACTGAGTTGGAAGGGAAAAGATGTGGGCATCTAGCCATCATATCTGCTTCGGCTTCCCATGTAGCTCCCTCAACTAGCTGATTCCTCCACAAAACATTTACTGAAGCTACCTCGTTGTTCCTCAACTTGCGAACCGATGATCAATGATCTCAAATAGAACCTCCTCATAGGTAAGACTATCCTTCACACCGATACTCTCTACTAGAAAAACTAGAGCTAGAACACCAATGCACTTCTTCAGTAAGGACACATGGAAAACTGGATACATCGAAGCTAACTCCACTGGTAACTCCAACTCATAAGACAATTTGCCAACTCATCTCACAATCCTAGAAGAACCAACATATTAGGGAATAAGCTTCCCTTTCTTACCACACCTCATAACTCCCTTCATAGGAGACACCTTCAGAAACACCCAAGCATCAGTCTCAAACTCAAACTCTCTCCTCCTAACATCTTCATATGATTTATGATGACTTTGAGCTGTTTTTAGCATCTCTCTGATAAGCTGAATTTTCTCCATCATCTCATGAACTGAATCTAGCCCTATCAACAGAGCCTCACCTACCTCGAACCTTCCAATGGGTAATCTACACCTCCATCCATAAAGAGCCTCAAAAGGGGCCATCTGAATTCTAGAATGGTAATTGTTATTGTAGGCAAACTCAATGAGAGGTAAGTGGTCATGCCAACTACCTTTGAAAGAAATCACACACACTCTCAACATGTCTCAAGAATCTAAATGGTCTGCTCATCCTAACCATCTGTTTGTGGGTGAAAATACGTGCTAAGCTTTACCTGAGTATTAAGACCCTTTTAAGATAATCTCCAAAACTTAGGTGAACGAATAACCCTATCTGAGGTGATGGACAATGAAACTCCATGTAACTAAATTAACTCTCGAATGTAAATTCTAGCATAGTCCTCGGCTAAATCTATAGTTTTTACTTGTAAGAAATCTGTTGACTTGGTCATCTGGTCTACAATCACCCATATAGAATCATGTTTGTCGGGGCATTCGTGCAATCCTGTAAAAAAGTCAATATTGATATCTTCCCACTTCCAAGTAGGACTATTGGTATATTGAAGCATACTTCCTTGTATCTAATGCTCAACCTTTACCTGTTGGCTATTCGGTCACTTAGCCACAAATGCTGCAACATCCCTCTTCATGCCATTCCACCATTGGACCTCTTGTAGAACATGGTACATTTTGGTGGCACCTGGATGGATAGAATATTTGAGATTTGCGAGTCTCTCTCAACATCCACTCTCAAGTCATCCACAGTCAGAACATACAAATGACCCTAATACCGGAGTACACCATCTCCCCCTTCGGAGAAAACCTCAACTTTCTGATTTCAGACAGCTTCCTTCAGCTTCACTAAAACAGAATCCTCATCTTGCCTTTCCTTAGCCTCCATTACTAATGAAGATTCTGCACTATTCTGAATAATAACGCCACCATCTGACGAATCGGTAAGGCGAACCCCCAAACGAGCTAGCCTACGGACATCCTTCACAAATTCTTTTCTCCCATCCTCAACATAGGAGACACTCTCCATTGACATCCTACTAAGAGCATCCGCCATTAAATTGGCCTTGCCCGAATAGTACAGGACACTCACTTCATAGTCTTTAATAAGCTCAAGCCATATCCTTTGCCAAAAATTCAAGTCCTTCTGAGTAAACACATACTAAAAACTCTTGTGGTCTGTGAACATATCCACATGCACCCCATACAAGTAGTGCCTCCAAATCTATAGGGAAAACACCATTGTTGCTAACTCAAGGTCATACATCAGGTAATTGCTCTCATGAGTCTTAAGCATCCTAGAAGCATAAGCAATGACCTTTCCCTATTGCATCACCATAATCGAAGGCCTATGTGAGAAGAATAACAATATACCACAAAGCCATTCATGCCCTCTGGTAGGATCAAAACTGGAGACAAATTGTGTTAAGTCTTTAACTCTTGGAAGCTCTTTTCATAATTGGACTATTGAAATTTAGCCTTCTTTTGAGTCAACTTGGTCAAGAGTGCTGCAATGGATGAAAGTTCCTCTATGAACCTCAGATAGTAGCTAGCTAAGCCCAAAACGCATCTAATGTCAGAGGGCTAACAGGCCTAGGGCAGTTCTTCACCACCTTAATCTTTTGAGAATTTACCTGCACACCTTCACTAGACACCACGTGACCAAGAAATGCAACTGACTTCATCCAAAACTCGCACTTTCTAAACTTAGCAAACAACTGATAATCCTTAAGGGTCTGCAACAGAATCCTCAAATAAGTAGCATGGTCCTCCTCACTTTGAGAGTATATGAGGATATCATTTATGAAGACAATGATGAACATATCTAGATACTACTTGAACACCTTGTTAATCAAATCCATAAAATTTACAAGGGCATTCATTAGTCCAAAAGACATAACTACAAACTCATAGTGATTATACCGAGTCCTAAAGGCTATCTTTAGAATGTCACTCTCCCTAACTCTGAACAGATGAAAGCCAGATCAAAGGTCTATCTTTGAAAAACACTTAGCACCCTAAAGTTGGTTAAACAAGTCATAAATCTAGTAGAGGGGATAAATATTTTGATTATGATCTGGTTCAACTGACAGTAGTCAATGCACATCCTAAGTAAACCATCCTTCTTCTGCATGAAAAGAATTGGAGCACTCCACGGGGACTTACAAGGACTGATGAAACTCTTTTCTAAGAGATCTCTCAACTATTCCTTCAACTCCTTAAGCTGGACTGGAGCAATTCTATAAGGAGGAACCGATATGGGCTGCATATCTAGAAGAAGGTAAATACCAAAGTCAATCTCTCACTCGAGAGGGACTCCTGGTAATTCATCTTCGAATACCTCTAGAAACTCACATACAATAGGAACTGACTGGAGTGTTGGGGTTTCGAACTTAGAATGCTTAACCCGAACTAGATGGTATACAAAACCCTTGGAGATCATCTTCCTGGCCTTAAGGTAGAAGACAAAGCGACCTACAGGCACAACTGAACTACCCTTCCATTCTAGGACTGGCTCCCTTGAGAATCGAAACTCTACTGACTAGGTTTAATTGATAGAGGCATAGCAAACATACAACCAGTCCATACCAAAGATAACCTCAAAATCTGTCATGTCTAACTCCACTAAGTTGGCTGAGGTGACCTTTTAAAGAACTGTGATAGGGCAATTTCTATACTCATCGAGTTATAACTGACTCACCGAAATGGGTATATACTAAGAAGGATTCTGAGATTGACACCAAAACTGATAGCAACATAAGATTCACGAAGGATAATATGGTCCCTAGATCTAGCAGTGCATAAACATCAAGATGAAAAACCCGTAACATACCCATGACTATATCTTGTGAGATCTCCTGCTGCTGATGAGATGATAGAACCTATTCTTGCACTGGCAGCCAACTGTACTAAAAGATAAGCCTTGCTAAGGTGGGCGAAATACTAAAGGTACTGAAGTGGTGGCTAGGGCACGACCTCTACTATTACTTAGTCTAGCTGAAGGACAATCGTTGCATATGTGCCCGAATTTCCCACACCCAAATCAAACATCTGAGCCAACCAAGCACTCTCCTGGGTGGTTCTTACCTTATTTCCTGCAAGTTGGGAAAGTGCACTCCCTTGACATGCTCCTCTAAGCCCTAGAGCCTAATTCTCCATCTTTCTGATCACCTCTAGGCCTAGATGGGACACTAGCTGATGATAGAGCTGGGTTGATGACCTCTGGTAGGATTGTGGGCGAGGTCCACCACCAGACCTCTATTGACAATACCTAAAACTCCTTGTCCTAGCCCTCTTTGCTCTCTCTCCCCTTATCCTTCATTTTCTCCTCCTCTATCTACTGAGCGTATATCATCAATCGAGAGATGTACATATCACAAATAAACATAGGGGTCCTGTACTCCTTGACTAGTGAATATGAGACCCCATTCATGAACTTTCTCATACGAGCCCTCGGTTTTGCAACCATCTCCAGAGCATACTTGGACTGTTGGGTGAACTTTAAAGCATACTCCCGAATAGTCATGTCATTTTGCTTCAAATTGACAAACTCTGATACCTTTCTTTCCCTCAACTCTTAGGGGAAGAACTTATCCAAGAACCTCATAATGAACTCCTCCCAACCAATAGGAGATGCACCTACTCTACAGCCCTTCTTCTACTAATGAACCAAATGTGAGCTACCCTCTTCAGTTGATAGGAGGCCATGTCTGCACTCTCCTCTCCCGAAACTCCCATAATCTAGGTAATATTTTTGATCTCCTTAATAAAATATTATGGATCCTCATCCATCTTAGAACCATGAAATTCTGGCAGGTTCATCCTACTGAAGTCTCGCACTCCAGCCACTGCCGCATTCCTATTGATGTTCATATAAGCCACAACTTGCTGGTTGAGTTGGGCTATCATAGCCTATGCCAACAACTAAAAAGTATCACAAAACTCAACATGAGTCACCTACTCATGCAAAGGATCCACTAGAGCTGGCTGATGCGCATATCGATTGCTATTCCCGTGGCCATTGCCATTTTCATTTCTTCCTCCATTTACTCGATGAGCAGACATGTTTTTGAAAACGTGTATAGCACGAGTTAGAGGAGTAGAGAGAGTTGAGCTTTACTGCATGACATAGATCATGAAAGAAAGGAAGTTTCCTAAAATGTCTAGTAACTTGTTCCTCATAAGTGTGGCTTGCTTCACACCTATGAAAAAAACTCTACTTAATGAGGCTTTCAGAAACCCTAGGACACACCTAAAACTTGTTGATCTTCTACCAAGTTTGTCACGACCCAAGCATGGACCCCAAACCGCGATACAGGACCTAAAGCCACGAATGGCTCTATGACGACCCGAAAGCACACCCAAATCGTAGATACAGGACAAGGAGCCCCGAAAGACTCCAAGTCAACCCATGGCGTGAGCTTATAAATAATTCATTCATAAAAGGCGGAAAACTTAACTCAATAATCATGAACTAACTGAAAATCACAACATAAGAGGTAAGGAACAACAAAACAAAATACGAACAGTAAGGGTAGAATACTACACATAAGTATGAAAGCCTCTACACTAGATAGATAGGTTGAAGGGAGAATACCCCAACTAACCCAAACATTCTAAAAGAAAAAACACGTAAGATAAGTAAACAGGTCTGAACATGAAGCCCTTGAATCATGAGGAATCCCACTGAAGACTGAGCAGAATTAAGCGCACGCTAGGGACGATGCTGAACCTGCGATCCAGATCCTGAAAATTTGTGGGTTAGTACTTGGAAGGTACTGAGTATGTAAGGTATGCAAAAATTTGCTTAAAACATAAAGGTTATAGGAGTGGGGACATCATGATCATAAAAACACAAAATCATAAATATATCGTAAGGCTCATGATTTTCCAAGTACATTCGTAAACCTGTCATAGTCATAACATGCGGGAAAATAGTTCATAAAACATAACTTGAGTCAAAAGAACAAAATCATGCATGCATCAAACCATGAGGAACAATGGGATATTTCTATAACCGACATACTACACATGAGCATACATGGAGCCCGACCTGTAAACCTAGTTAGGAGGTCATCTATATCTTGCCAAGGATGTGAACCATGAAAGGAGTGATATCACTCATGAAGGCCCCATAGGGCATGGGTGACAGTCATTGAGGAAGTCCCAACATAACCAACGGTGGCACGTGTTTTGAGATTCGGGGCGTAACCTGGGCCCCGAACCTACTCGGTGTTAAGTTCTACTCCCAAAACAATGCAACGTGCTCATAGAAATTCATATAAATTCATACATGACATGCGTGGCTAGTCGAATCATAACAATCATACATGCTTGAATGTATAGACCTAGCCATGGATTTGGGCCTGTGAGTCAGCCAAAGTCATAGTTCATAAGACTTAAGCAACATGTGGGCTTTTTCCCCATAATGTTAATCATGCTTGAAATGCTTGAATTTATAGGAAACATGTTCATGGTAACATGAGAAATAGAAGACTCGAAGACATGCTTTAAATTCAAAAATTCACACCATGCTTGCGGAATCATCATGAATACAAATTTTACTAAATAGTCCTTCATAATTGGACATCCATACTTTTAGAGTCTTAAATCTTGAAATATAAAATATGTACAAGTAAAATCATCCCAAACACTTCAAAACCCGCTAATGCAACATAATACCACAAGCTCAGGTAAACTTTTGAGGAATCATGCAAACGGGGTTAAGACCCATAAGAATTTAGCAAATTCAACATAATAAATAGGGAGAAATGGGAATGGGTAGGGACTAAACTACCCATTCAAATCCCACATACTTGGAAATTTTGAGACCTTAACTCCCTTGAAAACCCCTAGGTAGAATCTTGAAGAACTTAAAGGTGAGCACTTGAATTCCTTTCCTCCTTCCCCTCTTCACTTACAAGTATCAAATGAAGTTTATCATGGCTGATTTATCTTTAAAATACCCTGTCCAACCTCAAAATGATACAGTTTAGGTCTTAGGAGTGTTGAAAATTACGAGAAGGCCCTTACTAATTCGCAGGAAATCACTGTCAGGTGACCCTAATGGGCGACCTGATGACTCGTTGCCAGGAGCAACGAGTCGTTAGGGGACTGCAAAATTTCCCTTTTCTCTTAATGGAGGACATGATGACTCGTCCCCAGGTGAAATGACCCGTTACCAACCTTCGTTAAGTACACAGGATCACCCTCAAAATTCTTCTCTAGGTCCTCCCCACGATTGACATCACGACTCGTGGTGGCTGACCACAAGTCGTTATATCACCCATGGAGACCTCGAGTACCTTCACCAACACAGGCCTTCCCATGAGTCACTTAATGACTCGTAGGGCTCCCTGACGAGTCATCCAATGACTCGTCTTGCACTGCTGTAATATTTTCTAGATTTGTTTCCCATTTTACTCTCGGGTCTGATCCTTGGCTTCTTGGGGTATAAAAACATTTCCCCTTGGAAACATTAATCCTTGAATGTTAGAATCATGCAAAAAACTCAGAATCAAACAATCACCATATGCAAATACTGATCATTTATGTCGAAACTAGAGGAACAACTACCCCCGAAAGGAATTACATAGCTGGAATGAATTCAGACATCACGTATATATATAATATCATAAAACAAACTCGCACGCATGAACAGAACATGAAAAACTGAATAGAGGTTTAGGGAAAAAATTGATACCTCAAACTGAAGCTAAGCCGGTAGGGAACAAATGGGGGTATTTGTCCCTCATATCCGCGTTGGCCTCCCACGTGGCTCCCTCGAAATGATGATTTCTCCATAACATCTTTACTGAGGCTACCTCCTTGTTCCTCAGTCTCCAAACCTGACGATCCAAGATTTCATTATTAATTTCCCCATCACTAAGATATCCTTCACACCAACACTTTCCATCGGGACCACTAAGGCTGGGTCTCCCAAGCACTTTTTCAAGAGAGATACTGAAATACGGGATGAACTGAAGCCAACTCTGAAGGTAGGTCTAATTCATAGGTTACTTTACCCACTCTTCTCACAATCCGCTACAGGCCGATATAGGGGGGGGATGAGTTTCCCTTTCTTTTCAAATCTCATTACTCCCTTCATCGGTCATACCTTCAGAAACACCCAATCATCGATCTCGAAGTCAAGCTCTCTCCTCCTTACATCCGCATAATAATTTTGGAGACTTTTAGCAGTTTTCAGCCTTTCCCTTATCAACTGAACTTTCTCCATGGCCTCATGCACTGAATCTGGACCTACTAATGAAGCCTCGCCAACCTCAAACCACCCAATGGGCGATCTACACCGTCGCCCATAAAAAGCCTCGAAAGGTGCCATTTGTATGATGGAGTTATAGCTATTGTTGTAAGCGAACTCAACAAGAGGCAAATGCTTGTTCCAAGTACCCTTGAAGTCAATAGTACAAGCTCTCAACATTTCCTCCAGAGTCTGGATAGTCCGCTCCGCCTGACCATCGGTTTGCGGATGAAATGTTGTGCTAAGCTTGACTTGGGTGCCAAGTCCCTTTTGAAAGGACCTCCAGCACTGGGAGGTGAACTGAGTACCTCTATCGGATATAATGGAAAAGGGCACTCCATGCAACCTAACCAACTCTCGAATGTACAACTTTGCATATTCTTCTGCTGAATCGGTGGTTTTGACCTGTAGGAAATGAGCAGCCTTGGTCAACCTGTCCAACACAACCCAAATGGAGTCATAATGTCTACGTGTGCAGGGCAAACCTGTTTACAAAGTCCATGTTGATCTCTTCCCACTTCCAAGTAGGAATACTGATATCTTGAAGTATACCTCCTGATCTCTGGTGCTTGGCTTTCACTTGTTGGCAATACGGGCACTTGGCTACAAATTCCACATATCCCTCTTCGTGCCATTCCACCAGTAGATTTCCCGCAAGGCGTGATACATTTTGGTGGCACCTGGATGGATAGAATATCTGGATCCGTGAGCCTCATGCAACATCTGACTCCTCAAATCACCCACGTTAGGAACACATAAGCTACCCTGGTACCGAAGCACACCATCTCCCCCTTTGGAGAAGACTTCTACTTTTTGACTTAGAACATCTTCTTTCAACTTTACCAACGTTGGATCTTCATCTTGTTTAGTCTGCTACCACGTTGGCCTTTCCTGGATGATAAAGGACACTCATGTCATAGTCCTTAAGTAGCTCCAACCACTTCCGTTGCCGAAGATTTACTTCCTTCTGTGTGAACACGTATTGTAAGCTCTTGTGGTCTGTGAAAACATCTACATGAACCCCATACAAGTAGTGTTGCCATAGTTCCAAAGCAAATCATGGGTCGGGTAATTCTTTTCGTGAGTTTTTAACTGTCTGGAAGCATACGCTACGACTTTCCCCTGATGCATCAACACACATCCCAGTCCGACCCTCGAAGCATCACAATATACAATGAAGCCATCGGTATCCTCTGATAAAGTCAATACTGGTGTTGAAGTTAGCCTGGCCTTCAATTCCTGGAAGCTCCTCTCACAAGCCTCCAACCATTGGAACTTTACCTTTTCTTAGTCAATCTAGTCAACGGGGCTGCAATAGATGTGAAACCTTCCACGAACCTCCGATAGTAACCAGCTAAGCCCAAAAAGCTTCTGATCTCCAAAGGGTTTACCGGTCTGTGCCAGTTCTTTACTACCTCTATTTTTTGGGAGTCCACCCCTATACCTTCATTTGACACTACATGTCCCAAGAATGCAACTGATTTTAGCCAGAATTCGCATTTGCTGAACTTGGCGTATAATTGGTTGTCCTGGATGGTCTGGAGTGCTACCCTCAGGTGTGTGGATGTTCCTCCTCGCTCGGGGAGTATATTAATATGTCATCGATGAACACGATCACGAACATATCCAAATATGCCTTAAATACCCTATTCATCAGGTCCATAAAAGCTGCAGGGGCATTGGTTAGTCCAAAAGACATAACAACAAATTCAAAATGGCCATACCGGGTCCTGAAGGCAGTTTTTGGGATGTCATTCTCCCGAACCCTGAGCTGGTCATACCTGGACCTGAGATCTATCTTGGAGAAATGCTTGGCACCCTGAAGTTGATCGAATATTTCATCGATCCTGGGTAAAGGGTATCTATTCTTCATGGTGACCTTGTTCAACTGTCTATAGTCAATACACAGCCGAAGGGAACCATCTTTCTTTCGGACGAACAACACTAGGGAACCCCATGGAGATTTTCTTGGCCTGATGAAATCCTTATACAGAAAATCCTTCAACTGTTCCCCTAACTCTTTTAGCTCAGTTGGGGCCACTCGGTAAGGAGGAATTGACATGGGCTTCATGTCGAGCAAGAGATCAATTTCAAAATCAATCTCCCTCTTGGGAGAAACACCTGGTAGGTCATCTGGAAATACCTCAGGATACTCACATACCATGGGACTGACTAAGTGGTCAGGGTCTCGGACGTGGTATCCTTAACCCTAACCAAATGGTAAATACAACCCTTAGCAATCATTGTCGGGGACTTGAGATAGGAGATAAAGTGACCTTCAGGTACCGCTGAACCACCCCTCCATTACACCACTGGTTCATCTAGAAATCGAAACTTCACTGCTCTAGTCCTACAGTTAATAGAAGCATAACATGAAAACAACCAATCCATACCCAACATAATATTAAAATCGGTCATAACAAATGCTACTAGGTCTGCGGAGGTAACCTTATGCAATACGGTAATGAGGCAACCTCTATATGTCCGCCTCGCTACGACTGAATCACCAACCGGAGTAGATACATAGAATGGTTCGAACAATATTTTGGGATTGATTCCAAAGTGACTAGCAAAGTAAGGTGTCACAAAAGATAGTGTAGCTCCCGGATCTAACAAAGCATAAGCATCAATATGAAAGACTCGTAACATACCCATAACCAAATCGGAAGAAGCCTCCTGCTCCATCGAGAGCCAAGTGCATAAAATCGGTCCTGGTGCTGGCTTCCAGCTGAACCAGTCGAAGCACCCTGCTGAGTCTGACATGCCACTGGAACTACTGAACTGGCTGCTGAAGTGCGGGCTCTGCTACCCCTTGACTTAGCTGTAGGGCAATGCCTAAGTTTGTTCCCGGGTTTGCCACACCTGAAACATGTGTCTGAGCCAACCAAACACTTCCCTGGGTTGTTCTTGCCACAATTAGCACAAGATGGGAACGTGCGCTCTGTGCGCATGCTATTTTGACTTCTCGAACCTGAGGCCCTGCTCCTCCTACCGTCTTGGGGCCTGGATGGGGTACTGGCTGAAGATGGTGATGGTGTAATACACCTATGCTGGGACTATTGGTGAGGCCCACCCCCCAGCCTCGGCTGGGAGAACTCGTGGCTATCAGTTCTGGCCCTCTTGACCTCTCTCTGCCTCATATGAGCTGCTTCCATCTGCTGGGCATAGAGGACTATCCGTGGGTAGTCCATATCCTGATGACGCATGGCTGTTCTGCAATCCATATCCAGATACTCAGCTACTCCCTGCACGAATCTAGTCACCAGCGCCCTTTGGTCCATCACTAACTCCGGGACATACTTTGACAGGCGAGTGAACTCAAGTGAATATTCTAGCACCGCCATCTTCCCTTGCTTGAGGTTAACAAACTCGGTTGCTTTCAATAACCTCATCTCCCGAGGGAAAAACCTATCGATAAAGGCCATGTGGAATTTATCCCAGCTGATAGGGCCTACTCCCACTGCCCTACTATCCCTCCATTGCTTGAACCAAATATACATGACCTCCTTTAGCTGATAAGAGGCCAAATCAACACATTCCTTACTTGTCACTCCCATGACCTGAGTGACCTTCAAAATCCCTTCGATGAACTCGTGTGGATCTTGATCTACCTTTGCCCCTGTAAACTCGGGAGGGTTCATCCTCAAAAAGTCTCTGATCTGGGACGCCGCTGCATTATCATTCTGTGGAACTGGCGCAACAGCCTGCTTGTTAACCTGAGCGGTCAAGGCCTGCACCAACATTTGAATCACCGCCTGAAACTCGGCATGGACATCTGGCTCTGGTGCTTGGGGCTCCTAAATCGGTGGGGCTTGCTGACTCCCATTATCATGGCCACCCTCATGACGTTCATGATTTCTGTTCTTCCCTCCCATCATCCTCCTAGGAGCCATAATTTTCTGCAATCGCGAAATGCACGAATTTGAAGCATGGAGTGGTTTGCACCGAATGATATAGATCATGAAAGAAGGGGATATTTCCTACAAAGTTTAGTAGCCTCTTCGTCATAAGTGTGGTGCGCTTCACACCCATGGAAATAACTCTACCTAACGCGGCTTTTAGACTCCCTAGGACACATCTAAACCTATTGCTCTAATACTAAGTTTGTCATTTCCCGAGAGCACACCAGGACCGTAGACACGGGATAAGGAGCTCCGAATGACTCCAAGTCAACCCATGGCATGAGAATATAACTAATTCATTCATAAAAGGCAGAAAACTTAACTCAATAATCATGAACTAACCGAAAATCACAATATGAGAGGTAAGGAACAACAAAACAAATTACGAACAGTAAGGGAAGAGTACTACACATAGGTCTGGAAGCCTCTACACCAGATAGACGAGTTGAAGGGACAAAACCCCAACTAACCCAAACATTCTAAAAGAAAAAAAACATAAGATAAGTAAACAGGTTTAAACATGAAGCCCTCAAATCATGAGGACTCACCACTGAAGACTGAGCGGAACTGAGCGCGCGCTAGGGACGATGCTGAACCTGTGAGCCAAATCCTGAAAATTGGTTGATCAGTTCTTGGAAGGTACTGGGTATGTAATGTATGCAAAACAATGCTTAAAATGTAAAGGTCATAGGAATGAGGACATCATGATCATAAAAACCAAAATCATAAATATATCGTAAGGCTCAAGATTTTTCAAGTACATTTGTAAACCTGTCATAGTCATAACATGAGGGAAAATAGTTCATAAAACATAACTTGAGCCAAAAGAACAAAATCATGCATGCATCAAACCATGAGGAACAATGGGAGATTTCTATAACTGACATACTCCACATGAGCACACATGGAGCTCGACTTGTAAACCTAGTTGGGAGGTCGTCCATATCTAGCCAAGGATATGAACCATGAAAGGCGTGATATCACTCATGAAGGCCTCGGAGGGCATAGGGGATAGTCATTGAGAAGGTCCCAACATAACCTACGGTGGCACGTAGTTTTGAGATTCGTAGCATAACCTAGGACCCGAACCTACTCGGTGTTAAGCGATACTCCTAAAACAACGCAAAGTGCTTATACAAATTCATACATGACATGCGTGGCTAGCCGAATCATAACAACCATACATGCCTGAAAAAAATGTATAGACCTAGCCATGGAATTGGGCCCGTGAGTCGGCCAAAGTCATAGTTCATAAGACTTAAGCAACATGTGGGCTTTTTCCCCATAATTCTAATCATGCTTGAAATGCTTGAACTTATAGGAAACATGATCATGGTAACATGAGAAATAGAAGACTCGAAGACATGCTTTAAATTCAAAAATTCACACCATGCTTACGGAATCATCATGAATTCAAATTTTACTAAATAATCCTTCATAATATAACATCCATACTTTTAGAGTCTTAAATCATGAAATATAAAATATGTACAAGTAAAATCAGCCCAAACACTTCAAAACCCGCAAATGAAACATAATACCACATGAGGAATCATGCAAGCGGGGTTAAGACCCATAAGAATTTACCAAATTAAACATAATAAATGGGGAGAAATGGGCATGGGTAGGGACTAAAATACCCATTCAAACCCCACATACCTGGAAATTTCGAGACCCCTAACTCCCTTAAAATCCCTAGGTAGAATCTTGAAGAACTTGAAGGAGAGCACTTGAATTCCATTTCCTCCTTCCCCTCTTCCCTTACAAGTATCAAATGAAGTTTATCATGGATGATTTCCCTTTTAAAAAATACCCATTCCCAACCTCAAGACGACGTAGTTTAGGTCTTAGGCATGTAGGAAATTATGAGAAGGCCCTTACTAATTCGCAGAAAATCACTGTCAGGTGACCCTAATGGGCGACTTGACGACTCATTGCTAGGAGCAATGAGTCATTTGGGGACTGGAAAATTTCCCTTGGATCTTAAGGGAGGACATGAAGATTCGTTACCAGCCTTCATTAAGTACACTGGATCACTGTCAAAATTCTTCTCTAGGACCTCCCCATGATTGACATGACGACTTGTGGTGGCTGACCACGAGTCATTTTATCACCCGTGGGGACCTCGAGTACCTTCACCAGCACAGGCCTTCCCACGAGTCACTTAACGATTTCTGGGGCTCCCTGACGGGTCGTCCAACGACTCGTCCAGCACTGCTGCAACATTTTCTAGATTTTTTTCTCATTTGACTCCCGGGTCTGATCCTCGAGTTCTTAGGGTATATCAGGCTCCAAGCTAATCCATGCCACATACGTATGATTAAGAGCACATAACTAAGAGGAAGTAAAATATAAGCGATAAAATGAGTAGAAGTCCATAAAGCATAAATGAGCTACAAGCCAAAATCGTTGAACATCTATACATACTGTCTGAAAAGCCTCTAATCATAGATGAGATGATGGGACAACACCTCCAACTAACTCTACTAAAATCTAAAAACTGAAAGACATAATGAAAGGGAATTTAACAAAACAGACACCCTCGAATCATGAGGACTCACCCAAGCAGGGCCGAACTAGACTGATGCAGGAGTGAAGCTATCATTGGGGCTAAGACTGATTATCTGAACCTACATCATTATATGATACAACAAAGAAGTATATGATCAGTTCTTTTAATGTAGTAAGTATTTAAGGTTAGTAAAACATGAGAGTAAGGACAACATGCTAAAATGATAGTCGTGAGATAGTCATAAGCACGAGATTCTCATCATAAATTAAACATAATGACCCAAGGCTTTAAAAGTAAATCATATGGTTTAAAATATTTTAAATCATTAGGGAAAGCTCATAAACTTATCAATGGGTCAAGCATAGTTTAAAAAGTGGTATCACAAACCCTAAACATGAACATCTTAAAAAATGAGGAATAATGGGAAACTCATCATAATCGACACCATCATGAATGAGCATATGATTCCCAACTATCTTGCTCAAGTTGGTAGAGCATGCCTAAGCCTTGCCAAGGCAAAGAACGATAAAGACGTGATATCACTCGTGAGCCCCGTTGGGCTAGGGGAACAATCTCTGTCATGGCCCTAAATATGAATATATATCTACAGTGGCATGTAGTTTTGAAACCTGGGTGCGCTGAACCTCGGCCTACTTGATGCTATATACTACTCCCAAAACACGCATACTACACATAGTCAAAATCATGAAACATACTTGGTATTACATGGGCTAGTTAGAAATAATTAAAATAATATTCATACTTGTTATATGTGAACTAGCCATGAAAATTATGTTGTTGATTCGATCATGATATATAAGCTTGAGATTCATGAAATTATACATGATTGAGTAAAATCATCATAACTTGAAAATCATAGGTTCATGAGAGGTACTTGTAGAAAACATGCATACGTAATCATAAAACATGGATTAAATCATGAGAGAATAAAATCCATAAAAGATAATAAGAGTTTTCATCAAAATTGGGCCTAACCCTAGAAATTCATAAATATGATTGGAGACTTTAATTTATGAGATTGAGATGAAATTGGGAATGAGGGTGGAAAAAATCCTCCATTCATCACCCAACATACTTGGGCTTGAAGATTCTTTAACTTGATTTGAAGACCCAAGAAAAATTGAGAAGATGATGATGAACCCAGCTTTGCCTTGAGAGGATTTAATCTTCAACTTGATGAGTTATGAGTAGAATGAGGGTTAGAAATGAATAAAACCCTATAATACATCCTTTTAGGAGCTCAAAATGACTTAGTTTAGGAGTTAAGTACCTAGAAAGTACAAAAATACCCATAATGACCCAGTTGGAAAATTTAGTCTAGCAAACTTAACGACTTACTTTAGGACCTGTTAAGTCACTTCATGGGGTTTCACCCTTGACCCGCTACAACTAGGGAAGAATTGCAACTTCTAATCTTTTCTTGAAGCCTCCACTTAATGATTCGTTATCACATTTAACAGATCTTTCCCCAGTCATTAAGACTCTCTAAAACCATCTTTTCCTGCAATTTTTCACACTTAATGGGTCACTTAATGACTCATCAAGTGACTTAATGAGTCACTTGATGATTCGTCCTGTGACCTGGGTGCAGATTTTTTGGTTTTCTCTATTTCAGGCCTCGGGTCTGATCTTAGGGACTTTTGGGGCATTACACATCTTATGTGTCATTTTTTAATTTTGAGTACCTCTGTAAACAACATTAACCTTTGTACTGCCAGTATTTCTATTATCATCTTAGTCCTGAACCTTTAGACCTTTTTCTCACATGCTTTCCTTTAAAATCCAAGTTCTTCCTTACTGAATGTACTCTTGAGGGAGAGAGAGAGTGTTTCAAGTTACTTCACATCATAGCTATAACTTATTACCTCTTCTATCCCATAATGGTCTTTACTAACATAAGTCTCAAATGACCAGATGTCCTCAACCTAAAACCTTGTCTGGTCACGTAATGTAATCAAGTCTTGTCTATAGCAACTTCTCTGCTTGTATGGGATTTCCAAAAAGCTCCCTATTTATATTAACTTATGTCAATTTATTTCTTCACCTAATACTACTGGTCATCTAACATCCTTTCTCATGGACTCCCTTCATGCAGACTGTTGCTTGTTAAAATAGATAAAGAGTTAAACCTTTTAGCGGGAAGACCTCAAGGTCTTAGATGTTAACTGAGGATGCCTTATCCTTTCTCAATTTAGGAAAATCAAATCGTCATAGCTTTAGGAATTTTCTTTTATACCCAGAGTAAAAGAAAGTAGACTCACATATGAACATCACTACATTGCCTCCACATATCACTGTCAATTCCTTCGGGCATGAATTAATTCACATTTCCACTTAAATATTTGGAAAATGACTATTTCCAGATCATTTGGTAGCTATATCTAACTTTAGTTTCCTTGCCAATAGGCATGTCTATGATGCCTTAGCTCATATAGACTTCCTATTTATCCAGATCTAGTAGACTGAATAATTGAATCCGACAACACCAAATCCCACACTAAGTCTCGCATTAGATCCATTAACATCTGGAGAGATAAGATTCTCCCATCCTTCTCTAACTTATTTATCTCTTTATCTAGACATATACAAGAATATGAAAATTCATTCAAAATTCAGGCCCAATCTGTTCAGGCGAGATTTTACTACCAGCATTCAGGTTATACGATTTTTTTTGCATTGATACTTCTCAATTGCCTTCAATCTATTTACAATTGTCACAATAAAATCTTGTATGGAACAAATGATACTACACTTTCCACTTTCTTTAACTCAAATTTAATAGATGAAAGAGGTGGAATAACTCCTAAATGCCCTGTGGCCTCTTAATTATAAGTGTGGAATACCCATAAGAAAGATGCTACTAGACACAACTTGTGGGCTCTCTAGGACACGACCTCGCTCTACTACCATGTTTATCATGCCCCTAAATAGGGGCAGCAACGTGACTGGCTCTTGATACCCAAGTGACTGGGGTGCCAACTGTATATCTACTATAACTATAATACTTAGGCCGTCCAGGCTACCTCCCACAATCAACTTGAGTACTATCCTAGACCCATAAGGTCTCAACAATAAAAGATAAACAATTGAAATACCAACAAGGCCACAAACTGAATAATACTACACACAGTGAGTCCACAAAACCTCTAAAGACTAATATTGAATTGGTGGTCGGAACAGGGTTTTGACCTGCTTATAACTGCATCTCATAACTAAATATGAAAAAATAGATCTTAGCTCCAGAATCAAAGGAGCATACGAACATGTCTGCTGATCTCACGAATTGCTACTGCAATTGGCAATCGCGATCTCTACCTATATCTGCAGCATGAACACAGGTCCCTAAGCTAAGGGACATCTATACGAACGAAATGTACTAGTATATAAGCCTAAAACTATAGACATGAGACAACAATCATATAAAAACCGAGTTAACAAAGCATAATTATGTAAAGAATAGAGATACCTGTGATACACCAAAAGCCCAAAGATCAGACCCGAGAGTTGAAACGGAGAAAACATGATTTTCCGCACCAATTCACAAAATGAGTCGTCTTGTGACCCGTGGGGTAGACCAGGAGTCGTGAAGTGACTCGTGGTGAGGTGCACGACTTAAGTTGGAAATTGTGAGTTTCGAGTCCCCACGGACATGAACACGAGTCGTGGTCAGCCCCCACGACTCATTGAGTCAGTCATGGTCAAGGGCTATTGAAAGATGAAGGTCGAGCGGTAGTGTTTCTTATGAATGGACACAATGAATTGGGGTCAAATGCCATGATCCGTTAGGATGGTCGTGGTCAATAGTTATTAGGATCTTGAGATTTTAGGCAGTGAAGATGATGAGTGGTGACCATGAGTTGTGGTCATTTGTAACTGTCACGCCCTACCTTGGGAGGCATGAATGGCACCTAGTGCCCTACTAGGACCTGAACTGTTGATCTGAGTGAGCCTAAGAAGTTCTGTACAGCGCTGACTCTAACTCTAGAATCAAGAAAACAACGGGCTATATAGCGGCTGTAAATACAACCCCCGACCAACAAGGCCTATAGCCACCTGTGAAAATAAATAGCTAACCAGGGACAAACAATTATAGGGAGTCCTATGCGGGCCGACAAGGCCACCATGATATCTAGTTATAACTGGAAACTAAAGACCGATGCTAAACTGAGCTATGAACGACAAGGCTAACAGCTAAATAGGGCCTCACATGGCCAACACACATAGTCTAAAACACATATGGGCCCCACACAGCTGATATATCTAACCACAGGGAAGTAATGTAATCTGCAAGCCTCTAGGAGTAATAAGATGGTTGGGACAGGACCCCGACCTACCCATATTGTACAAACAAAAGAAATAAATCTCTATCACACAAGCTCCGAAAGAAAGGAGCTGATGGCTCTGTACGACTGACTAGGACTACGAGGGACCTCCTCCTCGTCTATGTGTACCTGTAGGCAAGTAATGCAGCGCCCTAGCAGAGGGCGTCAGTACCACTGGTACTAAGTATATAAAGCAGTAACTTTAAATAACTGAAAGTGAGGAAATAGAACTAACAATAACTGAAGTAAAGGAAACAGACAGAGAATTACTGAAGTAGTGAAATAAAGGCTAAACATAACTGTGATAAGAAGGGTAGGGGTCATACCTTACAGACAAGGTGTCCTACTGTCTAACTATCAGCAACTAAAGTAACATAAACCTTACCTAGCCCCATAAGCCGGAAGGTACAATCAGCACAGAACAACCAACCTAGGCCCCCATTATCCTTAGTAAGTACACCTCAATCTATATACCCCTATCCTGGTCATACTGAGTCAACTACTAGCTATAAGCATCCTGCCGATTCCCTGGGTCTGCAATTGGGCCTGCTCGACCCTTGACTGTACCTGTGTCTGAGTCTGAGTTCGGAGGACTCCTGATATCTACAGTCTGGGCGTAAACGCTCGGAGGGGGTGTATATAAGGCCAACCACAACAATATGAGGATCTGGATCCCCATCTTCATCCCTTGCAGATGGCATCCTCTCCGTAGAGCGACGTATCCTCACCACTAGCGGGCGGAGACATAGCTATTAACCCTGGGGTGGTCACGGAAGCTATACAGGTATATCCAGCCCAAAACAATACAATTTGCGAGTCTGAATTGACAACAATAACTGAACACGATAACATACTCCCGACATGCTTTACTGGGATTCATACTGGATTACTATGCTGAAGTAACTAACTTGCCGAGTGAAAATACCTTATCATACCTCGATTGCCGGTTTCTGATTAACTGATAGGTTCCAATTAATATTCAATAGCTCTTCCCAACTGAAATCGTGTTATTGGAAGGATAGGACTAGTTTTAACACTAAGTTCGGCAAAAAGGAAAACTTTATATATAAATATTAACTATATTCTAACTTTATGGAACACGATCGAAACCTCGTTATTTCTCAGAATTCTAGAAATGCTTAGTTTAAGCCTAGGATCGTACTGACATTTGTTTGGAGCAATTCCAACAACTTTGGCTCAGCGGGACGATGATTTGCTGGGCGAATTTCATGAAACTAACTCCGTAGAAATGCTCCCTGCAGCCTTATACTTCAATACCCGAAGTTAATTTTGATTCGGACGACGTTTAGCGGCGTAATCAGATGAAAATTAAATGTTTTCCTGCATCCCCATTCTCTGCTAGTTGAAGATATATGAATTATGATCTCATTTCTAAGTGTGAGACCCTTATATATTTGAGGCAGCAGAAAAGGCAACGTGGCACGTTGCCCAACGCACTGATTCTGCTCTATGCCACGTTGGCTAACGTGGAGGAGCAGCTCCATGCCACTTTGCCCCTCTTGGCAACTTGTTTTGTCCTCCTCTCATGAAATTCCAACTTGGCACTCGTTCGGCCTTTCCCCAGGTCCTTTCCTCGTACGTATAACACTCTAAACTCTCAACAAACATGTGAATAGGCCGACTAAACGCTAGAAACTTACGGGGTGTAACATCCTCCCCCCTTAAGAACATTCATCCTCGAATGTTAACTTCTACTGGCAAGAACCTTAACCTTGCAATGACTTATTCTTGAAAAATTTCGGCAGAGTCTCCCCTGTAATATGGAATATCCAAAAACCCTGAAACGTAGAAAAGTCCAATCCAGGTACTCCACATAAGACTATGGCATTCATTTCACAATAGACTGAAGTCAACTACTCCACATATACATGTATATAATGCAACTTATAAAGCAACAATAACAACATACCTCTGGCTGCACAATCTGACTAAGTCAAAAATAACTGAGGATATCTGGTTTTCATATCATCTTCTGCTTCCCAAGTCATCTCCTCTTGGTTCTTATTTCTCCATAACACTTTAACAGAAGCAACATCTTTAGTTCTTATTCTGCGGATCTGCCGATCTAGTATGGCTACTGGAGCTTCTTCATAGGCTAACTCCTCGGTGAGTTGGATGTCGTTGACTGGTATAATCTGGGAGGGATCTCCTATGCACTTCCTCAGCATTGATACATGAAAAACTGAGTGAACGGATTCTAATTCTGGGGGTAAATCCAACTCATAAGCCACCTGGCCTATCCTCCGACGAATCTGATAAGGCCCAGTAAACCTCGGGCTAAGCTTGCCTTTCTTACCAAATCTCATCACACCCTTCATCGGTGAAACCTTCAGGAATACCCAGTCACCCACGTTAAATTCTAGGTTTCTTCTCTGCACATCAGCATAAGATTTTTGGCAGCTCTGAGCAGTCAGCAGAAGTTCCCTGATAAGCTTTACTTTCTCTTCTGACTGATGAATAATATCTGGCCCAATCAATGCCGATTCTCCTACTTCAAACTAATCAGCTGGAGACCTACACTTCCGTCCATACAACGCTTCATAAGGCACCATCTGAATTACTGAATGATAACTGTTATTATAGGCAAATTCAATAAGTGGTAGATGTTCATCCCAGCTGCCTTTAAAATCTAGCGCACACGCCCGTAACATATCCCCGAGCGTCTGGATTGTACGTTCTGCCTGCTCGTCTATCTGTGGATGGAAGGTTGTGCTCAGGTCAACCTACGTCTCCAAGCCTCTCTGAAAAGATTGCCAAAATTTAGCTGTAAACTGCACCTCTATGTCAGAGATAATTGATAGCAGAACACCATACAATCGGACTATTTCTCTAATATACAGCTCAGCATAATCTTTGGTTGAAAAGGTAGCCCTTACTGGCGGAAAGTGAGCTGATTTTGTCAACTTGTCAACAATTACCCAAATAGAATCATATTTACGCCTTGTACGAGGTAACCCTACTACGAAATCCATATTAACCACCTCCTATTTCCATAAAGGCACGGCTATATCCTGTGTATGTCCGCCTTATTTTTGATGTTCAGCTTTCACCTATTGGCAATTGGGACATTGATCTACGAATTCTCCTATCCCCTTTTTCATTCCCGGCCACTAGTAAATCTCTTTTATGTCATGGTACATTTTTGTCGAACCTGGATGGAGAGAGTAACAGGAACAACCTACCTTGCCCATAATTTTCTAGCAAAGTCCTGCCACGTCTGGAACGCAGAGGCGATCCCTATACCTCAAAACTCCGTCCTCGGTTACTTGGAAATCTGTCACTTCCCCTCACTAGACCCTATTTCTAAGGTGAACCAGGCTAGGACCTTCATACTACCGTTCCTTGACTTCCAAAACCAATGATGATACTGCGATATTCTGGATTACTGCTCCATTGTCTCCTGATTCTACTATGCAAATAGCTAGACTGGCTAGCTGATGTAATTCTCGGGCCAATTCCTGCTGCTCGGGTTGTAAATATGCCAAGCTTCCTGTCACACCCCGCCTTGGGGGGTATGACTTGCACTTGGTGCCCTACTAGGACCTAAACTGCTAGACTACTGAGCCTAAGAACATCTGGTGCCTGGCGGGCTCTAAATCAGATTCAGGAAAACAACGAGCTATATAACGACTGTAAATACAGCCTCCGGCCGACTAGGCCTATAGCTACCTGTAATTGTAATAGCAGCTAACCAGAAACACACTTGTAACAAGGAACCTATGCGGGCCGACAAGGCCACCATGCTGTCTAGTTATCTGTAACCCAATAATGGAATACTGAATACCTACGTGACTGGCAAGGTCACCACTACTGACTGGATAAGGCCTCACACGGCCAACATAAATTGAAGTGCTAAACAACTATAAAATATTGCACGGCCTCACATGACCGGCTCAACTGACCACAGGGAAATACATACAGACTGCAAGCCTCTAAGAATACTGATAAGATGGTCAGGAAAGGGCCCCGACCTACCCGTACTGTACAACAAAAGGAAATGATATAAACCTCTAAAATATCAAGCTCCGGATGACAGGAGCTGATGACTCTGTGCTGGCTGGGATTATGAGGGATCGCCTCCTCGTCTTTGAGTACCTGCAGGCAAGTAATGCAGCACCCCACCAGGCGTCAGTACCACTGGTACTGAGTATGTAAAACGATAACTGAAGGAAATATCTGAAAACAACAACACAACTGATGAAACTGAAATAAGAAAGAATAGACTAACTGACTGAAAGTATAAAGCTATGCCTGCTCTTAACTATACTGGAAGGAGTAGGAGTAATACCTGGAGATGTATCGTTCTACTGTTGATCTACTCGTATCTAGTGTAACATGGCATAACATAACATAACATAACATAGCACACACAAACCTTACCCGGCCCCCATAAGCCGGGAGGTACAAACAACACGCAATCTATACCCCTACCCCGGTCGTCCCATCTCTAATAATAACTATAAGCATCCTGCCGGCCCCCTGGGTATGCACTTGGGCTCGCTGAGCCCCTGACTATAACTGTACCTGAGTCTGGAGGACTCCTGAATCAACACCCGGGCGTATCGGCTCGACAGGGGTGTGTAAGGGCCGACCAAGGCACAATATGGGGAAAACTGGCATCCCATCTTCGTCCCCTATGGGACGGCATGCCACTCCGTAGAGCGACGTATCCTCGTCCTCTAGCGGACGAGTCGATACAGCTATTAACCTCGGGGCGATCATGGATGCTAGGTAATCCAACCCCAAGACAATACAATGGTCTCAACTAGTAATACTATCTGCATATCCCACATACTGAAGCTAATGATAATAAAGTATTTATACATACTGTATGCTGAACTAGTGATAGTAATATGTACGAACTTAATACATGCTGAGACTGATAATAGTATATATGTAAATATAATCTTCTTCCATACTGTGATGAGTCTAATGCTGAATAAGATATAGTCTTTCTGCTGGAAACCATGTTGTATACTGAGTTTCTATAGTAACATGATTTACTATTTCTACGTGCTTTCTAAACTTCATTTTAACCTATTATTCTACTTCTGAGATACCTTACAGATATTACATTGCATTACTGGGTTTTAACTGAATACGATAATATCCTAACATTCTGTACTATATCACATACTGAGCATGATGTGCAGTTCCAAACACTTGTATTAGAATCTATATCATGTTAGCAAGTTTCGTGCTAATTATAACCTGATGCTTCTAATATCATACCAACATTCGTAATAAACATAACACATGACTTCTGACATTCTACTGGCCTTTAAATTACTTTACTATACCAAGATTACTAACTTGCCGAGGAAACTAGCTTTACATACCTTCGCTTCTGATTTCCCGACTAACTGGCGTAACTTGGTCATTATTTCCACTATTCCTCCTAACTGCATTCATATATATGTCAATCAGTACTAAGTACAACTTTATTCTAAAGGACGACATCACTGTCGATATAATTATAGCCTAAACTTAGGCTTATCGAAAGACGGTCAAAAACTCGCTATTTTTCCGAAGTCTAGAAGGGAGAAATATTCACTTCATAGCTAGGAATACATAGACATTAGTTTGGAGCAATTCCACTTACCTTAGTCCGGTAGATCGACGATTCATCGGCTGTATTTCGCGAAACTAAATCCGTAGGAATGCTCTCTTTTGCTAAATACCTCGGTATCTGAGGTTAATTTGATTTTGGACTACGTTTAGCAGCGTAATCGGACGAAAATATATTTACCCTCTTCGTTCTTTTCTTTCCTCTAGTCTTTCCTCTCTGTTTTCGCTGGAAATTATAAGAATGATTGATTAAAAACTGAAGTGGGGCTTTATATACTTGGGCCTGGACAAGGCCAATGTGTCACGGAGCCAATGCGGAGGCTCCACCTCCGTGACACGTTGCCATCGTGGAGGGGCTCTGCCTCAGCTCCTTCCGCGATGGTTCAACAGGTTTCTCGTCTGATCTTTTTTCCGGCCCTTTCTTTAGCACGTATGGCCTTCAAAAATGCTTAACCAACGTGCGAATAGGTCATCTAGGTGCCGGGAATCCTACGGGGTATAACATTCTCCCCCCCTTAAGAACATTCGTCCTCGAATGTAAACTTCTATTTAGAGGACTTCTCAACTTACTATCTAGGAAAATTTCGGCAGGGTTTCCCCTGTAATATGGACTATAGCAAAAACCTGAAATGCAGAAAAGTCCAACACAGGTACGGCAGGCAATACTTTAGGATTCACTGGATAGCTAAACATCAATCTTTCTCACTTATTCATACCCAACTATAAGGCATTGCATCAGTACTAATACGGACATACCTGTCGCCTGACTAGGCCTGGAATAAGTGAGGATATCTGGTCTTCATATCTTCCTCCGCTTCCCATGTCATCTCCTCTGGGTTCCGGTTACGCCACAATACCTTGACAGACGCAATATCTTTAGTCCTCAATCTGCGAATCTGTCTGTCTGGGATAGCTATTGGAACCTCCTCATAGGCCAGCTTTTCTGTAACCTGGATATCCTAGACTGGGACTGCTTTGGATGGGTCTCCTATGCATTTCCTCACCATAGATACATGGAAGACCGGATGAACGAATTCTAATTCTGGAGGCAAGTTCAACTCATATGCTACTCGGCCTATCCTTCGACGAATCTAATAAGGCCCAACAAACCTCGGACTGAGCTTACCTTTCTTGCCGAATATCATTACCCCTTTCATCGGGGACACTTTCAAAAATACCCAATCATTCACATCGAATTCCAGGTTTCTACGCCGCACATCTGCATATGATTTCTGGTGGCTCTGTGCAGTCAGTAGGCATTCTCAGATAAGCTTTACCTTTTCCTCTGACTGCTGAACAACGTCTGGCCCAACCAATGCTGATTCTCCTATTTCAAACCAGCCAATTGGCGATCTGCATCTTCGCCCGTACAAAGCCTCAAAAGGCGCCATCTGGATGGCTGAGTGATAGCTATTATTATAAGCAAACTCGTATAGGGGCAAATGCTCGTCCCAGTTACCACCGAAATCTAGCACACACGCTCGCAACATATCTTCGAGCGTCTGAATAGTGCGTTCAGCCTGTTCGTCTGTCTGAGGGTGGAATGCAGTACTTAATTTAATCCGCGTTCCCAGACCCCTCTGAAATGATTGCCAAAATCTAGCCGTAAACTGTGCTCCTCTGTTTGAATTAATGGATACCGGTACTCCATGCAATCTGACTATTTCCCGGATATACAACTCTGCATAGTCTTCGGCCGAGAAAGTAGCTCTTACTAGCAGGAAATGAGCTGATTTTGTCAATCTATCAACTATCACCTATATAGAGTCATATCTGTGTCTGGTACGGGGTAATCCTGCTACAAAGTCCATGTTTACTGCTTCCTATTTCCAGAGAGGCACAACTATGTCCTGAGTCAAACCGCCTGGTCTCTGATGTTCTGCTTTCACCTGTTGGCAGTTAGGACACTGAGTTACAAATTCAGCAATTTCTCTTTTCATACCTAGCCACCAGAAATTTTTCTTTGATATCATGGTACATCTTCGTCGCGCCTGGGTGGAGAGAATAGCGGGCGTAATGCGCCTCACTCATAATCTGCTAGCAAGGCCCCAAAGTATCTGGAACACAAATGCGGCCTTTACATCGCAACACTTCATCCCCGGTTACCTGAAAATATGTCACCTCTCCTTGCTGAACCGTATGTTCAAATTGAACCCGGCTAGGGTCTTCATACTGCCATTCCTTTACTTCCACCACTAAAGACAACACTGCGACATTCTGTATTACCGCCCTGTTGTCCTTTATTTCTGCTATGTGAACGGCTAAACTGGCTAACTGGTGTAATTCTCGGGACAATTCTCGTTGTTCAGGCTGCAAGTATGCCAACTCCCCATAGATTTACGGCTAAGGGCATCTGCTACCACATTAGCCCTTCCTAGATGATACAAAATATTCATTCTTTAAGGCATAAACTACTGCAGCTAACTCCAGGTCATGGGTAAGATAATTCTTTTCATGTTCCTTCAACTGCCTGAAAGCATAAGCTATTACTTTACCATGTTGTGTCAACCCTCTGTACCTTCTGCCGATACTAACACTGGGGTTGATGTTAACCTGTCTTTTAACTCCAGGAAGTCCTACTCACACACCTCAGTCTATTGGAACTTTTCTGCCTTCTGTGTCAATTTAGTCATAGGTGCTGCTAAAGTGGAAAATCCTTCCACAAACCCTCTGTAGTACCCGGCTAACCGCAGGGATTGCGTACTTCAATCGGAGTGGTAGGTCTGGGCTATGTCTTCACTGCTTCGATTTTCTGTGTATCTACCTGTACACCAGCCTCCGACACAATGTGACCAAAAAGGCTACTGAACTCAGCCCAAATTCACATTTAGAAAAATTGACATATAACTGACGGTCATACTGGTTTATTATACCGGAGAATCTGACAAGTAATCTACCGGTATAGCTAGAGCTTATCTGGCCTTCTGGCCGCATGCTAAGGCTACTTGTTGTTAGGATAACCTGAACGACTATCTACACACCATGTGCCCATATCTGATCAGAGGATCCTGACAATGATCATGATCTCTAATAGTCTGGCTGAATAACCTTGACTAACTAAATAGCTGGGTTAAATGATCCGAATGCTGCAGTAGTCTAACGATGCTCTACATGTCCTACTCGGACATCTGTAGCTCATGCATAACTGCGGGGTTGTGGACAGCTAACTGTTTCATCCTCCTAATTGAAAAATTGTGGTGTTGTGCTTAGTCCAACCTACTCTCAGGCGATCCGTCCCTGGATCTTCATAGGGAACCTACCGATCTCCTTGTCTTAGTAAATACTATGCTAGCAGAGAACTACCAACTTCTTATGCCTTATTCGTACCCCCTTGGATTTATATTACTGTCCTTGGAAATTCTCAGTTTTATGAGCCATTCTGTAAAGACTGGCCTACTGTTAGGGCTCTGTATCTGAATACCTTACGAGAACCAGTTGAAGTACTAGTCCGTCACTGACTACTGATATGGACTCTTTCTTGGGGTACCCACAGGTTTGTCTGACTGAGACGGTCGGCTGACTTGCGGGGTGTTCCGCATAATAGCTGCTAGGTTGACTAAGGCCGACTCTCACCTACGAGGCTAGGAAAATGATGTACGACCACTTAACATGCCCCCCTCTCTTTTGGTGAGGGGTCCTGCAGTATAATCTGTATATATTTCCTAGCAGCTAACCAAAATCTATGTGACTGTAACCCCCATTGCAACTACTTACATCATATCTATCATCTGTAGATATATATATATATCAACAACTATGTACAATACATACTGAATTTTGTGGTGATACGTAATCTCTAACATGCCTTACTGGATTTCATACTGCACATGATATACCGCTCCTAAGGTCTAATGATATCTCATATCCTCTCGTATCATTTCATGGGATTTTTTTTTCATTCCATTCTGGAAGCAACACACACATGCACTTTAGCTATGATCTGCTATTTGAAATTTCGCCACTCTTACAATGTGGGGTCAACATCCGAACCTTGTGGCCTTACTTGGCATTATATTAAGGCCCGTGACTGTCTGTTGGACCTTGTCTCTAGACCACACTAGATTGGAGTCTCTGGTTCGGTACCCTCTTACCTTCTCCTTGGGCGGACATACCGCAACATTCTAAACTACAACCTTACTGTCTCTTAGTTGTTCGTCTAAGGTTTAGTCCTTAACACACGATGTTCTATCAATCTAGAGGTCATTCTGATTTCCCCTCAAAATCTAGTATTCATACTCTTCACCTTCATCTTCCTTAAACTGGGCTATGGGGTTCAAGGTACCTGCCTTACACTATCGATAAGGTTGCCAGTCAAGTTCCAACCTATACTTCTTCTGACTTGCAGTCAGACCCATCTTATTCATATAATCCCCTTTTCTTTTGATATCACAGCTAAAATTATAACTATTATCTTGCAGACATAACCTACCGTCATTAGCATGCCACGACGGATTCAACCCTTTCCTGACTTGAACTTGACTCTTACTGGGAGTCCATCATTTACGGATCTCCTACACCCACTTCGAGTAAGCTAGTAGTCTTACTTGCTCTTCTGACTTATTACCGTGAGGGTCTGCACAACTTACATAATCATAAGGGCTCCTTACTCTTTCTAACACTTTCTGGAATCAACCAATCCACCTTCCACTTACTGCCTGCTTTGGGCAACATCATCTCAATCCTTATGCCCTTTGCTACACTGGGATCAAAACTAAAGGGTAGGAATGACTTTTTCTTACTGCAATGAAATGAAGACATGGAACTGTACCACACCTGAAGGAATGGAGGTGGGAATCCTACATTTCCCTCTCTTTCTCACACTCATCTGATAATCTAATATTGTCTACTATCTTAATCAGGTCTTATATATATATATATATATATATATATATATATATATATATATATATATATCTAACAAATAAATTGACTCATTTATACGTTATGCTTATGACTTCCTATTCTGAAGTTATCGACATATACTGGGGATGGTACCAATAAAAAGATAACATTGGGAGGTCCCTGTTACCTCCTCCTGCTACTGTAGTTACCTTGTAACTGGTTGATGTTCTCTCCTGTTGCTATATCTGATCTTCTGCCTAGGATAGGATTTTGCTGGTCTGACTTGTATCTGTATTCAAAGAATATGATAAGTTTTAAAAGGACCAACCCTTTACTGTACTGTGCTATGGCACGACTGAGTATGGAAGAAGGGTAACCATCCTATTATGCCTCGCAGCCTCCTGCCTATAGTATGTGGTGCACAACACATCCATAGACAAGACTCTACTTAGCACGGCTTGCAGACTCCCTGGGACACGACCTGCTCTGATACCAAGTTTGTCACACCCCGCCTTGGGGGGTATGACTTGCACCTGGTGCCCTACTAGGACCTGAACTTCTAGACTACTGAGCCTAAGCACATCTGGTGCCTGGCGGGCTCTAACTTAGATTCAGGAAAACAACGGGCTATATAACGGCTGTAAATACAGCCTCCGGCCGACTAGGCCTATAGCCACCTGTACCTGTAATAGCAGCTAACCAGAAACACACTCGTAATAAGGAACCTATGCGGGCCGACAAGGCCACCATGCTGTCTAGTTATCTGTAACCCAATAATGGAATACTGAATACCTACGTGACCGGCAAGGTCACCACTACTGACTGGATAAGGCCTCACACGGCCAACATAAATTGAAGTGCTAAACAGCTATAAAATACTGCACGGCCTCACATGACCAGCTCAACTGACCATAGGGAAATACATACAGACTGCAAGCCTCTAAGAATACTGATAAGATGATCGGGACAGGGCCCCGACCTACCCGTACTGTACAACAAAAGGAAATGATATAAACCTCTGAAATATCAAGCTCCGGATGACAGGAGCTGATGACTCTACGCTGGCTGGGATTACGAGGGATCGCCTCCTCGTCTATGAGTACCTGCAAGAAAGTAATGCAGTGCCCCACCGGGCGTCAGTACCACTGGTACTGAGTATGACAAATGATAACTGAAGGAAATATCTGAAAACAACAACACAACTGATGAAACTGAAATAAGAAAGAATAGACTAACTGACTGAAAATATAAAGCTATGCCTGCTCTTAACTATACTGGAAGGAGTAGGAGTCATACCTGGAGATGTATCTTTCTACTGTCGATCTACTCGTATCTAGTGTAACATGGCATAACATAACATAACATAACATAGCACACACAAACCTTACCCGGCCCCCATAAGCCGGGAGGTACAAACAACACGCAATCTATACCCCTACCCCGGTCGTCCTATCTCCTATAATAACTATAAGCATCCTGCCGGTCCCCTGGGTATGCACTTGGGCTCGCTGAGCCCCTGACTATAACTGTACCTGAGTCCGGAGGACTCCTGAATCAACACCCGGGCGTATCGGCTAGACAGGGGTGTGTAAGGGCCGACCAAGGCACAATATGGGGAAAACTGGCATCCCATCTTCGTCCCCTGTGGGATGGCATGCCACTCCATAGAGCGACGTATCCTCGTCCTCTGGCGGACGAGTCGATACAGCTATTAACCTTGGGGCGGTCATGGATGCTAGGTAATCCAACCCCAAGACAATACAATGGTCTCAACTAGTAATACTATCTGCATATCCCACATACTGAAGGTAATGATAATAAAGTATTTATACATACTGTATGCTGAACTAGTGATAGTAATATGTACGAACTTAATACATGCTGAGACTGATAATAGTATATATGTAAATATAATCTTCTTCCATACTGTGATGAGTCTAATGTTGAACAAGATATAGTCTTTCTGCTGGAAACCATACTGTATACTGAGTTTCTATAGTAACATGATTTACTATTTCTACATGCTTTCTAAACTTCATTTTTACCTATTATTCTACTTCTGAGATACCTTACAGATATTACATTGCATTACTGGGTTTTAACTGAATACGATAATATCCTACCATTCTGTACTACCTTACATACTGAGCATGCTGTGCAGTTCCAAACACTTGTATTAGAATCTATATCGTGCTAGCAAGTTTCATGCTAATTATAACCTGATGCTTCTAATATCGTACCAACATTCATAATAAACATTACACATGACTTCTGAACATTCTACTGGCCTTTAAATTACTTTACTATACCAAGATTACTAACTTGCCGAGGAAACTAGCTTTACATACCTTCGCTTCTGATTTCCCGACTAACTGGCGTAGCTTGGTCAGTATTTCCGCTATTCCTCCCAACTGCATTCATATATATGTCAATCAGTACTAAATACAACTTTATTCTAAAGGACGACATCACTGTCGATATAATTATAGCCTAAAATTAGGCTTATCGAAAGACGGTCGAAAACTCGCTATTTTTCCAAAGTCCAGAAGGGAGAAATATTCACTTCATAGCTAGGAATACATAGACATTAGTTTGGAGCAATTCCACTTACCTTAGTTCGGTAGCTCGACGATTCGTCTGCCGTATTTCGCGAAACTAAATCCGTAGGAATGCTCTCTTTTGCTAAATACCTCGGTATCTGAGGTTAATTTGAGTTTGGACTATGTTTAGCAGTGTAATCGGATGAAAATATATTTACCCTCTTCGTTCTTTTCTTTCCTCTAGTCTTTCCTCTCTGTTTTCGCTGGAAATTATAAGAATGATTGATTAAAAACCGAAGTGGGGCTTTATATACTTGGGCCTGGACGAGGCCAACGTGTCACGGAGCCAACGCGGAGGCTCCACCTCCGTGACACGTTGCCATCGCGGAGGGGCTCTGCCTCGGCTCCTTCCGCGATGGTTCGACAGGTTTCTCATCCGATCTTTTTCCCGAGCCTTTCTTTAGAACGTATGGCCTTCAAATATGCTTAACCAACGTGTGAATAGGGCATCTAGGTGCAGGGAATCCTACGGGGTATAACACTTCCCATGAATTTGCGGCTAAGGGCATCTGCTACAACATTGTCCCTTCCTGGGTGATATAAAATATTCACATCATAATCCTTTAACAGCTCCAACCAGCGACGCTGCCGCAAATTCAACTCTTTCTAGGTGAATATATACTGCAGGATTTTGTGATCAGTGAAAATATCTATGTGGACGCCATACAGGTAGTGTCTCCATATTTTCAAGGCATGAATCACCGCAACTAACTCCAAGTCATGGGTAAGGTAGTTCATCTCATGCTTCCTCAGCCGCCTGGAAGCATAGGCAATCACCTTACCATGCTGCATCAAAACACATCCTAACCCAACACCTGAAGCGTCATAAAAGACTACATAACCCTCTATTCCTTCCTGCAACACTAGCACCTTTGCTGATGTCAATCTGTCTTTTAGTTCCTGAAAGCTCTGCTCACATGCCTTAGTCCAATAGAATTTTTCTGCCTTCTTCATCAGTTTGGTTCAAGGTGCTGCTAAGGTAGAAAATCCTTCCACGAACCTTCCGTAATACCCGCCTAACCCCAGGAAACTACGTACCTCGGTCGAAGTGGTAGGTCTAGGCCATGTTTTCACTACTGCTATCTTCTGCATATCTACCTGTATACTAGCATCTGACACAATATGGCCCAAGAAGGCTACTGAATTAAGCCAAAATTCACATTCAGAAAATTTTTCATATAGCTGTCGATCTCTGAGAATTTGGAGCACTGTCCGTAGATGATCCCGGTGATCTTACTCTGAGTGGGAATGCACCAGAATATCATCGATAAATACAATCACGAACAAGTCTAGGTATGGTCTAAAAACATTGTTCATCAGGTCCATGAACAATGCTGGGGCATTTGTCAGTCCGAAGGACATGACTAGAAATTCAAAGTGGCCATATCTGGTCCTGAAGGATGTCTTTGGAATATCTCTTTCATGAACCTGAACCTGATGATATCCTGACCTTAAGTCAATCTTTGAAAAATACCTCGCTCCCTGTAACTGATTAAATAGGTCGTCTATTTTGGGAAGTGGGTACGTATTCTTGATAGTGACTTTATTTAGCTGTCGATAGTCTACACATATACAAAGGGAGCCGTCCTTCTTCCTCATGAACATAACTAGCGCACCCCATGGTGAGGTATTCGGCCTGATAAAACCCTTATCTAGCAAATCCTTCAATTGTTCCTTTAGTTCTCTGAGCTCAGCAGGAGCCATCCGATATGGATGAATTGATTTAGGCTGAGTGCCTGGTAATACATCTATTACAAAATCAATTTCCCTTTATGGGGGAATACCAGGAAGCTCATCTGGAAATATATTGGGAAATTCATTAACCACTGGAATAGACTGAAAGGTCGAAGGCTCTGCCCGAACATCCTAAACTCTGATAATATGATAAATCCACCCTTTTGCTATCAGTTTTCTCGCCTGAAGATAGGAAATAAACCTACCTTTTGGCGTGGTTGTACTACTTTTTCACTCCCATACTGCCTCCCTTGGAAAGTGGAATTGGACAATCTTGGTCCAACATTGGAAATTGGCATAGCATTGAGCTAGCCAATCCATACCCATAATGGCATCAAAATCAACCATTTCTAGTTCTATTAAATCTGTCGTAGTCTGACAATTGGCAACCTCTACTGTACAACCCCGATAGACCCTTCTGGCTATAATAGAGTCACCAACAAGTGTAGACACTAAGAAAGGTCGCCGAAGCAATTCCGGCACAATACTAAACTTCTAAGCCACTAACGGTATAACATAGGACAAGGTGGATCCTGGATCTATCAACACATAAGCAGGATGAGAGCAAATGTTCAGCATATCTGTCACAACATCCGATGATGACTCTAACTCCTATCGCCCTGGTAGTGCATAAGTATGGTCTGGGCCGACACCTGAACTGGAGGCCCCTGATCACTCTCGGCCTCTGCCGGCTGAAATGTAGGGCCTACGTCCTACCGGGGATGCTGGAGCTCGTGATCTTGCCGAGGACCTATCCTGTCGATCCTGGTCACCCTGACCCCTAGCTGGACAATTCCTCATCTGATGACACTCCTGTCCATAAATGTAGCATGCTGTGGAACCATACTTGCACGCTCCAGAGTGGAGTCGACTGCAAATAGGGAAAAGTGGTATTGTAAACCCACTCTGCTCCACTCCCCTTAGCTGCTGTGAACCTACTGCTCACGAACCTTCGCCGGGTTCTGGCTGCCCTCGGTGACTAATCCTGCTCCTCTGCCGTTGTGGTGGAGTCAGGGGTCTAGGTAGCCTATCTGATAATCGTGGCCTAGGTCCTCCCCGAAACTCCTCCTGTAATTCACTCAATTTGTCCCTGCAACGCTACTCTTGACTCGTCCTCCTAATCTCCTGTTGCCACTGTCTGATACCCTCAATATTTTGAGCAAAAGCCAGCACACGGGCGATATCCATATCCTCTAGCAGTGTGGCTGTGATGCAGGTATCAACATATTCTTAGTTCAGCCCCATAATAAAGCGGTGTACCCTGGCTGGCATTGTGTCCACAAAGGCTGGCGCATATTGAGCCAATGAATCAAACCGCATGGCATATTCCCGAACACTCATCGACCCCTGCTCCAAGTGTAGGAATTAATCGACCCGGGCCTATCGAATCTCCCGCGGTAGGTAATGATCCAAGAAAGCCTCTGAGAAGCTTGGCCAGGTTGGAGGGGAAACATCTCTCCCTCGGGACCTCTCCCAACTCTCATACCACAGTACGGCGATGTCCCGTAGCTGGAATACCGCCAATTCAACTGACTCTGTGGGTGTAGCATGCATCACCCTGAAAATCCTCTGGATCTGGTCTAAAAAGTCCTGAGGGTCCTCGGTTCGATCTGTCCTTGTGAATTGCGGGTGACTTAGTGCTAGGAACTCTCGGACCCTCGAGCTACTAGGCCCTCCTATGGATTCTGCAACTGTAGGTGGCATTTGCTAGCGCTGAACATCCATCATCTGTGCTAGCATAACCACCATGCTCCTGACCTCCTAGTCAGATGGTACGGGTATAGAAACTACCAGAGGTTGTGCTATCACACCGGCCATCCCAAGCGGCTCCTGACGTGGTGGAGACTGTTGGGGATGTCGAGATGATACCTCCCTATCGTCCTCAGATCAGGCCAATTCTGACCGAGGCCGGGGCACCCTGCTGGTGTCCTGTCCTGCTGCTACATCTAGCCTCTTGCCTGTCGTAGGGTGTCGCTGGTCCGACATTTCTCTGCAAGCAAAAGAGTATAATGAGCTTAGGAACTCAACCCTATACTGTACCGCTCTATAACATGACTGAATAAGAAGAAATAGTAACCATCCTATCATGCCTTGCAGCCTCATTCGTATAGTAGGTGGTGCACAACACATACATAGATAAGACTCTAGTTAGCACGGCTTGCAGACTCACTGGGATACGACCTGCTCTGATACCAAGTGTATCACGCCCCACCTTAGGAGGCATGACTGGCACCTGGTGCCCTACTAGTATCTGAACTGCTGAGCTGACTGAGCCTAAGCACTTCTGGTGTAGGGATGACTCTAAATCTATAATCAAGAAAACAACGGGCTATATAGCGACTGTAAATACAACCCCCCGCCGATAAGGCCTATAGCCACTTGTGAAAATAAAAAGCTAACCAGGGACAAACAATTAGAGGGAGTCCTATGCGGGCCGACAAGGCCACCATGATATCTATATATAACTGGAAAGTAAAGGACGATGCTAAACTAAGCTATGACTGACAAGGCCACCAATCAACAGCTAAATAGGGTGCCACACAGCCAACACACATAGTCTAAAACCCATATGGGCCCCATACGGCCGATATCATCTAATGACAGGGAAGTAATGCAATCTGCAAGCCTCTAGGATTAATAAGATGGTCGAGACAGGGCCCCGACCTACACATACTGTACAAACAAAAGAAATAAACCTCTATCACACAAGCTCCGGAAGAAAGGAACTGATGGCTATGTATGGCTGACTAGGACTACGAGGGACCTACTCCTCGTCTATGTGTACCTGCAGGCAAGTAATGCACCACCCCAAAAGAGGGCGTCAGTACCACAGGTACTGAGTATGTAAAGTAGTAACTTTAAATAAAGGAAACTAAGGAAATAGAACTGACAATACCTGAAGTAAAGAAAACAGACTAAGAATGACTGAAGTAGTGAAATCAGGGCTAAAGCAACATAAACCTTACCTGGCCCCCATAAGCCGGAAGGTACAATCAGCATAGAAAAACCCACCTGGGCCCCCATAAGCCCTAGTGATTACACCTCAATCTATATACCCCTATCCAGGTCATACTGAGTCAACTACCAGCTATAAGCGTCCTGCCGATCCCCTGGGTCTGCAACTGGGTCCGCTCGGCCCCTGATTGTAGTTGTGTCTAAGTCTGAGTCCGGAGGACTCCTGATATCTACACCCAGGCGTAAACGCTCGGAGGGAGTGTGTATACTGACGTGCCCGATTCGCGCGTCCGCAAGTGTACGGGTCGTGTAGGTAATATAGTGGCTCTTTTTAAGAACCAGATTGTCGAACCCACAGGGACTGGACCCATTCCTCTAATTATCCATTTCTATTGCGATCTTAAATAACTCAAGTGTTGGTTATAGACATTTTCGATTGAGATTAATTAAGTCTAAGTTTGGGTCAACGAAATATTCTGAAATCACTCTAGGAGCAACATAGAGTTAAAACCAATTAATCATGCGATCCTACGATTTGCAATGGGTTAAGCATGGAACTATCAATTGTTATTTCACATAATTAGAATTGCATGTTTATGGTCTTTCGAGCCTCTAAACACGGCAATCTAGCCTCACTGCATCATTGTGAGCGAGGAGTTTAATTTTCTAGTCGCGGGCAATCAATTATGTTGTTGTTTACGGGGAAACGATTAGGGACTTTCGTGCGTCTAACCATTTAACTCAACTTAGCCTCACAACTACTTCTTCGAGTAGTGATGTGACATCCCAAGTTGGTCTTTCATAACCCCCGTGTGTCAACCAAGCACGGTTTTAGGTATTTTCTATCCTGACACAAAAATCTCTCCCAAGATACAAACATGCTCCTTACATTCTCATGTCCTGACCTAGGTAATGCTTTCTCAAGCTATTACTCAAGCTAACAAATATGCTTTCATGGTGATCAATAATGAAAACAACCAACAATCCAGAATGCAAGACGAAAACAACATTCAATAACTTAATTCCAAAACAAATTCATAAAAGCACAATCATAATTCATGGCTTCAACCCTAGAGGAAGGGTTCTTGCCATTCATGTTCGTAAAACTACAATTAACTAATACCAAACTAACATACTTACATGAATTTGGTAGATGAGAAGGGAATTTGATAAACCCTAGATGAGTTCTCGCACTTCTCCCTTCACTCCTAGGTGGTTTTTCAGAATAAAATCGTGACCAAATGATTTTAGGAGCTAAGGGTTCAATTTATACTATGCTGAAAATTGCAAAATTTGGCCTGTGGTGGAACAACAACGTGTCACGGAGCTGAACGCCCTACTTGACCTCCGTGACACGTTGGTAACGCGTACCCTCACTGGAATGTGCCAAAAAATGCAATTTTTGGCCAAGTGTTGCCGCGGTAGCAGCGTGCCACGACCCCTATCGCGCAGGGTGCCAGTTATTGCATGTTTTCTTGTTGACTTTCACGTTTTGCTCTTGCTTCCATTCCTCCACTTCACCAAATCATGAATTAGTTCCTGAAATGCATTATTAACCTTCAAAAACAAGGACTAATCATGTTGGTTAGTATATATTCACATTTACATAAAATCACATGAAAATGTATAAAATAACTTAGATAAACAAGACTAAATTAAGGTATAAAGCATCACTCGGGCATGCTATTTTTGCCCACGATCACCTACCCCACACTTAAAGTCTTGTTCGTCCTCGAACAACCTATTACATCTCATGCATATGGAGACTCATCCATGACTCATTTAGCAAGAATATTCAAGCTACGGCTACAATGATTATGTAAGATAACAAGCTAAAGATAGAGCATGCACGATTTGATCATTGAAATGAAGTACAACTATGTTAAGACTTCTTAACCTCAAGAATCGACTCTCAATCTTAGCAAACTCATGCAAATCAACTGATTATGAAACCCCACATGAATTATATCCTTCATTCAACATGTGCCCCTCACAGAAAGAGAGTTACCCAATCACACGCAAAAATAATTTTTTAAATCACAACATGTGTGGGTACATGAATAGACTTACGCTCACTCTCACAAAGAATTCACATGCATCATGTAATGACCCATAAGCTTGCCCTTAGTGTTTTATTCCACTAATTTCAGGATGTGTGAATGTAAGATCAAGTAGGACTTAATGGGTTGTAATGTAAGCTAAGGGACAGGCAGGTACTATTCTGGCCAATAATAGTGACTATCTTTCCTAAGCGCTTTTAATACATTACGCCCTCCTTACGAACTTCCCTTCCCTTACTTCACCTTTTTCTCCTTTCAGCTTTCTTTTTCCTCTTACGTTCCCCTTTTCTTTAGGCACTTTTAACTTATTAGTAAGGAGTTCTATGAATAATTTTTCATTAATTTGTTTTCTTGCTCCTTACTAATAATCAACCATTTTCACACAAGTGCACCTTTGCCCTTTTCTCACTTCTACAACTTGCTACTTTTCCTTTCTTTTTATTCTTCTCATTCCCTTACTCCTTCGGGTATTTTTTTTCAAGCGCTTAGGAGTTTTGGATCAAACACAAGGCTAATGAAAGAAAAAGGATTAAGCTTATGTTGCAGCTGTGAAAGAATAGGCTCAAGGCTCAATGGGGCTAACTAGGATTAATCTTTCCAAGATACGTAAAATGAGGGATAAGAATTGGTTCATTCGAAAAAAATGCCTAAATCATCTCCTACAATTCACATCCTTCATTTCATTTTATAAACACACCAGGCAAGTTCTAGACAATCCACAATAGCACAGAATACTCAAAAATCTTACACTCATGGCACATGCTCAATTCAAGACACATTCATCAGACTCTTACTCAGCTAATCACAAGAATTCAGATTAAGCTTCAATCATATTGAGTCAAATTCAAGAGCTTAAGTGTCTCAAACAAAGTTATACATTTGCATGCTTCACACTGAACATACTCGCATCTTACAATCATGCATAGCACATAACAAGAACATCAAGCACCAATTAGTTATGGTTTCAACAAAACCAAACACCTACCGACTAATTTTTCCTTAAGACGGTCGTCATCCATCCATCGTCGGAAACAGTCCCTAACTATGACTAGAAACACTATATACAGACAAAGGAAAGAAAGAAAAAGAAATTTTTTTATTCTTCGGTTCAAATACCCCCCGTCGGAAAAGAACCGAAAAGAAAAACCAACGGGTGAAGTCATGCTTACTTCACAAAAAATTTCAAATTTTTCAAATTTCTCAAATTTCTCAAGCATTAGCATTACATTCACCACAAACTTGTTAAGCACAAAAATTTTTGAAATTTCCCGCAGCCCACACTTAAATAATGCTATGTCCTCATAGCATCAAATTAAAATTTAAAAAGGGTGAGAAATACTCCCTAAGGCCTTAAGCCTAGCAAATAGCATGCTTTTCTTCAGTTTTGCACAAGTGTTTGTCGACCCCACACTTTTTATCGTCCATGCTTTTTAGCTTCCTCCTCCACGGGTACTCAAACTTCCCCTCCATCTGTGCTTAACTTTCCACCAAAAACAACACAAGATGAGAAATAAATAAAATCAACACAAATGCAAGAAATTGAAATGGTACCTGTGGTACCCTTGGGTTGCCTCCCAAGTAGAGCCTTATTTTACGTCGTGGCCTGACGTGGACTATCCTTTTCAAGACATCCTCATACCTGGGTTCTCTTTCGAGAACCATCTCCTTTTCTTTTGCTGTTTAGAGGAAACAACCTCCACTCTATTCCTCTCTTTCTCCAACTTCTTCTCAATTTGGAGCCCTCTATTAGACTCGGGCTGAAGACTTGACATTGCCTTTAGCCGTGCAAAGGAACTTCTTAGCCAAGTCATTCCACGAAGTTATGGAGTTCAGTGGCTCAGCCTTCAACCACTTTTTTTTTTGCCTCTCCCAACAATGAAAATGGGAAGAGGGTAAGTCGGACATAATCTGTGGACACGCCAGTGGGGACAAACGTGTCACTAATCTCTAAAATGCTCTGTAGGTGCTGCTGCAGGTCCTCATGTGCCATCCCAGTAAATTGACCACTAGAATGTAACAGCTGCACCATGTTCTGTTTAAGCTCAAAGTGCCCTTCAGGCTCCGGTATACGGATGCTAGAGGTCACATTCGTCGCTAGTGGGATTGCCACTTCACGAACTGGTCTTGCTGCCATTGCTTCAGATGATAACTGTCGTCCCGCGGGTGGTTGTTGTTGTACCTTTCTTGAAGTCTCTTCAGCTTTTGCTCTAGAGCTACTCTCCTTCGCAAATGGATTTGACGTTCAGGTTCAAGCAACGGTTCCACAAGCTCTCTATTTCTAACCAGCTCGGCAGGACAACCTGTCACCTGCAAATAAACAGACTAAGACCAAGTTTTTCAACACTTTAGGAAATTCAAAAATCACACAAAAACAGATAAATTATCAAAACTTCGTCGATTACCCGGCAACGGCGCCAAAAACTTGACGTGCCCAATTCGCGCGTCCGCAAGTGTACGGGTCGTGCAACTAATATAGTCGCTCTTTCTAAGAACCGGATTGTCGAACCCACAGGGACTGGACCCATTCCTCTAACTATCCATTTCTATTGCGATCTTAAATACCTCAAGTGTTGGTTATAGACATTTTCGATTGAGATTAATTAAGTCTAAGTTTGGGTCAACGAAATATTCTGAAATCACTCTAGGAGCAACACAGAGTTAAAACCAATTAATCATGCGATCCTACGATTTGCAATGGGTTAAGCATGGAACTATCAATTGTTATTTCACATAATTAGAATTGCATGTTTATGGTCTTTCGAGCCTCTAAACACGGCAATCTAGCCTCACTGCATCATTGTGAGCGAGGAGTTTAATTTTCTAGTCGCGGGCAATCAATTATGTTGTGGTTTATGGGGAAACAATTAGGGACTTTCGTGCGTCTAACCATTTAACTCAACTTAGCCTCACAACTCTTCTTCGAGTGGTGATGTGACATCCCAAGTTGGTCTTTCATAACCCCCGTGTGTCAACCAAGCACGGTGTTAGGTATATTTCCATCCTGACACAAAAATCTCTCCCGAGATACAAACTTGCTCCTTACATTCTCATGTCCTGACCTAGGTAATGCTTTCTCAAGCTATTACTCAAGCTAACAAATATGCTTTCATGGTGATCAATCATAAAAACAACCAACAATCCAGAATGCAAGACGAAAACAACAATCAATAACTTAATTCCAAAACAAATTCATAAAAGCACAATCATAATTCATGGCTTCAACCCTAGAGGAAGGGTTCTTGCCATTCATGTTCGTAAAACTACAATTAACTAATACTAAACTAACATACTTACATGAATTTGGTAGATGAGAAGGGAATTTGATAAACCCTAGATGAGTTCTCCCACTTCTCCCTTCACTCCTAGGTGGTTTTTCAGAATAAAATCGTGACCAAATGATTTTAGGAGCTAAGGGTTCAATTTATACTATGCTGAAAAATTACAAAATTTGGCCTGTGGTGGAACAGCAACGTGTCACGGAGCTGAACGCCCTACTTGACCTCCGTGACATGTTGGTAACGCGTACCCTCACTAGAATGTGCCAAAAAATGCAATCTTTGGCCAAGTGTTTTCGCGTTAGCAACGTGCCACGGCCCCTATCACGCAGGGTGCCAGTTATTGCATGTTTTCTTGTTGACTTTCACGTTTTGCTCTTGCTTCCATTCCTCCACTTCACCAAATCATGAATTAGTTCCTGAAATGCATTATTAACCTTCAAAAACAAGGACTAATCATGTTGGTTAGTATATATTCACATTTACATAAAATCACATGAAAATGTATAAAATAACTTAGATAAACAAGACTAAATTAAGGTATAAAGCATCACTCGGGCATGCTATTTTTGCCCACGATCACCTACGCCACACTTAAAGTCTTGTTCGTCCTCGAACAACCTATTACATCTCATGCATATGGAGACTCATCCATGACTCATTTAGCAAGAATATTCAAGCTACGGCTACAATGATTACGTAAGATAACAAGCTAAAGATAGAGCATGCACGATTTGATCATTGAAATGAAGTACAACTATGTTAAGACTTCTTAACCTCAAGAATCGACTCTCAATCTTAGCAAACTCATGCAAATCAACTGATTAAGAAACCCCACATGAATTATATCCTTCATTCAACATGTGCCCCTCACGGAAAGAGAGTTACCCAATCACACGCAAAAATAATTTTTTAAATCACAACATGTGTGGGTACATGAATAGAATTACGCTCACTCTCACAAAGAATTCACATGCATCATGTAATGACCCATAAGCTTGCCCTTAGTGTTTTATTCCACTAATTTAAGGATGTGTGAATGTAAGATCAAGTAGGACTTAATGGGTTGTAATGTAAGCTAAGGGACAGGAAGGTACTATTCTGGCCAATAATAGTGACTATCTTTCCTAAGCGCTTTTAATAGATTACGCCCTCCTTACGAACTTCCCTTCCCTTACTTCACCTTTTTCTCCTTTCAGCTTTCTTTTTCCTCTTATGTTCCCCTTTTCTTTAGGCACTTTTAACTTATTAGTAAGGAGTTCTATGAATAATTTTTCATTAATTTGTTTTCTTGCTCCTTACTAATAATCAACCATTTTCACACAAGTGCACCTTTGTCCTTTTCTCACTTCTACAACTTGCTACTTTTCCTTTCTTTTTATTCTTCTCATTCCCTTACTCCTTCGGGTATTTTTTTTTTCAAGCGCTTAGGAGTTTTGGATCAAACACAAGGCTAATGAAAGAAAAAGGATTAAGCTTATGTTGCAGCTGTGAAAGAATAGGCTCAAGGCTCAATGGGGCTAACTAGGATTAATCTTTCCAAGATAGGTAAAATGAGGGATAAGAATTGGTTCATTTGAAAAAAATGCCTAAATCATCTCCTACAATTCACATCCTTCATTTCATTTTATAAACACACCAGGCAAGTTCTAGACAATCCACAATAGCACAGAATACTCAAAAATCTTACACTCATGGCACATGCTCAATTCAAGACACATTCATCAGACTCTTACTCAGCTAATCACAAGAATTCAGATTAAGCTTCAATCATATTGAGTCAAATTCAAGAGCTTAAGTGTCTCAAACAAAGTTGTACATTTGCATGCTTCACACTGAACATACTCGCATCTTACAATCATGCATAGCACATAACAAGAACATCAAGCACCAATTAGTTATGGTTTCAACAAAACCAAACACCTACCGACTAATTTTTCCTTAAGACGGTCGTCATCCATCCATCGTCGGAAACAGTCCCTAAATATGACTAGAAACACTATATACAGACAAAGGAAAGAAAGAAAAAGAAAATCTTTATTCTTCGGTTCAAATACCCCCCGTCGGAAAAGAACCGAAAAGAAAAACCAACGGGTGAAGTCATGCTTACTTCACAAAAATTTTCAAATTTTTCAAATTTCTCAAATTTCTCAAGCATTAGCATTACATTCACCACAAACTTGTTAAGCACAAAAATTTTTGAAATTTCCCTTGAAATTTCCCGCAGCCCACACTTAAATAATGCTATGTCCTCATAGAATCAAATTAAAATTTAAAAAGGGTGAGAAATACTCCCTGAGGCCTTTAGCCTAGCAAATAGCATGCTTTTCTTCAGTTTTGCACAAGTGTGTGTCGACCCCACACTTTTTATCGTCCATGCTTTTTAGCTTCCTCCTCCATGGGTACTCAAACTTCCCCTCCATCTGTGCTTAACTTTCCACCAAAAACAACACACGATGAGAAATAAATAAAGTCAACACAAATGCAAGAAATTAAAATGGTACCTGTGGTACCCTTGGGTTGCCTCCCAAGTAGCGCCTTATTTTACGTCGTGGCCCGACGTGGACTATCCTTTTCAGGACATCCTCATACCTGGGTTCTCTTTCGAGAACCATCTCCTTTTCTTTTGCTGTTTAGAGGAAACAACCTCCACTCTGTTCCTCTCTTTCTCCAACTTCTTCTCAATTTGAAGCCCTCTATTAGACTCGGGCTGAAGACTTGACATTGCCTTTAGCCGTGCAAAGGAACTTCTTAGCCAAGTCATTCCACGAAGTTATGGAGTTCGGTGGCTCAGCCTTCAACCACTTTTTTTTTTGCCTCTCCCAACAATGAAAATGGGAAGAGGGTAAGTCGGACATAATCTGTGGACACGCCAGTGGGGACAAACGTGTCACTAATCTCTAAAATGCTCTGTAGCTGCTGCTGCGGGTCCTCATGTGCCATCCCAGTAAATTGACCACTAGAATGTAACAGCTGGACCATGTACTGTTTAAGCTCAAAGTGCCCTCCAGGCTCCGGTTTACGGATGCTAGAGGTCACATTCGTCGCTAGTGGGATTGCCACTTCGCGAACTGGTCTTGCTGCCATTGCTTCTGATGATAATTGTCGTCCCGCGGGTGGTTGTTGTTGTACCTTTTCTTGAAGTCTCTTCAGCTTTTGCTCTAGAGCTACTCTCCTTCGCAAATGGATTTGACGTTCAGGTTCAAGCAACAGTTCCACAAGCTCTCTATTTCTAGCCAGCTCGGCAGGACAACCTGTCACCTGCAAATAAACAGACTAAGACCAAGTTTTTCAACACTTTAGGAAATTCAAAAATCACACAAAAACAGATAAATTATCAAAACTTCATCGAGTCCCCGGCAACGGCGCCAAAAACTTGACGTGCCCGATTCGCGCGTCTGTAAGTGTACGGGTCGTGCAACTAATATAGTGGCTCTTTTTAAGAACCGGATTGTCGAACCCACAGGGACTGGACCCATTCCTCCAACTATCCATTTCTATTGCGATCTTAAATACCTCAAGTGTTGGTTATAGACATTTTCGATTGAGATTAATTAAGTCTAAGTTTGGGTCAACGAAATATTCTGAAATCACTCTAGGAGCAACATAGAGTTAAAACCAATTAATCATGCGATCCTACGATTTCCAATGGGTTAAGCATGGAACTATCAATCATTATTTCACATAATTAGAATTGCATGTTTATGGTCTTTCGAGCCTCTAAACACGGCAATCTAGCCTCACTGCATCATTGTGAGCGAGGAGTTTAATTTTCTAGTCGCGGGCAATCAATTATGTTGTGGTTTACAGGGAAACGATTAGGGACTTTCGTGCGTCTAACCATTTAACTCAACTTAGCCTCACAACTACTTCTTTGAGTGGTGATGTGACATCCCAAGTTGGTCTTTCATAACCCCCGTGTGTCAACCAAGCACGGTGTTAGGTATATTTCTATCCTGACACAAAAATCTCTCTCGAGATACAAACATGCTCCTTACATTCTCATGTCCTGACCTAGGTAATGCTTTCTCAAGCTATTACTCAAGCTAACAAATATGCTTTCATGGTGATCAATCATAAAAACAACCAACAATCCAGAATGCAAGACGAAAACAACAATCAATAACTTAATTCCAAAACAAATTCATAAAAGCACAATCATAATTCATGGCTTCAACCCTAGAGGAAGGGTTCTTGCCATTCATGTTCGTTAAACTACAATTAACTAATACTAAACTAACATACTTACATGAATTTGGTAGATGAGAAGGGAATTTGATAAACCCTAGATGAGTTCTCCCACTTCTCCCTTCACTCCTAGGTGGTTTTTCAGAATAAAATCGTGACCAAATGATTTTAGGAGCTAAGGGTTCAATTTATACTATGCTGAAAAATTGCAAAATTTGGCCTGTGGTGGAACAGCAACGTGTCACAGAGCTGAACGCCCAACTTGACCTCCGTGACACGTTGGTAACGCGTACCCTCACTGGAATGTGCAAAAAAATGTAATTTTTGGCCAAGTGTTGCCGCGTTAGCAGCGTGCCACGGCCCCTATCGCGCAGGGGGTGCCAGTTATTGCATGTTTTCTTGTTGACTTTCATGTTTTGCTCTTGATTCCATTCCTCCACTTCACCAAATCATGAATTAGTTACTCAAATGCATTATTAACCTTCAAAAACAAGGACTAATCATGTTGTTTAGTATATATTCACATTTACATAAAATCACATGAAAATGTATAAAATAACTTAGATAAACAAGACTAAATTAAGGTATAAAGCATCACTCGGGCATGCTATTTTTGCCCATGATCATATAGGGCCAACAACGAAAATATGAGGATCTGGATCCCCATCTTCGTCCCTTGCGGAAGGCATGCCGCTCCGTAGAGCGACGTTTCCTCGCCCCTAGCGGGCAGCGACATAGCTATTAACCCTGGGGTGGTCACAGAAGCTATACAAGTATAATCCAGCCCAAAACAATACAATTTGTGAGTCTCAACTAACAACAACAACTGAACATGATAACATACTCCTGACATGCTTTACTAGGATTCATACTAGATTACTATGCTGAAGAAACTTACTTGCCGAAAGAAAATGCCTTAACATACCTCAATTTCCGGTTTCTAATTAACTGATAGGTTCCAATTAGTATTTAACAGCTCTTCCCAACTGAAATCGTGTTACTAGAAAGATAGGACTAGTTTTAACACTAAGTTCGGCAAAAAGGAAAACTTTATATATAAATATTAACTATATTATAACTTTATGGAACACGGTCAAAACCTCGTTATTTCTCAAAATTCTAGAAATGCTTACTTTAAGCCTGGGATCGTATTGACACTAGTTTTGAGCAATTCCAACAACTTTGTCTCGGCGGGATGACGATTCACCGGGCGAATTTCACGAAACTAACTGTGTAGAAATGCTCCCTGCAGTCTTATACTTCGATACCCGAAGTTAATTTGGATTTGGATGACGTTTAGTGGCGTAATTGGATGAAAATTAAATGTTTTCCTGCATCCTTATTTTCTGCTTGTCGAAGATATATGAATTATGATCTCATTTCTAAGTGTGAGACCTTTATATACTTGAGGCAATAGACAAGGCAACGTGGCACATTGCCCAATGCGCTGATTCTGCTCCATGCCATGTTGGTTAACGTGGAGGAGCAGCTTCGTGCCACTTTGCCCCTTCTAGAAGCTTGGTTCGGCCTCATCTCACGAAATCCCGTCTTGGCACTCGTTCGGCCTTTCCCCGGGCCCTTTCCTCATATGTATGACACTCTAAAACTCTCAACCAACATGCGAATAGGCCAACTAAATGCTAAAAACTTACTGGGTGTAATAGTAACGACTCGTAGGGTCCCCCATGGTGAACCCCAATTGAATTTTGGATAGTGCACAGGATAAATGGAGGCCAAGAGTCGTGGACCTTAGTAATGATTCGTCCAGTCCCTCTTGGGGACTGGTAGTTAGTGATTTTCTACGAATTTAGTAAGGGCTAATCCGTAATTCCTATGACCCTAAGGCCTAAACTATGTTGTTTTAAACTATGAATAGTGAGTATTAAGAGGGTTAATTTCATTCTAGACTATTCCTACTCATGCATGCAATCTTAGAGAGCTAAGGAGGTGATCAAACTTAATTCCTTCAAGTTTTACTCAATTCTTTATTGGGCAATCAAGAGAGTGGTGAAATCAATCCATCTATGGTATGTAGGGTTATGAATGAGTGAATCTCTCTACGTAATTCATGAAATTCTATTCATAATTCTATGGGGTTTTATCCCAATTCTTATGAAATCCTTATGATCTACCTATGAGTTAATTCCTTTCATGTATAAATTCACATTTTACGAATCATGGTCAGATTTTATAACTATTTAGATTTAAATTTTTCTACGAAACTATGCCTAATTATGTATATTTCATGATAAATCAACCCATTATGATTTATGACTTATGATATGATGTGTCTCAAATTCTCATCATGAATTTATGAATATCAAGTATATACATGTTCTACAAGTATGCATGAACTTCATGATTTATCAATTCATGATTTTGGCTGACTCACTAGCGTTACTTTCATGGCTAGTTCACGTGTTTTCAAGAATGCTTAAGATTATCATGATTTAACTTGTCCATGAATTTCATGTATATTATCCTATGAACATTATATATGTTTTAGGAGTAGTATTTATCACCGAGTAGGTTCAGGGCCCAGGTTTTATCTCGAGTCTCAAAACTACGTGCTACCGTAGGACACGATAGGACCTCCCTTGAGATTTTTCCCTTTGCCCAAATGGGCCTTTCGTAAGTGATATCACACCTTTTTCATGGTTCTACCCTTGGCAAGGTACGAACTCCCTCCCGACTAGGGGTTTACAAGTCGGACTCCATGTGTGCTCATATAGGGTATATCAGTTATAAGAATCTCCCACAGTTTCTCATTATTTACTTATGTTTATAATTATGCAAATTGGCTCAAGTCACGTTCAATAAAGCTTTTCTCTTATGATTATGATTATGGTTAACTTACGAATGTTTTGAAAACCTTGAGCCTTATGTTTATATTATGGTATTTGCATTACGGTCATGTTGTCCTACTTTTATGAACTTTTACATATTTTAAATTGTCATTTTAGTTACCTTGCATACTCAGTACATTCCATGTACTGACTGCAAACACTATGTTGTACCATTTTCATAATACAGGATTCGGTACTTAGCCTCAGCCTCGGCCCTATCCAGCTTTTCCATAGTTAGCACCCTATCTCAGTTGATGAGTCCTCATCTCCCGAGGACCATCTCTTATCAACTATCTTGTATTTTTAGTTCCAATTTTAGGGAGTTAGTTGGGGTCTTTTCCCATCAACTCATCAGTGTTAGAGGCTTTCTTGAACATAATTTATATTCATCTTTTAAACCCATGTGATGTATCTCAGGTTTCATAATATTTTTAGACTACTGCTATGTTATTCATGTTGATCTTCTGCTTTTGTTGATTTAGTTAGATGTATGTTCATTTCATGGGTCGACTTGGAGTCCCTTGAGGTGCCTTGTCCCGTGTCTCGATCTGGGTCTATGTTCGGGTTGTGATAAACTTGTTAATAGAGCAATAGATTTGAAGCGTCCTAGGGTGTCAAAAAGCCGTGTTAAGTAGAGTCCTTTTCATGGGTGTGAAGCGCGCCACACTCATGACGAGGAGGCTATGAGACGTTTAGGAAATATTCCCTTCTTTCATGATCTCACTTCGTGCAATGAAATGTTTATCTATCCTTCTAACTCGTGCTATACACGTTTATAGAGTCATTCCTCCACATTGAGTGAATGAGGAGCATTCACTTGAGTTGGATGCCCACGCTGAATTCTCGGTAGCCATACAGATGCTAGAACGGGCCTTGACCATCCAAGCCAATCAATAGGCGGTGTTGCATGTCCCTCAAAATGGGAATGCGGTGGCGGCTCGGGTCAGGGATTTTCTAAGGATGAACCCACCAGAGTTCCTTGGGTCAATAGTGGATGAGGACCCACATGAGTTCATTGATGAGATTCTAAAGATCACCCAGGTCATGGGGGTGCAAATGGGGAGTGCGTCAACTTGGCCTCTTATCAACTGAAAGGGGTTGTGCATATCTAGTTCAAACAGTGGAGAGATAGTAAGGCATTGGCAGCAGGTCCTATTAGTTGGGATGAGTTTCATGCCGCCTTTCTAGGTCGGTTCTTCCCTCGTGAGATTAGGGGGCTGAAAAAAACTGAGTTTCTTAATCTAAAGTAGGGTAACATGTTAGTTCAGGAGTAAGATTTGAAGTTCACCCATTTATCCAAGTATGCACCAGATTTAGTGGCACATAAGAGCTCAGGTGAGTAGGTTTGTACATGGAATGGCGGACTACTTGGATAAGGATTGTAGGATCGCCATGCGGCATCATGATATGGATTTTCCCCGCATAGTTTTACATGCACAACAGATGGAGGCCGTGTATTAGAGGCGGAGCCAAGTGGGCTAAGACAGATAGTTATGGGAATTCTCAGCCTTAGATTAGGGTGCAGACATCGCCAGCAGTCTCATTACAGGTCGTTTTCTCCAGCACCATCATCAGCTAATACACCATCTAGACCATGAGGCGGTCAGAGGAGCAAGGCCTCAGATTCGAGGGGCCATGGTAGCATGAAGATAGAGTGCACCTTCCCAGCCTGTTCAAAGTGTGGTAAGAATCACCCAGGGAGGTGCTTAGTTAGCTTAGATGCTTGTTTCAGGTGTGGAAAACCCGAACATAGACTTGAGAATTTTCCTTCAGCCAGATTAAAGGGCGGTGGAGCCCGTATGCCAGCCGCTAGTTTAGTAGCTCCAGCAGCACATCCCTCCCAGTAGGGTGCATCGACTAGTTCAGCTGGTAGTCAGCATCAGAACAGGTTTTATGTCCTTGAATCTCGATAGAAGCAGGAGACTTCCCCAGACGTAGTTACTGGTATGTTTACAAGATTTCCACCTTGGTGTTTATGTTTTATTAGATACAAGGGATACCTTGTCTTTTGTGACGCCTTATGTAGCTAATAGTTTCGAAGTGAGTTCCAAAATCCTATCATAACCTTTCTCAGTCTCTACTCCAATCCGTGATTTAGTTATAGCCCGTTGGGTATATAGGAATTACCCGGTCTCGATTCTTCAGAAAATCATCTCAGCAGACCTAGTAGAGTTAGCCATAACATATTTCAACATTATCTTTGGCATGATTGACTACATGCATGTTATGCCTCGGTTAATTGTAGAACCCATGCTGTAGAGTTCAAATTACCAGGCGAGCCAGCCCTAGAATGGAAGGGTAGTTCAGCTATGACTGTAGGTCATTTCATTTCCTACCTTACGGACAAAAAGATGATTTCCAAAGGTTGTGTGTAGCATTTAGTTAGGGTTAATGTTGCTACATCCAAAACCCCGAGGATCCAGTCAGTTCTAGTGTATGTGAGTATCCAGAGGTGTTCCTTGATGATCTACTAGGTATTCCTCCCGAGAGGGAAATAGATTTTGGTATTGTCCTTCCCGACACACAGACTATATCTATTACTCCTTATAGAATGGCTCCATCCGAATTAAAGGAGTTGAAGGAGCAGTTGAAGGACCTTCTAGAAAAGGATTTGATCAGACCTTGCAAGTCTCCATGGGGTGCACCAGTGCTATTTGTCCGAAAGAAGGATGGTTCTCTTCGGATGTGCATTGATTATCGGCAATTTAAAAAGGCCACCATTAAGAATAGGTATCCTCTTCCCAGGATTGATCATTTGTTTGACCAACATCAGGGTGCGGAGTGCTTTTCAAAGATAAACCTCAGATCTGGATACCATCAGCTCAAGGTTAGGGAGACTAACATTCCGCAGACAGCCTTTAGGACGCGGTATGGTCATTATGAGTTTGTAATAATGTCTTTTGGAATAACGAATGCTCCTTTAGCTTTTATGGACTTGATGAACAGGGTGTTTAAGCCATACTTGGATATGTTTGTGATCATGTTTATTGATGACATCCTGATATACTCTCGGATCAAGGAGGAGCATGCTGCTCAATCGAGGGTGGTATTACAAACTCTCAAGGATCGCCAATTATATGCTAAATTTAGTAAATGCGAGCTTTGGTTGAACTCAGTGGTATTTTCAGCGATTTTGTGTCTAGTGTGGGTGTTCAGGTGGACTCTTAGAAAATAGAGGAGGTAAAGAATTGGCCTAGACCGGTGAATCCTTCAAATATCAAGACTTTCTTGGGCTTAGATGATTATTATCGGAGGTTTGGTGAGGGATTTTCAACTATTGCAGCGCCACTGAATAAATTGACCAAAAAGAAAGTGAAATTTCAATGATCGGATGCTTGTGAAAGGAGTTTTCAGGAGTTGAAGACTCGACTTACCTCAGCACCGGTGTTAACCCTACTCAAGGGTACCGATGGGTTTGTGGTGTATTGTGATGCTTCTAGGAATGACCTTAGTTGTGTATTGAGGCAGGTGAAGATTCATGAAAGGAATTACTCGACCCATGATCTTGAATTGGCAGAGGTGGTATTTGCCTTGAAGATATGGAGACACTATTTGTATGGGATCCATGTAGATGTGTTTACGGACCATAAAAGCCTACAATATGTGTTAACACAGAAGGATTTAAATCTACACCAGAGGAGATGGTTGGAGCTACTCAAGGACTATGATATGACCTTTACTATTCGAGTAAGACTAATGTAGTAGCAGATGCACTTAGTAGACTCTCTATGGAGAGTGTGTTCTATGTGGATGAGGAGAGGAAGGAGCTTGTGAAGGATGTGCATCGGCTTGCAAGGTTAGGAGTTTATTTGGTCGACTCGACCGATGGAGGTGTTATAGTCTAGAACTGATCATAATCGTCCTTGGTGACTGATATGAAAGTTAGACAAGAGGAATACCCTATGTTGGTAAAGTTAAAAGAAGTCGTTCAGAATCAGAAGGTAGAAGTCTTCTCCAAATGGGGAGATGGTGTTCTTTGATATTAGGGTTATTTGTGTGTCCTAGATGTTGGTGATTTGAGAGACCGGATATTGCAGAGGCTCATGGTTCTAGGTATTCTATCCATCCCGGTGCCAACAAGAAGTATCGTGACCTAAAGGAAGTCTATTGGTGGAATGGCATGAAGAAGGACATAGAAGAATTTATGGCTAAGTGTCTAAATTGTCAACATGTGAAGGTTGAGCATCAAAGACCCGGGGTATGCTACAAGATATTAGCATTCCTACTTGGAAGTGGGAAAAGATAAATATGGACTTCATTACAGGTTTGCCTCGCACTCGTAGAAAGTATGACTCTATTTGGGTTGTGGTAGACAAGTTGAACAAAGCGGTTAATTTCCTACTGTCAAAACTACCTATTCAGCCAAGGATAATGCTAAGCTATACATTTGGGAGCTAGTTTTGTTTTATGGATTGCCCTTGTCCATCATATCAGACAGACGTACGCAGTTTACCTCTCAGTTCTAGAGATTGTTTCAGAAAGGATTTGGGACTTAGGTCAAGCTTAGCACGACCTTTCACCCTCAAACAGATGGTCAAGTGGAACGGACTATCAAGACTCTTGAGGATATGTTGAGAGCCTATGTTATTGATTTCAAGGGTAGTTAGGAAGATCATTTGCCTCTCATTGAGTTTGCATATAACAACAACTAGCATTCCAGCATTCAGATGGCTCCGTTTGAGGCTCTCTATGGGACGAGATGTAGATCGCCTATTAGTTGGTCTGAAGTCAGTGAAGCTGCGATGATAGGACCGGATTTGGTCCACGATGCCATGGAGAAAGTTTAGCTCATACAGGATAGGTTGAAAATAGCTCAAAGTCACCAAAAGTCCTATGTTGATGTGAGAAGGAGGGAACTTGAGTTCGAAGTTGATGATTGGGTTTTTCTAAAGGTATCTCCTATGAAGAGAGTGATGAGGTTCGGAAAGAAAGGAAAACTCAGTTCCCGTTATGTTGGCCCGTACCGGATTGTGAAGCGGGTTGGCAAGGTGGCATATGAATTGGAGTTGCCCTAAGTATTATCTTCCATTCATCATGTTTTTCATGTATCACTCTTAAAGAAGTGTTTGGGTGATCCAACTCTAGTTGTTCCACTGGAGAGGGTAGGTGTGAAAGACAACCTTAGTTATGAGGAAGTTCCTCTAGAAATATTGGATCATCAAGTTCGAAGGATAAGAAACAAAGAAGTAGCTTCAGTTAAAGTGTAATGGAGGAATCAACATATTGAGGAGCTACATGGAAATCAAAAGCAGATATGATGCCTAGATATCTACATTTATTCCCTACCGACTCAGCTCCATCTTGCGGTATCAATTATCTCCCTAAAACTCTATTTATTTCATGTTCAGTTCATGTGCCCCAATTTCATTCATGTATGTGGATGTATGTATGATTCATGAATTAAGTTCAGACATGTAGTTTAAATTGGAGTTAGTTGTTCCATAAGTTTTCGGCTTATGTGATCAGTATTTGAGTATGATGATTGCATTTCTCTACTTTCTTGCATGATTTTCAACATTTAGGGATGAATGTTCCCAAGGGGGAGGTATTGTTATACCCCAGAAGAACAAATATAAAATTCGGGAGTTGAAATGGAGAAAACAAAATTTTCTACACCAGATCACAGAACGAGTCATCCTATGACTTGTGGGGTAGACCACGAGTCATGAAGTGACTCGTGGTGAGGTGCTCGGATTAAGTTTGAAATGGTGAGTTTGGAGTCCCCACAGACATGACCATGAGTCATGGTAAGTCCCTACGACTCGTTGAGTCAGTCGTGGTCAAGGGCTTTTGAAAGATGAAGGTCGAGAGGCAGTGTTCCCTATGAATGGACACAGCGAATCTTGGTCAGATGCTACGATTCATTAGGTTTGTCATGGTCAACAATGATTAGGATCTTGAGATTTTGGGGCAGCAAAGGTGACGAGTGGTGACCACGACTGTAACCACTCGTAGGGTCCCCCGTGGTGAACCCCAGAAGAATTTTGGACAGTGCACACGACGACTGGAGGCCATGAGTCATGGTCATTAGTAACGATTCTTCTAGTCCCTTGTGGGGACTGGCAGTCAGTTATTTTCTGCGAATTTGGTAAGGGCTTATCCGTAATTCCTATGATCCTAAGGCCTAAACTACATCGTTTTAAGCTATGAATAGTGAGTATTAAGAGGGTCAAGTTCATTCTAGATTATTCCTACTCGTGCATGCAAACTTAGAGAGCTAAGGAGGTGATCAAGCTTAATTCCTTCAAGTTTTTCCTCAATTCTTCATTGGGCAATCAAGGGAGTGGTGAAATCAGTCCAGCTCAGGTATGTAGGGTTAGGAATTGGTGAATCTATCCACACCCATGCGCAATCTCTCCCTAATTCATGAAATCTATTGATAATTTTATGGGGTTTTATCCCAATTCTTATGAAATCCTTATGATCTACGTATGTGTTAATTCCTCTCATGTATAAATTCATGTTTTACGAATCATGAGTAGATTTTATAACTATTTAGATTTAAATTTTTCTACAAAACTATGCCAAATTATGTACTTTCATGATAAATCAAGTTATGATTCTACTTCGATTTTGATGTTCATTAACCCATTATGATTTATGACTTACGATATGATTTGTTCAAATGCTCATCATGAATTTATGAATATAAAGTATATACATGTTCTACAAGTATGCATGAACTTCATGATTTATCAATTCATGATTTTGACCGACTCACGGGCCTTACTTTCATGGCTAGTTCACGAATTTTCAGTCATGCTTATGATTATCATGATTTAACTAGTCCATGAATTTCATGTATATTATCCTATGAGCACTATATATGTCTTTGGAGTAGTATTTAACACCGAGTAGGCTTGGGGCCCAGGTTTTGCCCCGAGTATCAGAACTACGTGCCATCGTAGGACATGATGGGACCTCCCTTGAGGTTGTCCCCTTTTCCAAAATGGGCCTTTCATGAGTGATATCTCACCTTTTTCATGGTTCTACCCTTGGCAAGGTACTAACACCCTCTCGACTAGGGGTTTACAGATCGGGCTCCATGTGTGCTCATATGGGGTATGTCGGTTATAAGAATCTCCAATTGTTCCTCATGATTTACGTATGTTTATGATTATGCACTTTGGCTCAAGTCACGTTCAATAAAGCTTTTCTCTTATGATTATGATTATGGTTAACTTATGAATGTTTTGAAAACCTTGAGCCTTATATTTACATTATGGTATTTGCATTACGATCACACTGTCCTACTCTTATGAACTTTTACATATTTTAAATTATCCATTTTACTTGCCTTGCATACTCGGTATATTCCACGTACTGACCGCATACTCTATGCATATCATTTTCATGATACTGGCTCCAGTACTCGGACTCAGCCTCGACCCTAGCTAGCTTTTCCGGAGTTAGTAGCCTGTCTCAGTTGGTGAGTCCTCATCTCCCAAGGACCATCTCTTATCAGCTATCTTGTATTTTCAATTTCAGTTTTAGGGAGTTAGTTAGGGTCTTGGCCCATCAATTCGTCAGTGTTAAAGGCTTTCTCGAACATCGTTTATATTCAGCTTTAAACTTATGTGATATATCTCAAGTTTCATGTTATGTTTAGACTACTCCATGTTATTTATGTTGATCTTCCGCTTTTGTTGATTGAGTTAGATGTATGTTCATGCCATGGGTCGACTTTGAGTCCCTAAGGGTTCCTTGTTCCCATGTCCTGATCCGAATCTATGTTCTATTCGTGAAATAACCCAGAACTCTGTGAACAATAACTACTAACCATTCGATATAGCAGGAGGAAGCTCACGATGACTGAACCAGGAGTATGGACCGACTCAAACCTAACTCTGGTAAAGTAACAGTTGAACATAACTCAAACATAGGATAGGTAAAGACAACCTGTATCTCTGTAACCTACTACCCTATATGAAAACACTATGCATAAGCATAACTCCATTGAATCATATGCACACACTTTCCATTCTTGGACTGGAGTTTATGAGAATCGACTCGGTAGCTACCTAGTACTTGGACCAGGATTTAAGTAATGTTACCTGATATTTAGAACTAGATTTTAATAGTTGCTTGATACTTGGACCAGGATTTTAATATAGCACCTTAAATAATTGGCCGTTTGATACTTAGACAAGATAGGGCGTATGACTTGCACAATCAGTCTTCTGATACTTGGACCAGAGAGGGTGTACAACTCTGATACTTAGACTGTATAATATGAAAACCATGCAAAATATGAACAGGAATGATACTTAAACGAATAACTGAATAGTCCAATATCACTGACTTAGGGAATGAGTCACTCGGAGGACCAACTAGATATGTTACCCCGAGCAACTGACAGGAGGGTACATAAACATAGCTTGACTTAGAAGCTTAAATAAACTTGAAACTCGAGGATTATGGTACTTAACCTTGCATTCAGATTCTTAGAATCAATTAAGGTACTTCTACCCAACTTTGGAGCACTTGGACTCCTCTTTGAAGACAGGGTTTCAACTTAGAATTCTTAGACTCAACTCAACCTCACCTAAAGTAGTTAGACTCCACTCGGAGTACTTGGGCTCATCTATAGAATACTTTAATTCATTTAGAGTTCTTAAACTCACTTAAGATACTTAAACATACTTTACAGTACTTACACTCAGCTTAGAATACTTGGATTCAGTTAGAGTACTTCGACTAGCTTTTGATACTCGAATCAACTTTAGCTTGACTTTTATGACTAGAAACTACATAACTTGTCACTTAACATTAAGAAAAGAGTCATAGAATTTCTCTTTAACCTCAATACTTTAGTTCACCTTCTAAAAAGGGTGTATATCTGCATCATAAGATTAACACCTCGACAACTCATTTCATTATCATTACACTTTGTCCTGCTTCCCTCGTTCAATACTATCTTCTTAGCTCATTTTGAAATAACAAATCATCTTCTTAGGTTCTCTAATTAACTCACATAATGACATGAACTACATGAAGAACAACATATATAGAAAAACATAGAGGACCAATTCACAGTGTCCACGTTAAGGGGTCTCTAGACTCAAATTTATAGCTACTACACGCGTAAATTAAACATCATTCCCTACTTCGAGTTTAGATACGACTCCTATACTCCAACTTAACTTTAATATAATACTCGATAGCTCTAGGGGTAGATTTACAAACTGATTAAATACATATCAATAACATACAATTTCGACTTCAACTTACAAAGCTTAAATTGTGCTTAAAGAAGGAAGATAGGTACCTTATACCTTAATATGCCAACTCAAAATTTGTCGATAATTCTTCTTTGAAGCTTATATTTTGGGGATTCTTCAAACCTCAACTTTCAAGCACAGCAATCAACTAGTTCACTTTCAAAGAAATCTAGAAAACTGGGCAGTAACAACATCCACATGAACCTAACACATAATCCAAAGTTATCTCTGAGTTTTCCTTCATAAATCTCATAGAAAATAAAGGTATAAATACTTAACTTTACTTGTAGATGATTTTTACCAAGATATAGGTGTTCTCCTCCACCCTTACTGCGCGAAATGAGCTTAACTTGCAGTAACTCAACATAACAACTTCATAGAAATGTCCTTTACAACTTCAATAATCATAGCCTGAATTTTTTTAGAATTTGATGATGATTTATTACCTTAATTTCCTTTTTTGTTTGCCATAAAATAGAGAGAATTCAATGATACAAGCAAGCAGGACAATTTAGGATCTGTTGGAAATTGAATTTCACAACATACACAACCTATATATAAAGTATGAGGCGGTGGCTAGTGGTCCGCGTCGTGCTGGCGAACACAGAGGGATACGCCTACATTGTACAATCCCTTGTGCCTCTTGGTCGTGCATGACACACAGGTTATAATACCCCAGAAAGGCTTATGAATAGACCTAGGAGTTAAATTTAAAAAGTGTAGAAAACTGGAAAAAATATCACAGGACGAACCATAGAATGAATCGTGGTATCAAACCACGAGTCAATGTATGTTGTCGTTGCTTAGGGAAGAGTTCGTGGTAGTTGATAAAACAGGAGGTATGATGAACCGTTGTGGGATAAAATGGGCAATCCTTTGCAGCTGTGGTTAGGGTCAGGCTGGGCGATAGGGAAAACAACGAGAGACGCAACGACCCATTTGAATAAGCCACGGGTCATTGTTGGAGGTTGATACTTTCCCGTGCAGGCGACGGGTTGAGACCATGACTCATTGGAAGGAACCATGAGTAGCGGTGAGGCTCATGATAAGGAAGTCATACTTGGCCAAGAAGTCGACGATGGTCGATCCAACGACCTGTCGTTTGAATTAACCGCTTGTCCCGATGAGCTGTGGGAAAGATCTGAGTTATGTTAGGAGGCCATGGACCCAACGAATCAATACCACGAGTCGGGGTACGTTTCCACGACTCATTGGATTGGTCGTTGGTCAGCTCAGAGCAGTTTTTAGGGAATTTTTATGAAGGGCATTTTTCACTTTTTGTGCTTTTAGACCCTAAACTACGTCATCTTGTATATTTTTCTGAGTGTGATAAGATGAGTTAAGTCCTTTATGCATTCCCATTCTCATGCAAGCACTTTAGAGATATTTTTGGGAGATTCAAGGTATTCTTCCTCAAGTTTCCCCCAATTTCTTTGTGGGATTTCAAGGAACTTCAAATCAATCCATTCCCAAGTATGTAGGGTTTTAGAATGGGTGAAGTTCTTCCTCACCCATGCCTAAATGTAAATATAAATCATGAATCCTCCTATTCAAGTCTATGGGGTTTTACTCAAATGCATGAAATTTTGATTTCTCTTTATGGGTATGATTTAATTGTGTTGTAATTCTTGAATTATGAATGGCGGGTAGGTTTTATTATTATTCTCTTTAAAATCAAGTTTCATGATTTTGGATTCAAAATGCCCATTTGATGAAATTTCATGAAAGTTATGATTTATGATTACTAATTTATATTTTGAATTTATTGATGACGGAAAAACATGAATTCAAGTTACCCATGTTTATGAGCATATTTTGAAAGAATTGAATATGATGAAGTATTGGGTAATGCCTACATGTTAAAGAATGATTTATGATTTATGAAGTGAGCTACATGATTTATCGATTTATGATATTGGCCGATGAAAAGGGCCTTGATTCTTGGCTAAGCATGTTTTAAAGGGGATCAATGATGATAAATGTTATATTTTAGCCAATGAATCTTAATGCATGAAGTTCTTGATTTATGTATAAGCATATATGCATGTTTTTGGGAGCCGTGTCTAGCAATGAGCAGCCCGACGTTCAAAGGACTATGTTGGTGTATCATAACCACGTGCCACCATGGGTTTCTAAATGATATGATGTATTCAAAATAATCCCCTCAAATGTGATATCATGCCTTATGCACGACCGTCGCTTGGCAAGCCAGGGTCGGCTTTGCCTACTTGAGCGAGATAGTGGGGCATCATGAAAGGCTCTACCATGATGGTGCCAGTTATGACGAGTCCTCCCATTATTCCGCATGTCTTATGCATTGTTTATATTATTAGCTCAAGTTATGTTTTGATAAAGTTTACATACGATTATGATAATGAATGATTTACGAATGATTTGAAAGTCTTGAGCCTTATGTTTTCTCACGAAGTTTATGATACAAGCATGATATCCTTCTCCTATGTTTATCTATGATTTTATTTTCCCATTTAATGTTCATTTTACTTATCTTGCATACTCAGTACATTCCACATACTGATCGCATACTTCCTATGCTGTACCGTTTCATGATACAGGCCTCAGTTCTTAGGCTCATCCTTATCCTTAGTCCATCTCAGTTCTCGCTCTCAGATTATTGGTGAGTCTTCATGTTTTGAGGGTCGTTTGACAGACTTTTATGTTATCTTGTGTTTCTGTATTGGTCGGGTTTGTCACGCCCCACCTTGGGGGGTATGACTGGCACCTGGTGCCCTACTAAGACCTGACCTGCTGAACTGTTAAGCCTGGGCGCATCTGGCGCCTGGCTGGCTCTAACTCAAATTTCTGGAAACAAAGGGCTATATAACGGCTGTAAATATAGCCCCCGGCCCATTGGCCTATAGCCTTCTGTACCTGTATTACAGCTGACCAGAAACAAGGTAATTCAGGGGAACCTATGCGGGCCGACAAGGCCACCATGCTGTCTAGTTATCTGTAACTCAAGCATAACATACTGAAAAGCTACGGGACCGGCAAGGTCACCACTACTGGCAAACTATGGCCCCACACGGCCATTACAAAAGAAAGAAGGAGTAAAGGCAACTATACCACTGCTCGGCCCCACACGACCGGCTCATCTGACCACAGGGAATATATACATTCTGCAAGCCTCTAGGAAGGATAATAGAAATGATCGGGACAGGGCCCCGACCTACCCGTACTGTACAACAAAAGAAACTGAACTACACCTCTAGAAATTCAGTCTCCGGATGACAGGAGCTGAATACTCAACCGCTGATTGGGATCACGTGGTATCGCCTGCTCGGCTATGGGTACCTGCAGGCAAGTAATGCAGCGCCCCACTGGGCGTCAGTATCGCTGGTACTGAGTATGTAAAGCAAACTGAATACAGCTGAATACAAGTAATATAACTAAAAATTCTGAATAGTATGAGATAACTGAATCTGTAAGAACTGAAGGGATATCTGAAATCAATAACATAACTGTCAAAACTGAAACAAGAAGCAGTAGATAACTGTCTGATGGCGTAGATCGTACCTGTTCTTAATTATAATGAAGGGAGTAGGAATCATACCTGGAGACGTATCATTCTACTACTAATCTTCTCGTATCTACTGTAATATAACATAACATACATAACGTAACATGGCATACACAACCTTACCCGGCCCCCATAAGCCGGGAGGTACAATCAACACAAAATCTATACCCCTACCCCGGTCATCCCATCTCCTATACTGGCTGTAAGTATCCTGCCGGTCCCCTGGGTATGCACTTGGGCTCGCTGAGCCCCTGACTATAACTGCATCTGAGTCCGGAGGACTCCTGAATCTGCACCCGGGCTTATCCGCTCGACTGGGGTGTGTAAGGCCGATCAAGGCACAAATATGGGGAAAAACTGGCATCCCATCTTCGTCCCCTGGCGGGACGGCATGCCACTCCGTAGAGTGACGTATCCTCGTCCTCTGGCGGACGAGTCGATACAGCTATTAACCCTGGGCGGTCATGGATGCTAGGTAATCCAACCCCAAACAATACAACGGTCTCAACTGGTAATACTATCTGTGTATCTCACATGCTGAGACTACTAGGGGGAAAGTATCATATATATATTACATGCTGGGCTAATGATAGTAATCTGTGCGTATTTAATACGTGCTGAGGTAGGTAAAGATATATAAATATGAATATAGTCTCCTGCCGGGCTGTACTGGGCAAATACTATATAAGATAATGTTTCTATTGAAAACTCTGCTGTTTACTAAGTTTCTGTATACACTATATGCTGGACTAGTGATAGGAATAAGTACATACTTAATACATGCTGAGGCTGGAAGTACTATATATGTATGTACGAATATAATCTTTCTGCTAGACTACGCCGTATACTGACTTTCTATAGTAACATGATTTACTAATCCTGACATGCTTTCTGAACTTCATTTTAGTCTGCTATTCTATTTCTGAAGTGCTTTACGGGTATTGCATTACTATACGGGGCTTCAACTGAATACAACCATATCTCAACATGGCATATCACATTACATACTGAGTATACTGGGCAATCTCTAACACTTGCGTTAGAATCTGTATCATACTGATTCATATACATTACAACCCAATGTTTCTCACATCGTACCAATATTCATAATAACGCGATACTCGACTTCTGAACATTCTATTGGTCCGTAATTTATTACACTATACTGATATTACTTAACTTGCCGAAGGAAACTAACTTTACATACCTTATCTTTGACTATTCGTCCGTCGGACGAGACTCGGCCGGCACTTCAACTATTTTCTCCCAACTGCATTCATAAATACGTCAATCAATACTAAATACAGCTTTATTGTAAAGAGCAACGTTACTTTCGATATAGTTTATAGCCTAAACATAGGCTTATCGAAAGACGGTCGAAAACTCGCTATTTTTCAGCGGCCCAGAAGGGAGAAGTATTCACTTCTCAGCTAGGAACACATAGACATTAATTTAGAGCAATTCTACTTACTTTAGTTCGGCGGCTCGCCGATTTGTCTGCCGTATTTTGCGAAACTAACTCCGTAGAAATGCTCTCTGCTGCTAAATACCTTGGTATCTAGGATTAATTTGGGTTTGGGCAGCGTTTGGCAGCGTAATCGGACGAAAATATTTAATTTTCTTCGTCTTCCCTCGGTTCACAGCGTTTCTGGAAATTTTTATAAGTATTGAATGATTTCCAACTGAAGTGGGGGCTTTATATACTTGGGCCTGGACACGGGCAACGTGTCATGGAGCCATCGCGGAGGCCTCACCTCCGTGACACGCTGCCATCGCGGAGGGGCTCTGCCTCGGCTCCTCCCACGATGGTTCGACAGGTTTCTCATCCGATCTTTTCCCGGGCCTTTCCCTAGCACGTATGGCTTTCAAATATGCTTAACCAATGTGCGAATAGGTCATCTAAGTGCCGGGAATTCTACGGGGTATAACATTCTCCCCCCCTTAGGAACATTCGTCCTCGAATGTATACTGCTATCTAGAGGACTACTTATTCTAGTTTCTGGAAAAAAGTTTGGCAGAGTTTCCCCTGTAATATGGACTATCGCAAAGACCTGAAACGCAGAAAAAGTCCAACACAGGCACTGCACACAATATTCTACAATCCACTGGAGAACTAAATATCACTCCTTTCTTTATCATTTACAATATACATACCATAAAGTACTGTGTAAATAATGATATGGACATACCTGTCGTCTGACTAGGCCTGAAATAAGTGAGGGTATCTGGTTTTCATATCTTCTTCAGCCTCCCACGTCATTTCCTCCCGATTTCTGTTACGCCACAATACCTTGATAGATGCAACATCTTTAGTTCTCAACCTGCGAATTTGTCTGTCTAAAATGGCTACGGGAACCTCTTCATATGCTAACTCTTATGTGATCTGGACATCCTGAACTGGAACTACTGTAGAAGGGTCCCCTACGAACTTCCTTAACATAGAAACATGGAATACTGGGTGAACCGACGCTAACTCTGGAGGCAAGTTCAACTCGTATGCCACGCGGCCTATTCTTCGCTGAACCTGATACGGCCCAATGAACCTTGGGCTAAGCTTTCCCTTCTTGCCAAACCTCATTACCCCTTTCATCGGGGACACTTTCAGATATACCTAGTCGTTTACCGAAAATTCTAGATTTCTGCGCCGTCTATCTGCATATGACTTCTGACGGCTCTGAGCGGTTAGTAAACGTTCTCGGATAAGCTTTATCTTTTTCTCGGACTGTCGAACAATGTCTGGGCCAAGTAATGCTGATTCTCCTATTTCAAACCAGCCCACTGGCGATCTACATTTTCGCCCGTACAATGCCTCGAAAGGCGCCATCTGAATATCTGAATGGTAGCTGTTATTATAAGCAAATTCAATTAACGAAAGATGTTCATCCCAGCTACCCCCAAAATCTAACACACACGCTCGTAGCATATCTTCGAGCGTCTGGATAGTACGTTCAGCCTGCCCGTCTGTCTGAGGATGGAATGCTGTGCTCAAATTAATCTGCGTCCCCAAACCTTTCTGAAACGACTGCCAAAATCTAGCTGTAAATTGTGCTCCCCTGTCTGAAATGATAGATACCGGCACCCCATGTAATCTAACTACTTCTCTGATATATAATTTGGCATAATCCTCAGCTGAGAAGGTAGCCCTTACTGGCAGGAAATGAGTTGATTTTGTCAGCCTGTCAACTATTACCCAAATGGAATCATTTCCGCGTCTAGTACGGGGTAACCCTGTTACAAAATCCATGTTTATTGCTTCCCATTTCCACGTGGGTATCGTTATCTCTTGCGTAAAACCGCCCGGTTTCTGGTGCTCTGCTTTCACCTGCTGACAATTAGCACACCTAGATACAAATTCAGCTATCTCAGTTTTCATACCTGGCCACCAGTAGATGTCTCTGATGTCGTGGTACATTTTCATCGCCCCTGGGTGAAGGGAATAGCGAGCGTAGTGTACCTCATGCATGATTTGCCCACGAAATCCTGCGACATTCGGGACACAAAGGCGGCCCTTACAATGTAGCACATCATCCTCGGTTATCTGAAAATCTGGCTCCTTACCCTTCTGAACTCTATCTCTGAGCTGGACTAAATCGGGGTCCTCATACTGTCGTTCTTTTACCTCTGCAACTAATGACAACACTGCAGAATTTTGAATTACGGCCTCATTATTTTCTATCTCCATTACTCAAACGGCTAGCCCAGCTAACTGATGAATTTCCTTAGCTAATTTCTGTTTCTCGGGTCGCAAATACGCCAAAATCCCCATTGACTTACGACTCAGGGCATCTGCCACCACATTAGCTTTTCCGGGGTGGTACAAAATATTCACATCATAGTCTTTCAACAACTCTAACCAGCGGCGTTGCCGCAGATTCAACTCCCTCTGGGTGAAAATGTACTGTAAAGTTTTATGATCTGTATAAATATCAACATGGACGCCGTACAGATAATGCCTCCACATCTTCAAGGCATGAATTACTACGACCAATTCCAAGTCATGGGTAGGGTAATTGTTTTCGTGTTTTCTTAGCTGTCTGGAGGCATATGCAATTACTTTACCATGCTGCATCAACACACAACCCAATCCGACACCTGACGCGTCACAATAAACTGAATACCCTTCTGTGCCTTCCGGCAGTACTAGTACTGGGGCGGAGGTTAATCTGTCTTTCAGTTCCTGGAAACTCTGCTCGCATGCCTCCGTCCACTGGAACTTTGCTGCCTTCTGTGTCAATTTAGTTAAAGGTGCTGCAATGGTTGAGAATCCCTCAACGAATCTCCGATAATACCCTGCTAACCCCAGAAAACTACGAACTTCAGTCGGGGTGGTAGGCCTAGGCCATGACTTAACTGCTTCTGTCTTCTGCTTATCTACCTGTATACCAGCGTCTGAGACAATATGCCCTAAAAAGGCCACTGAGTTAATCCAGAATTCACACTTTGAAAACTTAGCATACAACTGGCGGTCCATGAGAATCTGGAGTACTGTCCGCAAATGAGTCCGGTGATCTGCTTCAGAGCGAGAATACACCAGAATGTCATCAATGAATACTATCACGAACAAGTCCAGGAAAGGTCTGAAAATACTGTTCATCAGGTCCATAAAAACTGCTGGGGCGTTCGTTAGCCCGAAGGACATAACCAGAAATTCAAAATGCCCATATCGGGTCCTGAATGCTGTCTTAGGAATATCTCTTTCACGTACTCGGACCTGGTGGTATCCGGACCACAAGTCAATCTTAGAAAAGTATCTGGCTCCCTGCAACTGATTAAATAAGTCATCAATTCTGGGGAGCGGATACTTGTTCTTTAATGTAACTTTGTTTAGCTGCCGATAATCTATGCACATTCGGAGCGAGCCATCTTTCTTTCTCACAAACAAGACTGGCGCACCCCATGGGGAAGTACTCGGCCTGATAAAACCTTTATCTAACAAGTCTTTCAACTGCTCCTTTAATTCTCTGAGTTCTGCAGGAGCCATACGATAAGGAGGTATTGATATTGGCTGAGTGCCTGGTAGCAAGTCGATAGCAAAGTCTATTTCCCTTTCTGGGGGAATACCAGGTAACTCATCAGGAAATACATCTGGGAATTCATTTACCACTGGGACAGACTGGAGTGTCGGAGATTCTGCTCGGACATCCTGAACTCTGACAAGATGGTAAATGCACCCCTTAGATATCAATTTCCTCGCCTGATGGTAGGAAATAAACCTACCTTTTGGCGTCACGGTGCTGCCCTTCCACTCCTGTACTGCTTCCCCCGGGAAGTGGAATCGAACCGTTTTGGTCCAACATTCAACATTGGCAAAGCATGGCACTAACCAGTCCATACCTATTATGGCATCGAAATCTATCATTTCTAACTCGACCAGATCTACTGTGGTCTGGCGGTCAACAATCTCTACTGTACACCCGCGGTAGATTCGACTAGCTGTGATAGAGTCACCGACGGGCGTAGATACTAAGAAGGGCTGCCGTAATGATTCTGGTACAATACTAAACTTCCGTGCCACAAATGGAGTAATATAGGACAAAGTAGACCCTGGATCAATTAACACATAAGCAGGGTGTGAAGAGATAGTTAGCATACCTGTCACAACATCAGGCGACGCTTCTGAATCTTGCCTCCCTGGTAAGGCATGTGTACGGCTTGGGCCCGCACCTGTACTGGAGGCCCCTGATCTGCCCCGACCCTTGCCTGCTGAAACTGAGGGCCTGCGCCCAGTCGAAGATGCTGTAGCTCGTGATCCTGTTGATGCCCTATCCTATCTATCCCGGTCCTCTCGACCCCTGGCTGGGCAATCTTTCATCAAATGGCCTTCTTGGCCGCAATTATAACATGCGGTGGAGCCATATCTACATGCTCCAAGATGGCGTCGACTGCATATAGGGAAAAGTGGTAGGGTGTACCTGCTCTGCTCTGCCCTCCTCTGTGATGGTGAATCTGCCATCTGCGAGCCTCTACCAGTCCCTGACTGTCCCCTGCGGCCGGATCTACCCCCCTGTGACTGTGGCGGAGGCGGGGGCCTGGGCGGCCTGTCTGACATTCGGGGCCTGGGTCCTCCCCGGGCCTCTCCCTGTAATTCAACTGGCCTGTCCCGGCGACGCTGTTCCTGATTAACCCTTCTGACGTCTCGTTGCCGCTGTCTGATGCCCTCAATATTCTGAGCAAATGCCTGAATGCGAGCAATATCCATGTCCTCTCGCAGTGTAGCTGTGGTACAAATCTCAACATATTCTGGATTCAAGCCCGTAATGAAACGATGCACTCTGGATGCCATGGTATCAACGAAGGCTGGTGCATATCGGGCTAGAGAATCAAACTGCAAAGAATATTCTCAAACACTCATGGCCCCCTGTTCTAGATGTCGGAACTGGTCTACCCGGGCCTGTCGAATCTCCTGCGGCAGATAATGATCCAGAAAGGCTCCTGAAAAGCTGGACCAGGTGGGAGGGGAAACATCTCTCCCTCGGGAACTTTCCCAGCTTTCGTACCATAACACCGCAATATCCCGTAACCGGAATGCGGCCAACTCAACTGACTCGGTAGATGTGGCATGCATAACCCTGAAGATTCTCTGCATCTGATCCATAAAATCTTGGGGGTCCTCTGTTCGGTCCGTACCTGTGAACTATGGGGGATTCAGGGCTAAGAATTCTCGGACCCTCGAACTACCGGGCCCTCCTGATGATTCTGCAGCTGTAGATGGCATTGGCTGACGCTGAGCAGCCATCATCTGTGCTAACAAAACTACAGCACTCCTAACCTCCTGATCAGAAGGAGTCAATATAGGGGCTGCTGAAGGTAATGTCACCCCAAGTGACTCCTGACGTGGTGGAGACTGCTGAGGAGGCTGAGATGATGCCTCTGTAGTGCCCTCTGGTCGGGCTGTCTCCAAAGGAGGGTGAGGCATCCTGCTGGTGCCTTCCCCTGCTGCAACATCTAAGTTCCGACCTGTGATAGGATGGCGCTGGTCTGACATTATCTGTAACCAAAATGTATGGTAAGATTTTTAGGGACTCAACCCTAAACTGTACCGCTCTACAGCACGACTGAATAAGAATAAAAGACAACCATCCTATCATGCCTTGCAGCCTCCTATCCATAGTATGTGGTGCACAACACATCCATGGACAAGACTCTGCTTAGCACGGCTTGCAGACTCCCTAGGATACGACCTGCTCTGATACCAAGTTTGTCACGCCCCACCTTGGGGGGTATGACTGGCACTTGGTGCCCTACTAAGACCTGACCTGCTGAACTGTTAAGCCTGGGCGCATCTGGCGCCTGGCTGGCTCTAACTCAAATTTGTGGAAACAAAGGGCTATATAACGACTGTAAATACAGCCCCCGGACCATTGGCCTATAGCCTTCTGTACCTGTATTACAGCTGACCAGAAGCAAGGTAATTCAGGGGAACGTATGCGGGCCGACAAGGCCACCATGCTGTCTAGTTATCTGTAACTCAAGCATAACATACTGAAAAGCTACGTGACCGGCAAGGTCACCACTACTGGCAAACTATGGCCCCACACGGCCATTACAAAAGAAAGAAGGAGTAAAGGCAACTATACAACTGCTCGGCCCCACACGACCGGCTCATCTGACCACAGGGAATATATACAGACTGCAAGCCTCTAGGAAGGATAATAGAAATGATCGGGACAGGGCCCCGACCTACCCGTACTGTACAACAAAAGAAACTGAACTACACCTCTAGAAATTCAGTCTCCGGATGACAGGAGCTAAATACTCCACCGCTGATGGGAATCACGTGGTATCGCCTGCTCGGCTATGGGTACCTGCAGGCAAGTAATGCAGCGCCCCACTGGGCGTCAGTACCACTGGTACTGAGTATGTAAAGAAAACTGAATACAGCTTAATACAAGTAATATAACTAAAAATTCTGAATAGTATGAGATAACTGAATCTGTAAGAACTGAAGGGATATCTGAAATCAATAATATAACTGTCAAAACTGAAACAAGAAGGAGTAGATAACTGTCTGATGGCGTAGATCGTACTTGTTCTTAATTATACTGAAGGGAGTAGGAATCTTACCTAGAGACGTATCATTCTACTACTAATCTGCTCGTATCTACTGTAATATAACATAACATACATAACGTAACATGGCATACACAACCTTACCCGGCCCCCATAAGCCGGGAGGTACAATCAACACAAAATCTATACCCCTACCCCGGTCATCCCATCTCCTATACTGGCTGTAAGCATCCTGCCGGTCCCCTGGGTATGCACTTGGGCTCGCTGAGCCCCTGACTATAACTGCATCTGAGTCCAGAGGACTCCTGAATCTGCACCCGGGCGTATCCGCTCGACTGGGGTGTGTAAGGCCGATCAAGGCATAAATATGAGGAAAAACTGGCATCCCATCTTCGTCCCCTGGCGGGACGGTATGCCACTCCGTAGAGTGACGTATCCTCGTCCTCTGGCAGACGAGTCGATACAGCTATTAACCCTGGGCGGTCATGGATGCTAGGTAATCCAACCCCAAACAATACAACGGTCTCAACTGGTAATACTATCTGTGTATCTCACATGCTGAGGCTACTAGGGGTAAAGTATCATATATATATTACATGCTGGGCTAATGATAGTAATCTATACGTATTTAATACGTGCTGAGGCAGGTAAAGATATATAAATATGAATATAGTCTCCTGCCGGGCTGTACTGGGCAAATGTTATATAAGATAATGTTTCTATTGAAAACTCTGTTGTTTACTAAGTTTCTGTATACACTATATGCTGGACTAGTGATAGGAATAAGTACATACTTAATACATGCTGAGGCTGGAAGTACTATATATGTATGTACGAATATAATCTTTCTGCTAGACTACGCCGTATACTGACTTTCTATAGTAACATGATTTACTAATCCTGACATGCTTTCTGAACTTCATTTTAGTCTGCTATTCTATTTCTGAAGTGCTTTACGGGTATTGCATTACTATACGCGGCTTCAACTGAATACAACCATATCTCAACATGGCATATCACATTACATACTGAGTATACTGGGCAATCTCTAACACTTGCGTTAGAATCTGTATCATACTGATAGGTTTCATATACATTACAACCCAATGTTTCTCACATCGTACCAATATTCATAATAACGCGATACTCGACTTCTGAACATTCTACTGGTCCGTAATTTATTACACTATATTGATATTACTTAACTTGCCGAAGGAAACTAACTTTACATACCTTATCTTTGACTATTCGTCCGTCGGACGAGACTCGGCCGGTACTTCAACTATTTTCTCCCAACTGCATTCATAAATACGTCAATCAATACTAAATACAGCTTTATTGTAAAGAGCAACGTTACTTTCAATATAGTTTATAGCCTAAACATAGGCTTATCGAAAGACGGTCGAAAACTCGCTATTTTTCAGCGGCCCAGAAGGGAGAAGTATTCACTTCTCAGCTATGAACACATAGACATTAATTTAGAGCAATTCTACTTACTTTAGTTCGGCGGCTCGCCGATTTGTCGGCCGTATTTTGCGAAACTAACTCCGTAGAAATGCTCTCTGCTGCTAAATACCTTGGTATCTAGGATTAATTTGGGTTTGGGCAGCGTTTGGCAGCGTAATCGGACGAAAATATTTAATTTTCTTCATCTTCCCTCGGTTCACAGCGTTTCTGGAAATTTTTATAAGTATTGAATGATTTCCAACCGAAGTGGGGGCTTTATATACTTGGGCCTGGACACGGGCAACGTGTCACGGAGCCATCGCGGAGGCCTCACCTCCGTGACACGCTGCCATCGCGGAGGGGCTCTGCCTCGGCTCCTCCCGCGATGGTTCGACAGGTTTCTCGTCCGATCTTTTCCCGGGCCTTTCCCTAGCACGTATGGCTTTCAAATATGCTTAACCAACGTGCAAATAGGTCATCTAAGTGCCGGGAATTCTATGGGGTATAACAGGGTTAGTTAGGGATGTTGTCCCATCAACCCATCGTATGTAGTAGAGGCTTTCAGACAGTATGTAGTACTTAGCTTATGTGTATGTCTAGTACTTTCAGATGTTACATTATGGTTACATTCTCTCTATGTTTTATTGTAAGTATTTCACTTATTAAATGAGATTAGCTGTATGCATCTGTCATGGGTCAACTTGGGGCCTCTCGGGGTCCCTTGTCCTATGTCTACAATCCGGGTGTATGTCCAGGTCATGACAAACATGGTATCAGAGCCATAGTTTTGAAGTGTCTTAGGGTGTCTGAAAGCCGTGTTAAGTAGAGTCTTTTTCATGGGTGTGAAGCACGCCACACTTATGAGGAAGAGGCTGCTAGATGTTTATGAAATAATCCCTTCTTTCATGTTCTATGTCGTGCAATGAAAAGTCTCTCCATCCTTCTAACTCATGCAGTTCACGATTGCAGAATTATGGCTCCTAAGAGAATGTACTGAAGGAGGAATGGAAATGATGAAGTCCACGGAGAGGGAAATTACCATTGGCATCAGCAAGCCCCACCAGTTCAGGAGCCCCAAACACCAAAGCCAGCTACCTACGCTGAGTTTCGAGCGATTATTCAAATGTTAGTACAGGCCTTGACCACTCAGGTCAACCGGTAGGCTGTTGCACAGGTCCCACTGAATGGCAATGTAGCGGCGGATCGGATTAGAGACTTCTTGAGGATGAACCCTCCTAAGTTCACGGGATCAAAGGTGGATGAGTATCGACACGAGTTTATTGAAGGAATCTTGAAGGTTACTCAGGTTATGGGGGTGACAAATGGGGAATGTGTTGAAATTGGCCTACAACAGGGCAGCTGGAGCAGGCCCTATCAGCTGGGATGAGTTCAACCTAGCCTTTCTTGATAGGTTCTTCCCTTGGGAGATGAGGGAACTGAAAGCAGCTGAGTTTGTTAACCTCAAGCAAGAAAAAATGATAGTGCTGGAGTATTCGCTTGAGTTCACCCGGTTGTCAAAATACGCCCCAGAGTTGGTGATGGATCAGAGGGTGCGGGTGAGCCTATTTGTTCATGGAGTGGCTGGTTATTTAGATAAGGATTGCAGGACTGCTATGCTCCACTAGGATATGGACTTTCCTCACATAGTGTTGTAAGCCCAGTAGATTGAGGCGGCTCATGCGAGGGAGAGGGAGCCAAAGAGGGGTCAGACATATAGTCATGGGTTTTCACATCAGAGGTCCAGCGGTGGCTACTGTCCGTAGTTTCATCAAAGGTCACTAGCCCCAACACCATCATTAGCTAGTGTTCCATCAAGACCCACGGGTGATCAGAGGAGTAAGTCTTCGGGTTAGAGGGGTTAGAGGGGCACCCAGTTAGAGTATATCTCTCCAACCTATGGGAAGTGCGACAAGGTCACACCGGGGAGTGCCTGCTCGGCTCAGATGTTTGCGATGGGTGTGGTAGATCTGGGAACATGCGCCAAGTGCGCCCATATGCTAGACAGGGTGATGATAGGGGTTGGGCATAGACTGCCAGGACAGCAGCAGCTCCAGCACATTCCGCTCCGTAGGGAGCATCGACTAGTGGAGGTGGCGGACAACACGAAAACTGATTCTATGCCCTTGCCTCGCGGCAAGAGCAGGAGACTTCGCCAGACGTGGTCACTAGTATGTTGCGTGTATTTCATATTGATGTTTATGCCTTGCTAGATCCGGGGGCTACATTGTCTTTCGTGACTCCTAACATTTCTAGTAGCCCTGGAGTTAGTCCCGAGACCTTGATAGAATCATTTTCAGTTCTGACCGCTTTTGGTGATTCAGTCATAGCTAGACGAGTATATAGAGGATGCCCGGTCACTGTGTTGCATAAGGTACTCCGTAGACCATGTAGAGTTTGGCACGATTGACTTTGACATTATTCTTTGTATGGATTGGTTGTTTGCATGTTATGCTTCGATTAATTATATGACCCGTACAGTGGAATTTCATTTTCCGAGTGAGTCAGTTTTGGAGTGGAAAGGTAGTAAGGCGGTACCAGCAGGTCAGTTTATTCCTATCTTAAGGATAGGAAGATGATCTCTAAAGGTTGTAAGTAACACCTCGTTAGGGTTAAGGATGTGGAGTCCGAGACCCCGACAATTCAGTCAGTTCCGGTGGTGTATTAATATCCGGAGGTATTTCCCAAGGATTTTCCAGGTGTTCCTCCAGAAAGGGAAATTGATTTCAGTATTGATCTATTGCTAGATACGCATCCTATTTCTATCCTTCCTTACAAGATGGCTCCAGCCAAGCTAAAGGAGTTAAAGAATCAGTTAAAGGACTTGTTGGATAAGGGTTTCATTAGACCAAGAAAGTATTCATGAGGTGCACCGATTCTCTTTGTTCGAAAGAAGTATGGGTCCCTTCAGATGTGTATTGATTATCGACAACTTATAAGGTCACTGTCAAGACCCCTTGCCCAGGATTGATGATTTATTTGACCAGCTCTAGGGTGTTAGGTGTTTCTCGAAGACAGATTTCAGTCCGGATATCACCAGCTCAGAGTTTGGGAGTGTGACATTCCAAAGACGGCTATCAGAACTCTGTATGGCCACTACAAGTTTTTAGTTATGTCTTTTGGACTAACCAATGCTCCTACAACTTTTATGGACCTGATGAACAGGGTGTTCAAGCAATATTTAGATATGTTCATGATCGTGTTCATCGATGACACTCTTATATACTCTCGGAACAAGGAGGAGCATGCCACTCATTTGAGAATAGTGCTGTAAACCCTCAAGGGTAGTTAGCTATATGCAAAGTTTAGCAAGTGTGAATTTTGGGTAAAGTCGGTAACATTTTTGGGACATATGGTATCAAGTGAAGGCATAAGGGTAGATTCCCAGAAGATCGAGGCGGTGAAGAATTGGCCTAGACCGGTGAATCCTTCTAAAATTAGAGTTTCTTGGGCCTAGCAGGGTACTACCAAAGGTTTGTTGAGGGTTACTCATATAATGCGGAATCTTTGACTAAGTTGACTTAGAAAAATGTGAAGTTCCAATAGTTGGACGCTTATGAGAAATGCTTCCAAGAGTTGAAGGCCATACTCACTTCAGCACTAGTATTGACTTTACTCGAGGGTACTGATGGCTTTGTTGTATATTGCGATGCTTCGAGAGTCGGACTGAGATGTGTGTTGATGCAGCATGGGAAGGTGATAGCATATGCCTCACGACAGCTGAAGGTTCACGAAAAGAATTATCCAATCCATGATCCTGAGTTGACCGCGGTGGTGTTTGCCTTGAAATTATGGTGGCATTACTTGTATGGGGTACACATGGATGTATTCATGGATCACAAGAGTCTTCAATATGTGTGCACACAGAAAGATTTACATCTTCGGCAAATGAGGTGGTTTAAGTTACTAAAGGACTACAACATGAGTGTCCTCTACCACTCGGGCAAGGAAAATGTGGTTGCAGATGCGCTTAGTAGGCTCTCAATGGACAATATTTCCCATGTGGATGAGAGGAAGAAGGAGTTGGTGAAAGATGTCCACCGACTTGCAATTTCGGGAGTTAGATTGAATAACTCGACCGATGGCGGTGCTGTTGTACATAATGGGTCAGAATCGTCCCTTGTGGTTGATGTTAAATCAAGGCAAGATGAGGACCCCATTATGACGAAGCTAAAGGAGGCAGTGTAGAGTCAAAAGGTGGAGGTTTTCTCCCAAGGGGGAGATGGTGTGCTAAGATACTAGGGTCGTCTATGTGTCCTAGATGTAGATGATTTGAGAGTTTGGATATTGCATGAGGCACATGGTACCAGATTCTATTCATCCAGGATCCACAAAAATGTATTGGGACTTTTGAGAAATCTATTGGTGTGATGGTATGAACAAGGATATTACGAAGTTCGTAGAAAAATGTCCAAACTTCCAACAAGTGAAGGTCGAGCATTAAAGGCCAGGAGACGTACTTCAAGATATCAGCATCCCCACTTGGAAGTGGCAAGAAATTAATGTGGGTTACGTTACAGGTTTACCTCGTACTCACTGACACTACGACTCCATTTGGGTGGTGGTCGACAGATTAACAAAGGCTGCACACTTCCTACCAGTCAAGACTACGGATTTAGCAGATGATTATGCTAAGTTGTATATCCAGAAGTTGGTGATATCAGGTAACAACTTTGCTTATCCTGTCGGTGGTTGTTGTAACCTCTCCTGAAGTCTTTTTAGCTTTTGCTCTAGAGCTTCCCTGCTGCGTAAATGAATTTGACGCTCAGGCTCTAGCAACGGTTCCACTAGCTCTCTATTCCTTGGCAGCGCTGCAAGGAAAACCTATCACCTGCAATATATTAGACTAAGACCAAGTTTCTCAACACTTAAGGAAATTAAAAATCACACAAAAACAGAAAAATTTACTAAACTTAGCCAGTCCCCAGCAACGGCTCCAAAAACTTGTTGTGACTGCGCCCAAGCGCACACGCAAGCGTACGTGGTCTCACAAGTAATACAGTGGTCCTTTTTAAGAGCCGGATGTCGAACCCACAGGGACTGGGCCAATTCAGCTAATTATCAAGTTTAAGTTTGATATTAACTTACACAAATGTTAATTATTGAAGTTTTGGTTATTTTATAATTAAATCTAGGGGTGGTCACAGAAATAATCTGGAACAATATAAGAAGCAACTAGAGTTAAAGCTGAATAATCATGCAATGCTACACTTTGTAATGGTTCCAGTATGAAATTATCAATTGTTATCTCACATAGTTGAAAATACGATGTTCATGGTCTCTCGAGCCTCTAAACACGACAAACTAGCCTCACAACTACATCATTGACCGAGGATGCGACATCCTAGTTCGTGGGCAATTCAACTACATGGATGTGCTTTACAGGGTTTATGCTCTTGATTATGGACTTTCGTACCTCTAATCATTTAACTCAACTTAGCTTCACAACTACTTCTAGGAGTGGTGGAGTGACAATTCTAAGTCGGTGACTTGTTGTCATCCCATTTTATCAACCAAGCAAGGAAAATTAGGTATAATTTCTATCCTAACCGCGAATCATATCGAAAGATAAGAACACTCTCCCTACATTCTCTTGTTCTTGCCTAGGGTTGCTCTTTCAAGCTTTTACCTAAGCTTAACGTATTTGTTTTCATGGTGATCAAGAATAAAAACAACCATAATGTATAATGTAAGACAAAACAACAATTAACAACTTAAACCAAAACGAACTCATGCATTTACAATCATATCACGTAGCCTCAACCCTAGAGGAAGGGTTTTAGCCACTCATGTTCATACAAATACTCAAAAACATCGTTAAGGTAATGTACTTACAAGAATAGATAAAAGAGAAGGTAAATTTGTTGAACCCTAGGTGAGTTCTTCACTTCTCCCTTCGCTTCTTTACGGTTTTCAGAAAATATTTCGTGACAATTTGATTGTAGAAGCTAAGGGTTTAATTTATAGTAAATAGGGAATGTACAAAATTTTGCTCGTCATGGAATGGCTCCGTGGCACGGAGGTGGTGGCGCCAATTTACCTCCATGACACGGAGATATCGCGACAACACACTGGAAATCACCTAAAAATTGACCCTTGGTAGAAGCTTGTCACGATGGCAGTATGGCACGCTGCTTGTGCATCGCGTTTGCGACTATGACAAGGCCCCTGTCGCGCAGCGGTGCCTGGCATGGCACGGTGCTGTCACGCAGGTTACCTGTTTTGCATGTTTTCTTGCCGACTTTTGCATTTTGCTTCCGATTCCATTTCTCCACTTCACCCATCATAAATTAGTTCCTCAAATGCATTTTTAACCTACAAAAACAAGGACTAATCATGTTGGTTAGTACATATCCAAATTTACATAAAATCAAATGACAATGTAAGTGCATAAATAGACAAACAAGACTAAACTAAGTTATAAAATAGCACTTGGGCACGCAATTATGCAAAAGATTAGTTGGTTCGACTTCATGGAGTACCTTTGTCTATTATCTCAGACCGAGGTACTTAGTTTACCTCTCAATTCTGGCATTCTTTTCAAAAAGGACTTGGGACGCAAGTTAAGCTCAGTGCAGCTTTTCATCCGCAAACAGAAGGCCAGGCAGAGCGAACCATTTAGACCCTTGAGGATATGTTGAGGGCATGTGTTATGGATTTTAAAGGAATTTGGGATGATCATTTGCCCTTGATCGAGTTTTCTTATAATAACAATTATCACTCTAGCATCCAGATGGCACCGTTCGAGGCTCTTGACAGGCGAAGGTGTAGATCGCCCATCAGAATGTTTGAGGTTGATGAGGCAGCTATGATAGGACTAGATTTAGTTCATGAGGAGATGGTGAAGGTTCAGTTGATAAGGGACCGGTTGAAAACCTCTCAGAGTCGTAAATAATCGTATGCTGATGTGAGGAGAAGGGATTTTGGAGTTTGATGTGGATGACTGGGTATTTCTAAAGGCATCACCCAAGAAGGGAGTCATGCGGTTTAGGAAGAAAGGGAAACTCAGTCCCCGCTATATTGGCTGCTACCGGGTTGGGAGAAGAGTTGGCAAGGTGGCATATGGGTTGGACTTGCCCTCAGAGCTATCTTCGGTTCATCCCATCTTTCATGTGTCACTTTTGAAGAAGTGCTTGCGTGATCCAGCCTTGGTAGTTTCGGTGGACAGCATTGGGGTGAAGGAGAGCCTCGGTTATGAAGAAGTTCCCATTAAAATCTTGGATCGTGAGGTTCGGAGGCTGAGGAACAAAGAAGTCGCTTTAGTTAAGGTTTTATGGAGAAATCAGCATGTTGAGGGAGCTACGTGGGAGGCCGAAGCGGACATGATGGCTAGATATCCACATTTGTTCTCTATCGGCTCGGTTTCGACTTGAGGTAATACTATTTCCCTATGAATCTATTTAGTTTTCATGTTTGGTTGATGTGTGCAAGTTTCTCTTATATGTATGAATGTGTATGTCATGTATGAGGTCAGTTCAGCTATATGACTTTATTCGGAGGTAGTCATTCCGTGAAATTTTGATTAAAATAATCAGTATATGGTTATGATGAATTGTATGTTTCTGTTTGCTACTTTTTTCCTACATTCGAAGATGAATGTTTCCATGGGGGAGATATTGTAATACCCTAGAAAGGCCTAAGAACAGGCCTGGGAGTTAAATTTCAAAAGTGCAGAAAACTGGCAAAAATATCACAAGACAGACCATAGAATGACTCATGGCATCAAACCACGAGCCGTTGTATGCTGTCATTGGTTAGAGAAGAGCTGGCGGAAGTGGACACAACGGGAGGTATGACAACTCGTTGTGGGATATTACGAGTCGTCCTTTGCAGCTGTGGTTAGGGTAAGGCTAGGTGATAGGGTAAACAATGAGAGATCCATTTGAAGAAGCCACTGGTCGTTGGTTGTGGTCGTTGTTGGAGGTTGATACTTTCCCATGTAGGCGATGGGTTGAGAGCACGACTCTTTGGAAGGAGCCACGAGTCGTGGAGGCTCGTGGTAAGGAAGTCAGATTTGGCCATAAAGTCGACGACGGTCGATCCAACGACCCATCGTTTGAAGTAACAACTCGTCCTGATGAGCCATGGGAAGGATCTGAGTTATGTTAGGAGGCAATGGACCCAACGACTTGATACCATGAGTCGTGGTATGTTGCCACGACCCGTTGGACCGGTCTATTGTCAGCTCGGAGCGGTTTTCAGGAAAATTTTATTAAGGGCATTTTTGACTTTTTCGTGCTTTGAGACCCTAAACTACGTCGTTTTGGATATTTTTCTGGGTGTGATAATATGAGTTAAGTCCTTTATGCATGCCCATTCTCATGCAAGAACTTTAGAGTGATTTTTGGGAGATTCAAGGTCTTCTTCCTCAAGTTTCCACCAATTTTTTTGTGGGTTTTCAAGGAACTTCAAATCAATCCATTCCTAGGTATGTAGGGTTTTAGAATGGGTAAAATTCTTCCCCACCCATGCCCAAATCTCAATTGAAATCATGAATCCTCCTATTCAAGTCTATGGGGTTTTACTCAAATGCATGAATATTTTTATTTCTCTTTATGGGTATGACATAATTGAGTTGTAATTCTTGAATTATGAATGATGGGCAGGTTTAATTATTATTCTCTTTAAAATCATGTTTCAAGTTTCTGGATTCAAAATGCCCATTTGATGAAAGTTCATGAAAGTTATGATTTATTATTACTACTCTATATTTTGAATTTATTAATGACGGAAAAGCATGAATTCAAGTTACCCAAGTTTATGAGCATATTTTGAAAGAATTGAATATGATGAAGTATTGGGCAATTAGCACATGTTAAAGAATGATTTATGATTTATGAAGTGAATTACATTATTTATCGATTTATGATGTTGGCCGATGAAAAAGGGCCTTGATTCTTTGCTAAGCATGTTTTGAAGGGGATCAATGATGATAAATGTTATATTTTAGCCAACGAATCTTAATGCATGATGTTATTGATTTATGTATGAGCCTATATGCATGTTTTTAGGAGCTGTGTGTAGAACCGAGCAGCCCAACGTTCAAAGGACTACACCGGTGTCTCATAACCACGTGCCACCGTTGGTTTCTAAATAATATGATGTATTGAAAATGATCCCCTCAAATGTGATATCAAGCCTTATGCATGACCCTTGCCTAGCAAGCCAGGGTCAGCTCTGCCCACTTGAGAATGATAGTGGGGCATCATGAAAGGCTCTACCATGATGGTGTCGGTTATGATGAGTCCTCCCATTGTTCCGCATGTCTTATGCATTGTTTATGTTATTGGCTCAAGTTATGTTTTGATAAAGTTTATTTACGATTATGATAATGAATGATTTATGAATAATTTGAAAGTCTTGATTATGTTTTCTTACAATGTTTATGATACAAGCATGATGTCCTTATCCTATGATTATTTAAGAGTTTATTTTCCCTTTTAATGTCCATTTTACTTACCTTGCGCACTCAGTACATTCCATGTACCGACTGCATACTTCATATGTTGTATCGTTTTCATGATACAGGTCCCAATTCTCAGGCTCATCCTCATCCTTAGTCCATCTCAACTCTCGCTTTCATATTATTGGTGAGTCCTTATGTTTCGAGGGCCATTTGACAAACTTTTATGTTATCTTGTGTTTCTGTATTGTTCGGGTTAGTTGGGGATGTTGTCCCATCAGCCAAATGTATGTAGTAGAGGCTTTCAGAAAGTATGTAGTACTCAAGTTATGTGTATGTCTAGTACTTTTAGATGTTATCTTATAGTTACGTTTTCTCTATGTTTTATGCTAAGTATTCCGCTTATTAAATTAGATTAGCTGTATGCATGTGCCATGGGTCAACTTGGGGCCTCTCGGGGTCCCTTGACCCGTGTCTATGATCCAGGTGTATGTTCGGGTCGTGACACAGGTCCTTGCGGCTTGGCCTCATCCGACCTTGTCGATTCTCTCTTCATGTCGTCTCACGTCTCCAATCCCCCAACACTCTTATACATCTTATCCAATATTCTTTCTAACCTCTTAACATATACATACTTACACTTTAACCACCAACATAAAAGTACGTACATCATTTAGTGAAAATTTTTTTTGGGGTGTAACATTATACTTCATTTATAGAATTTCATGATGTAAATCATTGAGATGAACTTAGATCGTGGATTTAGGAAAAGGTTAATTGTTTCAAAAAAATTTCTAAATTCTTTATTCATAAAGACGAATGATATTCAACTTTATGTTTTCCTTGCATTCTTGCTCAATATTGCAACTTCCTAAACTAAGTTTATGGGGCCAAACTTCTTGTTCTCTTCACTTGAGTTTTCCTCAAATTTAGTGCTTTCAACTCAATTTCTAATTTCCTAAATATGCTCCACTTCATTATTGATTACTCTTTTAAGCTTCTTTACCTGAAACCCATTGATTTGCCAATCTTTGAAGAAGATAAGGAGCAAGCTCTAGAACTAGTGCTTTCTTCTTAGGACCCTCCAAGTGTAGTATGTCAATCATGTGTCTCTAGATAGGTTCATGGCTTCTTGAGTCTTGTCAACCTCCACCACTAGATCAATTTGAATCTTATATCTCCTTTGATCAACACCTACTTTCACATCATCTTCATCAAGAATTACTGTTGTGGAACAGTAGCTTCACTTTGTACTTGCATAGGACAGTGCCACCTCTACCACTCCTTGTAATTGTAGCCACCACACGTGGTCCATCATTCTTCCCCTTAGTATTTTATATTGTATCCCTTGGTAAGTCAACCGAAGATCTGGTATTCAGAATCTTTTGGATTTGTCTCCTTTGGAACTCTAAGTTTTGGATAGATATGATACGAGAAGAAAGTTGGCAATTCCATTGTGCAGTCATATTCATCATTTGTTGGAATATGTTTTCAATACATTCCATCTTATTACTAAAAGATCTTGAACCTTAAAAATGGTATGTGGGAGGATTTCTTGGTTATTGGTAAGTAGGGAGACTTAGATCAAAGGAAGGACCCGATCCCCTATTGCTTTTTTTGCTATTTCTCCAATTCTCTTGGCTATTTTTGTTGTGATACTGTTATTGATTCCACTTTCATTGATTAGGTTACCTTCAATCACTCTGGTTAGGGCCTTATAAATTACATCTCAACCTTGGTAGCTACCATATATTGAGCCCGTCCATTGTTCTTTTGGTAGCATTGCGCATTATAAGTGTCATCTTGGTTCAACATGTTTGTGTAATACCATCCATCACCTCGTTGGTGTGGATTAACAAAGGAAATTTTATTGCCTATATTACCTTGAAAATCATTCATAACATAAACTTGATTTGGAGCATAGTTATTTTGAAGTTGACTTTTAGCAAAAACTTGCATGATAGAGGTCAATTTCTCACTTCTTTGAGCTTGCAACTCTTTGTTCAAATTAACCATAAAAGTATTCTATTCAGTATAGGAACTCTTGAAACCTTAAGGAATTGTTTTTCGTCATCTTATCTAGCAACTCACTTGTGGACAAAACAGTTAAATCCACGAGAGATCACTAGCCAAATGGTTGACCATGGATTGGTTGGATGTATCAAAGCTTGTACAATGATTGGAGGAAAACCCTATTCGTTAGATTATTGTTAGGACATTCTTTGATCAGTGTTATGATCAATTTTTTAAATCTTTAAAAATATTTCATAACTTGCCTTATTTGTTAAAAACATAAAGTGAGGTATCGGGGTTTTATGACACATTTGTACTTCTACTCATAGAGTTTTTCATGCCTTAAGTACTAATTTAAGTCAATACTAATGCTATTTCACTATGTTTTAGGATTCCCAATGAGTTGGAGGAAAGAGGAACCATTCTCAAAATATTTGCCAGAAAATGAAACAGACATACCATAAATCCAAAGTGCAACCCGTACATTTAGAGTGGTTCAATCCAGTGAGTTGAAAACAAATTTGTCAGTAAAGTACGAATCTAGATACGACCCACATATTAAATTTACGAATCGAAAATGGTACTACAGACCATAAGTTGAGAACATTGTCAACTTGGAGAAGTGTCACGACCCTAGTCTATACCCTAGACGAGACACGGTATTTGGAGTCACAAGTAACCCCAAGTCAATCCATGGTCTATCATAACACTGGTAATCTGAATAAAAACATAGTGCAAGCTTTTAAATAATAAGATAAAATATTTAAGAAGAAGAACTAAGTCATAAAGTTTTACACAACTAAAAATAAACTAAAAATATGATTCTCTAACTATGTTCGAAAGCCATCTATTTGATGAGTTGCTGCGACAAGCCCCCAACTAACTCTAAGTCTAACTGAAAGAAATATAGCTGAAAAGAAATAATACTAGTCCTTGAAAGATGAGCACTCACCACTGGTAAAGCTGATATCACCTGTAGAAAATCTACTAACGACGCTGAGTCTGAGAACCTGCTACTGTATCATAAAATGATACAACATAAAAGGTATGTGTCAGTACTTTGAATGTACTGAGAAAGTGGGAGAAAACATAACACAAAGAATAAATAACTGACTGTAATGGCATTCAATGACAAACTAAAAATACTGAAGCTGTATGAACTGAAATATAACTGAAATGGTCAAATAACCCTGTTTGATGGTCAAAGACATGCCCTTAGTATGAGATATTGATCTGAACTAACTGTAGTGAACTGATTTGAATTGAGTAAACTAAAATTGTTCTAAGATGATCTAAATTGAGATTGTACTGACTAGTGGGAAGGACTATAACCGATATATAACCATGTGAGCTAGACATGGAGTTTGATGTACACACCTTATCAATAGGACCCAATATATCTTGCCAGGGTATAAAGGCATGGACTGTGAGATCACTGTCTAGGGCCATAAGGATAATAAAATAACCTATGGTGGAAACATAGTTCTGGGAACCTTAGTACGCTGGAACCCCGATCCTCTCGGTGCTAACTCCTGCTCCCACTGGATAGTCCTGACATGACTACTACTGCCAAGATGATAGCTCGAAGATGGGGCTCAAGACTAAGTCAAGGATACTTGTTTGGAAGTACCTTGAGGGTCTTATCGGACCAGATCTGGAAACTGGTGTTCTATGACTGGTCAGAGCTTCTTATTTGGAAGCGTCGTAACCATTTAAAGAACAAACTAACACAGAAGCTGGTGGTTCTCAGACTGATCAGAGCTTCTTATCTTGAAGTGTCGCAATTGTCTAAAGAACCACTAAAATCTGATAACTAATATCTGATAACTAATATCTAAGTCTAATAATTGATAACTCGGAGGCACCACTGACACCTCAAGAAACGACTATAATCAAACTGATTAGCTGACATTTCTCTAAAACTCTAAGTGTTCTAAGTGTTGACTGAGACTCTGAAACTAAATATACAAAGATATTAATATCTATTCTATTATCTATGCTAATCATTCGTAACTCGAGTAACATCTATCATATCAACATAACCTTTCTGTTTGAGCCTAAATCATGCAAGTTTTACAGGAATTTATGATCAAGATCAAGACTAAGAATGCAAACTGAATCAATAGAATAAGAGCATGAATTTCAGTCAGAAAATACTCCTGTAAGCTAAATAAAATAATAGAATTTAAGGAATTTTTTAATAATTGAAAATACTATCATACGCATGTAGGAATTCTAGTCATGGTAGTTTAACACTATTGATGAAGTGGAGAAATTTTACAGTCAAAGAAAATTCCTAAATCATTGTCACACCCCACCTTGGGGGGGGGGGCGGTATGACGGGCACTGCATTCACCTGCTTGGGGTTGGGATCCGTGTCGCTCGGGAGTCCTCCTCTAGGCCTGGTGTTTTGGGCTCCAGCAAATTGCCCAAATTGATACTCCAGTGCCTTAGTAGCTAACTGGTTGTTCTTTACCTCGGCTGTTAATTTCACATAATCAGCCTGCAATTGAGCTTGATTAGCTATCATTGTCTTGAACATCTCCTCAATGTTGGGTGATGGTGGTGGAGGAGGTGCATTGTGCTTCTATATTGTGCCTGATAGTTTTACTATCCTCCTTGATTCCTCTGCGCCCCCTGACTCGAACTTTGCCCTTGATGGTTATTGCTACTCCAAGAAAAATTCGGGTGATTCCTCCAGTTGGAATTGTAGTTGTTGCCATACTGTAGGTGGTTGTTCCTCTGTACATTTCCCACAAAGTTCACCGAATCAGGAATTGCTCTACAACACTCAGTTGAGTGCTCACTACTCCCGCACACTTCACACCAAATCTGCTGCACTACATTCACTGGGGCTTGAGATTGGTTCATGCTCATGTTACTGAAGTGGGTGTTGAGTTGATTCTGTAAAGCAGCTATCTGTGTAGCAATAGCTGTGAAACCATCCACTTCTAACACTCCCGCTGCTTTCCTCGTTCCTCCTCTTGATGAGTCTGCATTCCACTCTGGATTTCCCTGCGAAATACGATTCAACAAGGTATACAGCTCCTCATAAGTTTTCTCCAATGCTTGCCCCCCAGCTGCTGAGTCTAGCAAGATTTTTGTGTGGGGTTCCAAACCCTCTATGAAAGTATGCACCAGCACTTCATTGGATTGGTGATGATGAGGACAATCCCGCAGCATAGATTTGAATCTCTCCCATGCTAGATACAGATTCTCTCCCTCTCTCTATTTAAAACTTAGAATTTGACTTCTAAGTCTTGCTGTTTTACCGGATGGAAAAAATCGTATCAAGAACTTCCTTGCAAGATCATCCCACGTAGTAATAGAATTAGGTGGCTCAGCTTTCAACCACCTCTTGGCTTCTCCCAAAAGTGAAAATGGGAACAATGTAAGCCTGACATAATCTGATGACACTCCTGCGTGGATGTAAGTATCACTTATCTCTAAGAAATTTTGGAGATGTTGCTGTGGATCCTCATGAGGGAGACCTGTGAACTGTTTGCTGGTGTGCAGCAATTGCACCATGTTCTGCTTAAGCTCGAACCTCCCTCCTGGCTCAGGTTTGCGGATGCTAGATGTGACATTATTAGCATGTGGGATTGCCACCTCGCGAACCGGCCTGGCTGCCATGTCATCGGGCACTAACATTGCCCTTACAACTAGTGGATTCTGTTGTTGCTCCATGATTGCTCGTCTGAGCAACTACAGCTTTTTCTCTAGAGCTTCTCTCTTTTGACAATGAAATTGTCTTTCCGACTCTAGATATGAGTCCACCAGCTCCTTGTCTCTTGCCAGTGTTCAACAGAAATTAGTATCTGCAAAATACAGGCTAAGACCGAGTTGTCAACACTAAGAAGAAATAGTAAACTAACACTTAAGAAAAATTTACCGATTGTCAGTCCCCAACAACGGCGCCAAAAACTTGTTCGGCTATTTGGAACAACAACACGCAAGTGCACGTGGTCGAACAAGTAATAAAGTGGCTCAAGTAAGCCAAGTATCAATCCCACAGGGACTGGGCTAGGGTAACAATCTACTCAAGTGTCAATAAACCTTAACTCTAAAAATGCAGGCAACAGTGTTAAGAAAAGTTTGATATTTTGGTTTCTAATTTTATACTAATTATAAAACGAATATACAAATTGAGTCAGAACTATAAGTATGAGCATGGTGAGGTTAAACGAACATGTAGAGAAATAAATTATCGATACAGTTTGGTTAATCTTTCTTCTGGTTGCTAGTCAAGAATTATTGCCTATGGATTAAAACTCTCGTATTCAACCCAACTTAAGATCATGAACCTTCCACATACATTTCTGTGATAAAACAAAATTCATGTTTTATCCATACAAAATCGATTCCTTAATTGACTAATACGACTTTCAGGTATATTTCTACCCTGAAAGTAAATCAATTCTCAATTTTCCCAAACTAAGAAAAGATCATATCCTATCAATTCATAACTTTCCATTTCTTGCTTTCTCGAGTGAAACCGGACTCTTTAGATATACATTAACATTGGCCACACATTAATGCAGTAAGAACCAGAATCAATAGAACAACCATGAAAGAAAAGATGAAAAAAACCAACTGATCAATAATCACATTTCACTACAATTGTTCTTAACCTCAGCAAGAAGAGGATTTAGCCACTTATTTGTGGATTAAACATCGTTAAATGAGTGTTAATCATACAAGCAATTGAAATAAAGAAGAAGGAGATAGAGAAAAACCCTGAGATTTTCGTCCCCTCAACTGCCTGTAACCCACGTTCTTGCTGCACCAAGTCAGAATTATTAAAAATGGACCTATGTGTTCTATTTATACTAGTGGAAATTTTTCCCGAAATAACAAGCAACGTGTCACGGAGTGCATCGCGGAGCACTGCCTCCGTGACACTCCACTAACGCGGACCCTTACTGGAAATTGGTCGTCCAGGTATTGAGGCCCAACGTGGCACGATGTGCAACACGGGGCTAGGCCAACGTGCCATGGCCCCAATGTGCACCTTCACTGGAATTTGGCAAAAATTCCATATCCAGGCAGAAGGCATCCGCGATGGCAGTGTGACACGGCTCCATCGCGGAGCCCCTCTAATTCGTGCCTTCAAGTGCTTTTTCCCTTGCTAGCGTCTGAGTCCAATACCGATCTCTCCCAACATGCATCTTAGCTCTATAACTTTATATTTTTCTGCAAAACAATGCTAATCATGTTGGTTAGTATAAATTCACATTTTATTACAAATCACATGAGAATGTATAAACATCGATAGATAAACAAGGCTAAAATGACACATTTGAGTATCACTTGGGCATATAAATTTGCCCAAGATCAGAATTTATTGACCACTGGAACAGACTGAAGAGTCGGAGGTTCCAGCAGAATGTCCTGGACTCTAACTAGGTGGTAAATACATCCCTTTGCTATTAATTTTCATGCCTGAAGGTAGGAAATAAACCTACCTTTTGGCGTAGTTGTGCTCCCTTTCTACTCTCGCACTGCTTCCCCTGGAAAGTGAGATCGGACCGTCTTGGTCCAGCATTTTAAGTTGGCATAGCATGGCACTAACCAGTCCATACCCATAATGGCATCGAAGTCGACCATCTCAAGTTCTATTAAGTCTATTGTGGTCTGACGGTCAGCAACCTCTACCGTACATCCCCGGTAAACTCTTTTAGCTGTAATCGAGTCACCGATCGGTGTAAGCACTGAAAAAGGCTGCTGAAGCAATTCTGGTTCGATACCCAACTTCTGGGCCACAAATGGTGTAATATATGACAAGGTAGACCCTGGATCTATCAATACATAAACAGGGTATGAGCAGATAATCAATATATCTGTGACCACGTCGGGAGATCCCTCTGAATCTTGCCTCCCTGGTAATGCATAGGTACGGCTGGGGCCTGCACCTGAGCCAAAGGCCCCTAATCTACCTCGGCCCCTATTTGCTGAACCTGAGGGTCTGCGCCCTGCTGAGGCTGCTGGAGCTCATGGCCCCGCTGATGTTCTATCCAGACTATCCCGGCTACCCTGTCCTCTAGCCGGACAATCTCTCATTAAATGCCCTTCCTGTCCGCAGTTATAACACCCTGAGAAGCCTTGCCTGCAGGCTGCAGAATGGGGTCGGTGGCATATAGGATAAGGGGTAGGTACAAATCTACTCTGTTCTGCCCTCTGCTGCTGAGGTGATGCTACTGTCCATAAACTACTACCGGACTCTGACTGACTCTGGCGAACAAATTTGCCTCTCTGCTGTTGTACAGGAGGTAAAGATCTGGGCGGCCTATCTGAAAACCGTGGTCTCGACCCCCTAGGGATTTCCCCTTGAATCTCAACGGGTCTGTATCTACGGCGCTGCTCTAAAGTCGCTGCTTGTCGCCCCGTTGCCGCTGTCTCAGGCCTTCAATTGTCTGTTCAAAGGCTTGTACCTTGGCTATGTCCATGTCCTCTCTCAAAGTAGCCATCATGCACGTCTCTATGTAATCCGAATTCAGGCCCATAATAAAGCGATGGACTCTGGATGACATGGTGTCCACAAATGCTGGAGCATAGCGGGCTAAGGAGTCGAACTGTAAAGAATACTCACAGACGCTCCTGGCCCCCTGCTCTAAGTGTAAGAACTGGTCCATCCGGGCCTGTCTGACCTCCTGGGGTAAGTAGTGGTCCAGGAAGGCTTCTGAGAAGCTGGACCAAGTAGGAGGGGCTGCATCTCTTCCCCGAGATCTCTCCCAACTTTCGTACCACAAAACAACAATATCCCTCCACCGGGATACTGCTAATTCCACTGATTCTGCTAGGCTTACATGCATGACTCTAAAGATTCTCTGTATCTGGTCTAGAAAGTCCTGAGGGTCCTCCGCTGAATCTGACCCTGTAAACTGAGGGGGCCCAATGCCAAGAATTCTCTAACCTTGGAGCTACCTGGCCTACCTAGGGATTCTGCTGCTGCAGGTGGTACTGGCTGACGCTGAGTAGCTAGTATCTGGGTCAACATAACCACCGCACTACGTAGCTCTTGATCAAATGAAGTGGGTGCAGGAGCTATAGGAGGTAGTGCTGCCTCAAATGATGTCTAGCGAGGCGGAGACTACTGGGAGGGTCGAGATGACACCTCCGTATCGCCCTCAGACCGGGCTGAATCTGGCTGTAAGTGAGTCATCCTGCTGGTGCCTTCGCCTGCCGCTGTATCTAATTTCCTGCCTATAGCAGGGTGTCACTGGTCTGCCATTCTTATCTGTAGATAAAGAATATGATAAGTTTTAAGAACTCGATCCTATACTGTACTGTGCTAGGGCACGACTGAGTATGAAAGAAGGGTAACCATCCTATTATGCCTTGCAGCCTCCTGCCTATAGTATGTGGTGCACAACACATCCATAGACAAGACTCTACTTAGCACGGCTTGCAGACTCCCTGGGACACGAACTGCTCTGATACCAAGTTTGTCACACCCCAGCTTGGGGGGGGGGGGTATGACGGGCACCTGGTGCCCTAGTAGGGCCTGGACTGCTAACTGGTGAGCTTAAGCACATCTGGTGCCTGGCTAGCTCTAACTCAGATTTATGGAATCAACGGGCTATATAACGACTGTAAATACAGCCTCTGGCCGACTAGGCCTATAGCCACCTGTACTATAACAACAGCTAACCAAAATCATGCCAATATAAGGGAGCCTATGCGGGCCGACAAGACCACCATGCTGTCTAGTTATCTCTCACTCAATATAACAAATGCAAAACAACTACGAGACCGGCAAGGTCACCACTACTGATTGGATAAGGCCTCACACGACCAACATAAGCAACTAAACATACGCATGGCCCCACACGACCGGCACAACTAACCACAGGGAAATATATACATACTGCAAGCCTCTAGGAATACTGATAAAATGGTCGGGACAGGGCCCCGGCCTACCCGTACTATACAACAAAAGAAAATGAAATACACCTCTAAATATCAAGCTCTGGATGACAGGAGCTGATGACTCTGTAAGCTGGCTGGAATCACGAGGGATCACCTCCTCCTCTGTGAGTACCTGCAGGCATGCAATGCAGCGCCCCTACGGGCGTCAGTACCAAAGGTACTGAGCATGTAAAGCAAACTGAAATATATAACTGAAATGGGTAACAACAATAACATGACATATAAGCAGGAAGTAGCTGAATCTGTCTTACTGAGGATAACTGGGGAGAGTTTACCTATTCCGTAACTAACTGGGCGTACCTGACGACGTGTCGTCCTACCGTCTATCAGTATCTAATAGCACATATAGATATACATATAAATACACACAATACCTGACTGAACCCCATAAGCCGGAAGGTACCAACCAACACACAATCTATTTACCCCTACCCGGGTCTAAACCAACAAAAAATAAGTCACTCCACTCATCTGATAACTGTGAGCTCCTCCTACCGGCCCCCTTGGGTACGTAGCTCAGGCCTTGGCCTCTGACAATAAACTGTGTCTGAGTCCGAAGACTCCTGCCTCTGGGCGCAAGTGCGCAACTGGGTAATCTGCTGCTGTATCTATGACTGTAACTGCCCCTGGGTGCAAGCACGCAATGGGGTAATTTTATAAAAATCTGTTTCTGAAACTGCCCCCGGCCACAAGCGCACACAAAGTAATCTGCCCCTGTAAATAGGGTAATCTGGCTCTGCGCAGAGCGAACTGAACTGCCCCTGCAAGCAGGGTAATCTGGACCGTATTATCATGGTGGTCGGCCATCATCGTCCTCTAGGCGGACGACATCGCCCAGATGGTGGCGGTATCTGAATCTGGTATCGACAGAGCTATAACCCAGGGGTGGTGGGGATGCTAAAGGGTGCCCACATGCCACAACAAGTCTCAACATACAAAACACATACACAACAAACATGCTCAAATGAAAAATACTAATCATATTCTCTTCTTTTATTTCAAGGCCAGTCCGTATTAAACAACCGATGTTATATTCTATTTTTGGCACTGTTTCTGATTGCTGGGCTAACAGCTACCTGGCCTTTATCTATTTATCTGATTATTGTTACCCGTGATCTGAAGCTATATCAGTTTCTAGAGCCATATCTGTTTCTAGAGCTACATCTGTATGTGGAGCTATTTCTATATCTGATTACTGATATGATTATATCTGGATATAACTCGATAACATAGAACAAGCCATCTATAACTGGATATAGCTCAATAACATAAGATGTTCCATCTATTACCGGATACAGTCTTAACAAATGTAATACATACTATCTGTAATCTTGCTAATTCATTATACTGCTTTTACAGCTTCCATTCTGGATATTACGTAAAACATGCTGAGCTATTATTTGATACCACATTATTATCTAAAATTATCTGACTATCCGTTATTCTGATTATCGCATAATACGTAGTGATATACTAGCATGCTTGCTGGAAATCGTACTAAAATTGTTTCTGTACGCTGGGTATCTGTTAATAGCCTTTATTCTATTTATTTTCTAGACTGTACTTCCTGGCTTGCCGAAAGAATAGCTTTACATACCTGGTTTCCGAGTACCCGACTGACCGATGTGATTTCCATCGGTACTTCTGCTGTTTCTCCCAACTACATTCATATACATGTCAATTAGAACCAAATACACCAATATTCTGAAAGAAAACGTCACTTTCGATATATTTATAGTCTAAACTTTGGCTTATCGAAAGACAGTCAAAAACTTGCTATTTCTCAAAAGTCCAGAAGGGGGAAATATTCACTTTAAAGCTAGGAGTATATTGACACTAATTTGGAGCAATTCCACTTACCTTAGTTCGGTAGCACGACGATTCACCGGCCAAATTTCGCGAAACTAAATCCGTAGGAATGCTCCTTGCTGCTAAATACCTCGATATCTGGAGTTAATTTGAGTTTGGACCGCGTTTGACGGCGTAATCGGACGATAATTTAGTAGTACTTTCGCACCCTCTCTGTTTTTCTCGATTTCTCTGGAAATTATATGAAATATATCATTTAAAACTGAAGTGGAGGGCTTATATAGTTGCGCCTGGACAGGGCCAACGTGTCACAGAGCCAATGCGGAGGTTCCACCTCCATGACACGTTGCCATCGCGGAGGGGCTCTGCCCCGGCTCCTTCCGCGATGGTTCGACAGGTTTCTCGTCCGGTCTTTTCCCGGGACTTTTCCTAGCATGTATGACTTTCAAATACTCTTAGCCAACACGCGAATAGGCCATCTATGTGTTGGGAATTTTACGGGGTATAACAATCATGATCTCTAAAAGTACTATAAAGCTAGGGTTTGCTGAAAACTTTGGGACACAAGGGTGAAAGGATACCCTTGTGGAAGTCCCACATAACTAGTTGAAGGATCTCTCTCAAGATCTTGAAGCTACTGTACCTTAGAGAGCAACCCTAGTTCCTGAGCCTTGAGAGAAAAGAGTATGGAGTTCCTAAGTCTACTTACGATCTGTTTCTGAGTTGATTAGGAAAGACTGAGAGGTTAGACTAGGAAAACCCCCTTTAATTTGTCCCACAGGAGTCCCAGAACAATGTAATTTAAGAGTTAAAAGCACATGGTTTTACCAAATACCCCTGGACTGTCAATATAGAAAATTTCTTGAGAGAACCAATGACCAATCCAACGGGTCGTTTTTTGAAAGAATGGGCCATTGGTCCAGTCATTTCTGCTCCCCTTGCCTTCGAACCACTCTCTGGAACTCATTCAACGACCCAAACAACAACCAGTTGGATCAACCAATGGACAATTGAACCCCCTCATTGGTTCTGGACTGATTTTGGACCATTTCTCAAAAGTTGGATTCCACGGGCAGAAACAACGTGTCGTCCTTTCAACCAACGACCCGTACTATGGTCCGTCCAAAGTTTGGAGTTGTTTCACAAGAGTAGTCACAACTTTTTACTCCAAACTATGATTGACGAAAGGTCGAATGCATTGGAAAAAAAATGCAAATGGCTTCAATTTGGTATATTGAATCACCCAAAAACACTTTGTAAGACGAAAGTTATGATCATTTGATGTTGACCCTTGTAAGAACTTATACAAAAACTCAATGGGTGCTCAACTCAACTTTGTACTAGAGGTTCCTTATGATCTTAATTTGCATCCATTGTACTGGTCTATCCATGTATCTAGAATGGCTCTAAACTTAGCCAAAAATTTGCAACACACTGGTAGAACCAATGACCCAATCCAACAGGCCATGGTACCACACAACGGACCGTTGGTTTTCCCATTCTTCAATCAAAATTCTCTTAATCTATTTCAACGACCATAACGAATGACCCATTCAACCAGGAAATGGTCCATACTATACCCTCATGTGTTCTGGGAAAATTTCGTACAATTCTATGGACACCACACAACGAGCACCTCCAATGACCCATTGGACCTTACAACGAACCGTACTAAGGTTTGTTGTTTGGTTTTGGTATTGTTTTCCTTTCATTTTCTTCTGTAAGCCTTGGGTATGGTCTAAGGAACTTTTGGGGTGTTACAAGAAGCAATCCAATGAAAGGCAGATACAAACCATAAATTCAATATGCGATCCATAACTTGATGCACGACATCCGATAGAACAAAGTGAAAATCTAAAATATGGTAGAAAGTATGGACCATAAATTCAAGATATGGTCCATAACAGCGAACTGGGACTATCGAATTCAAATTAAATTAGGGTTTTGGTCTCAGTATAAATAGTCTTTTTAATCATTTTTCTCGAGATTCAGAACTTTACAGTAGAGAATAGACTAGTTAGAGAGTACCCATTGTATTTTAAATTTAGTTTGATGATCTATTTCATGCTTTGAATTTCTCTCTCTTCAACAGATTTGTAGGTTGATCATGCCTAATTTAATGATTTCTTTTTCTTCTTCATCTCTACTCATGTGCAACTAAATTCTTATCTAGCATTGTGAACCCTACTAATATTAATTAGGATGATTTTATAATGGGATTTTAATTATGTAATTGATCTTTGATTTGTTTGTTATAATTAGTGGTTGCAAACACCGATTCATGTCAAATTGCCCCAATTGTGCTTTAAAGAGACAATTAGGATTTGGGTGGCATCAATCAATAATAACTCAAGGAATAACCTTGTCTTAATAGATTCACTTAGAGATTTGATGAATCTAATTGATAAATTATGATTTCGCCCAAGCACACACAAGCGCACGTGGTCGTCAAGTAATATAGGACTGGAAGCCTCGATTATCGTACCAATAGAAACTTGTCAGTTCAATCGTTATAAGGTTATTACTTTATTTTTCTATTCTAATAAACAATTGAAATGATGAATGGTTTGGGAAATTAAACTAAAAAATGCTTTAAAAGTAAAATTAACTAAATCGGTTTCAAGCTTGGTTTTACTTCGATGATGATAAAATCTATGGAAATGGCACTTGTTTAGTTTTAGGATGAGTTTTCAAGACGTGATTACACAAGAACGGTTCTTCTTATGGTTGCTAGTTTCAAGTTACTATCCCACTCCTTGCCACTATCCCTAGCATCCAAGAACTATTTCATGAACCCTAATGCCTATATTCCTTTGGTCACTAGAGAAACATGAAAAGATGATTATGCCTATTTTTATTTCAACTAAACAGGGTTAAAAGGTATATCCCTATCCTAAACAACAACTTCTATCCTCTCACCAATGGTTCAAGGGTCTTTGGATTTCTATTCTGTATTTACCTTTAACCCTTTCGATTCCCTTTCCCAACTTCAATCAAAAGCCATCAGATTTACTTACAAGGTGATCAGTCTCCTAAATAAGCAATTAAAACAAGTAAATACAAATAACCATTAAAGAATAATGAATTCTAGATTAAATCGGTCTTTCAAACAATCAACCATCCACCATGGCCAAAACCCCTGAGTATGAGTTTATCCACTCATCATTTGAAAAAAAATAGTAAAGAAGAGAAGAAACCTAGTTTAGAACTTTGTCTTCATTCCAAATGGCTTACAAGCCTCCACAAATGAAATATGCAATGTAAAAATGATCCAAAGATTATTAACAAAGAACCTAGAGGATGTATTTATAGTTGAGCCCTCAAATGACGCTTCTTACCTCCAACACTTAGCTTTAGAATCAGAAATTTTAGCCCGAAATAGGTATGGCATGCCGCCCTCATCATCTCACCATAGAGTTAGTAAAATTTCCAGCAATTTTAGCTTTAGGATATGCCTGGTGTGCTTCCCTCACCATCTCAGCAAGGACTTAACCAATTTTCTGCACTTTTAACACCTCTAGCGTACCACTCTGACTAGCACCGGAGTTTTAGTCAAATTCTTGAACATTAGGACCCTTCTGGCGCGCGACTTCCTCTATCCCATCAGAATTTTGGGAATTTTCTCTAAGTCTGGAGAAGCTTTAGGACTCCACGGCCACCATCTCACCAAGGTATTGAATGAACATCCTCTGAAGTTAAGGACTTGGAATGGGGCGCCATCCATAGCCCCAAAAATGATGAGATTATCTCATGAAGTTGAGGGCTGGGCCAACCATAGCCCCCAAAACCTTCTTCTAAGCTTCTCAAACGTTCAACCTTAGTTCATTTTGGGTCTTTTTTTCTTGATTTCCTGCTCAAAACACCTCAAGTCGTTTATTAGTATACAAAACACACAAACATATGAATTTATGCATTTCATAAGGATTATGAACACAAAACAAGGTAAAAGATGGGCAAAAACAAGGAAAATGAGCATAGAAATATTCCTAACATCAAATTACAATTTGTTTTGATTTGAATTCTCATCAATTTGAAATAATTGATTGAGATAAATATTGCTTGGTTGTTGAGGAACACCAAGTGATTGATTAAGTGATTGTTTGCATATTTACAAAGATCCTACTATTAATAAACTTAATTGAGTGATCTAAGGGGTTCAACAATATACGTGTCACGAACCGAACATAGGCCCAAATCGAGACATGGGACAAGGAGCCCCGAGAGACTCGAAGTAAACCCATGGCATGAACATAAATCTATCTCAATCCAATAAAGAGGAAGACTTGACATAACAACATAATAGAAGTCTAATAATAACATAACATCGGCACTAGAATTCACTTCATACACGACAAGCTGATTACTACATATAGTCTCAAAGCCTCTAATATATCTAATGGGTTGATGGGACAACACCCCGACTACCTCGATAAGTCTAAAAAACTAAAAATACAAAGATAACTACTAACGAATGATCCTCGGGAGATGATGACTCACCACTGAAGCTGGATGCTAACTTTGAAAGCTGACTAATGACGGGGTTGAGTCTGGAGATCGGAGCTTGTATCATAAAATGATACAACATAGAGTATGCGGTCAGTAAGTGGAATGTACCAAGTATGTAAGGTAAGTAAAATGGTCATTTAAAATACATAAAAGTTCATAAGAGTAGGACAACATGATCATAACATAAATATCATAATGCAACATAAGGCTCAAGGTTTTCAGAACATTCATAAATCATTTATAATCATACTTACAAGAGAAAAGCTTTATTAAATGTGACTTGAGCCAAAGTATATAATCATAATCATACATAAATTATGAGGAACAGTGGGAGATCCTTATAACTGACATACTCCATATGAGCACATATGGAGCTCGACCTATAAACCCCTAGTCTGGAGGGCATTCATATCTTGCCAAAGGTAGAACCATGAAAAAGGTGTGATATAACAATAGAGGGCCCATTTGGGCTATAGGGACAGTAACATAGAGGTCTCATCATGGCGACATTGTCGCGTAATTCTGAGACTTGAGGTATGCTTGGACCCCGAGTCTACTCGGTGTTAAATACTACTCCCAAAACATATATAGTGCTCATAGGATAATATACATGAGATTCATAGGCTAGTTAAAATCATGATAATCATAACCATTCTTGAAATACATGAACTAGCCATGAAAGTAAGGCCAGTGAGTCGGTCATAATCATAAATCATAAATCATGAGGTTCATGCATACTTGTAAAGCATGTCTACACTTGATATTCATAAATTCATGATGAGAATTTGAGAGAAATCATATCATGAGTCATAAAGTATAATGGTTTAATGAACATCAACATCAAAGTAGAATCATAACTTGATTTATCATGAAACATACATGATTGGGCATAGTTTTGTAGAAAAGTTAAATCTAAATAGTTATAAAATCTGTCCATGATTCATAAAATATAAATTGATACATGAAAGAGATTAAGCCATAGATAGATCAAAAGGATTTCACAAGAATTAGGATAAAACACCATAAAATTATCAATAGAATTTCATGAATTAGAGAGTTATTGGGCATGGTGTGAAAAAATTCACCCATTCATAACCCTACATATATGAGAGTCTCAGATTCTACAACTCTCTTAATAGCCCAATGAAGAATTGAGAAAAACTTGAAGGAACTATGCTTGATCATTTCTCTTGGCTTCTATCTTTGAATACATGAATAGGAATAGCCTAGAATGAACTTACCCCTCTTAATACTCACTATTCATAGCTTAAAATGACATAGTTAAGGCCTTAGGATCATAGGAATTACGGATAAGCCCTTACTAAATTCATAGAAAATAACTGACTGCCAGTCCCTACGAGGGACTGGATGAGTTGTTACCAGGGGAAAAAGGTCGTCATCTGCTTTCGTGAAGTCCACGACCACTTTTCCTCGAGGGGTCCCCACGAGGGACCTAATGGCTCGTTACAGTCGTGGTCACTACTAGTTACCTTCACTGCCAAAATCTCAAGTCATTCACCAAATGCTGACTACGACTCACCTAATGAATCGTGGTGTTTGACCACGATTCGTAGTGTCCAAACATAAGGGACACTGCCAACTCAACCTTCACCTTTCATTATCTCATGACCACGACTGACTCAACGAGTCGTGGGTGCCGACCACGACTCGTGGTCATGTCCATGGGGACTCCAAACTCAAAATTTCCAACTTAAGCCATGCACCTTAGCACGAATCACTTCACGACTAGTGGTCTTCCCCACGGGTCACAAGAAGACTCGTTCTGTGACCTAGTGCAGAAAAGCCTGTTTTCTCAATTTCAACTCCCGGGTATGATCATTGGGCTTTCAGGGTATAAAAATATCTCCCTCTTAGGAACATTCATCCTTGAATATTGAAAATCATACAGAAGAGCAGAGAAACACAATCATCATATTCAAATACTGATCATATAAGCTGAAACTAATGGAATGACTAACTCCGATTTAAACTACATAACTGAATTGAATTCCCAAACCACAAATACATCCATTTACGTGAAAGAAACTAGGGTACATGAGCTGAACATGAAACTGAATAGAATTTTGGGGCAAAAACTGATACATCAAGCTGGAACTAAACCGGTAGGGAATAAATGTGGGTATCTAGCCATCATATCTGCTTCGGCTTCCCATGAAGCTCCCTCAACATGATGATTCCTTCATAAAACTTTAACAGAAGCTACTTCTTTATTCCTTAGACTTTGAACCTGACGATCCAGTATTTCCATCGGAACTCTTCATAACTAAAGTTGTCCTTCACACCGACACTGTCCATCGGAACAACTAATGCTGGATCACCCAAGAACTTCTTTAAGAGCGATACATAGAAAATTACATGGACTAAAGCTAATTATGAGGGCAACTCCAATTCATATGCTTCCTTGCCAACCCGTTTCACAATCCGGTACGGGCAAACATAATGGGGATTGAGTTTCCCTTTCTTTCCGAATCTCATCACTCCCTTCATGGGAGACACCTTCAGAAACACCCAATCATCAACTTCGAACTCAAGTTCTCTTCTTCTCACATCCATATAATACTTTTGGTGACTTTGAGCTATTTTCAATCTGTCCCGTATAAGTTGAACTTTCTCCATGGCCTCATGGACTATATCTGGTCCTATCATCGTAGCTTCACCGACTTCAAATCAACTAATAGGCGATCTACATTTTCGCCCATAGAGAGCCTCAAGAGGAGCCATCTAAATGCTGGAATGGTAGTTGTTGTTATACGCACACTCAATAAAAGGCAAATTATCATCCTAACTACCCTTGAAGTCAATCACACATGCTCTTAACATCTCCTCGAGAGTAAGAATAGTCCACTCTGCCTGACCATGAGTTTGTAGATGAAATGTTGTACTGAGCTTGAGCTGAGTACCAAGTCCTTTTTAAATGACTCTAAAACTTAGAGGTAAACTGAGTACCTCTGTTTGATTTGATTGAGAAGGGTACTCCATGCAAATGAACTAGATCTCAAATTTATAATTTGGCATAATCCTCTGTTGAATCGGTGATTTTGATCGGTAGAAAATGAGCTTCTTTGGTCAGCCTATCCATGACCACCTAAATGGAGTCATACTGCCGATGAGTGTGAGGGAACCCTGTTATGAAGTCGATATTGATATCTTCCCACTTCCAAGTAGGAATACTGATATCCTGAAGCACACCTCCCGGTCTATGGTGCTCAACCTTCACTTGCTAATAGTTTGGACAATTAGCTACAAATTTTGCAATGTCCTTCTTCATGCCATTCCACCAATAGAATTTCCGTACGTCACGGTACATCTTGGTGGCAGCTGCATGTATCAAATATCTGGAACCGTGAGCCTAATGCAACATTCAATTTCTCAAATCATCAATGTCCAAGACACATAAGCGACCCTGATATTGAAGAACACCATCTCCCTCTTTGGAGAAGACCTCTACCTTCTGATTATGAATGGCTTCCTTTAACTTTACCAAAATAGGGTCCTTGTCTTGTCTAGCTTTTACATCCGTCACCAAGGACTATTTTGATTCATTCTAAACTATAGCACTACCATCGGTCGAGTCAACCTAATGAACTCCCAACCTTGCAAGTTGACGTACATCCTTCACTTGCTCCTTCCCCCCCCCTCATATATATGGGACACACTCTCCATGAAGAGTCTACTAAGTGTGTCTGCTACTACAGTTTCCTCGCTCGAGTGGTAAAGGACACTCATGTTATTATCCTTGAATTGCTCCAACCACTTCCTTTAGTGTAGCTTTAGATCCTTTTGGGTAAACACATATGGAGAGGCTCTTGTGGTCCGTAAATACATCTACATGGAGCCCGTACAAATAGTGTCTCAAAATCTTTAATGCAAATACCATCGCTGCCAATTCAAAATCATGGGTCGGGTAATTCTTTTCATGAACCTTCAGCTGTTGGGAAGCGTATGGTATGACTTTACCATACTACACCAATACACAAGCAAGGTTGATTCTGGAAGCATCTATATACACCACAAAACCATTGGTACCCTCAGGGTAGGGTTAAAATCGGTGCTGAGGTAAGTCGAGTCTTCAACTCCTGAAAGCTCCTTTCACAAGCATCCGACCATTGGAAATTCACTTTCTTTTAGGTCAATTTTTTCAATGGCACTGCAATAGATGAAAAATGCTCAACAAACCTCCAATAGTAGCCAACTAAACCCAAGAAGCTCCTGAAATTTTGAGAGTCCACCTGAACACCCTTACTAGACAACACATGGCTCAAAAATGCCACTGAGTTCAAGTAAAACTCACACTTTTTGAATTTGGCATATAGTTGGCGATCCTTGAGAGTCTGTAGTACCACCCTCAAATGTGAGGCATGCTCCTCCTTGCTCCGAGAGCATATCAGGATGTCATCAATAAACATGATCATGAACATATCCAAGTATGGCTTGAACACCTTGTTCATCAAGTACATAAAAGTTGTAGGAGCATTCGTTAGTCCAAAAGACATAACTACAAACTCATAATGACCATACCACATTCTGAAGGCTATTTTCGAGATGTCACTCTCCTGAACTCTGAGCTGATGGTACCCCAGATATGAGATCTATCTTTGAAAAGAACTTAGCACACTGAAGCTGGTCCAACAAATCATCGATCCTGGGAAGAGGATACCTGTTCTTGATGGTGACCTTGTTCAATTGTCGATAACCAATACAGATACAAAGATAACCATCTTTCTTTGGGACAAAGAGAACTGATGCACCCCATGGGGATTTTCTTGGTCTGATGAACCCCTTATCTAAAAGGTCTTTCAACTACTCCTTTAACTCCTTTAACTCAGATAGAGCCATTTTGTAAGGAGGAATGTATATAGGCTGCGTATCGGGAAGAAGGTCAATTCCAAAATCAATCTCCCGCTCGGGAGGGATCCCCGATAGATCCTCTAGGCAGACTTCTAAGAAATAACATGAAAATAGCCAATCCATGCCGAGGATAAAATAAAAATCAGTCATGGCTAACTCTATTAAATCTGTTGAAGTGACTTTTTAAAGGACTGTGATTGAGCAGCTTCTAAACACCCGTCTAGCTACAACTGAATCACCTACTAGAGTCAAGACTGAGAAGGGTTCTAACAAGATTTTGGGACTGACTCCGAAACTACTAGCCACATAAGGCGTCACAAAAGACAAGGTAGTCCCTGGATCTAACAAAGCATATACATCAAGGTGAAAAACTCATAACATACCAGTGACTATGTCCGGGGAAATCTCCTGCTCCTGGTAGGATGATAGGGCATAAAAATTTTTTTGGCACTGTCCACCACCTGTGTTAATATAAGCCCCTTCTGAGCGGGGCATGTTGGTGGAGCTGTTGAACTAGAGGCTAGAGTATGGGATCCACCGTCACCTGATCTGGATGAAGGGATATTGCTGAGCCTATTTTTGGGTTTGCCACACCCGAGCGCCTGACCTAACTAAACACCTCCCTGGTGGGTTCTTGCCATAGTTCACATAGGCTAGGAAAGTTTGTCTCCTAAAATGATCCCTCAGCTCCTCGAGCTTGCTGCTCTAGCCCTCTAATCACACCTAGGTCGGGACGGAACACTAGCTAATGATAGTGCTAGGGCTAAAGACATCTGGTGGGACTGCTAAAGATGCCCACTAGTCTTTGGCTAGGAGAATTTGATGCTATCAGTCCTGGCCCTCTAGGCCTTCCTCTCTTGTTTACTCATCTGTACTGCCTCCAACTGCTGTGCATATAGGACAATCCTAGCAAAGTCAATATCCTGGAGAAGCATCGCGGTCTGGCTATCCTTGACAAAGAAGTCTGCTATCTCATGTACGAACCTACTCACACAAGCTCTCTAATCCTCCACTAACTCGAGTGCATACCTGGACAGACGTGTGAACTCCAAGGCATACTCCTGAACCGTCATCTTTCCCTACTTGAGATTCACAAACTCAGCCACTTTTAGCTACCTCATCTCCCGAGGGAAGAACCGATCAAGAAAAGAGCTGTGGAACTAATCCTAAATGATAGGCCTGCTCTGACTGTCCTACTCTCCTTCCACTGTTTGAACCAAATATGTGCGACCTCCTTTAACTGATATGAGGCCAAATTGGCACACTCCTCTCTAGTCATGCCCATAATCTAGGTGATCTTCATAATCTCCTAAATGAAATCATGTGGATTCTCATCCACCCTCGATCCAAGGAACTCAGGAGGGTTCATCCTCAAAAAGTCTCTAACCCTCGCTGCTACTGCATTCCTATTCTGCGGGACATGTGCTACCACCTACTGGTTTACCTAGGTGGTCAAGGCCTATGTTAGCATCTGAATGGCTGCCCTGAAGTCAACGTGGGCAATCAGCTCTAGTGCATGGTGCTCATGGGATGGTTGGGCTTGTTGGTGCCCGTCTCCATTTCCATCCTCGTGGCCATTTCCATTCCTTCTGCCATTAATCTATAGGGAGGCATGATTCTACAAGCACGAATAGCATGAATTTAAAGGATAGAGGGACATTTCACCGCATGACATAGATCATGAAAAAACGGAAAATTTCCTAAACATCTCATAGCCTCTTTATCTTAAGTATGGCATGCTTCACACTATTGAAAAAGACTATACTTAACGCGACTTCGGACACCCTATGAAACTTCAAAACCTATTGCTCTGATATCATGTTTGTCACGACCCAAACATAGGCCTAGATTGAGACACGGGACAAGGAGTCCCAAAAGACTCCAACTGGACCCATGGAATGAACATACATCTATCTCAATCTAATAAAGTGAAAGACTTAACACAACAACATAGCGAAAGTCTAATCATAACATAACATCAGCACCAGAATTCACTTCATACACGACAAACTGATTACTACGCATAATCTGAAAGCCTCTAACATATCTGATGGGTTGATGGGACAACACCCTGAACTAACCTAACAAGTCTGAAAAACTAAAAATACAAAGTTAACTATTAACGAATGGTCCTCAGGAGATGAGGACTCACCACTGAAGCTGGATGCTAACTTCGGAAGATGACTAATGACGGGGATGTGTTTGGAGATTAGAGCCTGTATCATAAAACGATACAGCATAGAGTATGCAGTCAGTATGTGGAATGTACCAAGTATGAAAGGTAAGAAAAACAGATATTTTGAATACATAAAAGTTCATAAGATTAGGACAATATGATTGTAACATAAATATCATAATGCAGCATAAGGCTAAAGGTTTTCAAAATATTCATAAATCGTTTATAATTATACTCATAAACATGACTTGAGCCAAATTATATAATTATAAACATACATAAATTATGAGGAACAGTAGGAGATTCTTACAACCGACATACCCCATATGAGCACACATGGAGCCCGACCTGTAAACGCCTAGTCGGGAGGGAGTTTGTATGTTGAATAGTGTAGAACCATGAAAGAGGTGTGATATCACAATAGAGGGCCCATTTGGGTGAAGGGGGCAGTAACATGGAGGTTCCATCGTGGCTACATTGGTGCGTAGTTTTGAGACTCGGGGTATGCTTGGACCTCGGGTCTACTCGGTGTTAAATACTACTCCTAAAATATATATATTTCTCATAGGATAATATAGATGAGATTCATAGGCTAGTTAAAATTATGATAATAATAAGCGTGCTTGAAATACGTGAACTAGCTAAGAAGGTAAGGCCCGTGAGTCGGCCATAATCAGACATCATAAATCATGAGGTTCATGATTGTAAAACATGTATACACTTGATATTCATAAATTCATGATGAGAATTTGAGAGAAATTATATCATAATTCATAAATCTTAATGTGTTAATAAGCATCAATATCCAAGTAGAATCATAACTTGATTTATCATGAAACATATATGATTGGGTATAGTTTTGTAGAAAAATTAAATCTAAATAGTTTAGAATCTTCCTATGATTTAAAAATATAAATTAATACATGAAGGAGAGTAACCCATAGATAGATCACAAGGATTTCATTAAGAATTAGGATAAAACCCCACAAAATTATCAATAGAATTTCATGAATTAGAGAGATATTGGACATGAGTGTGAACTAATTCACCCATTCATAACTCTACATACCTGAGAGAATTAGATTCTACAACTCCCTTAATTGCCCAATGAAGAATTGAAGAAAAACTTGACGGACCTAAGTTTGATCACTTCTCTTGGCTTCTAACTTTGCATGCATGAATAGGAATAGCCTAGAATGAACTTAGCCCTATTAATACTCACTATTCTTAGCTTAAAATGACATAGTTTAGTCCTTAGAATAATAGAAATTACGGTTAAGCCCTTACTAAATTCGCATAAAAAACCTGACTGCCTGTCCCCATGCAGGACTGGACGAGTCGTTTTCAGGGGAAACGAGTCATCGTCTGCTTTCATGAAGTCCACAACCACTTTTCCTCGAGGGGTCCCCACGAAGGACCTAATGGCTCGTTACTGGTGACCATGACTCGTGGTCTCTACTCGTTACCTCCACCGCCAAAATCTCAAGTCATTCAGCAAATTCTAACCATCACTCACCTAATGAAATATGGTGTCTGACCGTGGCTCGTGGTGTCCCACCATAGGGGACACAACCAACTCAACCTTCACCTTTTATTATCTCTTAACCACGACTCGTGGTCTAGTCCGTGGGGACTCCAAACTCAAAATTTCCAACATAAGTCATGCACCTCACCACGAGCCACTTCACGACTTGTGGTCTTCCCCATAGGTCACATGATGACTCGTTCTGTGACCTGGTGCAGAAAATCCTGTTTTCTCCATTTCAACTCCCGATTCTAATTCTTGGGCTTTTGGGGTATAACAATATGGGAATACATTTCTAGTGTTTTATCTAATTGATTTTATCTTTATCAATCTAGACATAGCATTTTAGTTTAGTTCTCTATTTACCCATTAATTTGAGTAGTTCATAGAATATTCTACCATATTTTCTTTGCTTAGTAGCTTGAACCAATTCTAAGTCCTCGTGGATACTATTCTGACCCTTTGTTTGGTAATTATATTGCTTCAACTATGTATACACTGCTAATTTGAGGTAGATTTAGCAAATACTAATTTTGGCATAATTGTTGGAGACTTGACAGTTGGTTCTACTAAGTAAGATAGATTTTGATTCGGGTGTCTTGTTCTACTCTATCACACTTGTTTTGCTTTGAATTTTGTAACAGGTGTAGAATGAAAACTCTTCCACCAAGTGAGGTGGAAAGCATTTTTGTAGAAGTCAATGATGATATAGACTATGCAAGTGCTATTGTACCCCCAAGGGTAAATGCTCCTACATTTAAAATTTATGGGAGCATGTACACCATGCTAAAGGAGGAATGTCAATTTTACAACTCAACCAACCAAGATTCGCATCAACATTTAAAGAACTTATTGGAGGTGTGCAATATCCACAATAAAGCAATGTGTCGGGTGATGCTATCAGCTTAAGGGTGTTCAAGTATTCATTAGCGGAGGAGGCTCGTGATTGCGTGCACCTACTGTCTCCCAATTTGATCCATAGTTGGTCGTAGTTTTTCAATGTCTTTTTGAAGAAGTGGTTCCCCCAAGAAAAAAGGTCAAATAACGTAATTAAAGCTTCTATTTTTGGCAATTATTGGGGGAACAATTATTCGAGGCTTAGTAGCATTTCAAACAATGTCCTTTGAGTACCTACCCATGGTTTCCTTAAAACTATTTTTCTTGAAAATTTCTTTACTAGTTTAGATCCATTCATACAATCGTTGGTAAGTAACGCGATAGGAGGATGCTTCACGGCTAAGACATACAACCACATTTCCATCATCTTGGATAGAATTACAAAATACAATTTGGTGTGGCATGCTGGAGATTAAAGAAGAGGTGTAAATGTGGGTGCTCCTTTTTTGACTCATTTGGTGAATGAGAACCAAGAAAGAGACCAAATGATGGCAGCCATAGAGATAAATCTTGCATTTCTCACCAAGAAGTTGACCGATAATAAGGTAAAAAAGGTGAATTTAGTTGATGAAGCGTAAGGTGTTCCTTCTCCTTACCAAGGTCAATAGTTTTAAGATGAACCTTCGGTGTAATTCAAGGATGCTAATTATATAAATAATGCACCAAGAGGTTGCTAAAGGAAAAAATTTCAACAACAAAATCATAGCCATCCATCATCAAGTTATCAAAGTCAATGGTTACTTCAACCACAAGGCTAAGGTCAATATTATGGTAGAAGTGAATATGGTTGCTCGAGTCAAGGCTGGCATAATGGAAACTTTGAGAATAAAATCTCTAACCTCTATGAACACTAAGAGGTCCATCCTCTAGTTTAGAAAATTGAAGGGAATGGCCATGCAAGATCATGGAGGTTCGAAGATAAAAAGTATGTTCGAGAAGGTGCTTTCCAACTAAGAGAGGTTGGATGCTTGTTTGAAGAGTTTGAAACAGATCATTAGCTCTCACACAACTTCTATCTAAAAGTTGGAGCAACAAATGCAAGGACTTTTGAGAGAGCTTAACCCGAAGCAAAAGGGGCAACTTCCTAGTGATATGGTGTTAAATCCCAAGGGAAGTGGAGGGGGCCCCAATGCCTATTGCTTGGCCATTGTGACTCAAAGTGGCAAAACATTGCAATTCAATATTGATAAGCCTTGTGTTGTTGGTGTTGATGAATGTGGTAGGGAGGAGATCAAGAATGATGGTTATATTGTGATGAAAGTGCTTGTTGATGCTATTAGTGAAGAAGTAGTGGAGGGTATGAAAAGAAAGGAGAAGGTAAAGGAGAATGTGATTGACTGTAAAACCTCGTATCTCGGAATAGCTTGATTAAGGAAAATAACTTACATTTATAGGTCTGGTGTAGGGAGTGACGGCATGACTGATGGCCCATCACGTCCCTGACAGTGCAAGTGACGGTCGTCAAGAAGGCGACGAACCATCATAGGCGATGTTTAGGTTTGATAGAATGGCTAATGGTCCCGTCACAGACCTGACAGGTGCTAGTGACAGCTGTTAGACCAGCAACGGACCGTCAGTTGCATCATTGAGGAAAATTATCTAGACACGAGTGTGACGGCAGACCTGACGGATCGTCGGAGTAGTGACGGCCTGTCACATGTACCGCCTGAAGAGATTTTGGCTTCCCACATTGATTTAGGGTGATGGCACAAATGATGGACCATCGAGAGTGTGATCACCCGTCACGGGTACCGTTTGGGTGCCCAGTCGTGGAAATTCTACCCTATTCTCAAAGGCAATTTTGTAATCTCCCATGCTTTTAACTACTATATTATGTTGTTTTAAGCCTTGAAAGAAATGTATTAAGGGAGTTTAACCTATTCTAAATCATTCCCCTTCCATGCATGCAAGATTAGAAATTTCCCATTGAAGATCAAGCCTACAATTCTTCAAGTTCTTCACCAAATCTCTTGGGCTTTCAAGGACAAGTGTAGATTCAATTTACCCAGATTCCCTTTAACGATCCACCTTTTTTCTTTGGAAGCTTTTTGGTGTAGTGACTTCATTGAAGAACTTTGCTTAACCTTTTCAAATTTCCAGCCACATCTACATCGGGAAAAAGGTTTCAATTACCATCCTCTCCTTATCAGAATCTTTCTGACGTGTACATGGTATGGCAATATCTCACCCTTTGGATCATTCATCCTCAAATAATGGCACTAGTAGACTCTGAAATCCTTGAAATATTTTGATCCAAAGTTCCCTTTGTAATTGGCTTTATCCCTACATTTCGTATCATGCAACAGCTTACTAGAACAATACTATAAGACTCATAGGGAAACTTTTGAGACATCAAATGGAAAGAAAAAACAATAAATCACAGTGCGCCTTCATAAGACTCACACCTGTTGAAATGGAAATTTCTTAAAAGTCATAGCATCTTCCTCTATTAATGAGACAATATCACTGCTCGACATCATATCATGAAGAGAACGGATGGAAATTACAAAAAGTAAATGACTATGGGAACGAAGCATGGAAAATAAGAAAGTATAGTAGAAATTAAACATGCGAGAGACCATACAAAGGTCTTATCAACTTAGGATTTACGGTTCTACTGAACATGGACAAGAATTGTACTTGTCGCCTCGCCCTGCTACTGAAAGAGTAGGTGTGGATATTTGGATTTCATTTCCTATTCTGCTTCCCATGTAGCATCCTCGACATTTTGACTCTTCCACAACACTTTTACTGAAGCATCCTTCTTAGTTCTTAGTTTTCACACCTAGAAGTCAAGAATAACCATTGGGACCTGTTCATGAGTCAGATTTCCCTAAGCAAAAATATCTCCAATTGGACTACCAAGAAAAATCGGATGCATGATGCTAGTTATGAGGGAAATTCTAGCTCATATGCTACTAACCCAATTCTCCACAAAATTTTGTAAGTCTCGGTAAAACTTAGGCAGAGCTACCCTTTCCTTCAAAATTGCAAGATCCCTTTCATCGACGAAACTTTTGAAAACATCCAATCATCCTCAACAAATTCTAGATCTCCCGTCTGCACATCAACATATGACTTTTATCTTCTTTGAGAAGTCCTCAATCGTTCCTGGATAAACTAAACATTTTCTACCGCCAGGTGGACCAAGTATGACCCAAATAACTCTTCGTCTCCCACTTCAAACCAACTAATAGGCGACCTACACCTTCTCCCATATAAGGCCTCATACAGAGCCAACCTGATATTGGCATGTTAGCTGTTATTATAGGTAAACTAAATGAGTGGATAGTAGTCATCCCAACTACCTTTGAAATCCACCATATTCTCTCAACATGTCCTCGAGCGTCTAAATCATACGCTTTGTCTAACCATCTATCTAAGGGTGGAAGGATGTACTCAAGTTTATATGATTACCAAACACTTTCTGAAAATATCTCCAAAAATAAGTTGTAAACTGAGAACCCTTGTCTGAGATAATGGACACTGGAATCCCATGCAACTAGACAATCTCTCTGATGTACATTTTGGTATAATCTTTTATTGAGTCTGTTGTTTTGATAGACAACAAATGCACTGACTTAGTGAGTCAGTCCATAATCACCCAAATTGAATCATTCTTCCGAATTGAGTGAGGTAGATTTGTCACAAAATCCATGTTCATCTCTTCCCACTTCCACATTGAAAGATGTATGCTCTGAGCTAAGCCTCTTAGTGTTTGGTGCTTTGCTTTCACTTGCTAGCAATTCGAACACTTGTCCATGTGAGAAGTTATGTTCTTCATGTTCGGCCACTAGTAAACTTCATTCAAGTCATGATATATCTTTGTGGAACCTTGATGAAGAGAGTATCAAGAGTTGTAGGCCTCGGTAATAATCCTCTCCCGCAACTCATCTATATTTGGGATGTATACCCTACCCAGATATCTCAAAGTACCTTCTCCCCCTTGTTCGAAATCCATGGTACTCTACTAGTGGACCCCTTCTCTCAGTCAAAGCAAAGTGGGGTCATCATACTACTTCCTATAACTACCGCTACTAAGGAGGATTCTGCATCATTCAACACTACGGCACTGCCATCCTCGGAATCATTTAGCTAGACCTTTAGTCTTTCCAACTGGTGAATGCCTCTAACTAACTCCGTTTTCCTTTCTTCAACATGAGCCAAACTCCCCATGGAGCATCGGCTAAGAGCGTCGGCCACCATATTGGGCTTTCCCGGATGATACAAAATTCATACATCATAGTCCTTTAGTAACTCCATCCACCTTTGCTGTTGGAGGTTCAAATTCTTTTTCTTGAAGATATACTGCAAACTCTTATGATCGGTGAACATGTCACATGGACTCCATACAAATAATGGCATTGCATCTTAAGCACAAATATTACTGAAGCTAATTCGAGATCATCCGTCAGATACTTTTTCTCATAAACTTCAAATTCCTAGAAGCATAAGCTATCACCTTCTCATTTTGTATCACCACAAAACCTGGACCTATTCTTGAAGCATCACAATACACCATAAACCCTTATGCTCCATCTGTTAAAGTCAATACCGAAGCTATAGTGAACCTGGTTTTCAATTCTTGGAAAATCTTCTCACAGACCTATGACCACTGGAATTTATCCTTCTTCTAGGTCAACTTGGTTAGTGGAGTGGAAAAATAGGAAAATCCCTATGAAAACCTTCTGTAATATCCTACTAAGACCAAGAAACTCCTAATCTCTATGGGATTTATGGGTCTCGACCAATCCTTTATTGCCTCAATCTTATTAGAATTTACCTTGATACCCTTATATGACACTACATGGCCTAAGAAATCCACTGAATCTAGCCAGAACTCACACGTGGAGAATTTAGTATACAACTGACGATCCTTAAGAGTCTGTAATACAATCCTGATGTGGTTTGCATGATCACCCTTATTATGAGAATACACCACAATGTCATCGATGAACACGATCACGAACAAATCTACATACAACTTCAAAACTCTGTTCATGAGGTCTCTAAAGGCTTTTGGTGCCTTTTTCAATCCAAAGAACATCACAAGAAATGTATAGTGCCCGTACCAAGTCCTGAATGTTGTTTCATAATGTCTTTTTCTCTAACCCTCAATTGATGATAACTCGATTGTAGATCAATCTTAGAGAAATAGTTCACTCCCTAAAGTTGATCAAACAAATCATTGATTCTGGGAAATGGATTCTTATTCTTGATGTAGCTTTATTCATTTAGCAGTAGTCAATACACATCTGCAATGTCCTACCCTTCTTTCCAAAAAATAAGACTAGTGCACACCAAGGTGAAGTTCTTGGTCTAATAAATTCCTTATCCAGAAGGTCTTTCAATTTATCCTTCAGTACTGCTAGAGCAATTCTCTATGGGGGAATAGAAATAAACTTTGTCCCAAAAATAACATCAATCGCAAAATTAATTTCCCTCCCGAAAGGGACTCTCTATAGTTTATCTGGAATACTTTTAGGAATTTGCAGACAACTGGGGCCAACTAAAACTTGGTGCCTCAGCATTTGCATCTCTCACCCTAACTAGGTTATACAAACTTCCCCTCGAGATTAACTTTCTTGCCTTAAGGTAGGAGATATACCTACTCTTTGGCACCACCATGTTACCCTTCCGCTTAAGCCTTAGTTCATTAGGGAACTAGAACTAGTGCACACCATGGTGAAGTTCTTGGTCTAATAAATTCCTAATCCAGAAGGTCTTTCAATTTATCCTTCAGTACTGCTAGAGCAATTCTCTATGGGGGAATAGAAATAAACTTTGTCCCAAAAATAACATCAATCGCAAAATTAATTTCCCTCCCGAAAGGGACTCTCTATAGTTTATCTGGAATACTTTTAGGAATTTGCAGACAACTGGGGCCAACTAAAACTTGGTGCCTCAGCATTGGCAACTCTCACCCTAACTAGGTTATACAAACATCCCCTCGAGATTAACTTTCTTGCCTTAAGGTTAGAGATATACCTACTCTTTGGCACCACCATGTTACCCTTCCGCTCAAGCCTTAGTTCATTAGGGAATTAGAAGATAACCACCTTGGCCCGACAATTCAATGTGGCATAGTAATATGAAAGCCAATCCATACCCATGAAAAAATCAAAATCCACTATCTTTAACTCGACAAGAGCAACTCTGGTATTCCTACAACATAATGTAATCAAACAATCTGTATGAACTGAATCTACAACTACCAACTCACCAATTGAGATGGAAACTAGACAAGGTTCATATAGTCGTTAGGGTTCTAACCCAAACCTCTGATAAACATAGGGAAACATAAACAATAGAGTGGATCCATGATCCATAAGACACTAAACATCAATGCAAAAGATGGTGAATATACCTATAACAATATTTGTTGACTGATGAGGGGCGTACTTACGCACTTCATAGACATATTTTTCCCGTACCTTACTATGTTTTGAGAACAAATTATGTATGTTTGCATGTATTTATGTTATATATTTGTGAAAATGGCTAATGCATTGGATTAGATATTTTCAGGGCTAAAAGTGATAGATTTGGGAGTGTTTGAGACATTTGAATGAAGTTGAAGAAGAAGGAATGCACTAAGCAAGATTAAAGGAAAAAATATATATATATATAGTGCACTTCCATGCCCACGCAACCAGCAGCGTGAGGCGCCAGCGCCTCAGCACAACCTGTCATGCGAAGCAGCAGCAGGACTGGCGCTACAAGCTATACGAGGCGCCAGTAGTCTTGGCACTACAAGGCATGCGACGAGATAGCAACAGTGGCATACTTCCAGGCGCGAGGCGCCCTTCTTCCCAGCGCTATGCCAGACGCGAGGCGCCCTTCTCTTTTCACGATGGCAGGGGCGATGCGGGCCAACATTGCCGCATTGGCAAGGGCGACGCGCTAGGAATCTCACACGACCAAAATTGATATCCTACTTCAACTAGAAAAAGGAGCTTCCAATCCCAAATCAAATACGCAAAGGAACAAGAAAAGCATAAATCTTCTATTATAAATACCCTTTTATTTTTATGCAATAGCCATGTTTGAAGGAAGTTTTAAGCAAGTTTTAGATAAGTGTACGAAATATGATTGTAAGGTTTTATTTTCACAAAATACATTAAGATACGAATTGTTGAATTGTTCTTCCGTATTTTTGCAATAATCAAGTGAGTTTCTTCCTAACATTATTGTAAGTATTAATTTATTGCTTTTGTCTATGAATGTTATTAATTTACTTATAAACATGACAGGCTAAAACTTCCACAACTGGGTGTCATGACCCGAACAAGGGCCTGGATTGTAACACGGGATAAGGATCCCCGAGAGACCCCAAGTCGACCCATGGAATAAGCATATATCTAATCTCAATCAAGAAAATGAATAATCGATAAAATAATCATAGAGGAAGTTTATCTTGAACATAACATTAGAATAAAAATTCCAAAGCTGAATACATACATATGTCTGAAAAGCCTCTAAACATGACGATTTGATGGGACAAGATCCCAACTAACTCAACAAAACTGAAACTGTAATACATAAAGGAAAGATGAACAATCTAGTGCTCGGGAAATGAGCACTCACCCAAAAATAGAGTGCTAAATCTGATAAGTTGACTATGAGTGGGGCTGAATCTTAGAACTGGGTCCTGTATCATGAAACGATACAGTACAGAATATACGGTTAGTACATGTAATATATCGAGTATGCAAGGTAAGTAAAACCGCTAAAGTAAATAAAATCATTTAAAGATAATGCATAATATAACATAAACATTAAGAATCTGAGAGTAGGGCTTGCATGCATTCTTTCCGAAATGATGATCGCTTCATAACAAAACATAATATAACTTTATAACATCATAACTGAATCGATTGACTCAAAGTTGAATTCTGACATTTATAAGTAAAGCTCAACATTGAGTCAAACCTATTTAGAAAATGCATTTACATAAATCTCATGAGTAATGAAACATGCATATCTAAAATAATTAGGAATAATGGGAGATCCATCTTTTAACCGACATACCACGATAGAGCTTACGTGGTTCCAACTATAACACTGAAGTGCGTAGAGCCGTAAAAAGCCTTACCTAGACTAGGGATGATACCATGATATCGATATCAAGATGAAGGCCCATCCAGGAAGTGGAAGCTCACAAGGGAGGTCCCAAATTCATAATGTATAAACATACATTGGAGCATAGTTCTGAGGCATAGGGTGATCGACCCTGCGGTGCTAGACACAACTCCTAAAACATGCATATGCTCTACATCATTTTATAACAAAGCTCAACATCATCTATTGATGAAGCTCAATAATCAAATAAATCTCAAATATGAAATCATGCATATGAGAAGCTCTATCTCAAGACATACCCCAAGCTGAAGACATAATTGGGAGTCTTCGCTCCAAAACTATATGGTAAGCTATACATAGAAAACTTTAACTCAAAAATACCATAAGCTGAAAATATAAATGGGAGTCTTCACTCCAAAATAATATGGTAAGCTTAATTTGGGAAAATCATCACTCATACTTAACATGTGGGATAACCCACATCTTTATCATACTTAGAAGTACTCAATTCTCATCAAAAACATAATTGTAAAAAACATGGGTAGCTTTAAAACATGCTTTTCATCATAATATCTCGTCATCATCATATATTCATCGCCGATCTCATCCTTCATAAACATCTCAACAATGGGCTTTTAATTCAATAAAGTAGAAACATGATTTTTCATTGAAAACATTATAAAAATGGCCCATGCTTCATAATTCAATAGTAGAATCATAATCAAATCATACCCATGTATAGAAGTGGAAGATTTATGTATTTGGGTTAAAACCCCAGAGATAAACATAGAGTTTCACACTTTAGAGAGGGATTGGGCATGGGTGTGAAAGAAATTACCCATTGATAACTCTACATACATGTTGGTACCTGATTCTAACACTTCTTGGGAATGCCCAACAGAGAATTGGAGGAAATTGAGGAACAATAGCTTGATCACCCTCTCAAACTTGTCTACCTTGCATGCATGAATGAATAATGTCTAAAATGAACTTAACCCCTTTAAAAGCCAGTATTCATAACCCAAAACAACATAATTTAGGCCTTAGGAACTTAGGAATTACAGAAAAGCCCTTACTAAATTCGCAAAAAAATAACTGCCAGGTGGTCCCAACGAAGGACCTCATGACTCGTCGTCCCAAGTCATGACACGTGGCTTGGCTCGTGAGGTTCACCGCTCAATAGATCTCCTGGGCCCTTAACGGGCAACCTCTCGGCTCATTGCTAGTGATCACGATTCGTGGTCACCACCTGTAAAGTACACTGCCTCCACTCTTCTTTTCTACTTTTTCCCTCACCCCATGACTGACATAATGAATCGTAGGGTTTGACTATGAGTTGTGGTCATGTCCGTGGGCGCCCTCTTCCCCAAATTTCCTGAACTTCCTCACTGGCCTCCCAACGAGTCACCTCACGACTCGTGGGCTGCACCAACGAGTCATCCCATGACTCATTTTATGCCTGGTGCCAGTTTTTAAGCTTTTCTCTATTTCAACTCTCGGGTCTAATATTTGGGCTCCCGAAAATAGCACTAGGGTTATGTGAACCATGGTGAATTATGAACCATCCCGAACATAGCCTTCCATAGTCTCGGACTTATAGGCACAACTGAACTACCCTTTCATTCTAAGACTAGCTCACTCGAAAATCTAAACTGTACTGCCCGGGTTCTACAATAAACTAAAGCATAGCATGGAAATAGCCAATCCATGGCGAGAATCACATCAAAATCGGTCATGGCTAACTCTATCAAATCTACTGAGGTAACCTTTTGAAGGACAGAGACTAGGCAACATCTATATACCTGTCTGGCTATAACTAAGTCACCTACTAGAGTAGAAATTGAGAAGGGTTCTGACAAGACTTCAGGACTGACTCTGAAGCTACAGGCCACATAAGGTGTCACAAAAGAGAAGGTAGCCCTCGGACATAACAAAGCATAAATATCAATATGAAAACTCATAACATACCATTGGCCACATCCATGGAGATCTCTTGCTCCTGACGAGATGCTAAGGCATAGAATCTATTTTGGCGCAGACCCCCAGTTGTTCTAGTTGATGCCCCCAGATGGGCTAAGCGTGCGGGAGGGGCTGCTGAACTTGAGGCAGGGCCTTGGCCCGCAACCTGATCCTGTCTCGCTGCTAGGACATCTCTAAGCATGTGTACGGGCTTTTCACACCCAAAACAAGCACTTGAACCAGCTACTGCTCTCACCCCTTGAGCCTAATGCTCGCTCTCTCTGATCATGTCTAGGCTTTTATGGAACACTCAATAACTAAGATTCTGGAGCTGATGATCTCTTGCGAGTTTGTTGTTAGTGCCCACCACTTGACCTCGGCTGAGAGAATCTGTGGTCATCAGTCCTGGCTCTCTTTCCCTCCCTCTCTCTCAGATGTACCGCCTCCATCTGTTGGGCGTACAACACTATATGTGGAAAATTCATGTCCTGGTGGAGCATAGCGGCCCTACCATCCTTGTCCAAATAGCTCACTACTCCATGGAAAAATCTACTCACCCGTGCCCTCTAATCATCTACCAACTCTGAGGTATATTTTGATAAGCGAGTGAACTCGAGGGCATATTCTTGTATTTTCATCCTCCCTTGCTTCAAAATTCACGAACTCAACTTCCTTCAGCTCCCTCATCTGACAAGAGAAAAACCGGTCTAGGAATGCAACATGGAACTCTTCCCAAGTGATAGGACCTACTCCGGTGACCCTGTTATCCTGCCATTGGAGAAGCCAGATATGCACGACCCCTTTCAACTAGTAAGAGGCCAACACTTCCCACTCAACTCAATTCACCCCCATGACTTGGGTGATCTTGAAAATCTCATCTATGAACTCATGCAAGTCCTCATCTACCTTGGACCCAAGGAATTTCGGCGGGTTCATCCTCAAGAAGTCTCTAACTCAAGCTGCCACTGCATTGCCATTTTGCAAAACATGCACAACGGCCTTCTGATTGACCTGAGTGGTCAAGGCCTATGCAAGCATCTGAATAGCGGCCAGGAAATCAGCATCAACATCTGGCTCCGGTGCATGGTGCTCCTGAACTGGTGGGGCTTGCTGGTGCCCATTACCGTTGCCATCCTTGTGGCCTTCACCATTCCCATTTCTCCTACCATTCATTCTTCAAAGAGCCATGATTTTGCAATAAGGAATAGCACAAAATAGAAGGATAGAAAGACTTTTCATTGCACGACATTGATCATGAAAGAGGGAACATTTTTCTAAACGTCTCATAGCCTCTTCGTTATAAGTGCAACGCACTTCACACCCATGAAAAAGACTCTTCTTAATGCGGCTTTCGTACACCCTAGGACACTTGAAACCTATTGCTCTGATACCAAGTTTGTCACGACCCTAACAGGGGCCCAAATTGTATCACGGGACACGGAGCCCTGAGAGACCCCGAGTTGACCCATGGCATAAGCATAAATCTAATCTCAATCAAGAAATTGAATAATCGATAAAATAATCATAGGGTAATTCTATCTTGAACATAACATCATAATACGAAATCCGAAGTTGAATACATACATATGTTTGAAAAGCTTCTAAATGTGACGAGTTACAGGGACAAGACCCCAACTAACTTAATAAAATTGAAACTCAAATACATAAAGGAATGCTAAATAGTCTAGTCCTCGGGGAATGAGGACTCATCGACAAATAGAGTGCTAACTCTGGTAAACAGACTACGAGAAGGGATGACTCTGAGAGTTAGGTCCTGTATCATGAAACGATACAACATAGAGTATGCGGTCAGTACGTGGAATGTATTGAGCAAGAAAGGTAAGTAAAACCACTAAAGTAAATAAAATCATTTAAAGACAATACATAATATAAAATAAACATTAAGAATTTGAGAGTAGGGTTTGCATTCATTTTTTTTCAAATCATGATCTCTTCATAACATAACTCCATAACATCATAACTGAACTGATTGACTCAAAGCTGAATTCTGACATTTATAAGTAAAGATAAACACTGAGTCAAACCTTCTGTAGAACATGCATTTACATAAATCTCATGAGTAATGAAACATGCATATCTGAAATCATGAGGGACGATGGGAGATATGTCTTCTAACCGACATACCATGATAGAGCTTATGTGGTCCCAACTATCACACTAAAGTAGGTAGAGCCATCAAAAGCCTTTATAGGGCTAGGGATGATATCATGATATCGATATCAAGCTGAAGGCCTGATCTTGGGCAGATTTATATGCCCAAGTGATACTCAAACGTATCATTTTTACCTTGTTTGTTGTGCAATGTGCATATAATATCATGTAATTGGTAATAAAATGTGAATTTATACTAACCAACATGATTAGCATTTGTTTTGCAGGAAAATGTAATTTTTAGGAGCTAAAATGCGTGTTGGAACTATGTCGGAGTTGGACTTGGATGCGAGCGTGGAAAAGACCTTGGAATGCAGGATTTACAGGGGTGCCGCGATGGCTCCGTGCCACGCTACCATCGCGGTAGCACACTTCCTGGGCATGAATTAAATTGGCAATTTCCAGTGAGCCTGCGCGTCAGCTCCGTGGTACGGAGATAGGCCTCCGCGATGGCCTCCGTGCCACGTTGAGGTTAATTATCCGGACCCTGCAAATTCCAGAGAGGGTCCGCGTCCACGCCGTGTCACGGAGGCAGTGCTCCACGTTGGCCTCCGTGACACGTTGCTTGTTATTCCGGGAAAAATTTCCCACTAGTATAAATAACACACTTAGGTTTATTTTTAATCAGTTTTTAGTTTTTAGTTTTTAGACTGACTTCAGAAGTGGAGAGCAGGAACGTGGGTTTGTGGCAGTTGAAGAATAGAAAAGCTAAGAGTTTTCTTCTCTTCCTTTCTTCTTTCCTTCAATTGTATGCATGATTTACACTCATTTTAGGATGATCAATCCAAGAATGAGTGGCTAATTCCCTTCTTTGCTGAGGTTTTGAACTTGTGTAATGAATTTTGGTGATAATTGATATGGTTTCTTCTTCTTCTTGCATGTTGTTCTATTAATTCTTGTGCTTACTACATTATTGATTGGCCACCATTAATGTATAACTAAAAAGTCCAATTTCACTCGAGAGAGCACGAAATTGGAAAGTTGTGAATTAATAGGGTATTGTTCTTAACTTGATTTGGGAAAATTGGGTTTTGATGTGCTTTCTTGATAGAAATATACTTGAAAGCCGTATTAGTCAATTTAGGAACCGGAATTGTAGTGCTAGGTCATAAATTGCATTTGATCATAGAAATGTAGACGGATGGTTTATGATTCTAAAGTGAAATTAAATACGAAAGTTTTAATTTCTAGGCAAACGTTCTTGGCTAGCAACATGAAGAAGAGGATGACCAAATTATCATGATTATCAAGTACATTACTCGTTCTTAACCTTGGCATGTGCATATCCATTGTCTAAATTCAAAAGTAAATAGTTGTTATTAATTGTAGTATATAAATAGTTTAGAAACAAAAACTCACTCAACTCTTGGTTGGATTGTTGTTAACATAGTTAGGAATAGAATAGAGATATAGTAAACTAGGCAGTTTTACATATCTAGAGCAGCCTCCTTGGATCGATACTTGGCTACTTAGCCACTTTATTACTTGTTTGATCACGTGCACTTGCGTGTCGGTTGATAATATTTAATACTAACCGAACAGTAGACCGAACAAGTTTTTGGCGCCGTTGCCGGGGAGGCTAGGCGATTTGTAAAATTTTGTTTTAAGTATAAATTTACTGTATTTTTGTTTTATTTTCTTAAGTGTTGACAACTTGGTCTAGTGTCTGTTTTAATTCTTCTTTATTTTATTTTATTTTTCTGCTTGTTCGTATACCCTTATTGACATGACATCGTGGAATATAAATGGTTTCAATGGTGGATACTCATATTTTAGTGAATCTTGTCTGAACTGTGGAGGACCCCACTTGTGGCAAAACTGCAATACGTGCAATATATGTGGGTGTCAATATGGCCATTGGGGTGATTGTCCAAAGGCATATTCCCCTCCCCCAAGCCCCTACTATGATCCTTCTGTTGTTTTTTCTGAATATAGGTATGCTGAAAATGAGGATTTGGGACACCAAGCTCGAATAGAAGACATGTTGAAACAACTCTTGGAGCAATCAGAAGCAATGAAGGAGGCAATGGCAGTATTGAGAAATCAGCAAGAAGAGAATGCAGAGGCTCTAGAAAGGATGAACATCAAATTCACGGAGATGATCGCTGAAGCTGAAGCGTGTGATAAATCACAGACAACAGTTTTAGCCGATATTCAAGAGGAACTACAAGAGGACGACAAGGGTGAATTTTTGGATGAAGCCCAACAATTCGAATCTCTTGAGTGTCCCCGTGATGGGCTCACACTTATGAAAAATCCATTCTTGGAAGAAGAGTTAGCGTATCCCCCAGTCGACTTTAATGGAGAAATAGATGTCGATGTTGAAAAGGTGTACACAAGTAAGGAAGTCAAGCACAAAGCAATTTCAGAGTTGAGGTGTATTGGACCACACTCTACGCATTTTTCGACATTAAGTTTGGTTGATAACATAGAAATAGAGTCTTCCAAGTTTATAGAGAAATGTCTAGAGGAGGACCAAGCCCCATATATTCTGAAATTTGCTAACTCAGAGAGACAAAATGACTTCGCTTACATAAGGGCCAATAGGTTCAAAAGAAAACATCTACTGCTTGGTCCTTATAATTTTTCACCACCACCCCTAGAGCATAAGAGGAAATCAGAAAAGAAATTAGGGGTGAGATTCATATCCTCAAGGTGGAGGAAAAAGTGGTGAAACTTGGTACGTCGAGCCGCGACGTTAAACCAGGCGCTGCACGGGAGGCAACCCGTGAAAAATATATTTTTTCTTTTTTTCTCTTTCTTTAGTGTAAATTTTTTTATTTTATTTTATTTTATTTTATTTTTCTTGACTAGGTTTAGATTTGCATTTTAATTAGTAATTTTTATTTTTTAGTAGGGAAATCTATTAATTTAACCAATTTTTGGTTAGTGAGGTGATTTTCAGGTATAACAGAGGAAAAATACATGGAATCGAGGAAACGAGGCGAGGTATGAAAAATAAAAATTGTTGGTGAAACAGAGCACTGGCGCGTTGGCGCCGCGTCACGGAGGCAATGCTCCGCGTTGGCCTCCGTGACACGTTGAAGGCAAATCTGGATTTTTCAAAATTCCAGTAAGCCAATGCGTTGGCTCCGTGTCACGGAGGAGGGGCTCCGCGTTACCTTCCGTGACACGTTGCCTTTATCCAGTGCCGGGTCACACCGGGTTTTCGGGTGACCCGCATGTTTTCTTAATAAAAACCCCCGATTTCGCCCCTATTTTCCCCATTCCCTCTTCCCTCCGGGACCAAACACCCATTCCCCTACCCCAAGCTCCGTGCCACGTTAATAGGCAAGGAAAACGTCAAGTTTTCGTCGATTCTTCAAATCCAAGGTATGTTTTCATCGTCTATCTCAAATTTTTGGCGATTTTTGTCAATTTTGAGCATGTGAGGTGAGATATATCACCCTAGGTAGAAATTAAACATGATGTGAATTATTTTGTGATTGATTATGTTCGGATTGTTGTAGTTGACATTTGAACTTATCGATTGATTGAATAATTCGATTTTGATTGTCGAATTGTATTCTAGGGCTTGGGGTTGTTGAATTTTAACTTGGGTAACTTGATAGTTTGACGAAATTGATGCCGGGGTGTGTTTATTATTTGAGATAAGTCGTGGTAAATATTGTATAATTTTTGAAAGACGACTAATTCTCGAATTTTTGTGGGAAATTGTGTAATATGTGAATAGGTTGAATTGCTTAGATTAGTTGTATATAAAATGTTTGTATTGTTGTTTCTATTTTGTTGTTGTTATTGTTGCTAAGTGCTATGGGTGAATAGCTGTCGATAGTAGGATTGGGTTAGCTGTATGAAGTCTGAGTAGTTCGCTAGCCGTTATGCTGTCGAATTTCTGTGAACGCACTAAGCAATATGTTTATAGTTGATTGTGTTTGGGGTGTAAATAGAGCTATCCTTGCTAAAATGTTGTAAATATTGTTAAAGACTAAGGGTGGGGTAAATTTTGTTTAACCCGACCTTAGCCAAAGCTAACAAGTTTTTAGCTTAACGTTGTGCTTGTTTATGTAAATTGACAGGTACAATGGCCAGCCGACAAGATAAAGGCAAGGGTGCTTCAACCTCAGGCACCGACAGAAAGAGAATGAGACTAGGCACGGCTGTCCCAGCTGCACCTGCTGTTCCACGCGGTCAACACCGCCGATACGGAACACGATGGGTTACCGAGGAAGGGAAGAAGTGGTACGCAAAGCATAAGGAGAACAAATACTTCCCGGAGGAACATATTGCAAGGGAACCACTTGCACAGGAGTTCCCTCGCATCGTACCGAGGATTGAGGCAGCTGGGCTCAGCTTTATCTTTCAGGAGCCCAAGGAGTGCAACCTTCACTTGGTCCGGGAATTCTACGCCAACTGGAACCCGGCCATCAGGAGCCATACTATTAAAATCAGAGGGCAGATTGTCACTCTGGAACCCCAGCAGTTTAATGCCATCGTGGGAGCGCGGGACACAAACGCCCACGTCCTCCGCCAGCTAAACATCACCCCACCGTATGCCGACATCAGACGTATGTTGTGTGGGGCTCGATCCACAGCCCGATGGAGTAGACACAAAGAGAGGGGTTACCACCAGACTCTGCCTTATTCGCAGATGAACAGGGAGGCCAGAATCTGGCTAAAAATTGTATGTTCGTGTTTGATCCCGGGAGTTCATATGACAGACGTGACCCGAGACCGTGTCTTCTTGGTGTATGCCCTTATGAAAGGGCTTGAGATTAATGTGGGGGTGGTCATAATATCCGCCATGAAGAGAGCCAGACTACACCAGGGCCACAGATACGGGTTTGGCGGACTCATCACCACCTTGCTCCGAGGCCTCAACGTTGAGGAAGAAGCCTTGGATTACATTCCGCAGTTGGAGCGGAGGGCCCTCGATGTGAAAAAGACCAAGGCCCCCGACACTACACACGGACCTGTGCTGACTTTGGGTGAGCGACATGCTCGTGACGACCAGTATATGGCCCGTATGTTCGGCATGCAGATGCTGCAGCTACGGATAGGTGGGAGACCAGCCACCGAGGATGAATTATGGCAGCTGGAGCTGGACTACCCCTTTGGCGAGAACGCCAGAGCCTTATGCAAGGTGGGGCCAGCCTTCGTGGAGCCGACTGATGACGATGTCCCTACTGATGAGGAGACACGTCGTGAGGACTCCGATGTGGAGTCCGATGACGACGATGGAGCTGATTCAGATATGGGCGACGAGGCCGCAGCACCGGATGAGGAAGTCGAATATTTCGACTGAGCAGGGAGTTCCACCACCCATATGTTGTGCTTTGTATTGTTGTGAACACTGGGGACAGTGTTCGATTTAAGTGTGGGGTGGGGAGTAGTTAGGTGCTGGGTCATAGGCTCTAAATTTGCTGTATAATTTGTCCTTGACGTTTATGTATGTCTGTGCTTTCTCTGTTGTTGTGAACTGATTTGTGATTTATGTGTATATATTTGTTTGTGGCTAATGATGTGTGTTTTTGAAAGTTATGGTTGCCTTTGTAAATATTTTGTAAATTTTGTAAATATTTTTTTTCTTTATCGATATGATCGATATTTTTCAAAATTTTTGCGAAAAGATTTTGCACTTATCAAAATATTTTGTAAATATTTTCTATCGAAATGATCGATGTGTTGCAAAAATTTTTGAAGTTTTATTTTTGGGTTTCTCGGAGTTTGTTTTCGGTTCTTTTACCGAGAATAGTCCCATTGAACCGATGTCATAGTTAGTGACCGTTCCCTATGATGGATGGATGACGACCGTCTTAAGGGAAATGTAGTCGATAGGAGTAGATGTTTTGTTTTTAGTTTCTTTGGTGGATTGCATCAATAAACTGTAGTTGCTTATGGTTGCTAAAATTTCGTTGCGTGTTGTAATTGATGTTCAAAATGTGAAAATGATTCGTTTTAAAGCATGCAATTTTGTAAATATGTTGAGTTACCTAGGCTATAGAATTTGGTTCATTATGATTGAGGCTTAATCTTGAATTCATGTAATTGACTAATTAAAGAGTCTGTGAATGCATCTTGATTCGACCATGTGCATGAAGTGTGAGTGAGGTTTTGCTATTCCATGTCATTGTGAATTGTCTAGAACTTGCCTAGCATGTATACAAAATGAAATGAAGGAGGTGTAGTGTCGGAAAGGATGTAGGCATTTCTTTGTTTTAACCGTTAGTTTCCATTTTTTTCTTGTCAAATTCTACCTTTTTATATGTTGTATACCCTAGTCAGCCCGTTGAGCCTTTAGCCGATTTCTTTATTTTGTCCAGAATTATATGAACTAAGCTTTATTCCTTCTTTTCATTAGCCTTAAAGTCTATAAGAAGCTCTTAAGCGCTTACAAAGAACAGAAAATGTTTCCCAAAGTGTTAAAGAGTGAAAAGAGTGAAAAGAAAAGAAAAGCAAAGTGAGGAAAGAAAAGATGATGTTGAAGAGGCACTAGTTGTAATTAAATGATAGTGAGGGTACATGAAAACCCTCTGTTTTGTGTCAAGTGTGCCTGATGAAATGGGCTGTATGAAAGTAAACCAGCATGAATGGGAGAAAAAGAGAAAAGAGAGGAACAATGTCCATGAGTCGATGGGAATGAGTTGAAAAGGCCCTTAAGGATACTAGCGACTATTATTGGCTAATCCAATATATATATACTAGATCCATAGCCCAGTTACAACCCATTAAAAGTCCTATTTGATCCTACATTGCATTTCTTTATATTAGTGGAGTAATACACTAAGGGCAAGCCTATGGGTCATGACATGATGCATGTGAATTCTTTTGGGAGAGAGAGTGAAATTAATTTTTATATGCCCCTACTTACATGTTTGTGTGTTGCACGAACATAAAAGGGGAAATTTCTCTCGAGTTGTGAGGGTACATGCTTGATGAAAGATTGATTTTCGTGTCGGATTTCTTGATTAGTTGATTTGCATGAGTTTGCCGATATCAAGAATCAATTCTTAAAAGTTTAGGAAGCCTCGATGTATTAAGGTCATTGTCTTGTACGACCAAGCATGTTTTCTTGATGATTTGTAAGAATTGAATAATTGGTATGACCGTAGCGTAAAATGTTGCACCATAGGGACGAAGGTTGGGATGTAATTTGCATGAGTTGTGTATGTGTTGTTCGAGGACGAACAAGGATTTAAGTGTGGGGTAAGTGATCTTGGGCAGATTTATATGCCCAAGTGATACTCAAACGTATCATTTTTACCTTGTTTGTTGTGCAATGTGCATATAATATCATGTAATTGGTAATAAAATGCAAATTTATACTAACCAACATGATTAGCATTTGTTTTGCAGGAAAATGTAATTTTTAGGAGCTAAAATGCGTGTTGGAACTATGTCGGAGTTGGACTTGGATGCGAGCGTGGAAAAGACCTTGGAATGCAGGATTTACAGGGGTACCGCGATGGCTCCGTGCCACGCTACCATCGCGGTAGCACACTGCCTGGGCATGAATTAAATTGTCAATTTCCAGTGTGCCTGCGCGTCAGCTCCGTGGCACGGAGATAGGCCTCCGCGATGGCCTCCGTGCCACGTTGAGGTTAATTATCCGGACCCTGCAAATTCCAGAGAGGGTCCACGTCCACGCCGTGTCACGGAGGCAGTGCTCCACGTTGGCCTCCGTGACACGTTGCTTGTTATTCCGGGAAAAATTTCCAACTAGTATAAATAGCACACTTAGGTTTATTTTTAATCAGTTTTTAGTTTTTTGTTTTTAGACTGAGTTCAGAAGTGGAGAGCAGGAACGTGGGTTTGTGGCAGTTGAAGAATAGAAAAGCTAAGAGTTTTCTTCTCTTCCTTTCTTCTTTCCTTCAATTGTATGCATGATTTACACTCATTTTAGGATGATCAATCCAAGAATGAGTGGCTAATTCCCTTCTTTGCTGAGGTTTTGAACTTGTGTAATGAATTTTGGTGATAATAGATATGGTTTCTTCTACTTCTTGCATGTTGTTCTATTAATTCTTGTGCTTACTACATTATTGATTGGCCACCATTAATGTATATCTAAAAAGTCCAATTTCACTCGAGAGAGCACGAAATTGGAAAGTTGTGAATTAATAGGGTATTGTTCTTAACTTGATTTGGGAAAATTGGGTTTTGATGTGCTTTCTTGATAGAAATATACTTGAAAGCCGTATTAGTCAATTTAGGAACCGGAATTGTAGTGCTAGGTCATAAATTGCATTTGATCACAGAAATGTAGACGGATGGTTTATGATTCTAAAGTGAAATTAAATACGAAAGTTTTAATTTCTAGGCAAACGTTCTTGGCTAGCAACATGAAGAAGAGGATGACCAAATTATCATGATTATCATGTTCATTACTCGTTCTTAACCTTGGCATGTGCATATCCATTGTCTAAATTCAAAAGTAAATAGTTGTTATTAATTGTAGTATATAAATAGTTTAGAAACAAAAACTCACTCAACTCTTGGTTGGATTGTTGTTAACATAGTTAGGAATAGAATAGAGATATAGTAAACTAGGCAGTTTTACATATCTAGAGCAGCCTCCTTCGATCGATACTTGGCTACTTAGCCACTTTATTACTTGTTTGACCACGTGCACTTGCGTGTCGGTTGATAATATTTAATACTAACCGAACAGCAGACCGAACAAGGCCCATCCGGACAGGGGAAGCTCACAAGGCAGGTCCCAAAGTCATAATGTATAAACCTACATTGGTGCGTAGTTCTGAGGCATAGGGTGATCGACCCTTAGACTGCTCGGTGTTAGACACTACTCCCAAAACATGCATATGCTCTACATTATTTTATAATGAAGCTTAACATATTCTATTGACGAAGCTCAATGATCAAATATATCTCAAATATGAAATCATGCATATGAGAAGCTTTTGCTCAATACATTTCACAAGCTGAAAACATAATTGGGAGTCTTCTCTCCAAAACAATGTGGTAAGCTATACATAGAAAAATTTAACTCAAACATACCACATGCTTAAAATATAAATTGGAGTCTTCACTTCAAAACAATGTGGTAAGCTTAGTTCGAGAAAATCATCACTCATACTTAACATGTAGGCCTAGCCCAAAGATTTATCATACTTAGAAGTACTCAATTCTCATCGAAAACATAATTGTAAAACATGGGTAGCTTTAAACATGCTTTTCATCATAATATCTCATCATCATCATACATTTATCGCCGATCCATTCCTTCATAAATATCTCAACAATGGGCTTTTAATTCTATAAACTAGAAACATGATTTTTCATTGAAAACATTATAAAAATTGCCCAGGCTTCGTAATTCATTAGTAGAATCGTAATCAAATCATACCCGTGTATAGAAGTGAAAGATTCATGTATTTGGGTTAAAACCCCATAGATTAAACATAGAGTTTCATAATTTAGAGAGGGATTGGTCATGGGTGTGAAAGAAATCACCCATTGATAACCCTACATACATGTTGGTAGCTGATTCTAACACTTCTTTGGAATGCCCAATAGAGAATTGAAGGAAATTGAGGAATAATAGCTTGATCACACTATCAAACTTGTCTACCTTGTATGCATGAATGAATAATGTCTAAAATTAACTTAACCCCTTTAAAAGACACTATTTATAACCCAAAACTTCATAGTTTAGGCCTTAGGAACTTAGGAAACACAGAAAAGCCCTTACTAAATCGCAGAAAATAACGTCCAGGTGGTCCCAACAAAAGGCCTCACAACTCGTGGTCCCAGGTCATGACTCGTGGCTTGTCTCATGAGGTTCACTGCTCAATAGGTCTCCTGGGCCCTTAACGGGAAACCTCACGACTCGTTGCTGGTGATCACGATTCGTGGTCACCACCTATCAAGTACACTGCCTCCACTCTTCTCTTCTACTTTTTCCCTCACCCCACGACTGACCTAAAAAATCGTGGGGTCTGAGCACGAGTCATGGTCATGTCGTGGGAGTCTCTTTCTCCAAATTTCTATAACTTCCTCACTAGCCTCCCCATGGGTCACCTCACGACTAGTGGGATGCACCAACGAATCATCCCACGACTCGTTCTGTTCCTGGTGTCAGTTTTTAAGCTTTTCTCCGTTTCAACTCTCAGGTCTGATCTTTGGGCTCCCGGGGTATAGCACTAGGGTTATGTGATACATGGTTAATTAAACAAACTAGGGTTTGGACAACATGATTCAAAACCAATACTACATGCTTGTATTATATTCTCTTTATGCTTAAACATTTCTTAACAGTGCACAACGTTAGGACATGCCTAAATTCTTTAGTTGCTTGAGCCTAGAGAGGTAGAGATTAGGAAAAGAGAATTACAACAAAACCTTGACTTTTATGATCATTGTATTAACTTTAGTTGTGGTCATAGTATAGTTATATTTGGAAGAAATTGATAACAGCTAAATTGAAATCGCTCATGAGACCTGACCCGGTAATTGTGTATAGTCATCCAAAAAGGACGAACCAGTCATTTGGATGAACCGTAGTTATTAGTTCTACAGCTAAACTATTGGGATAAATCACTAGTGTAAAGCCCGAAGTAGTTAAGAATCCATGGGGAACACTTACCCTAGTTAATTGCATTAATTTGGAATCAACATTCAAATTCTCAACATTGTTATTTATTACTTTTACGAATTCCCCCCTTTAGGAGATAATTGACATAAATGCTTAAATACTAGAGTTCTTCTATATACTTCCATATTCCCTGTGGGATCGACCCCAACCTCTAGTTTGGTTTTTTATTGACAATGTCCATTTCATACTTTAGCAGAAGGTGTGAGTTTGATCATTATCAAAAAATGGCATCATTACCGAGGAATACGGTTTAGGATTAGATTAATCACTTGTGTTTAAATTTTAGTCTTTATTTCCTATTCTTTTTTTTGTTTTATTTTTTGACGTGTCACTGGGCAGTGTGGTGAAACAAGCACCCATGATGTGTCCACGATCTCAACAGATATCTTGATGAAGTTTGAGTAATCAAGATATCTATATGGTGCCGTGATGTTAAATCTGGCGCTACTAGGGAGGCAACCCAAGATGATTTTTGTTGGGCTATTTTTACGTGTTTGTCCAAGTGTGCAGATGTTACGTAATAATTTACACAAAATTTGGAGCATGAAATACAAAGATGGGGGAAGCTGCTCTTCCCCCACAGACGACGAGGAGTAGAGGCCTTTTTCCTTCACTCTTTTACTTTATGCTTATTTGATTTAGCAGTGGGGACAGTGTGACTAATTAAGTATGGGGTGGGAGAAGCGAGCGTGATATTACCATGCATGCCTTAATTTCTAAATTTGCACATGGTAGGCCTAGCTTTCTTTTTGAGACTTATGACTTATCTTGCATGTTTGTTTGTTTGTAGTTGTTTTAGTTTTATTTTATTTTAGGTTTCTCCGGTTTTAGTTTTCGGTGCTATTCCGGTGGATAGTCCCTTTGAACCGACTAGAGAGTCAAGATTTTTAATTTGATTTTATTATTTTTAGTCATTGAGTCATTACTTTGCCAGATGATAGATGGATGACGACCGTCTTAAGGGTAAATTAGTCATTAGGAAGAACAAGAACTTGGACCTTACGAATGCTAGGTGCTTCACTTTAGGTATTATGGAGACTTTATAAAAATTCACTCAAAAATACATGAAAAAGGTAGAAACACGTAGTCTTTTTGAACTTGACTCTTGTACTTGAAAAAAATTGGGCCTAATTATGTTATGTGTGAAATATGGATATATCTATTTATGTGATCTTGTTTAGCATTGTTAAACCATTTTGCGGCATTGTTTGAGTGAGGAATTTTTTGTATATACTCCATGCTTTTCAATTAATGTCTAGAACTTGCCCGGTATGTGTGCAAAGAGAAATAAGAATGAAGGATTTAGGAAGTGATATAGGAGTTTCCTTGGTAGACTTACTTTTATCCTATTTTACCTACCTTGATTTTAATTATCCTAGTTAGCAATGTTGAGCCTTAGCCTATTCTTTTGATAGCCATATTACAAGCTTAAATCCCTTTTTGATACAAATGACTCCTAGAGCACTTTAATAAAAAAAATTTGTATGAAAGTAGCATAATAAGAGAACTAAAGGGAAAAGCTAAAAAGTATGGTGAATTAGCATAAAAGAAAAGAGTGAAATTTTCTAGACAAGGAGGGTGATGTTAGTGGAAAAAACAAAAAGAAGAAAGAACTTTAAAAAAAAGGAATGATGATGAAAAAAATGTGGGAATGAGCTCAATGTTAAAATAAAAATACCCACTATTAAGTTGAAAATTGGAAAATAAAAGGAGGTATAATGAGAAAATTTGGAAATTGAAGAAATTTCTAAAGTGTTGTGAAGTAGTAAAGTGCTTAGGGAGATTAGTCACTATCTTGGCCAAATATTTCATACCCGTGCCTTTGCTTGCATTACAACAAAATTAAAGTCCTAATTGATCCTTGGTTCATAATTCTATATTAGTGGAGTATTACACTAAGGGCTAGCCAATGAGTCGTCTTTTACATGCATGTTGAGTTCTTTGGAAGAGTGAGTGGGTTTTGTTATATTTATGCCCAAATTTACATTGACTTCTATCTTGTGTGAGAATAGGGCATCTCTCTGAATTGTGAAAGGCACAACGGTAAGACTTTGGTGTATTTTGATTGCTAAATTACATATGATTCATGTTGGCCCAAGATATGTCTTGATGAGATAGTTTTCAAAAGCTAAGTGATTTCGAACTTTGACATTTTAATGTTGATCCTATATGTATGCGATTGAATTGTTTGAGCTTTATTGATTTATATCATGATCCTAAATGTAAGTAGACCTATTTGTAAGATGAATTTTGTGCTTAAATGTGAGATGAGAAGTAGTAGATTTGTTATACCCCGAAAGACCAAAGATTAGACCCGAGAATTGAAACGGAGAAAGTTGAAATTTGGCATGCAGCACAGAACGAGTGTGGGGAGACTCGTGAGATCAACCCACGAGTTTTGATGTGACTCATGCGGAATGCAAGTGAATGAAATTGAATTTGAGAAGATGAGACCCCATGAGCATGAACGCGACTCCTGGTCAGGCCCCACGAGTCGTTCTGTCAGTCATGGGGTGGGTGAGAAGGAAAAGAGAAAGGAGAAGGGCAGTGTACTTGATAGAAGGTCCCCACGATCCGTGGTCAGCCCTGTCACGACCCATATGTACACCCGAATGGTAGACACGGGACAAGGAGCCTCGGGAGAACCCAAGTCTATCCATAGCATGAGCATACATCTAATTCAATCACATGAGCAGAAAACTTAACATAAAGACGTAATCATAGCATAGCATAAGGGAAAATCTGTACAAGACTTTTACAATATGACGGAATACAACTTGCAGTCTGATAAGCCTATAAACATAAAAGACGGATTGATGGGACAACAACCCAACTAATCCAACATCCAGAAAGTGCAAGAAAAAACATAGAGTATGAACATGTAGCCCTCGAAACATGAGGACTCACCAAGTGCGCTGAGAGCAAATCTATATCTTTCTATGGGTGGGATGAGCCTGAGAATCGGGACCTGTATCACGAGATGATATAGCATAGAAAGTATGAGGTCAGTACATGGAATGTACTGAGTATGCAATGTAAGTAAAGCAAAATTTAAAACATATATGAAATTTATAAATGATCATAAGAGTAGGACGTCATGCTTGTATCGTAAATCATAATAACATATCATACGGCTCAAGGTTTTCAAAACATTTGTAACATACATAATCATAACCATAATAGAAGAGATTTACTTAACATGACCTGAACCAACATACATAATTATAAGATGCATAAATCATGAGGAACAGTGGAAGATTGTCTTAACTGGCATACCCCATATAAGCACACATGAAGCCCAACTTGTAACCCTAATCGGGAGGGTGTTCGTACCTTGCCAAGGGTAGAACCACGAAAGTGTGATATCACCATGAAAAGGGGCAATTTGGGCCAGGGACTAACATGAAAGGGGTCACTACATACCTACGGTGGCACATAGTTCATGAGATCCGCGGCTTAATCTGAGTCCCGAACCTACTCGGTGTTTGATACTACTCCCAAAACATATATAGTGCTTATAGTATAATATATATGAATTCATAGGCTAGTTAAATCATGATAATCGTAGACATGCTTGAACATATATGATCTATCCATGAGATGAGGGCCGTGAGTCGGCCAAAAACATAATCCATAAATCATAGATTTCATGCGTACTTGTAGATCATATATCTAACTTGAAAATCATCAAATCATGATGGGTACTAAAAAAATTCATATTTTGAAACATAAATCATGCTGGACATTTAAATGTCAACAATGGAAATAGTAGATCATAAATCGATTCATCATGGGGCATACATATTTAAGCTTAATTTCATAGAAATCAAAATCGATAAAATTATAAATGGTTTAAATAATGAAAACTGATCAAAACCCATAGATTATGATGAGATTATAAAATCAGAAACTCATTCAAATTACTAGACTTATATAAAAATCATCCTCGATACCCCATGAGTTTTTAATAATTTTTTTTTAAGAATTATAGAGGATGCGCATGGGTGTGGAATAAATCACCCATTAATAGCCTTACATACTTGGGATAGCTGATTCTCAACTTTCCCAGATTGCCCAAGAAGAAATTGAGGAAGAACGCCTTGAAATCACCTATATCCCCCTACTATCACCTTCCAAACCTTCACATGCATGAATGAGGACTTAGGCTATTCTATTCCCTCTTAAACCACCCTCTTTGATGTTAAAATGACGTAGTATAGGCCTTAGGAATTTCGAAATTATGAAAACACCCTTACTTAAATCGTAGAATTTTGCTGACTACCAATCCCCATGAGGGACTGGACGACTCATCCCAGGGACCACGACTTGTGGCCTTGAGTCATTAGGTACACTACCAGAATTCACCTAGGGACCCCACGAAGGACACCACAAATTATGGTGTGTGACCACGACTCATGGTCACCATCCGTGTTCCACACTACCCAATCGAGCTACGGGGACCCCAGAGGGACCCCACGAATCGTGGTGGCTAACCATGACTCGTGGTCACCACCCGTGGTCTCCCAAAACTCTGCCAAACCCAACCCTGACCACGAGTCACTTCACGACTCGTGGTCCTACCTAACAAGCCACCTTACGAACCGTCCTGTGACCTGGTGCGAATTTCCAGTTTTTCTCCGTTTTGGCTCCTAGGTTTGATGCTTGGGTTCCGGGGGTATAACAAGCCCCCATGATTCGTGGGGTGTGCTATGATCAAGCATGGAATAAATCTTGTCGAGGCCAAGGCAGTGTACATCACGGATGGTGACCACGACTCGTGGTTACAAGGAATGAATCATTGTGTTGTCCGTTATGCACCCTGAAGACTTGAGAAGCTGTCAACCTCATTAGCTATGCCAAGAGTCGTGACCCTTGAGACGTTAGGTCCCTCGTTGGGACAACCTTACAATTACTTTCTGCGAGTTTCGTAAGGGATTTTCCATAATTTCTATGTTCCTAAGGCTTAACTATGTCATTGTGAGTTATGAATAGTGACTTTGAAAGGGGTTAAGTTCATTTTAAGCCTTATTCTTTCATGCATGTTGTTCGGCCCTTATTCGCGCGTCCGCAAGTGTACGGGTCATGCAATTAATATAGTGGCTCTTTTTAAGAACCGGAATTTCAAACCCACAGGAACTGGACCCATTCCTCTAACTATCCATTACAAGTGTGATCTTAAATACCAAAAATGTTGGCTATAGAAGTTTTTGAGGGAGATTTTTAATTAAGTCTAAATTTGGTCAACGAAATATTCTAAATGCACTCTAGGAGCAACATAGAGTTAAAACTAGATAATCATGCGATGCTACGATTTGCAATGGGTTAAGTATGCAGCTATTGATTATCGTTTCACATAATTAGATTTGCATGTTCATGGTCTTTCGAGCCTCTAAACACGAAAAACTAGCCTCACTGCATCATTGTGAGCGAGGATGCTACTTCTAGTTTGTGGGCAATCAATTATGTTGTGGTTTACGTGGAAATGATTAGGGACTTTCATGCGTCTAATCATTTAACTCAACTTATCCTCACAACTACTTCTTTGAGTGGTGATGTGATAATCCTAAGTCGGTCTTTAAATACCCCCGTTTTATCAACCTAGCAAGGTGTTAAGTATATTTCTATCCTAACACGAAATTTTATCGTGAGATATAAACATGCTCCTCACATTCTCATGTTCTGACCTAGGTCACTGCTTTCTCAAGCCTATGCCCAAGCTAACGTATATGTTTTCGTGGTGATCAATCATAAAGACAACCAACAATCAAGAATGCAAGATGGAAGAAACAATCAATAACTTAATTCCAAAACAATTTCATAGAATCACAATCATAATTCATGGCTTCAACCTTAGGGGAAGGGTTCTAGCCATTCATGTTCGTAAAACTACAGGAAACTACAAGAACTACAACTAAATTAACATACTTACAAGAATTTGGTAGATGAGAAGGGAATTTGACAAACCCTAGATGAGTTCTCCCACTTCTCCCTTCACTCCTAGGTAGTTTTCCAGAATAAAATCGTGACCAATTGGATTTAGGAGCTAAGGGACCTACTTATAGTAAATGAAAAACGTGCCCAATTTAGCCTGTCATGGAATGGCTCTGTGTCACGGAGTGTATCGAGCAACACTGCCTCCATGACACGGAGGTAACGCGGAGGCTCTCTAGAAATTGCCTCCAGAAGCCAAAATTGCCGAGTGTCACCGCGCTGCCAGTGTGACACGCTGCTCATGTAGCACGTTGGCAATCCCCTGTCGCGGAGCTGGCACGACGTGGCACGTTGCTGGCGCGCTGGTGTTGCCTGCCTGCCGCATCTGCTCGCGTGCCTGGCCTAGGAGTGGCATGGCACTGGGCGCAGCACACGCACAGTGTGGCACGCTGCCTGGCGCGGCCAGCCTTGCCATGGCCTACTCCTTGCCGACTTTCGCCCATTGCTCCCGACTCCATTCCTCTCCTTCACCAACTTATGAATTAGTTCCTCAAAATCATTGAAACCTACAAAACATGGACTAATCATGTTGATTGGCATATGTATTCACATTTATATAAAATTACATGAAAATGTATATAAATAAATAGATAAACAAGGCAAAACAAAGTTATAAAGTATCACTCGGGCATGCTATTTTACCCACGATCACATTCAAGGTAGAAAGATTAGCGAGGGTGATCAAGCTAGTGTTCTTCAATTTCCTTCTATTTCCTATTGGGAATTCAAAAAAGTGTAAGAATCAGCTACCAACAGGTATGTAAGGTTATCAATGGGTGATTCCTTTCACAACCATGCCCAATCCCTCTCTAAAGTATGGAATTCCTATGTCTAATCTATGGGGTTTTAGCCAAATGCATGAATCTTCTCTTTCTATACATGGGTATGATCCAATATTCTATTATTTAATTATGAAGCATGGGCAATTTTTATGATGTTTTCAATTTAAAATCATGTTTCTAGTTTTATGAATTAAAATCCCATTTTGAAGAGAAGTTCATGAAAGATGAGATCTATGATGAATGAGTGATGATGACGAGATATTATGGTGAAAAGCATGTTTTAAAGCTACCCAAGTTTATAATCATGGTAGGCCTAGTTTTTTTTAGACTTATGACATATCTTGCATGCTTGTTTTTTTGTAGTAGTTTTAGTTTTATTTTATTTAAGGTTCCTCCAGTTTTTATTTTCGGTGCTTTTTTGGTAGATGGTCCCTTAGAACCGACTAGAGAGTCTAGATTTTTATTTTTATTTTATTAATTTTTTGTCATTGAGTCATGACTTTTCCCTATGATGGATAGATGATGACCGTCTTTGTCACGCCCTACCTTGGGAGGCATGACTGCCACCTAGTGCCACACTGACAACTAACTGACCTAGCTAGGCTTATGCAAGTCTGCTGCCAGCCTGCAAATCAATTCAAGGAAACAATGAGCTATATATCGGCTTTAAATACAGCCTCTGGCCAATAAAGTCGTATAGCCACCTGTGAACGAAAACAGCTAATCAACAACAGGCAATAGAAGGGATCCTATGTGGGCCGACAAGGCCACCATGCTGTCTAGTTATAATAGAAATGAAGACAAACTACTATCCTAGGCCCCACAAGGCCAACATATGAAACATAACTGATTAAGGCCCCACAGGGCCAACATACAACTAAATAACTGATGACTGTAATCTGCAAGCCTCTAAGAATACAAATATTGGTCGGGATAGGGCCCCGGCCTACCGAAAATGCTATATGATTTAAATACAAAAATCACTACAACTGGAAACTTCGAATGAAAGGAGTTGTCCCAACTTAAGACTCTAAACAACTGTTACTGGAGATCCTGAACCCTATATATCTAAACCTGCAGGGAAGTAATGCAGCGCCCATATTTGGGCGTCAGTACAATACGTACCAAATATGTAAGGCAATAGATAAGCTGATAAAGACTGGAAGTAAATAGAAAGAAGGGCAGAAAGATTAACCTGTACACCTACTGACTTGTAATCTACATCTAACCAACACTACATATACGTAAGCTAAGAGTGTATAATTACACATTTAGAAACTATAACTAGCAGACAAGAATACAAATAAGAACCTCACCTGTCCCCCATAAGCCGGAAGGTACAATCAACACAGAATAACTCATTTGGGCCCCCATAAGCCCTGGCGAGCATATATCAATCTATACACACCTATCCAAGTTTCTATGACTCCCCTAGTACGGTAGCGAACCTACCAGTCCCCTGGGTGTATAACTAAGCCCGCTCACCCCCTGAACTAAAGTTGTGTCTGAGTCTGGTGGATTCCTGCTGTCTGTACCCGAGGTACCAAATTTGACGGGGTGTGCTGATATGGTAAAAGAGTAGTCCAGCCATTGAATGGACTATATGGATACATCAGACCTCATCTTAGTCCCTCATGGACGACATACCAGTCCTTGGAGCAACGTCATCTAGCCCCCCACGGGCGTCGACACAGCTAGTAACCCTTGCGTGGTCATGGATGGCTCCTAAGAGGGGGAAACCCCAATCAAGGTGTTGTACTAAGATCTCAATCTAGCCACTCAAAGGTGTAGTTGGCCTTCTGGGCCTAACGCCATCGTTGCTCTCCCCCTAGGATAATCTATAAAGCTGCTAACAGGCCCGCCGGGCACCTGTATCTGATTAGAGGATCCTGATAGTGACATGATCTCTACTAGTCTGGACTGATTAAGGTGAGATCTGGAGTGGTCCAACACAACACTCTATATGTCCTTCTCGGACATATATAACTCATAAAAACTGTGAGGTGGCGTATGACTAACTACTCAATTCCCCTGCTTAGGGCAACTGTAGGGCTGGTACTACTCAAACATGCTTTTTGAGCAATCGACCCCTAATCCTCCGTAGGAAATTTACTGACATCCTTAGCTTGTGGGCAATACTGTACTAACTTGGTACTTAGTAGTTCCTTAGGCCTCATCTTGGTCTAATCAGATCTTATATTACATTTCTAGGTGATTCTTAACCTTATTAACACTTTATATAGACCTAATCATTCCTTGCAACCTGTGGGTGATAGGAACCGGCTGGGGTGCTAGCCCAACCTCTAGCTACTAATAAGGTCCCCTTCCTTAGGGTACCCATGGGTCTATTTGACCTGGATGACTGGGCTAGCTTCCTGGGCGACTTATATGATAATTGCTAATCCCGCTAAGACTCACAATCACTGGTAATAACTAGTAGGGTGACAGGCTTTCACTTAGTTCACTAGACAACCTTAGGCTGCTAACTCTAAAACATGGCCTTCCTATCTAAATTTCTAGCCCTGGGGCGTAGGGGTACGCCAATGGACTCTGGGCGTGCTTTTATGGCCACACAGGCGCCAAACTGGCAGTTAAACCACCTAGTAGAGATAGAATTCTCACGAGCTTAGGCTCGTGTTGTGTTGGACCACGAGCCTAAGCTAGTAAGTTGAGTTTTAGGCTCTATAAAACGCACGAGCTCCTAAGGTCTAGGCCTGATAACAAACATAGAATTCTAATAAAATCCATATATGTTTTCTAGCAGCTAACCAGAACTTATGTAACCGTAATCTATGAGTAACAGCTCATCACAGCGTGTCTGATCGCTATATACCAATAACAACTAATTACAATATGTCTAATCACAATCTAATAGTAGCAGCTATCTACAACCTATGAAATCGTCATTTCTGTTCTAGAACATAAGTCGTAACACTGTACGATGAGTGTACTTGCCGTGGGTTAAGCCTTACATACCTCGATTGTCGTTTCCTGAATAACCAACGAGTTTTAACTTTTATTCGCCAGCTCTTTTCAGCTGTAACCGTTATACAGGGAGAAAGAGATGAATTTCAATACCAAATTTGGCGTAAAACAATAACTTTTAATACTAATATTGACTATACTTTAACTTAACAAAACACGGCCAAAAATGTATTATTTCCTGAGAGTTCAGAAGGGAGAAATACTTACTTGAAGCCCATGATCGGATAAAATTAGTTTGGAGCAATTCTGACAAGTTTTTCTTGGCGGGGCTATGATTTTCCGGGAAAATTTCGCAAACTAACTCCGTAATAATGCTCCCAACGGGCTTAAACTTCGATACCCGAGTTAATTTGAATTTGGACGGTGCTCGATAGAGTAAATGGATGAAAATTACTTGAATCCATCGTGTTTCCTCTTCTCTAGCCGAATATGTTCCTTTGAAATGATTTGAAATGAAATAAGGGGCTATATATATATAAGTGAGGTTGGTGGCAGGGATGTGCCTCGCGCCTCCCATTGAGGCAGCATGCTTGGCGCCCCATGCCTCTCATTGAGGCAGCAGGCCTGCCGCCTCGCGCCTCTCATTGAGGCAGCAGGCCTGGCACCCCGTGCCTCTCATTGAGGCAGCAGGCCTGGCACCCCGCGCCTCTCATTGAGGCAGCAGGCCTGGCGCCCCGCGTTGGCCAGTGCACTACTGGTTGGCATGTCGTGCTGGCCCTGTGCACACTAGTCCCGTCCGACCCTGCTCCCGAGGCTTTTTCCACATGCATCAAGTTCCTCTTACTCGTTACCAATTCATGTGTACACTTACTAATCGTTAACATTTACTAGGTGTAACATCCTCCCCCCCCCAGGAACATTTGTCCTCGAATGTCTACTTCAATTCACAGGAGCTTAACTTTTTGGACTATTATTCTGGAAAAGTTTCGGTAGAGTCTCCCTGGTAATATTGACTATCTGAAAATCCTGAAATGCAGTAAAGTCCAATACAGATATCTCATATGATGGCATAACAACTTTTTCATTACAAAATTGTACTCAACTGAACGATATACGTAATATACATCATAAAATAACAATTGAAGAAACACCTTTACCTTAATTACATAGTTTGGACTAATCTTTGAACAAATGAGGATATCTGGTCTTCATGTCGTCCTCGGCTCCTCAGGTAATTTCTTCTCTATTCTTGTTTCTCCATAATAACTTAACAGAGGTGACATCCTCAGTTCTCAACTAGAATGTCCCGTAACTTGAATGTCCTTAACTAGAATAACTCGGGACAGGTCATCTATGTCCTTTCGCAACATTGACATGTGAAAGCTAAATGGGCAGGTCCTAGTTATGGAGGCAATTTTAGCTCGTATTCCATTTTGCCTATTCTCTGGAGGATATGACCTAGGCCAATAAACCTAGGCCTAAGCTTGTCCTTCTTACCTATTCTCATAATGCCCTTTTTCAGCAACGTTTCTAGAAATATCAAACTATTGCATCAACCCTTAGCTGCCTGCATTGTACCCTAGGGTAGGACTCCTAATGACCCTAGGCTATCGGTACCAATTTCTTAGTAAATTTAATTTCTCAGTCTGTCTGTTATAATATTCCCTGGTCCAACTACCTTTAATTTACTTTAAGGGGCTTCCGCTTCCACTCATAAGAGACCGCTTGACGTCTGACCTGAGTGCTCTGTTGGGTTATTCATATGGAGATAAGAAGTCGTAATCATTTTAGCGTGCGCTCTGATCTGTTCTAACGGTTTCCTAGAACCTGTCTAGGAGTTGTGCCTCTCGGTCATGGTTTACTATACACTGGGCTCCACGTAACCAGACTACTTCTTAAATATTTAACTCGTCGCACGCTTTAGCTGCAATATAATTCCATCTGGTGAGACACAAATCGATCTCATTAGTCTTTCCACATTGGCTCAAATGAGGCCAAGCTACACCTGATATGAGATAGCCTTGTGACTGTATTCATATTAATTACTTTCCACTCCCTTGCAAACACGACCATCTCCTATATTGGACTACTTAGTTCCTGCTATTTCATCTTTTCTAATATGTCACTGGATCCCTACTGCTATGATTCAATAATATCTTCTGTCTTTCCATACCATCTCATTGCATTTTCCTTAAATTTTGAGAGTAACGGGCACATGCACCTTAGCTATTGTCTGCTATTTGAAAGTCTGCCAACCTTGGAACGTAGAGTCGACCTCTATGCCTTATGACCCTACCTTTTGTTATCTTGAGGGCCAATAACTTTCTGCTGGGCTTTGTTTCTAGGTTGCACTAGGTTAGAGTCTCTGTCGACACTCCCTTTTCTTCTCCTTTGGCGGGGATACCGCAACATTCTAGGCTACAACCTTACTATCTCTAAATTGTTAGCCCGATGCTTAGTTCTCAATATTCGGTGATGATCCTATGTTCTGTCAAACTGGAGGTGATTCTAGTTTTCCCTCATTAGATACTTGTGCCGCTCCTCGTGCTCCTTTGGACTGAGCTCTAGGATTCATGCTCCCTACCTCATACTGTCAAGGATGTTAGTGACCAGGTCTACTGACCTGCATCCCTTCTGACTCGCACCTGGGCTTATTTTTTTCATATGATCTCCCTATCCTTCGATATTAGAAACTAAGTCCATAACCATTATCTTGCAAGTATATCCTGCTGTCATTAACATGCTATGGCAGATTTAGCCTTTTTCTGACTTGAGCATTACTATTACTGGGGGTTTATCGCTAATAGACTCTCTCATACACACTCCAGTGGTATTGACAACCCTATCCCCCTTCCTAGCTTACTACCATAATGGTCTAGATAACTTGTAAATACTAAGGGTTTCAACCACTCTATAATCCTCCTCGGAGACAACAATTCTAGCCCTCTCTACTATTCGTTTTGAGTGCCATAACACTGATACTTACGCTTTCTATTGTACTATAAGAACAATCTAAGAGGTGGAAAATGATCCTATCTTACTGTGGTAAGAACTAGGTGTGGAACCTTACAATATTCGATGAGTTGGAGGTAAGAATCTTGATATTTCCTCCTTCTTTCACACCTTTCAGGTAATTAACATTAACTGTTGCGCCAGGCTAATTCTAAATATATAGTAGGTAAACCATATCATATGTACATATATACTATACTCCTAACCCCCTATTCTGATGTTGTAGGGAGAACTAGGGATGGCACTGTCATATCTATCTCATTATGAGGTTCCTGGTACCTAGAGAAGGTGATGGGGAAATGTAAAAGACGTCTACTTTCGCCCTTGGGCTAACCGCCTCCTAATTGTAGCACTTTGTCGGTACCTCCTCCTGCTGCTATAATTATCTTGCAACTGGCTGGTGTCTATCATATATCGAACATTATTCTAGACAGACACAATAAGGAAAGCTTAGGGACTCAACCCTACATGACTCTGCTCTATAGCAAGATGTAAGAAGAAAGAGGGGTAACCATACTATCATGCCTCGTAGCCTCCTGCTTATAGAATATGGTGCACAACACCTTTCTAAGAAAGACTCTACCAGACACGGCTTGCAGACCCCCTAGGATATGAACTGCTCTAACACCAAGTTTATCAATCCCCGCCTTGGGAGGCATGATTGGCGCATGGTGCCACACTGGAAACTAACTAACCTGGCTAGGCCTATGCACGTCTGGTTCCAGCCTACAACTCAATTAAAGGAAATAATGAGTTATGTCTCGGTTGTAAATACAGCCTCCGGTCGACAAGGTCGTATAGGCACATGTGAACAAAAACAGCTAACCAACAACAGGCAATAGAAGGGATCCTATGCGGGCCGACAAGGCCACTTTGCTGTCTAGTTATAATAGAAATGAAGACAAACTACTATCCTAGGCCCCACTCGGCCAACATATGAAACATAACTGATTAAGGCCCCATACGACCAACATACAACTAACTAACTGACGACTGTAGTCTGTAGGTCTCTAAGAATATAAATAGTGGTTGGAACAGGGCCTCGGCCTACCCAAAATGCTATATGACAGAAATACAGAAATCTCTACAACTTGGGAACTCCAAACGAAAGGAGTTGTCCAAAATGTGGAATCTGAATAGCTGTTACTGGAGATCCTGAACCCTGTCTATCTAAACCTGCAGGCAAGTAATGCAGCGCCTCATGTTTTGGCGTCAGTACAATATGTACCGAATATGTAAGGTAATCGATAAGCTGATAAAGACTGGAAGTAAATAGAAAGAAGGGAAGAAAGATTAACCTGTATGCGTGCTAATTCATAATCTACATCTAACCAACACTGCATGTACGTAAGCTAAGATTGTATAATTACACATTTATAAACTATAACTAGCAGAAAAGAATATAAACCAGAACCTCACCTGGCCCCCATAAGCAGGAACGTACAATCAGCACGGAATAACTCGTTCGGGCCCCCATAAGCCCTGGCGAGCACATCTCAATCTATATACCCCTATCCAGGTTTCTATGGCTCCACTGGTACTGTACCTAACCTACCAGTCCTCTGGGTCTATAACTAAGCCTGCTCGACCCCTGAACTATAGTTGTGTTTGAGTCTGGTGGACTCTTACTATCTGTACCCTAGGTACCAAACTCGATGGGGTGTGCCGATATTGCATAAGAGTAGTCCATCCGTTGAATGGACTGTATGAGGACCTTAGACCTCATCTTCATCCCTCACGGACGGCATATCGCTCCTCGGAGGGACATCGTCTAGCCCCTCACGGGCGTCGACACAGTTAGTAACCTCGGCGTGGTCATGGATGGCTCCTATGTAAGGGAAACCCCAATCAAGGTGTTGTACTGGAATCTCAATCTAGCCACTAAAAGGCGTATATGGCCTTCTAGGCCTAACGCCACCACTGCTCGCTCCCTCGAATAACCTGTAAAGCTGCTACAGGCCCTTCGTGCACCCATATTTGATCAGAGGATCCTGATAGTGATCATGATCTCTAATAGTTTGGACTGAATAGGGCGAGATCTGGAGTGGTCCAACACAACTCTCTATATGTCCTGCCTGGACATCTATAACTCATAATAACTGCAGGTTCGTGAATGACTAACTACTCAATTCCTATGCTTACGGCAACTGTAGGGCTGGTATTGGCCAAACATACTTTTGAGTCGATCGTTCCCTAATCCTCCTTCAGAAATTTACTGACATCCTTAGCATGTGGGCAGTACTATACTAACATGGTACTTACTAGTGCCTTAGGCCTCATCTTGGTTTAATCGAATCGTATATTACTTTTCTGGGCGATCCTTAATCTTATAGAAACTTTATATAGACCTAACAAATCTTGGCAACCTATGGGTGATAGGAACCGGCTGGGGTGCTAGCCCGACCTCTAGCTACTAATAAGGTCCCTTTTCTTAGGGTACCCATGGGTCTTTTTGACCTGGATGACTGGGTTGGCTTCCTAGGCGACTTAAATGATAACTGGTAATAACTAGTAGGGTGACAGGCTATCACTCAGTTCAATAGACAACCTTAGGCTGCTGACTCTAAAACATGGCCTTCCTATCTAAATTTCTGGCCCTGCGGCGTAGAGGTATGCCAATGGCCTCTGGGCGTGCTTTTCTGGCCACACAGGCACCAAACTGGTAGTTAAACTGCCTAGCTGCGCCCATACGACTCAACTTAATAGCTTAGGCTTAATAACTCTCACGAGCTCCTAAGGTGTAGGCCGTAAAACAAACATAGAATTCTAATAAAATCCATATACATTTTCTAGAAGGTAACCAAAATTTATGTAATAGTAATCTATGGGTAGTAGCTAATCACAGCGTGTCTGATCTCTATATACCAATAACAAATAATTACAATATGTCTAACCACAATATAATGGTAGCAACTATCTTCTACCTATGAAATCATCATTTTTGTTCCAGAACATAAGTCATAACACTGTACGACGAGTATACTTGCCAAGAAGCCTTACATACGTCGATTGTCGTTTCCTAAATAACCGACAAATTTCAACTTGTATTCGCTAGCTCTTTTCGGTTGTAACCATTATACCGAGAGAAAGAGTTGAATTTCAATACCAAATTTGGTGTAAAATGATAACTTGAAATAGTAATATTGACTATACTTCAACTTAACAAAACACGGCCTAAAATGTATTATTTCCTGAGAATTCAAAAGGGAGAAATACTTACTTGAAGCCTATGATCGTATGGAAATTAGTTTGGAGCAATTCCGACAAGTTTTGTTCGGCGGGGCTACGATTTGCCGGGCGAATTTCATGAAACTAACTCTGTAGCAATGCTCCCTATGGGCTTAAACTTTGATACCCGAAGTTAATTTGAATTTGGACGGCGTTCGATAGCACAAACAGATGAAAATAAATTGAATGCTTCGTGTGTCCTCTTCTTTGGCCGAATATGTTCCTTTTAAATTATTTAAAATGAATTAAGGGACTATATAAATATATATATATAAGTGAGGTCGGTGGCAGGGGTGTGCCTCGCGCCTCTCATTGAGGAAACAAGCCTGGCACCCCGCGCCTCTCATTGAGGCAGCAGGCGTGGCGCCCTGCGCCTCTAAAAGTCCCAGCAGGCCTGGCGCCCCCCACTGGCCAATGCACTGTTGGCTGGCGTGTCGCGCTGGCCATGTGCGCACTAGTCCCGTCCTACCCCGCTTCCGAGGCTCTTTCCACACGCGTCAAGTTCGTCTTACTCGTCACCAATCCTCGTGTACGCTTACTAATCGTTAACATTTATGGGGTGTAACAATCTTAAAGGTAAATTAGACATTAGGAAGAACAAGAGCATGGACTTTACGAATGCTAAGTGCTTCACTTTGGTATCATTGAGACTTTATAAAAATTCACCCAAAAATACATGAAAAAGGTAGAAATACTCAGTCTTTTTGAACTTGACTTTTGTACTTGAAAAAAATTGGGCTTAATTATGTTATGCATGCAATATGGATATTTTTGTTCATGTGATCCTGATTACCATTGTTAAACCATTGTGTGCCATTGTGTGCCATTGTGTGAGTGAGGAATTTTGTATATACTCCATGCTTGTAAATTGATGTTTATAACTTGCCCGGTCTGTGTGCAATGCGAAATAAGAATAATGGATTTAGGAAGTGATATAGGCGTTTTTTTGGTAGCCTTGTTTGTATCCTAGTTTACCTACCTTGATTGCAATTATCCTAGTTAGCAATGTTGAGCCTTAGCCTATTCTTTTGATAGCCATATTACAAGCTTAAATTCCTTTTTGTTCTATTGACTTGTATTTGACCCAAATGACTCCTAGAGCACTTTAATGAAAAACTTTGTATGAAAGGAGCATAAATGGAGAAGTGAAGGGAAAAGCTAAAAAGGGTAGTGAATTAGAAGAAAATAAAAGTGTGAAATTTGCTAGATAAGGAGGGTGATGTTAGTAGAAAAACAAAAAGAAGAAAGAGCTTTGGAAATAAAAGGAATGATGATGAAAAAATGTGTGAATGAGCTCAATGTTAAAAGAAAAATCCCCACTAGTCACCTATGTTGAAAATTGAAAAATAAAAGGAGGTATAAGAAGAAAATTTGGAAATTGAAGGAAGTGCTAAAAAAAAAAGTGTTTTGAAGTATTAAAGTGCTTAGAGAGATTAGTCACTATCTTGGGCAAATAGTTCCTACCCGCCCCTTAGCTTACATTACAACCAAATTCAAGTCCTAATTTATCCTTGATTCATAATTCTATATTAGTGGAGTATTACACTAAGGGCAAGCCAATGGGTCTTCTTTTGCATGCATGTTGAGTTCTTTGGGAGAGTGAGTGGATTTTGTTATATTTATACCCATGTTTATATTGACTTATATCTTGTGTGAGAAAAGGGAATCTCTCCAAATTTAGAGGAGCACAATGGTAAGACTTTTGTATATTTTGATTTCTAAATTACATATGATTCATGTTGGCCCAAAATATGTCTTGATGAGTTAGTTTTCAAAAGCTAAGTGATTTCAAACTTTGACATTTTAATGTTGATCCTATATGCATGCAAGTAAATTGTTTGAGCTTCATTGATTTGTGTCATGATCCTATGTGTAAGTAGACCTATTTGTATGATGAATTTTGTGCTTAAATATGAGAAGAGAAGTAGTAGATTTGTTATACTCCGAAAGCCCAAAATTAGACCCGAGAGTTGAAACGGAGAAAGTTGAAATTTGGCATCAAACACATAAAGAGTCATGGGGAGACTTGTGAGATCAACCTACGAGTCGTGATGTGACCCTTGGGGAAGGCGAGGGAATGAAATTGAACTTTAGAATATGAGACCCCATGGGCATAACCATGGCTCGTGGTCAGACCCTACGAGTCGTTACGTCAATCGTGGGTGGGTGAGAAGGAAAAGAAAAGGGAGAAGGGAAGTGTACTTGACGAGAGGTCTCCATTGGTCGTGGTCAACCCCCACGATTCATGGGGTGAGTCATGATCAAGCATGGAATAAATTTTGTTAAGGCCAAGGCTATGTACATCACGGATGATGACCAAAAGTCGTGTTCACCAGGAACGAGTCGTTATGTTGTCCCTTATGAGCCCTGAAGACTTGAGAAGCAGTGAATCTCATGAGCTACGCCACGGGTCATGACCCTTGACGATGGGTCGTTAGGTCCCTCATTGGGACCACTCGCCAGTTATTTTCTACGAGTTTAGTAGGGGATTTTCTATAATTTCTAAGTTCCTAAGACCTAAACTATGCCGTTTTGAGTTATGAATAGTGACTTTGAAAGGTGTTAAGTTCATTTTAGGCCTTATTCTTTCATGCATCAAGGTAGAAAGAATAGAGAGGGTGATCAAGCTAGTGTTCTTCAATTTCCTTCAATTTCCTATTGGGCATTCACAGAAGTGTAAGAATCAGCTACCAACAGGTATGTAGGGTTATGAATGAGTGATTCCCTTCACAGCCATGCCCAATCCCTCTCTAAAGTATGGAATTCCTATGTCTAATCTATAGGGTTTTAACCCAAATGCATGAATCTTCTATTACTATACATGGGTATGATCCAATTATCATTCTCTTATTGAATTATGAAGCATGGGCAATTTTTATAATGTTTTCAATTCAAAATCATGTTTCTAATTTTATGAATTAAAAGCCCATTCAAGAGAAGTTCATGAAAGATGAGATCTATGATGAATGTTTAATGATGAAGAGATATTATGGTGAAAAGCATGTTTTAATGCTACCTATGTTTATAATCATGTTTTTGATATGAATTGAGTATTTCTCAAGTATGATAAAGCTTTGGGCAATACCCTCATGTACAAAGTATGATTTATGAGCTCTCAAATTAATCTTACCACATGGTTTTGGAGCAAATTCTCCCAATTATATTTTTAGCTTGTGGTATGTTATGAGTTTATGCCTTTCATATGTATAGCTTACCACATGGTTTATGAACGAAGATTCCCAATTATATTTTAAGATTGTGGTATGTTTTGAGCTAAAGCTTCTCATATGCATGATTTTACATTTGAGATGTATTTGATTTATGAGCTTCACCAATGAACGATGTTGAAATTCATTGAATAACGATGTAGAGAATATGCATTTCATTTTTTTGGCAGTAGTGTCTAGCACCGAGCAGGCTAAGGGTCGATAACCCTATGCCTCAGAACTACGCACCAACGTAGGTTTATATATTATGACTTTGGGACCTCACTTGCGAGCTATCCCCATCCCGAATGGGCCTTCAGCTTGATATCGATATCTTGGTATTGTCCCTAGCCCGAAAGGCTTTTGACGGCTCTACCCACTTGAGTGTGATAGTTGGGACCACGTAAACTCTATCGTGGTATATCAGTTAAAAGATGAGTCTCCCATTATTCCTCATGATTTCAGATATGCATATTTCATTACTCATGAGATTTATATATATATATATATATATATATATATATGCATGTTCTTAGGAAGGTTTGAATCAATGTTCATCTTTACTTATAAATGTTGGAGTTCAGCTTTGAGTCAATCGATTCAGTTATGATGTAATGAAGTTACGTTATGTCTTGTTATGAATAGATCATGATTTCAGAAAGAATGTATGCAAGCCCTACTCTCAGATTCTTAATGGTTATGTTTATATTATGTATTGTCTTTAAATGATTTTCTTTACTTAAGCGGTTTTACTTACCTTACATACTCGATACATGCCATGTATTGATCGCATACTCTATGCTATATCGTTTTATGATATAGGATCCGACTCTCAGGTTCAGCCCCACTCATAGTTAGCTTATTAGAGTTAGAGTTTGCATTGTTGGTGAGTCCTCATCTCTCAAGGACTAGATTATTCAGATTCTCTTTATGTATTTCAGTTTCAGCTTGTTGAGTTAGTTGGGGTCTTGTCCCATCAACTCATCATGTTTAGAGGCTTCTCAGACATATGTGTGTAATCAACTTCAGATTATGAATTATGATGTTATGCTTATGTTTAGACTTCCACTATAATTATATTGTTGATCGTTCAGTTTCATTGATTGAATTAGATGAATGCTTATGCCATGGGTCGACTTGGGGTCTCTCCAGACTCCTTGTCTCGTGTTGCGATCCGGTCCTTCGTTGGGGTAGTGACAAGATTGTTCAAGGACAAACAATAGTTTAAGGGTGAGTTGTTGCTATAGGGCATACATACGCACTTCATAGACATATTTTCCGTTACTTTACAATGTTTTGAAAATAAATTATGTGTGTTTGCATGTGTTTATGTTATATATTTGTGAAAATGGCAAACGCATGTGATTAGACTTTTTCAGGGCTAAAAGTGATTGATTTTGGTGTGTTTGAGACATTTGGAATGAAGTTGAAGAAGAAGGAATGCACTAAGAAAGATTAAAGGAAAGATATATATATATATATATATACATATATATATATATATACATATATATTTTATATATATAGTGCACTATCACGCCCGTGGAACCACAGGTGCGAGGCGCCAGCACCTCAACACAACCAGCCGCGCGAAGTAGAAGCAGAACTGGCACTACAGGCTGCGAGAGGGCCATCAGTCATGGCACTACAAGGCATGCAACGCAGCAGCAACAATGGCATACTGCCAGGCGTGAGGTGCCCTTCTTCCCAGCGTTATGCCAGGCGTGTGGTGACCTTCTCTTTCTGTGATGGCAGGGTAGACGCGGGCCAACAATGCCGTGTTGGCATGTGTGACATGCTACGCATGTCATATAACCAAAATTGATCTCCTACTTCAACTAGGAAAAAGAGCTTCCAATCCCAAATCAAATCCGCAAAGGAACAAGAAAAGCTTAAATATACTACTATAAATGCCCTTTTATTTTTATGTAATATCCAAGTTTGAAGGAAGTTTTAAGAACAAGTTTTAGATATGTGTGTGAAATACGATTGTATGGTTTTATTTTCACAAAACACATTGAGATACGAATTGTTGAATTGTTCTTCCGTACTTTTGCAATAATCAAGTGAGTTTTTTGCTATCATCATTGTAAGTATTAATTTATTGCTTTTGTCTATGAATATTATTAATTTACTTATAAAAATTATAGGCGAAAACTTCCACAACTAGGGTTGTGGGAACCATGGTGAATTAAACAAACTAGGGTTTGCACGATGTTATTCTAAACCAATACTGCACACTTGTATTGTATTCTCTTCATGCTTAAATGTTTCCTAACGGTGCGCAATGTTAGCACATGCCTAAATTGTTTACTTTCTTGAGCCTAGAGAGGTAGAGATTAGGAAAAGAGAATTACAACAAAGCCTTGATTTTTATGACCATTATACTAACTTAAGCTATGGTCGCAGGATTGTTATATTTGGATCAAATTGATAACGGTTAAATTGAAAATTGCTCATGAGACCTGACCCAGTGATTGAGTATAGTCATCCAATAGGGACGAACAAGTCATTTGGGTGAACCTTAGTTATCAGTTCTACAAGCAAAGTATTGGGATATATCACTAGTGTAAAATCCAAAGTAGTTAAAAATCCACGGGGAACACTTACCCTAGGTAATTGTATTAATTTGGAATCAACATTCAAATTCTCAACATTGTTATTTATTACTTTAACAAATTCCCCCATTTAGGAGATAATTGACTTAAAAGCTTAAGTACTAGCATTCTTCTATATTCTTCTATATTCCCTGTGGGATCGACCCCAACCTCTAGTTGGGTTCTTTATTGACAAAGTCCTCTTCATACTTCAGCAGAAGGTGTGAGTTTGAGTGTTATCAAAAAGTGGCGCCGTTGCCGAGTAATACGATTTAGGATTAGATTAATTGGTTGCGTTTAACTTTTAGTCTTTATTTCCTATTCTTTTGTTTTTCTTTTAATTTCTAACATTTCACAGGGCAGCGTGGTGAAACAAGCGGCCAAGACGTGACAACGGTCTCAACAGGTATCTTGATGAAGTTTGAGTAATCAAGATACCTGTGTTGTGCCGCAACATTAAATTAGGCAACTACTTGGGAGGCAACCCAAGTTGATTTTTGTTGTTTTGTTTTTACATGTTTGTTCAAGTGTGCAAATGTTAATTTGTAATCTTAAAAGAATTTAGAGGATGAAATAAAAAGATGGAGGAAACTGCTCTTGCCCCCACAGACGACGAGGAGTAGAGGCCCAGGGAAATCTTCTTTCACTCTTTTACTTTATGCTTATTTGTTTTAGTACTGGGACAGTGTGATTACTTAAGTGTGGGTGGGAAGAGAACTTCATATTACCATATATGCCTTAATTGCTAAATTTGCACATGATAGGCCTAGATTTTTTTTGAGACTTATGACGTATCTTGCATGCATATTTGTTTGTAGTAGTTTTAGTTTTATTTTATTTGGGTTCTTCTGATTTTTTTGATGCCTTTCTAGTGGATGGTCCCTTAGAATCGACTAGAGAGTCTAGATTTTTATTTTTATTTTATTATATTTAGTCATTGAGTCATGACTTTGCCCGATGATGGATGGATGATGACCTTCTTAACGGTAAATTAGTTAATAGGAAGAGCAAGAAGTTGTACCTTACGAATTCTTGGTGCCTCACTTTAGGTATCATTGAGACTTTATAAAAATTCACTCAAAAATACATGTAAAAGGTAGAAACGCTTAGTATTTTTGAACTTAACTCTTGTACTTGAAAAAAATTGGGCTTAATTATGTTTTGCATGCAATATGTATATATGTGTTTATGTGATCTTGATTACCATTGTTAAACCATTTTGTGCCATTGTGTGAGTGAGGAATTTTTGATATACTCCATGCTTGTAAATTGATGTCGAGAACTTGCCCGGTGTGTGTGCAAAGAGAAATAAGAATGATGGATTTAGGAAGTGATATAGGCGTTACTTTGGTAGCCTTGTTTTTATTCTATTTTACTGTCATGAACCGAACGGAGGCTCGGATCGAGACACGGGTCAAGAAGATCCAAGAGACTCCAAGTTGACCCATGGCATGAACATACATCTAACTCAATTACTACAACTGAAGAATCAACATGAAAATCTTAGCGGAAGTCTAGAATAAACATAACATCGGAATACACAATCAGAAGCTGAATACATCCTTTTTGTCTAAAAAGCTCTAAACATGATGAGTTGATGGGACAAGACCCCAACTAACTTGAATAATCGAAAACTGAAAGTACATAGAGAAATTTGAATAAGCATGGTCCTCGGGAGATGATGACTCACCAACAAGTGTAAGATGCTAACACTTAAGACTGGCTATGAACGGGGCTAAGTTTGAGTGTCGGGTCCTGTATCATGAAATGATACGACATAGAGTATGCGGTCAGTACGTGGAATGTACTGAGTATGCAAGGTAAGTAAAACCTCTTAAATAAGTAAAATCATTTAAAGACATGCATAATGTAAAGTATAACTAATAAGAATCTGAGTGTGGGGCTTGCATGTATTCTTTGTGAAATCATGATCTCATCATAAAATAACATAACATCATTACTAAATTGATTGATACAAAGCTGAAATTTGATAATCATGAGTAACTGAATATTGAGTCAAACCTGCTTTAAAATGTATGGATGTATAATTATCATGAATGATGAATATGCATAACTGAAATCCTGAAGAATAATGGGAGACTCGTCTTTTAACCGACATACCATGATAGAGCTAACGTGGTCCCAACTATCACACTCAAATGGGAAGAGCCGTCCAAAGCCTTATCGGGGCTAGGGATGATACCATTACATTGATATCAAGCTCATGGCTCAATAAGGTAAGGGATATCTCACAAGGAAGTTCCCCAAGTAATATATATATAATAATAAATCTACGTTGGCATGTAGTTCTAAGGAATAGAGTGATTGACCCTTAGCCTACTCGGTGCTAGACACTACTCCCGAAAAAACATGCATACGCTCTCCATCGTTTTTCAACGAAGCTTACCATTGTAAATTAACAAAGCTCAATAATCAAATACATCTAAAATCTAAAATCATGCATATGAGAAACTTTAGCTCAAAACATACCACAAGCTAAAAGATAATTAGGAGTCTTCGCTCCAAAACCATGTTGTAAGCTAAATTCGGGAAAATCATAAACCATAGCTGAACATGTGGGCATTGCCCAATACCTTAAAATGCTTGAAAATATGTAATTCGTATTGAAAACATGTTATAAACATGGGTATCTTGAAAACATGCTTTTCATTACAATATCTCATCATAACCATACAATCTTCACAAATCTCATCTTTCATAAACTTTCTATAATTGGGCATTTTGATTTAAAAACTTAGAATAAATTTTCATTGAATATAATATAAAACTTGCCCATGAATCATAATTCAATAGTAAATACATATTTAAATAATACCCATGTAGTAAATTTGGAAATCTCATGCATTAGGTTAAAACCCAATAAATTTCACATAGGAAATTCATGATTTAGAGAGGGATTGGGAGTGAGTGTGAATGGATTCACCCATTAATAACCCTACATATCTTATTATAACTGATTCTACACTTCTTTGAGTGCCCAAGAGGAATTGAAGAGAATTTGAAGAAAAACAAGCTTGATCACCCTCTTTAACTTTCTATCTTTGCATGGATGACTAAGAATGGCCTAAAATGAACTTAAACCCCTTTAAAACTCATCATTAATAACTAAAAATGACATAGGTTAGGCCTTAGTCTCATAAGAATTACGTAAAAGACCTTACTAAATTCGCAGGAAATAACTGCCAGCTAGTCCCCACGAGGGACATGACGACTCGTCACCTCTGGCCATGACTCGTGGCATCGTCCGTCAAGTACACTACTTATCAAGTCATCTGGCTCATCAAGGTTGACTTCACGATTCATTACCAGTAACCACGACTCGTGGTCACCACTCTTCAGGTTCACTACATTTAATCTCAATCAAACCTTTCCCTGCTAGACACGACTCATCGCAAGAATTGTGGGCCTTGAGCACGACTCGTGGTCATATCCGTGGGAATCCAAATTCCCAAATTTCAAGTCACCTTCTGAGCCTCACAATGCGTCACATCATGACTCGTGGTATGCTCCCACGTGTCACCTCACAACCCGTTCTGTGACCTGATGCCAGATTTCAAATTTTCTCTATTTTAACTCTCGGGTCTGATCTTTGGGCTTCTGGGGTATAACAATATCTCCCCCTTGGGAACATTCGTCCTCAAATGTGGGAAAACATACAGAACAATAGAGAAATGTAATCATCATATTCAACTATTAATCATTTAGGCTAAAAATTGACGGAATGACTATATGCGATTCAAACTACATAGCTAAATTGATTTCACGAATCACACATGCATCCATATACATAAATGAAACTTTGGTACATGAACTGAACATAAAAACTAAAAAGTGTCTTAGAAAAAAACTGATACCTCAAGCTGGAACTGAGACGGTAGAGAATAAATGTGGGTATCTAGCCATCATATCCTCTTCGGTTTCCTACATAGCTCCTTCAATATGTTGATTCCTCCATAAGTCTTTGACTGAAGCTACTTCCTTGTTTATTAACCTACAAACCTGACGGTCCAGTATTTCCACTAGAACCTTCTCATAACTAAGGCTTTCCTTCGCACCAACACTGTCCATCGGGACAACTAGAGCTGGATCACCCAAACACTTCTTTAAGAGCGACACATGGAAAATAGGATGCATGAAAGCTAATTCTGAGGGCAACTCCAATTCATATGCCACCTTGCCAACCCGTTTCACGATTCGGTAGAGGCCAACATAACGATGGCTGAGTTTTCCTTTCCTTCCAAACCGCATCACTCCCTTCACGGGAGATACCTTCAGAAACACCTAATCATCCACCTCGAATTCTAGTTTTCTCCTTCTCACGTCAGCATAGGACTTTTGGCGACATTGAGTTGTTTTCAACCTGTCTTGTATGAGACAAACCTTCTACATAGCCTCATGAACCAAATCTGGTGATATCATTGGAGCTTCACCAACTTTGAACCAACCAATGGGCGATCTACATCTCAAACGATAGAGAGCCTCAAACGGAACCATCTGAATACTGGAATGAGAGTTGTTATTGTATGCAAACTCAATAAGAGGCAAATGATCATCCCAACTACCTTTGAAGTCAATCACGTATGCTTTCAACATGTCCTCGAGAGTCTGAATTTTCTGCTCTGCTTGACCATCCATTTGCAGTCGAAATGCTATGCTGAGCTTAACCTGAGTACCAAGTCCTTTTTTAAACGACCTCAAAAATTGAGAGGTAAATTGAGCACCTCTGTCTGATATAATGGACAAGGACACTCCATGCAATTGAACTAGCTCTGGATATATAGTTTGGCATAGTCCTCCGCCGAATCCATGGTTTTGACAGGTAGAAAAAGAGCAGCCTTGGTCAACCTGTCTACCACAACCAAAATGGAGTCATATTGTCGACAACTGTGAGGAAACCCTATGATGAAGTCCATGTTAATCTCTTCCCATTTCCAAGTAGGAATACTGGTAACCTGAAGAATACATCCCGGTCTCTGATGCTCGACCTTCACTTACTGACAATTTAGACACTTAGCTACAAATTCTGCTATGTCTATCTTCATGCCATTCCACCAATAGACTTCCCCTAAGTCACGGTACATCTTGGTGGCACCTGGATGGATAGAATACATAGTTCCATGGGCCTCATGAAACATTCGATTCCTCAAATCATCAACATCCAGAACACATAAGTGACCCTAGTACAGAAGCACACCATCACCCCCTTTGGAGAAGATCTCTACCTTATGATTCTAAATGACTTCCTTTAACTTTACTAAAATCGGATCCTCATCTTGCCTAGCTTTTACATCAGTCACCAAAGACGATTCTGATCCATTCTGAACAATAACACCGCCATCGGTCAAGTCAACCAACCAAACTCCCAACCTTGCAAGTCGGTACACATATTTCACCAACTCCTTGTTTTCCTCATCCACATGAGATACACTCTCCATAGAGAGTCTACTAAGTGTGTCTGCTACTACATTGGCCTTACCCAGATGGTAAAGCACACTCATATCATAGTCCTTGAGTAGCTCCAACCACCTCTTTTGCTGAAGATTGTGATCCTTTTGTGTCAATACATATTGTAAACTCTTATAGTCCATAAACACATCCACATGAACCCCATACAAATAATGTCGCCATATATTCAATGCAAATACAACCGCAGCCAATTCAAGGTCATAGGTCGGGTAATTCTTCTCATGAACTTTTAGTTGTCTGGAGGCATATGCTATAACCTTCATGTGTTGCATCAACACACACCCAAGTCAGATCCTTGAAGCATCACAATACACCACAAACCCATCGGTACCCTTTAAGTAGGGTTAACACTAGTGCTGAGGTAAGTCGATCATTCAACTCCTAAAAGGTCCTCTCACAAGCCTTTGACCATTGGAATTTCACCTTCTTTTGGGTCAATTTGGTCAAGGGTGTTTTAATAGACAAGAAACCTTCAACAAATCTTCGATAGTAGCTGGCTAAACCCAAAAATCTTCGAATATCTGAAGGATTCATAGGTCTAGGACAATTCTTCACTGCTTATATTTTCTAAGAGTCCACCTTTATGCCCTCACTTGATACCATATGGCCCAAAAATGCCATTGAGTTCAACCAAAACACACACTTATTGAATTTGGCATATAATTGGCGATCCCTGAGAGTCTGCATTACTACTCTCAAATGAGCGGCATGCTCCTCCTCGCTCTGAGCGTATATCAGGATGTCATCAGTAAACACAATCACGAACATATCCAAGTATGACTTGAACACCCTGTTCATCAAGTCCATTAAAGATGAAGGAGAATTTGTTACTCCAAAAGACATAACTACAAACTCATAATGACCATACTTCATCCTGAAGATTGTCTTCGGGATATCGCTCTCCCGAACTCTAAGCTAATGGTACCCAGATCTGAGATCTACCGTTGAGAAACACTTGGCACCTTAAAGATGGTCAAATAAATCATTAATCCTGGGTAGAGGATACCTTTTCTTGATGATTACTTTATCAATTGCCGATAATCCATGCACATACGAAGAGAACCATCTTTGTTTCGGACAAAGAGAACTGGTGCACCCTGTAGGGACTTGCTCGGTCTAATGAAACCCTTATATAAAAGGTCCTTCAACTGTTGTTTCAACTCCTTTAGCTCGACTGGAGCCATTATGTAGGGAGGAATAGATATAGGCTGCGTGTCGGGGAGAAGGTCAATACCAAAATCAATCTCCCACTCGGGAGGAATTCATGGTAGATCATCAGGAATGACCTCTGGATACTCACATACTACTGGGACAAACTGGATAGTCGAGGTCTCAGACATCACATCCTTAATCCTAACTAGATGGTACACACAACCTTTAGAGATCATCTTTCTAGCCTTAAGGTAGGAAATGAAAAGACATATAGGCACAGCAGAACTACCCTTCTACTCTAAGACTAGCTCTCCCGAAAATCTGAAGTCTACTGCCCCGGTTCTACAATTAACTAAGGAATAAAATGAAAATAGCCGATCCATGCCGAGGATAACATTGAAATCGGTCATGGATAACTTTATCAAATCTACTGAGGTGACTTTCTGAAGGACTGAGATCGGGCCACCTCTATACAGCCGTCTAGCTATAACTTAATCACCTACTGGAGTTGAGACTGAGAAGGGATTTTACAAGACTTCGGGACTGACTCCGAAGCTATTGGCCACATAAGGTGTCACAAAAGACAAGGTATCCCCCAGATCTAACAAAGCATATATATCAAGATGAAAAACCGGTAACATACCAGTGACTACATTCTGGGAGACCTACTTCTCCTGGCGGGATGCTATGGTATAGAACCTATTTTGACGCTGACTGCCACCTGTGCTGGTAGGTGCCCCCTCATGTGGTTAGCGTGTGGGTAGGGCTGCTGAACTAGAAGTTGGGCCTCGACCCACATCCTCACCTTGTCTCGCTACTAGGCAACTCTGATCATATGTCGGGGCTTCCCACAACCGAAGCAAGAACTTGTACCTTCCAAGCACTGGACCATGTGCCTCCGACGGCACCTACCACACACTGGGATGGTAGAATCTGTGGGCCTGCTGCTCTGACCCCTAGAGCCTGATGCTCTCCCTCTATGGTCGTGCCTAGTCTTGGATGGCACACACAACGCTGAAGATGTTGGGGCTGATGATATCTGGTGGTTCTGCTGTTAGTTCCTACCACCTGACCTCAGCTGTGAGAATCTGTGACTATCAATCCTGGCCCTTTTGGACACCCCTTCTCTCATATGCGCTGCCTCCATCCGCTGGGCGTACAAAACTATCTGAGGAAAATCCATACCCAAGTAGAGAATAGCAGTCCTACAATCCTTGTCCAAATAATCCACCACACAATGAACAAATCTGCTCAACCGCGCCATTTGATCAGCCACTAACTCTGGGGCGTAATTCGATAGGCGAGTGAACTCAAGGGCATACTCCTGCACCATCATCCTCCCTTGCTTAATATTCAAGAACTTGAAAGCCTTCAACTCACTCATCTCACGAGGGAAGAACCGATCTAGGAATGCAACCTGGAACTCCTCTTAAGTGACAGGGCCTGCTCCCGCGGCCCTACTATCTTTCCATTATTGGAACCAGATGTATGCGACCCCTTTCAGCTGGTATGAGGCCAACTCTGCACACTCAACCCCATTCACCCCCATGACCTGGGTAATCTTCATAATCTCATCAATGAATTCATGTGGGTCCTCATCTACTTTTGACCCGAGGAATTCTGACGGGTTTATTCTTAAGAAATCCCTGACTCGAGCTGCCGCCTCATTTCTGTTTTGCAGGACATGCGCCATTACCTGCTGGTTGACCTGAGTGGTCAAGGCCTGCGCTAGAATCTGAATAGCTACCCAAAATTTAGCATGGGCTACCGGCTCCAGTGCATGGTGCTCCTAGACTGGTGGGGCTTATAGTGCCCGTTTCTGTCACCATCCGCATAGCCATTTCCGTTCCCATTCCTCCTATCATTTACTCTTTGGGGATCCATGATTCTGCAATAGAAAATATCATGAATTAGAAGGATATGGAGATATTTCATCGCACGACATAGATCATGAAAGAAGGGAACGTTTCCTAAAAGTCACGTATCCTCTTCATCATAAGTGTGGCACACTTCACACTCATGAAAAATACTCTACTTAACACGGCATTCAGACACCCTAGGACACTTCAAACCTATTGCTCTAATACCAAGTTTGTCACGACCCGAATGGAGGCCCAAATCGAGACATGAGACAAGGAGCCCCGAGAGGCTCCAAGTCGACCCATGGCATGAATATACATCTAACTCAATTATTACAACGGATGAATCAACATGAAAATCTTAGTGAAAGTCTGAAATAAACATAACATTGAAATACACGATTTGAAGCTGAATACATCCTTTTTGTATGAAAAGCCTCTAAACATGATGAGTTGATGGGATAAGACCCCAACTAACTCGAATAAGATAAAAACTGAAAAATACATAGAGAAATTTGAATAAGCATGGTCCTCCGTAGATGAGGACTCACCAATAAGTGTAAGATGCTAACTCTTAAGACTGGCGATGAACGGGGCTTAGTTTGAGTGTCGGGCCTTGTATCATGAAATGATACAACATAGATTATGCGTTCAATACGTGGAATGTACCGAGTATGCAAGGTAAGTAAAACTTCTTAAATAAGTAAAATTATTTAAAGACATGCATAATGTAAAACATAACCAATAAGAATCTAAGAGTAGGGCTTGCATGCATTCTTTCTGAAATCATGATCTCATCATAACATAACATAACATCGTAACTGAATTGATTGAATCAAAGCTGAAATTTGATAGTCATGAGTAAAATTGAACATTGAGTCAAACCTGCTTTAGAACATATATAGATGTATAATTCTCATGAATGATGAACATGCATAACTAAAATCATGAGGAAAAATGGGAGACTCATCTTTTAACCGACATACCATGATTGAGCTTATGTGGTTCCAACTATCACACTCAAGTGGACATAGGCGTCCAAATCCTTGCCATGACTAGGGACGATACCATGAAATCGATATCAAACTCGTGGCCCAATAGGGCAGGGGATAGCCCACAAGGGAGGTCTCAAAGTAATATATATTAGAATAAACCTATGTTGGTGCACAGTTATGAGGCATAGGGTGATCGACCCTTAGCCTACTCGGTGCTAGAAACTACTCCCAAAAAAACATGCATATGCTCTCCATCATTTTCCAATGAAGCTTACCATCGTCAATTTATGAAGCTCAATAATCAAAATACATCTCATATCTTAAATCATGCATATGAGAAGCTTTAGCTCAAAATATACCACAAGCTAAAAGATAATTGTGAGTCTTCCCCCAAAACCATGTGGTAAGCTTAATTCGGGAAAATCATAAATCATACTTGAACATGTGAGCATTTCCCAATACCTTAACATGCTTGAAAATACTCAATTTATATTGAAAACATGATTATAAACATAGGAATCTTTTACATGCTTTTCATCATAATACCTCATCATAACCATACATTCATCAGAAATCTCATCTTTCATGAACTTTCTATAATTGGGCACTTTGATTTAATAAACTTAGAACATGATTTTCACTGAAAATAACATAAAACTTGCCCATGAATCATAATTCAATAGTATAGACATATTTAAATCATACCTATGTAGTAAATTTAGAAATCTCATGCATTGGGTTAAAACCCCATAGATTTGAGATAGGAAATTATTGATTTAGAGAGGGATTGGGCATGGGTGTGAAAGGATTCACCCATTCATAACCCTATATACCTAACTATAGCTAATTCTTACACTTCATTGAGTGTCCAAGAGGAATTGAAGTGAATTTGAAGAAGAGCAACCTTGATCACCCTCTCTAACATTCTATCTTTGCATACATGAGTAAGAATGGCCTAAAATGAACTTAACCCCCATCCAAAATCACCATTCATAACTTTAAATGACGTAGTTTAGGCCTTAGTCTCATAGGAATTACAAAAAATCCCTTAATATATTCGTAGGAAATAACTGCTAGTTAGTCCCCACGAGGGACATGAAGAATCGTCACCTCTGGCCATGACTCGTGGCATCATCTGTCAAGTACACTACTTATCAAGTAATCTAGGTCGTCACAATTTACTTCACGATTTGTTACTAGTGACCACGACTCATGGTCAGCACTCATCATGTGCACTGCCTTAATCTCAATCAAACTTTTCCTTGCTTGCCACGACTCATCCCACGAATCGGGGCCTGACCACGACTCATGGTCACCACTCATCATGTGCACTGCCTTAATCTCAATCAAACTTTTTCCTGCTTGCCACGACTCATCCCACGAATCGTGGGTCCTGACCACGACTCATGGTCACATCTGTGGGGATCCAAATTCCCAAATTTCAACTCACCTTCTGAGCCTCACCACGAGTCACATAATGACTCATGGTCTGCTCCTATGGGTCACCTCACGACCCGTTCTGTGATCTGATGCCAGATTTCAAAGTTTCTCCGTTTCAACTCCCGGGTTTGATCTATGGGCTTCCTGGGTATAACAATTACCTACCTTCTTTGTAATTATCCTAGTTAACAATGTTGAGCCTTATCCTATGCTTTTGATAATAATATTACAAATTAAATTCCTTTTTTTCCTATTAACTTGTATTTGATCCAAATGACTCCTAGTGCACTTTAACGCAAAATTTGTATGAAAGTAGCATAATTGTGAAAGTGAAGGGAAAAGCTAAAAAGTGTGGTGAACTAGAAGAAAAGAAAAGTGTGAAATTTACTAGACAAGGAGGGTGATGTTAGTGGAGAAATAAAAATACGAAAGAGCTTTGAAAAAAATGGAATGATGATGAAAAAATGTGTGAATGATCTCAATGTTAAAATAAAAATCTCCACTATTCGCCTAAGTTGAAAATTGAAAAATAAAAGGAGGTATACGGAGAAAATTTTGAAATTGAAGAAAGTACTAAATATCAAAGTGTTGTGAAGTATTAAAGTGCTTAGCGAGAATAGTCACTATCTTGGCCAAATAGTTCCTACCCGTCCCTTATCCTATATTGCAAGCAAATTCAAGTCCTAAATGATCCTTGATTCATAATTATGTATTAAAGGAGTATTAAACTTAGGGCAAGCCTATGGGTCATCTTTCGCATGCATGTTGAGTTCTTTGGGAGAGTGAGTGGATTTTGTTATATTGATGCCCAAGTTTATACTGACTTATATCATGTGTGAGAAAAGGGCATCTCTCAAAATTGTGAGGGGAAAAATGGTAAGACTTTGGTATATTTTAATTGCTAAATTACATATGATTCATGTTGGCCCAAAATATATCTTGATGAGTTAGTTTTCAAAAGCTAAGTGATTTCGAACTTTGACATGTTAATGTTGATCCTATTTGCATGCGAGTGAATTGTTTGAGCTTCAACGATCTGTCTCATGATCCTAAGTGTAAGTAGACCTATTTGTAGGATGAAATTTGTGCTTAAATGTGAGAAGGGAAGTAGTAGGAACAATAGTTTAAGTGTGGGGTATTGATGAAGGGCGTACTTACGCACTTCATAGACATATTTTACCCATACATTACTATGTTTGCGAACAAATTATGTGTGTTTGCATGTATTTATGTTATATATCTTTAAAAATAGCTAACGCATGTGATTAGATATTTTCAAGGCTAAAAGTGATATATCTAGGTGTGTTTGAGACGTTTGGAATGAAGTTGAAGAAGAAGGAATGCACTAAGCAAGATTAAAGGAAAAAATATATATAATGCACTGTTCACGCCTGCGTAACCAGCAGCGCAAGGTGCTAGCACCTCAGCACAACAAGCCATGTGAAGCAGCAGCAGGACTGGTGCTACAAGCTGCGCAAGGCGCCAGTAGTCTCAGCACTACAAGGCATGCAATGCGGCAGTAGCAAACGCATACTGCCAGGCGCGAGGCGCCCTTCTTCCCAGCATTATGCCTGGCGCGAGGCGCCCTTCTTCCCAGCATTATGCCTGGCGCAAGGCACCCTACTCTTGTCGCGATGGCAGGGGCGATGTGGGCCAACATTGCCACGTTGTCATGGGCGACGTGCTAGGAATGTCACACGGACAAAATTGATCTCCTACTTCAACTAGGAAAAGGAGCTTCCATTCCCAAATCAAATCTGCAAAGGAACAAGAAAAGCATAAATATACTACTATAAATACCCTTTTATTTTTATGCAATAGCCAAGTTTAAAGGAACTTTAAGAAAATGTTTTAGATAAGTTGCGAAATACAATTGTAAGGTTTTAACTTCACAAAATACATTGAGATATGAATTGTTGAATTGTTCTTCCGTATTTTTGCAATAATCAAGTGAGTTTCTTCCTATCATCATTATAAGTAGTAATCTATTGCTTTTGTCTATGAATGTTATTAATTTACTTATAAACATGAGATGCTAAAACATCCACAACTAGGGTTGTGGGAACCATGCATGGTGAATTAAACAAACTAGGGTTCGTATGACGTGATTCTAAACCAATACTACACACTTGTATTGTAATATGTTCATGCTTAAATGTTTCTTAACGGTGCACAACGTTAGGACATTCCTAAATTCTCTACTTTCTTGAGCCTAGAGAGGTAGAGATTTGAAAGAGAGAATTAGAACAAAGCCTTGATTTTTATGATCATTGTATTAACTTGAGATGTGGTTGCAGGATAGTTATATTTGGAACAAATTGATAACAATTAAATTGAAATTGCTCGTGAGACCTGACCTGATGATTGAGTATAGTCATCCAATAGGGATGAACGAATCGTTTAGATGAACCCTAGTTATCAGTTCTACAAGTAAAGTTTTGGGATAGATCACTAGTGTAAAACCCAAAGTAGTTAAGAATCCATGGAGAACACTTACCCAAGTTAATTGCATTAATTTGGAAGCAACATTCAAATTTTCAACATTGTTATTTATTACTTTTACAAATTCCCCCTTTAGGAGATAATTTACTTAAAAGCTTAAATATTAGCGTTCTTCTATATCCTTCCATATTTCCTGTGGGATCGACCCCAACCTGTAGTTGGGTTCTTTATTTAAAACGTCCGCTTCATACTTCAGCAAGAGGTGTGAGTTTGATCGTTATCAATGACTCCTCTAGGTCCTGATGACCTACTAGAGCATACAAACAGTTCTACACACTGCTCCTGGTCATGCTTTGCCCCTACCGGGCCTGATCACCTATAGGAGGAGTTGTGGCTATGCATTAAGGTCTCATTGCACTACTCCCAGCTCATTGGCCTACACTAAGGCAGTCTCTCTACAAGTTACCCTATTTCTTACACCAAAAATATCTGATCGTTCCTAGTCGATATTCCCTACCCCACAGTGGATTCTCCCTCACCTACTACATGAAGGGGTTTGTGGGACACTCTGGATCATATAGGCCTGTGACTAGGACCTCAAAGCTTTAGACCCCTGACCCTGACTGGGCTGACCCCACTGCTCACCCCTGAACCTCTGGGAAGGTACACTAACTATAGACTAAGTAAGTCTAGACGACCTCTGTTAGACCATGGGCCTATTATTTCCCTTCCTTTAACTGTCGTTATGGCCGACTGACCTGGCCCTCTTTCTAAGGCATTGCACTATCTTTCTAGGTTGCTTGCCAACTAGGCATCTTCAATCTGCTAGGCATACACCATCAACCCGGCTATGTGTATGTCCTTGTGCTATAATGCAACTTCACACTCCCTGGCCATATGCCTTCCAAGGCCATGCACAAATCTGTGAATCCTAGCCTTCATGGTGGAAACTATGTTTGGGCAAAATTTAGCCAATTAAGTGAATCTAATTGTAGTGACCTTCCTGTCATTACATGGAAAATAAGTGAAAAACAACCCTCTCTTGCCTAAGTTGTTGGTGGTTAGGAGTTGAGTGAGTGTTAGTGAAATTTTGAACTTGAGGTATGGTTGGTGTGCAATAAATAGGAGCTACTAGTTATGGGGGACCACTGCAGTAGAGGGATAACTACTGCAGTGAAGGGATAATCGCTGCAACGAAACCGTTACCACGGTCGGAGGTCTTCCATAACTAACCAGGGGAATTACCAAGGGCACATGTCGAAAACTATGTTGTCAATGTGGGATAAGCATCATCAATCCCGAGTGCTTAACTATACCCTCCAAAAGTGAGTGGGTTGATTTAGATAACTTTCTAGCTAGTCAGTTCAAGACTTCTACCCAGCAAGATAGTTGGTAATGTTAGCCAGTCAAGCCCGAAGGATCGGACTCCATGGAAGAATGGTGTACTAAGTTGGTTATTCCACGAACCTCCAAAGTAATTTCAGTTGTTAGAAATTAAAAGGTCGTTTATAATTGAAATTGTTTTAATGAATGTCATTGAGGTATTTTTAGTTGAAGAGGTAAATTGCATATTTCATGATTTTAAACTCTACTATAATATTTTTGTGCACATTATCCTTAATTTCTCATGCTCAGCTCTTCCTTTTCAGTTGGTTTTTATTTAGTTTCTTTTGCCATCATACATATAGTATGATTCTATATACTAAGCCCCTCCTTATTGTGGTCGCTGTATTATTTTATAATGCAGCCTTAAGTTCAAATACCCATGGACGAGCCGCTGAATAGGCCAGCTCGGTTCAGGTTTTGGTGAACCTAGCATACTTCATCTCGTCTAGTTGATAGGGTTAAGGTTGAGTACCTTGTCCCGACCAAATCTATGTATTTCCACCAGTAGTGGCTTCATAGACGAATAATTAGTTGGTGATTTTTTGCTTTCGATTCTGTTTTGTTAAATAGTTATTTTTGGCCTAAAACATGTTAATTTCTTAAAGTTAAGTTTTCACCAAATTCCATAATCTGAATCTCAGATGAATGAGTGTATATTTATTTTCTCTTAGTTTTTGGCTCACAATGTCATTCCATTTGTAATGGTATACTTGGGCCAACAATGACGCCAGGTGCCGGTCTCACTTAGGCCCTAAGTTGGGGGCACGAAAAACTTGGTATCAGAGCCCTAGGTTGAGGTGTACTAGGGAGTCTATGAAGCTGTGTCTAGTACATTCCTACTTAAGCATGTGTAGCATGCCACACTCATGGTATAGAGCGAACTCGAATGATTGAATCTAATTCAAGTGTTCTTTCAAATTTTATCTCTTGACTTGAAAATGCCTCCTAGAGGAAGGGCAATAGTAGGCCAAAGGGCTAGTTACAGTGCTAAAGTGCTAGTAGAGAGGGAGGTCAGTGAATTTCCTTGGACTCTGGGAATACAGACTAGGTCCCAGGTCCCTCAACCGACTATCTAATTAGGCAATCATCTCCTCTGCCAGTGGTAGACCAAAAATCTCTCCCTCAACAACCTAGTATGCGGATGTCGTGTCTGGGGGACTGATTGAGATGCTCACTAGGCTAGTACCAACCCTATTATAGCCATAGAAATCAGATCATGTACATGTTAGTTCTCAGCCCCAAGCTACATGATGAGTTCAGGAATTTCTTAGTATGAGCCCTCTAGTCTTTATAAGGTCAAAAGTGGAGGGAGAACCTCAGGACTTTATTAATGAGATCCAAAAAATCCTCCGAGTTATAAACGTTAGGAAGACAGAGGGTGTTGAGCTCGGCTCCTTTAAGTTGACAGGAGTGGTGAACAGTTGGTGCAAGCAGTGGAAAATGTCCAGGGGAGAGGATACATCCCAGTAGTGTGGGATAATTTTATGGAGGTGTTATGGATTAGTTACTATTAATTGAACTTAGTGAGACCAACACCCAAGAGTTCATGGATCTAAGACAAGTATGAGTGTGAGGGAGTAAAATCTTAGTGTCACGACCCAAGTTTCCCTAATTGGTGGCACCCATACAATTCTCTCCAGTAGGTGAACCAATGAATCCCAACTAGTTACCAAAATTCGACAACAAATATGAGTAAATCACATTATAAAAATGAATAGCGGAAGCATTACTTAAATGAAAGGAAAAATAACATCGAACTATTCAAAAACTCCCCAGAACTTGAAAGTCATTGTACTTGAGGACATCTACCTAAAACTGTCTTAAAAGAATAATTCAAGAAAACAAAGAAAATGAATATTTTTACAAAAGACATCTTCTGTGGAGTAATCAAAATCGTACATCCTAGTCCGCTAACCTTCAACTAATCTGCTACTGCACTAGAGATGGGGTCGATATGAGCTTCTGGGATTGAGGTCCGCACTTAGAAAATAAGTGCAGGACTATCATCAGTACAAAATACAGTACTGGTAGGATTTATCGGCCGACCGTAAGAAATGACACATATAAGTTAAATAATAATATGCAATTAACTCAGAACACAATTTCAGTAAATAACACTCATTAAGGAGTTCAATTTGTGTAGGGTGCCAACTGGCGTGCTCACTGGATTGAGCCTCATAGCATCACTTGACTGTTCGGTGCTGTGGTGACTACACGCAAGTGCACGTGGTCGAACAAGTAGTAAAGTGGCTTATTTCAAGCCAAGTATCGATCCCACAGGGACTGAACTATGGTATTAATTAACTTAAGCGTCAGTGAACTATATCCTTATGAATGCAGACAACCAAATAAATGTTATTTTGAGAGTAAAAGTTTACTAAGTATTAAGAATCTAAGTCAAGATTATAATTTGAGTCTGAACAATAGCAATGAGAAAGCTGAGGTTAAAACAAACTCGCAGGGAAGTAATTTATCAATTCAATTCGGCTAATCTTTTCTTCGGTTGCTGGTCAGGAATTTATTGCCTATGGATTGGATCTTTCGAATCCTATCCAATTAAGAATCATGAGACCTTAATCTACATTTCTGTGATAAAAGAATTTCATGCTCTAGCCATACATAACCGATTCCTTAATTGACTAATATGACTTTCAAATATATCTCTATTCTGAATGTAAATCAATTCTCAATTTTCTAAACTAAGAAGAGATCATATCCTACCAATTCACATCAGTCAAATTTCTTTCCTTTTCAAAATCAAAATTGGTTTTCTAGAAATCCATTAACATTGGCCAAACATTAATGCAGTAAAAACAAGAATTGATAGAACAACCATTGAAGAAAAGATGAAAACTGAAATGATCAACAATTAAATTCCACTACAATTGTTCTTAACCTCAGCAAGAAGTGAATTAGCCACTCATTTGTGGATTAAACATCATCAAATAAGTAGAATTCATACAAACAATTGAGATTAAAGAAAAAGAGGAAGAGAAGAACCCTAGAATTTTCGTCCTCTCAACTTCCTGTAACCCACGTTCTTGCTCAACCAAGTCCGAATGTTTAAAATAAAATCTAAGTGTGCTATTTATACTATTGAGAATTTTTCCCGGAATAACAAGTAACGTGGCACGGAGTGTATCGCGGAGCACTCCCTCCGTTCCACGGAGGTAACGCGAACCTCCACTGGATTTTGATCAAATTAATTCGTCCGAGGCAGAATGCCTCCGTGATGGCAGCGTGACATGGCTCCATCACGGAGCCCTTATTTTTGCTACTCTCCCTTGTCAACTTCCACTCCTTGTTTCCAAGTCCATTCTTGCACTTCACCAACATATATATTAGCTTCCAAAATTTCCTTTTTCCTGCAAAACAACACTAATCATGTTGGTTAGTATAAATTCACATTTAACTAAGAATCACATGAGAATATACACATAACGATAGATAAACAAGTCGAAATGAAGCATTTCAGTATCACTTGGGTATGCAATTCTTCCCAAGATCACTTACCCCACACTTAAAACCTTGTTCGTCCTCGAATAATACTCTCACATCTCATGAAATTGACACCCATGCATAGCTAATTTGGCTCGACAATTCAAGCTATGGCTATACCGATTATTTAATATAGTAAATCATCAAGAAAACATGCATGGTCTCATCAATACAATGGAGTACACCACATTAAGACCGCCTAAACTCAAGAATCGATTCTCAATCTTGGAAAACTCGTGCAAATCAACTGATCAAGACATCTGACATGAAATTTAATCTCTAGTCAAGCATGTACCCTCACAACACAAGAGAATTACCCCATTTGCCATCATATGATTTCCAAAGCACTACATGTAGGGGTATATGAATTCAATTTCGCTCTCTCTCCCAAAGATTTCACATGCATCATGTCATGAACCATAGGCTTCCCTCTAGTGTATTACTCCACTAATATAAGGATGCGTGATGTAAGATCACGTAGGACTTAACGGGTTGTAATGTAAGCTAAGGAACTAGTAAATACTAGGCTAACCAATAATAGCAACTAGCTTCCTTAAGCGCTTTTCAATACATCCCACCTTCATTACGGGCATTGTTTCTTCCTTCATCCTCTCATTCTTGAAATTTTTTCTTTGTTTTTGTTCGTATTTCTTTAAGCACACTCGACTTACTAGCAAAGATTAGTTATACATCTTCATTTTATTTAATCTCAGCAAGTGCACCTTTGACCTTTCTTTAACTTTCACAACTTCCGCTTTCCTTCCTTTTCACAATTCTCACTCCTTTACACTGTGGTAAAATTGTTTTTCTTAAGCGCTTAAAAGTTTTGGATCAAATTCACGGCTAATGAAAAGAAGGGATTAAGCTCGGTTTGTACCTCTTCAAAGAAAGAAAAAAAATAGGCTAAAGGCTCAATGGGGCTAACTAGGATGCACATTCAAGGTAGGTATGATAATAGAGAAACTTTCGGTTTATTCAAAGAAATGCTGACATCCTTTCCTACAATACACATCCTTCATTTCGTGTAGTACACACACCAGGCAAGTTCTATACACTTCACAATAGCATGGAATAGTCGAAACCTCACCTCACACTCATTGCACATGCTCAACTCAAGACATATTCACAGACTCTTCAATCAGCTAATTACAAGAATTCACTATTAAGCCTCGATCACACCGAATCGAACTCTATGGCCTAGGTATCTCAACATGTTTAACACATTTGCATGCTTTCGTATGAATCACCTTTGCATCTTAATATCATGTACAACATGTAACAAGAATTCCGAACCATGAAGTAGCGACACGTTTGGGAAACAAACAAAAGAATGAAAAGAAAGGAAAAAAACTACTCCTATCGACTACATTTCCCTTAAGACAGTCGTCATCCATCCATCATAGGGAACGGTCGCTATCTACGACTTCGGTTCAATGGGACTATTCTCGATAAAAGGACCGAAAACAAAGGACGAGAAATCCAACAAAAAGAAATTCAACAAAAAATAATTTATAGCAAAAGATAAAAATATTAATTTGAAAAATATTTACACAACACAACTAACAGCAACTCTACACAACACACAACAACTCAACATTCATTACAACACCAAATTAATTACAAAACACACAACACAGAGTCGCAAGGTCACATTTAGCATAGGCACAAAAAAAACAAAACATAAACAAAGCAGCTGGCACCTAACTACTCCCACCCCACACTTAAACCCAACATTGTCCCCAGTGTTCACATAATTTCAACATATAACAAAGGTTAGGTGGTGAAACTCCCTGATCAATTGAAGTATTCAACTTCTTCACCAGGTGTCGTTGCTTCCTCTCCCATATCAAAATCGCCCCCGCCGTCCTCGTCTGACTCAACATCTGAGTCTTCCCGATGTGTCTCCTCATCGGTAGGGACATCATCATCTACAGGCTCCACAAATGTGGGCCCCACTCTGCATGGAGCCCAGGCATTCTCGTTGAATGGGTAATCCAACTCGAGCTACCACAGCTCATCCTCCGTTTTGGGCCTCCCGCTAATACGCAGCTGCAACATCTGCATCCCATACATGCGGGCCATATACTGGTCATCCCGAGCATGTCGCTCGGTTAGTGTGAGCACCGGCCCATAAGTAGTGTCAGGTGCCTTGGTTTTGGTGACATCCAAGGCATGCTTGTCAATCTGTGGGATGTAATCCAGGGCCTCCTCCTCAATACCGTGGCCCCTCAGGAACATGGTAAGCAAACCACCAAACCCGTATCTATGCCCCTGATGTAGTCGGGCTCTCTTCATGGAGGAGATGATTACCGCCCCAACATTGATTTCCAGCCCCTTCATCAGGGCATACACCAAGCACTCTCTATCCCAGGTGACATCTGTCATGTGCACCCCTGGGATCAGGTAGGAACACAAATCTTCAACCAAATCCGGGCTTCCCGATTCATTTGAGAGTAGGGCAATGTCTGATGGTAGCCCCTCTCCTTGTGCCTACCCCACCTTGATGTCGATTAGGCTCCACATAGGGTGTGTCTGATGTCCGCATAGGGTGGAGATATGTTCAGCTGACGAAGGACATGAGCTTCTGTGTCCCGCGCACCCAGGATTGCATTCAAGTTATGGGGCTCAAAAGTGACAACCTGCCCCTTGATTTTGACGGTGTGACTACGTAGGGTCGGGTTCCAGTTGGCATGGAACTCCCGAATAAGATGGAGATTACACTCCCTGGGCTCTTCGTAGATGAAGTTAAGCCCAGCGGTGTCAATCCTGTGTACAATCCGTGGGAATTCCTGTGCCAGCATCTCCCGCGCTATCTGCTCCTCCGGGAAGTATTTGATTTCTTTATGTTTCGCATACCACTTCTTCCCCTCATCTGTCACCCATCTGGTTGCATATTGTTGACATTGGCCTCTAGGAACTGCTGGTGCTGCTGGAACTGCTGTTCCCAATCTGACCCTTTTTCTACTGGCGCCCGATGTGGATGCGCCCTTGCCCTTGTCTTGTCTGCCTGACATTGTTCTTGTACATTCTAACAGACAGTCCCAATGTTATTCAAGTCGTAATTTGCTACAACTAAGGTTGGGTGGAATTGGGGCACCCCACACTTAGTCTTTAGCCGCAATCAAAACAATTCGACAAGACATTCATGATTTTGACATTCTTATCATTCAACATGCTTAGTGCATTTATATTCCATCGCTTCAATTACATCATCATAGCACTTAGCAATTTTTCAATAACCTATGTAATTCTCCAATTGCATTTTCCCGAAAATCCCTCTTCTAACTTAGCATATTCAACATCAATCACAATATATTTCACTTCACCCAACATGCACAACCCACTTTTATTTTCAACATTTTAAAGAATTTAGTCGTCTTCCTATTCCATATTCAACCCTAGCTACCAATTTAGCAAGAATTCAATAAAACATGCAATCATTAAGTTCATATACTCACAACGATACTATGAACCTCAATCAATCATAACTCAAGTGAATTCAAACTTAATTCTCACTTAGGGCAAGGTTTAACCACCTAACGTGTTCAAGAATTGAAAATTTGAGCAAAAACAAGGAAGAATTCAAGAACATACCTTTAATTTGATGAAATCGAAGAAACCTTGAAGGAATTCGATCCTTATGTCCGTGTCACGTTTGGGGAGGAGTGGATTTTGGGGTGTTGGTCGCGGATGATTTGAAGAAATGGGAAAAAATGAAGGGATTTGGGTTTAAAATGGGGGTTTTCGCGTGGGTTTACCCGGTGACCCGAGGTGAACAGACGCGAAATAACCCTCAACGTGTCACAGAGTGCAACGTAGAGCACTACCTCCGTGACACGGAGCCATCGCGCCAGTGTTCTGGATTTTTGAAGAATCCGGAACAAGCCTCAACGTGTCATGGAGGGTAACGCGGAGGCCCTCCTCCGTAACACGGAGCCATCGGGCAGGCTCACTGTAATGTGCCAATTTTTATTTTCTCACCTCGATTTTTTTCCTTTGCGCTTTTTTGTATCTTTGCCCTCCGTTCCACCTAAAAATCATTTCACCAGAAGAAATTGGTTAGAATTCATAGGTTTCAACGCAAAAATTTTTATTTTTATTTTTCTTTGTTTTTCTGTTTTATATATATATATATATCAAATAGTTCTACTCGTCTATTACAACACCCATATATATATATATATTTCAAATAGTTCTACTCATCTATTACAACACATTCACGGGTTGCCTCCCGTGCAACGCCTGATTTACCATCGCGGCTCGACATCATTCATGCTCAATCATCCTCTAGAGTGATGGACGTCTTCTCTCGAATAACATCCTCACCCCAATAATGCTTACATCATTTCCCATTCACCAAAAATGTGGCACTTCTATCTTATTTCCACAACTCCACTACCCCGTGTGGGGTCATTCTCAGCACTTCAAACGGCCCTGACCATTCGGACCGCAATTTGCCTGGAAAAAGCTTCAGTCTTGAATTAAATAGCAATACCTTTTGCCCCGGCTCAAAGATCCCATGCACCATGTTCCTATCGTGCCACCTCTTCGTTTTCTCTTTATAGCATTTGGCACTTTCATAAGCATGCCATCGAAACTCATCAAGTTCGCTGAGTTGCATCAGCCTATTCTTCCCTGCTAGCTCTGGATCCATGTTAAATTTTCTCAAGGCCCAAAAAGCTCAATGTGCTAGCTCCACAGGCAGATGACACGCCTTTTCGTAGACCAATCTATACGGAGGAGTCCCAATGGGTGTCTTGTACGCAGTTCTATAAGCCCACAATGCATCGTTGAGTTTTCTTGACCAATCAATTCGTTGTGCATTCACTGTCTTCTGTAGAATCTGCTTTATATTTCTGTTCGACACCTCCACTTGCCCACTAGTTTAGGGATGATACGTTGTTGCTACCTTGTGCCACACCCCATACTTAGCTAGAAAATTCTTGAAAATTGTATTTACAAAATGAGCCCCTACATCACTGATAATGGCTCGGGGTGTCACGAACCTGGTGAAAATATGCTTTTTCACAAATTTTGTTACCACCTTGTTGTCATTCCTGGGGAAAGTTGTTGCTTCGACCCACTTGGACACATAATCAATGGCTACAAAGATGTAACGATTACCAAATGACGGTGGGAACGGGCCCATGAAATCTATTCCCTATACATCAAAGATCTCCACTTCTAATATTTGCTGCAGTGGAATCTCCTGCCTTGTACCAATTGTGCCCGTTCTTTGACATCTATCACACATTTTTACATATGCCATAGAGTCTCTAAATAGTCTAGGCCAAAAGAAACCTTACTGTAGCACCTTGTGCGCTGTCCGCTCGCCTCCGTGATGCCCTCCATACACTGATGAGTGACAACTCCTCAATACTTCTGCAATCTGGCTCTCTGGAATACATCTTCTCATCACCTGATCCGGTCCCTTCTTAAACAAGTACGGCTCATCCCAAATGTAATACCTGCAATCATGTCTCAACTTATTTCGTTGTTGAGCCGTAGCCTCCGGTGGATAGACTCCACTCACCAACAAATTCACAACGTCTGCATACCAAGGGATTTCAGCTTCCTTTATTGCCAAGAGTTGCTCATCCGGGAACTCTTCCTTGATGTTTTCACCTTCCCTCACATGCAACCGGCTTTCCAATCGTGATAGGTGATTTGCCACTTGATTCTCTCTCCCCTTTCTGTCCCGAATCTCTAGGTCCAACTCTTGTAACAACAATATCTATCTGATCAGCCTGGGCTTTGCATCCTTCTTTTTAAATAAATACCGAATTGCTGCATGATCTGTATACACCACTACTTTAGAACCCACCAAGTAGGACCTCAATTTATCAAATGCGAATACCAATGCTAGCATCTCCTTTTCCATGACTGTATAATTGACTTAGGCTGTGCCAAGTGTTTTGCTTGCATAATGAATTGAATGAAAAATTCTATTCCTCTGCTGCCCCAATACAGCTCCTACAGCCACATCATTTGCATCACACATTAATTCAAACGGTTGCTCCCAATCTGAAAAAGCGAGAATAGGTGCTTCTATCAACTTCTATTTCAACTCCTCGAATGCTTTAACACAATCCTCATCAAACTCGAACTTCACCTCTTTTTCGAGCAACCGGCATATCGGTCTAGAAATTTTAGAGAAGTTCTTGATGAACCGTCTGTAGAACCCTGCATGTCCGAGAAAACTGCGAACACCCTTCACTGACACAGGTGGTGGTAGCTTTTCAATCACTTTGATCTTTTCACGATCGACTTCCAACCCCTTGCAGGACACCTTATGGCGAAGGACGATACCCTCCTTGACTAAAAAATGACATTTCTCCCAGTTGAGTACGAGGTTGGAGTCTTCACATCGAGCTAGCACCCTGTCAAGATTCTGCAAACATGTAGCAAACGAATTACCGAAAATAGAAAAATCATCCATAAATACCTCGATGAAATCTTCCACCATATTGTGAAAGATCGCTATCATGCATCTCTAGAATGTGGCGGGTGCATTGCATAGACCAAATGGCATCCGCCTGAAAGCATATGTCCCATAAGGACATGGGAAAGTGGTCTTCTCCTGGTTTAGCACATTGATTGCTGATAGCTCCTCATAGATGGCCGGAAGCTTCATGGCCTTATACACATCAAACACCTCCACTTTATCATGCGCTCGCATGGTTAGCTGCTCCGCAGCTACATCAATCAATGCTCGCCCGATTTCCAAGAAAGGATGTTCCAAAATAAATGGGACTTCCGCATCTGGCTCAAAATCCAATATAATAAAATCTACCGGAAAAATGAGGGAGCCCACTTGCTCTAGCACGTCCTCCATAATTCCATCTGGTCTGGCCAAAGAACGTTCTGCTAGTTGTAAGATCACTGTAGTTGGTCTAGGACTTCCCAGCCCCAACTTCTTGAACACCGATGTCAGCATCAAGTTTATGCTTGCTCCCAAATCACATAGTCCGCGAGATCGGATACTTTGCCCGATCATGATCTGAATGGTAAAGCTCCCAGGGTCCTTGAGCTTTGTTGGCAACCTGTTCTGTATCCGGGAAGTGCACTCCTCCGTAAGCGCCACCGTAGCATACTCCGTCAATCTGCTTTTGTTTTCTACGATGTCCTTGATATACTTTGCATATTTCGGCACTCCCTGCAAAATATCAACCAAAGGTAAATTACTGTGTACCTGTTTCAGTACTTCCACGAACTTCTTAAAGCAAGCTTCTTCCTTATGCTTCTTTAATCTTTGAGGGAACGGGGGTGATGGTCTTTCTGCTTCAGCTGTCTTTTCCTTCACCCTCTCATCATCATGTTCCCATATTTTTCCACTGCTCCTGATTGCTGAGGTGGTCTTTCTGGTTCCACCTCCTTGAGTTGTAGTCCACTCCTTGTGGTCACTGTATTGACCTGCTTGGGATTTGGGTCAGTGTCACTCGGTAGTCCTCCTCTGGACCTGGTGTTTTGAGCTCCAGCTAGTTGTCCCAACTGGTACTCCAACGGCTTTGTAGCTAACTGCTGATTTTTCATGTCTACCGCTAATTTCATATAATCAGCCTGCATTTGTGCTTGGTTAGCTATCATTGTTTTAAACATGTCCTCAATGCTGTTGGGTGGTGGAGGAGGTGCATTGTTTCCTCTGTATTGCGATTGAAAATTCTAATGCCCCCCTTGATTTCTCAGCACACCCTGATTCGAACTCTGCCCTTGATGGCTATTACTACCCCAAGATAAATTCGGATGATTCCTCCAATTTGAGTTGTAGCTTTTTCCATACTGTTGATTATTATTCCTCTGGACGTTCCCAATAAAGTTTACCAAATCTAGATTTGCACCACAACACTCAGCTGAGTGTTCATTACTCCCACATACTTCACACCATACCTGTTGCACTACATTGAGTGGGGCTTGTGCTTGATTCAAGCTCATACTGCTGAAGTGGGTGTTGAGTTGATTTTGCAATGCAGCTATCTGTGCGGTGATAGCTGTAAAACCATCCACCTCAAAGACTCCTGCCGCTTTCCTTGTTCCTCCTCGTGATGAGTCTGCATTCCATTCTGGATTTTCCTGTGAAATACGATTCAACAAAGTATAAAGCTCCTCATAAGTCTTTTGTAATGCCTGTCCCCCAGCTGCTGAGTCTAGCAAAATTTTTGTATGTGGTTCCAAACCCTCAATGAAAGTATGCACCAACACATCATTGGACTGGTGATTGTGAGGACAATCCCTTAACATTGATTTGAACCTTTCCTAAGATTGATACAGATTCTCACCCTCTCTTTGTTTAAAACTTAGAATCTGACTTCTATGTCTGGTTGTCTTCCCGGATGGAAAGAATCGTATCAAAAACTCTCTTGCAAGATCATCCCAAATGGTGATAGAGTTAGGTGGTTCATATTTCAACCACCTCTTTGCTTCCCCCAATAATGAAAATGGGAATAATGTAAGCCTCATGTAGTCGGATGATACTCAAGCGTGGATGTAAGTGTCATTTATCTCCAAACAGTTTTGGAGATGTTGTTGCGGATCTTCATGAGGGAGACCTGTGAATTGCCCGCTGGTGTGCAACAACTGCACCATGTTCTGTTTAAGATCAAACCTTCCTCCTGGCTCTGGTCTGCCAATACTAGATGTAACATTCTTTGCATGTGGGGTTGCCACTTCGCGAACCGGCCTTGCTACCATTCCTCGGGCACTAAAACTGCCCTCACAAGTGGTGGATTCTATTGTTGCTCCAGAATTGCCTGTCTTAGCAACTGCAGCTTCTTCTCTAGATCTTCCCTTCTTTGATGATGAAATTGTCTCTCTGGCTCTATAAATGAATCCACCAACTCCTTATCTCTTGCCAGTGTTCAGAAGAATTCAATATCTGCAAGAGATTGGCTAAGATCAAGTTGTCAGCACTTATATAGAATTTGTAAACTAACACTAAGAAAATAAATTTACCAATTGCCATTTCCTGGCAACGGTGCCAAAAACTTGTTCGGTGCTGTGGTGACTACACGCAAGTGCACGTGGTCGAACAAGTAGTAAAGTGGCTTATTTCAAGCCAAGTATCGATCCCCCAGGGACTGAACTACGGTATTCATTAACTTAAGCGTCAGTGAACTATATCCTTATGAATGCATACAACCAAATAAATATTATTTTGAGAGTAAAACTTTACTAAGTATTAAGAATCTAAGTCAAGATTATAGTTTGAGTCTGAACAATAGCAATGAGCAAGCTATGTTAAAAGAAATATGTAGGGAAGTAATTTATCAATTCAATTCAGCTAATCTTTTCTTCGGTTGCTAGTCAGGAATTTATTGCCTACTGATTGGATCTTTCGACTCCTATCCAGTTAAGAATCATGGGACCTTAATCTACATTTCTGTGTTAAAAGAATTTCATGCTCTAGCCATACATAACCGATTCCTTAATTGACTAATCAGACTTTCAGATATATCTCTATTATGAATGTAAATCAATTCTCAATTTTCTAAACTAAGAAGAGATCATATCCTACCAATTCACATCAGTCCAATATCTTTCCTTTTCAAAATCAAAATTGGATTTCTAGATATACATTAACATTGGCCAAACATTAATACAATAAAAACAAGAATTGATAGAACAACCATTGAAGAAAAGATGAAAACTGAAATGATCAACAATTACATTCCACTACAATTGTTCTTAACCTCAGCAAGAAGTGAATTAGCCACTCATTTGTGGATTAAACATCATCAAATAAGTAGAACTCATACAAATAATTGAGATTAAAGAGAAAGAGGAAGAGAAGAACCCTAGAATTTTCGTCCTCTCAACTGCCTGTAACCCACGTTCTTGCTCAACCAAGTCAAAATGTTTAAAATAAAACCTAAGTGTGCTATTTATACTATTGAGAATTTTTCTCGGAATAACAAGCAACGTGGCACGGAGTGTATCGCGGAGCACTCCCTACGTGCCACGGAGGTAACGCGAACCTCCACTGGATTTTGATCAAATTAACTCATCCGAGGTAGAATGCCTCCGCGATGGCAGCGTGACACGGCTCCATCACGGAGCCCTTATTTTTGCTGCTCTCCCTTGTCAACTTGCACTCCTTGTTTCCAAGTCCATTCTCGCACTACACCAACATATATATTAGCTTCCAAAATTTCCTTTTTCCTGCAAAACAACACTAATCATGTTGGTTAGTATAAATTCACATTTAACTAAGAATCACATGAGAATATACACATAATGATAGATAAACAAGTCGAAATGAAGCATCTGAGTATCACTTGGGCATGAAATTCCGCCCAAGATCACTGACCACTTCCACGATCTAGCCACGCCGGAATATATCCCACTGCAGTGGTATTGCCTTGGTAGTAGCTCGACTAAGCTGCACACCTACAGTTTTCTTACATTTTTCAACATTCTAGTTATCATGACCATCCAAGCTACTCATAGCCAATAAATAATCAATATATCATAACCACATGGAATCTACAACGAACCACTCTTGATAGATTTCACAACTCTTTACGATTCTTCTTTAACTTCACAGTTATTGTCAAATCATCATAAACACATTAACAATTAAATACACAAAATAAATGGCCAGGAATTTAGTTCTTTCAAGTTCACACATTCTAAAACTGATCTTATTCCTTAACACTCAGTCAAATAATGTGAGAAATAGTGATATGCGGGGCACAGGCCTCCGTCACATCACCATGAGCACTCAAAAACTAATCATCAATATACACATATGCCAGAGGTCTTATTTTTGTCATTACTATCATGACCTGTATGGGACTCTAGAAATTCATTTATTATACCGGTATGGTACCCGCTCCTACTCATCTGCTCATCCAGATGCTCCCCTCAAACATGAAACACTCATCCATTATTGCTCGCCCGGATGCTCCCCTCGGGCTCGAGCCACTCATCTTAGGACAATCACGTTATCCATTTTTATTCATATATTTCAATAGCTTACAACTAAGTCAATTTATTTGACCCTTAGGAGGCCTCATCTTACCTCTGCCAACTTGAGCATTCAAACAGTTCAACAATAACTTCCAGACAAAACAAAAGAATATGAACAACCTCTCAATGTCCAATTCCACATTACATAAGTAATGATATCATAGTAACATAATTCAACAATGGAATTAAACAAGTGAATAAAGAAATGTCAAGAGACGAAAATCATTCCACATAAATCCATGCTATTACGCAAGTTCTAACTCTTTCTAAACTATAACCTACGTCGACTGAAGGATTTGAGTAACAATCACTCCACTGGAGCCTTTCCTTTTCTCAGCACTTCGAAATGTTCAATATCTAGAACAAAAGATTAAAGGATGATTCAATAGACTATTTCAAGAAATAAGAATTCTGAAAATCGAACCCTACCCCCATTCTACCTGTTCTTACAATCTTAATCATTATGCATAAGTTAACTTATCCAACTCTAATCCCACCATGATTATTCAAACCCAGTTCATGGATTTTCTACTCCCCAACCCCCCTTTAAAGAAAGTTTTAATATTAAAACCCACTTCTATCGAACTTTAGGTCTCAAATTATAGCAATGATGAACTAGCAATATCACATACACCCTAGTGAGTATTAATTACATACTTACAACCCTAGGAATGAATCACCTTTAATACCCAACCAACTTACCCTAATTTCATAGTTTTAGGGTTTTTCAACCTAGGATTTCCACCATTATAGGTCCCCCTTTCAATTCTATGGGGTTAGGGCCTCAAACTAAAGAGAATTTATTGAAATTCTTACCTTAGGGATGGGAAAACTGCTCTGCTCTTGGGGATTCTCTCTGAGTTCTTTACAGTCTGTGCTTTAAATAATGTGGTTAATCCTTATGAAATCCAACATAAAACCTACTTACTGACTCTTGTCGTACGCTGCAGAGGTCACAATTTTGCTGCAGTGGACCCGCTATAGCGCTAAAGATGCCATCATAGTGGATCCAACGGACACACTCATGCCATCTCATTCAACCACTTACTTCCTTTTTGAAAATATTAAAAATCATTATAGCCTTTGGGCTATTTAATTTTATTAGGTATAATTCTAAAGCATCGTCCCTATTTGAAAGTAAAACTTAGCCCTTGGGCTCTTACTTCTGTCAACCATTTACATAAATAAATATTCTTAAACAAAAAGTTCAAGTGCATTAGAAAGGATCATACTCAAGTCACATTTTCTCAATTTATAATAATTCATGGACATGTTCTTGACCAAAAATAATCTTACATAGTTCATCAAACAAGTTGTGTGGCCTTGGCCAAAATACATATTAGTATTCTTAAACAATAGTTGAAATTTAGGCATTTTAAACATAGCAACAAAATAGTTATTTTTTAACATGGTGAAAGAATATTCATAAAACTTCATAGAAACTAGCGTCAAGATGAACTTATACTAAATCATGCTAAAATATGCATGTTCTCAAAGCTATTTATAGATGAGGGATAAAATATAGTGGACAAAACCTGGTGTTGCAGGGACAAATCATCTTTTCAAAGGACGATATGTCTCTTGATCTATCCTTCACTGAAGGCAGAACCCCAACCTTAAGGGATGGGCTAACTGATGGTCTGCCTTCTCAAAGGACGGTCCATCTTTGCCATCTTCTTGTTAAAACAAACCCCAATTATCACATCTTCATTAATGGATGAAAGGCAGTTCATCTTTTCAAAAGACTGTCCGTAACTTTCCTTCCGTACCTTGCTTCAAGAAACTCCATTTCCTCCCCGTTTGCGCTCCAGTTGCATGCGTAAGTGCACGTGGTCATACAAGCAATATAGTTCCTCTTGCTAGCGGATGTTGAAGCTAAACGGACTTGACTTTTAGCGATTAACTAAATTTAAGTACTACTTACTTTTCAAGGGTAGAGGTTTTCATGATTTTGTTGTTGTTAGTGAAATCTAGATTTAATCATAAACTAAGTTGTAAACAATAATTGGGAAAAATTCCTAGGTTGAAGCCTACATTCATGCCTAGCATTAACTTAACATTTTAAATTATGCAACTTGATTGTTGATTTACGGGGTTAAAGACATGATTATGATCTTTCGAACCTCTAATCATTTTGCTTGAATTGACCTCACAACTACATCATTGAGTGGTGATGTTATATCCTAATTCTACACATTTCGGTTGTCATCAAATTTTATTAACCATGTGTGGCGTATTTGGTGTACTTCTATCCTAAATGCAAATTGAGTTCAAGAACAAGATCACACTCCTTCCATTCCACACTCAATCCTAGGGTTTTCTCTTTCAAGTTTGCCTAAGGATTCTAGGTGTATTTTAATGGTGATCAAGCATTAAAATAATGAAAATAAGAATGCAAGAACAATCATTCAAGATACACAATCAGTCCAACTTGATATTTAGTATAAACACTAATGTTTGTGGCCTCAACCCTAGAATGAGGATTTAGGCCACTCATTGTTCTACAAGAATCCATAAATGTATTTAAACTCAAGCAATATAAATGAATAGAAAAAGAAAGAAAGGAAAAGAACCCTAACAATGGATTACATAGACGTTCTTGCTCCATCCGTCCCATTTTCTCCAAAATATTTCATGATACCCGTAAATAATAGCCTGTGTGCTATTTATAATGGCTATAATTTTGGTCGTGGAAAACCACCTAGTATCACATTGATGGTCGCACCAATTATCCTCAGTGATATGGAGCCATCACGTCTGTCCATTAGTTAAGAGTTGTTGAGTGCCATGGAAAGGACATGGCTCATCACCTATCACGCGCATGGTATAGCATGGCATGACACCATCCACATGCTAATTGTATTAGGCATTTAGGTGTACACCGGCATGGCGTGACACGACAACTATCGCACAGGTTGCCTAGTGTGGCATAGCGCGATCGCGCTCTTCTACAGGTTTGGCATGTTGCTTGATGCACATGGCAGGCCCGCATGACATGATGCTTGGCGCGATCTTGGCACTATACTTGGCATAATTGCATGCAACAGCCTAGCGTGGCACATTTCTTGGCACAGCAGCGCGTTGCTTGAGCATTGAGAAGTTTTCAACTTTGGCCTTTACTCCATGATTCCTTCTTACTCATGCATCCTCACATTAAGCTCCTTTGATTATCTTTTTCACCTATAAAAATGGCTAATCATATTTGTTAGTCCATGAACACATTTATACCCAAATTACATGAGATTATAATCAAATTAAAGTGCAAACAAGGCTAGAATATACGCATACCATCGCAATTAGGCGTGTAAATACGCACATGATCACCACCCGACACTTAAAGCCTTGTTTGTTCTTGAACAAATCTTTTATATCTCATGCTATAGAAAGGCTGACAAATAACTAATTGTGGAAACATTATGCAAGTTAATGTTATAACCCTGACCTAGGTGACAAGTTCTTAACAAGCATGTTTTTTGTAACACAATTAAATTCATGAACAACTAACTGAAGACCTCCTAGCCTCAAGAATTGAATTTGCACCTTAGCAAACTCATGCAAGTTGACCAATAAAGAAGTCAAATAGTAACCTCTCTTTCTTCAACCAGTTCCCTCACAACAAGAGAGTTTCCCATTTTCACTCACTCATAAATATATAAGTTATAACAAATATGGGGATATGAATAACCATTACACTCACTCTTGAACAGAGTTTCACATGCAACACATAATGAACCATAAGCTTGCCCTTAGTGTACTGCTCTACTAATATAGAAACATCTAAAAGTAAGATCAGGGAGGACTATTCAAGTTGTAATGTAGACTAAGGGATAGGTAGGTACTGTTCTAGCTAATAATACTGGCTATCTTCCCTAAGCACTTTTACTAAATCACACTTTCTCACTAAGCACGATCTTTTCACTTACTTCTTCCTTTGCTCTTCTCATCTGTCATTTTACTTTTATTTTCCCCTTTCTTTAAGCAAGTTCACACTATTAGTAGGGAGTACATACTTAGAGACTTTATTAAACCTTTTTATTATTTTTCTACTCCCTACAAACAACATATGCATTTTTAAACAATTGCATCCTTAATGTTTTTTTCTCACTTCCACACCCAACTATCTCCTAGTTTTCAACATTCACTCCTTTTACTCTTGTACATTTGTCACTTCAGAGCTTAGGAGTTTTGGATAAAGTTCAAGGTTAATTGAAAGAAAAGGTTTAAGCTACTTGTCTAGCTAACAAAGAAAAGGCTAAAGGCTCAACGGGGCTAACAAAAGGACAAGAACATGTTTAATCAAAGAAATGCCTATATTATCTCCTCTATTAACATTCCTCATTTCGTTTTGCAAACACACTAGGCAAGTTCTAGACATCATATGCAAGAAAGGAATATGCAAGAAACCTTACACTCATTGTACATGTTTAACTCGAGACAGACCCATGTAGAATCTCAACGTAGCTAACCGCATGAATTAAAAATTAAGAACAAAGCATCCAAGATTCAAATTCATAAGCCTAAGTGTCTCTACAAAGTCATTCAATCCACCTAACATGCTTCTTATTTTGAAGTTCCCTTGATCTTTTAGTTATGGATAGCATTCAACAAAACCATCTTACATTCAATGAGTTAGGGGTTCTAATAAAAAAGCCTAATGGATGATTTTCCCTCAAGACCATCGTCATCCATCCATTGTTAGGAAAATTCACTGACTATGACCAAAAATGAAATTTTTCACAAAATCAAAAGTTATTTTCAATTTAAAGTGCCCTCCTTCAGAATAAAATCGAGAAGACAAACCAATGGATGGATGAAATATGATCTACTCAAACTTGTAAATAAAACACTTTGAACTAAGCACATATTCACCCTCATACAACACCAAAAATTTTGAAATTCCTCATCCCACACTTCATAAAATGTTGTGTTCCCAAAGTATCAATTAAAATAAAAAAGGGTTAGGGATACTTCCTGAGACTGCTAGGCCTAGCTAGCAGCATGTTCACAAAGGTCAATGACCCCACACTGATTCTTCCTCATGCTCCTTATCTTCCTTCTGTTGATAGTCAAACTTCCCCTTCATTTGAATAATCAACATAAAGACACAAACAAGGGTTATATAATAAAAACAGAAACAAGAGACAAAAAAATATACTTGTATAAAACTTGGGTTTCCTCCCAAGTAACACCTAATTTTATGCCGTGGCATGACATGAGTTACATCCTTTTTAGGATGTCCTCAACCTTTTCTACCCTTTTGGGAACCATCTCCTTCTTTTCTTATAACACTTTCCCTCTTTTTCACCATCACCTCTCCACTAGGATCACACTACATTTTATCAGCTAAAAGCTCAGGTCCCCTTTCTATATGAGCCTTTAGATGAGGGTTTGTCAGCTTGTACTCTTCCACCAAAAAATTATCCACTGTTAATGCAGTGACCATATACAAATCCCTTTTGTGTGCTAGGGTATTGAATGCTTTGTACACTCTGAATGTCTTCTCTTTATTATTTCCTTCATCTTTAGGTTGCCTGCCCTTATATCTATCAATGCTCCGCTAGTGGCCAGGAACAGACATCCTGATATAACTCGTACCCGATCATCCACTTCAAAGTCAAGAATAATAAAGCCAGCATGGATTATGAGCTTACCAACTTTGATGAGCATGTCCTCTATGATCCCTTCAGGAACAACTTTGGTTGGGTCAGCAAGCTATAGCACTACTCTGGAAGGCCTTGGTTTTCCCAAACCAACTATATTGAATAGTGTTAGGACCAAAAGTTCACACTTGCCCCTAGATCATATAAGGTTGCATCAACTCACTTTCATCAGTTTGTATGGGAAGGGTGAAACTCCTATGGTCTTTGAGCTTCTCTGGCAGCTTGCTCATCATCCTTGAGCTACACTCTTCAGTGAGTGGCATAGTTTTGTCATCAACCATCCTTCTTTTTTTGGACACCACCTCCTTCAAGTACTTAGCGTACTTTGGCATTCCCTGCAAGATATCAATTAAAGGAAAATTTATGTGATGTTCTTCGAAAATATCAAAAAAATTCTTCAAACAAGCATCTTCCTTTCTCTTCTGAATTTTTTGAGGGAATGGTGGTGGTAGTCTATTTGATGGCTATTTTGCTAGTTTTATACTATTCTCTGCAGCTACTTTAGCTTTGCCTTTGTCAGTAGACGGGCTTGGTCTTGTCAACTCAGATTTCACCCAATTCTTCTTCTATTTCACTGGTGCATCATCTACCTCCTGCTCGCCACTCAAAGTGGTAGCCATGAAATGCTTTGCATTTGGATTTGGGTCACTCAATAAACCCCCTTAAGGTTTGGTGTTTCAAGCTATAATTAATTGACCCATCTGCTTCTCTAAATTCCTTATGGCTAATTGCTACTTTTTGAGCTCAGCTGCCATATTGGCTTTGTCAGCTTCCATTTGCACCTGGTTGGTCATAATTCTCTACAAAATCTCCTCAATATTTCTTGACTGGGCACTAGTTGCATTTCCTTACTGCTACCACTGATGATGTTAGAAATTATGACTTTGCCCCTGATTCCCACCCTATGATAAGTTTGGGTGATTCTTCTAGTTCCTATTGTAGGCATTCCCACGGTTTTTATTCCCTCTCTGCATGTTGCCTACAAAGTTTTCTAACTCTGGGTTTCTCCACAAAAGTCTGCAATATGATCACTGCCTCTACATATCTCACACCAGTTTTGAACTGGCTGAACTTCATGTACCTGTGTATGTTGTTGTTTCAAATTTAGCTTGCTAAACTGAGCTATCATTTGATTTTGTAAAAAGGCCAGCTAAGCTGCCAAGGCATTCACATTGTCAACCTCTATCATGCCTGCAGTGTTTCTAACTACCTCCCTTGATGCATTGTTGTGCCACTTTGGATTTCCCTATGCAATTTTGTTCAGCATCGTGTATAGCTCCCATAAGTTTTCTCTAGTGTCTGACCCCCTATTGCAGAATCTAACAAGATTTTAGTATGTGGGTTAAGACTCTCCACAAAAAAAGGTGCAACCACTTCATTGGCTTGCTAGTAATGGAGGTAGTCCCTGAGAAGATATTTGAATATTTCCCATGCAAGATATAAATTCTCATTCGACCTTTGCTTGAAGCTCAAAATTTCACTCCTCAATTTTGTAGTCTTTCTAGATGGGAAGAATCTAATGAGGAACTTCCTTAAGGTCATCCCAGGTTTTGATGGAGTTTGGTGGTTCTTCCTTCAACCACCTCTTTGCTTCTCCTAATAATGACAATGGGAAAAGGGTGAGCCGAACATAATCTGTTGACACTGTTTGGTATGTTTGTTATATGGGTATATAACTACATGCAAGTGCACGTGGTCGAACAAGTAGTAAAGTGGCTTAAGTAAGCCAAGTATCGATCCCACAGGGACTGGGATGAAGTGCAATCTGCTCAAGTGTACTATATTTCAATTCTAAAAATGCAGACAACAGTGTAACCAAGAGTTTGATATTTTGGATTTCTAATAATTATGCTAAGTCTAAAACAATTATCTAATGTGGGTCTGAACTATGGATGTGAGCATGCTGAGGTTAAACGAACATGTAATGAAATTAATTGTCGATATAATTTGGTTAGCCTTTTCCTCCGGTTGCTAGTCAAGAATTATTGCCAAGGGATTAAAACTCTCGTATTTAACCCCACTTAAGAATCATGAACCATCCACCTATATTTCTGTGATTAAATGCAATTCATGTTCTAGCCATACAAAACCGATTCCTAAAGTGACTAATACGACTTTCAGGTATATTTCTATCCTGAAGGTAAATCAATTCTCAATTTTCCCAAACTAAGAAAGGATCATATCTTATTAATTCAAAACTTTCCAATTTATTGCTCTCTCGAGTGAAACCAGACTTTTTAGATATACATTAACGGAGGCCACACATTAATGCAGTAAGAACAAGAATCAATAGAACAACCATGGAAGAAAAGATGAAAAACCAAAGAATCAATGATCACATTTCATTACAATTGTTCTTAACCTCAGCAAGAAGATGAATTAGCCACTCATTTGTGGATTAAACATCATTAAATGAGTGCTAAACATACAAGCAATTGAATACAAGAAGAAGGAAAGAGAGAAAAACCCTGATAATTTTGTCCCCTCAACTGCCTGTAACCCACGTTCTTGCTCCACCAAGTTAGAATATTGAAAAATGAACCTAAGTGTTCTATTTATACTAGCGGGAATTTTTCCCAGAATAACAAGCAACGTGTCACGGAGTGCATCGTGGAGCACTGCCTCTGTGACACGCTACCGACGCAGACCCTCACTGGAAACTGGGGGTCCAGGAAATAAGGCCCAATGTGGCACGGCGTGCTATGCGGAGCCAGGCCACCGTTCCACGGACCCATCGCGAACCCTCTCTGGAAATTGGGCGAAAATTCCCTATCCAGGCAGAAGGCCTCCGCGATGGCAGCGTGACACGGCTCCATCGCGGAGCCCCTTTATTTTGTGCTTTCCAATGCCTTGTCCCTTGCTCACATCTGAATCCAACCCCGATATCTTCCAACATGCATTTTAGCTTCCCGAAATTACATTTTTCCTACAAAACAATGCTAATCATGTTGGTTAGTATAAATTCACATTTTATTACCAATTACATGAGAATGTATAAACATTGATAGATAAACAAGGCTAAAATGACACCTTTGAGTATCACTTGGGCATATAAATTTGCCCAAGATCACTTACCCCACAATTAAATCCTTGTTCGTCCTCGAACAACAATCTTACACCTCATGCAATTTACATCCCAACCTTGCTAGTTTGGTTCGACAATTTAGGTTACGGTCATACCGATTATTCAATACAGCAAATCATCAAGAAAATATGCATGGTCCTATCAATTCAATGACCGTCAATACATCAAGACCTCCTAGACTTAAGAATCGACTCTTGATATTGGCAAACTCCTGCAAATCAGCTGATCAAGACATCCGACACGAAAATTAATCTCTCATCAAGCATGTGCCCTCACAACACAAGAGAGTCTTCTCCTTTTTGCTCATATGAACTCACAAAATTTCAGGCAGGGGCATGTAAACACAATTTCGCTCTCTCTCGCAAAAGAATTCACATGCATCATGTCATGACCCATAAGTTTGCCCTTAGTGTATTACTCCACTAATATAAATAAGTGCGATGTAAGATCTCGCAGGACTTTAACTGGTTGTAATGGAAGCTATGGAACTAGTAAATATTGGGCTAGCCAATAATAGCCACTAGCATCCTTAAGCGCTTTTTCAACACATCCCATCAAACTCATGACCATTGTTTCTTTCTTCATCCTCCCATTCTTGAAGTTTTTCTTTAGTTTGGCCCATCTTATTAAGCACACTTTTCACCACAACAAAGATTATTCATGCACCTTCATTATAGTTTATTTATAACAATTACACCTTCAACCTTTTCTTTCCTTCCATCTCTCTGCTTTACTTTTCTTTTCACCATTCTCACTCTTTTGACACTTTGGGAAAATTATTTTCTCTTCTTAAGCGCTTAAGAGTTTTGGATCGACTTTACGGCTAATGAAAAGAAGGGATTAAGCTCGGTTTACACTTTTTGACAAAAGAAAAAAAATAATAGGCTAAAGGCTCAACGGACTGACTAGGGTACACAATCAAGGTGGGTATGATAATGAAAAATAGAAACTTTCGGTTAAAAACAAAGAAATGCCTACATCCTTTCCTACAATACACCTCCTTCATTTCGTTTTTTGCACACACCAGGCAAGTTCTAGACACTTCACAATAGCATGGAATAACAAAACCTCACTTCACACTTATTGCACATGCTCAATTCAAGATGTATTCACAGACTCTTCAATCAGCTAATTACAGGAATTCAAACATTAAGCCTCAATCACACTGAATCGAACTCTATGGCCTAGGTATCTCAACACATTTACAAAGTTGCATGCTTTCATACGAATCACATTTGCATTTTAAATATCATGTACAACACGCAACCATAATTCCGCAACCATAAAGTAACTACAAGTTTTGGGATGCAACCCACAAAAGAAAAACAACTGAAAAATAATTGAAAAATCTACTCCTAACGACTACATTTTCTTTAAGAAGGTCGTCATCCATCCATCATAGGGAACGGTCACTAACTAGGACTTCGGTTCAATGGGACCCTTCTCGGTAAAAGAACCGAAAACAAACGCCGAGAAACCCAAGAAGTAAAAAAATTTAAAAATATCGATCATTTCGATTTTCAAAATATCGATCACTTTGATAAACAAACATATGTAAAAACTTAGCTAGCAACATTCAGCAACACACAACTGTTTCACACATATTTACAATACAGAACAATAACTTACAATCACAAATCACAGGTTAGAAAATTTTGTTCACAGCACAACAACAGATTAGGACATACAAAACAGCATAACCAGCACCTAACTACTCCCACCCCACAGTTATCTCGAACACTGTCCCCAGTGTTCACAAAAAATTAAATTAGCACAAAAATCGGGTGGTGGAACTCCCTGATCAATCAAAGTACTCCACTTCTTCATCAGGTGCTGCTGCTTCATCTCCCATGTCTGAATCACCCCCATCGTTATCCTTGGACTCCACATCGGAGTCCTCCCGACGTGTCTCCTCATCCGTGGGGACATCATCATCCGTGGGCTCTACAAATGCAGGCCCCACTTGGCATAGAGCCCTGGCGTTTTCGCCAAAAGGGTAGTCTAGCTCAAGCTGCCATAGCTCCTCCTCTGTTGATGGCCTCCCGCCTATCCTCAGCTGGAGCATCTGCATCCCATACATGCGAGCCATATACTGATCATCACGAGCATGTCGCTCGCCTAGTGTAAGAACTGGCCCGTGGGTGGTGTCGGGAGCCTTAGTTTTAGTGACATCTAAGGCCCGCCACTCCATCTATGGGATATAATCAAGGGCCTCTTCCTCGACATCCAGGCCCCTCAGGAAGGTGGTGAGTAGCCCACCAAATCCATATCTGTGCCCCTGATGCAACCAGGCTCTCTTCATGGCGGAGATAATCACCGCCCCTACGTTGATCTCCAGCCCTTTCATCAGGGCGTACACCAGGCATACACGATCCCGGGTTACATTTGTCATATTTACCCCCGGGATTAGGCAGGAACAGACGATCTTTAGCCATATTCTGGCTTCCCTGTTCATCTGTGAATAGGGCAAAGTCTGATAGTAGCCCCTCTCTTTGTGTCTGCTCCATCTAGCTGTCGATCGGGTTCCACACAAAGTGCGTCTAATGTCCGCTTATGGTGGAGTGATGTTCAGCTGTCGAAGCACGTATGCGTCTGTGTCTCGCACCTCTAGGATAGCATTGAGGTGGTGGGGCTCGAAGGTGACTATTTGCCCTCTGATTTTGATGGTGTGACTTCTGAGTGTCGGGTCCCAATTGGCATAGAATTCCTGAATCAGGTGCAAGTTGCATTCCTTGGGCTCTTTAAAAATGAATTTGAGCCCAACTGCCTCGATCCGGTATACAATCCTAGGGAACTCTTGTGCCAACGGTTCCCGTGCTATGTGTTCCTCGGGGAAGTACTTGCTCTCCTTGTGCTTGGCATACCACTTCTTCCCCTCTTCTGTCACCCACCTGGTTCGTATTGGCGGCGTTGGCCGCGTGGAACCGCTGGTGCTGCTGGGACTGCTGTGCCTAGTCTGATTCGCTTTCTTCCGGCGCCCGATGTTGATGCGCCTTTCCCTTTTTCTTGCCTGCTTGCCATTTTACCTGTCAATCTAAGTAGACAAGATCAATGTTAAGCCAATGAATATTAACTCTGACTAAGGTCGGGTTAAGCTAGGGTACCCCACACTTAGTCCTTAACCAAAATTACAACATTCCGACAAGATCATGCTTATTTACACAAACCAACAACCAACTATACAACCATGCTTAGTGCATTCGAAGAATTCAACGGTATATATTCTATGTACTACTCAGACTTCATACAGCTAACAACAATCATTACACTCGATAACATTTTATTCCGTCGCACTTAGCAAGGAAAAACAAAGAAACGAAACAACAAGAATTTATCTACACGAACCTATACAACTCACCCAATTCTTGCAAATTTCACTATTCCCCTAACCCGAGAATTCATCGTTTTTTTTTACATCATAACAATTAGCACATCCACTAATCTCACTCAACATGTACAACCCGGCATGAATTTCACAAGTTCACTACATTTCCCACTTCAACTTCAAAAACAAGCCCTAAATATGATTGTACAAAATTCGATTAAATTATGCAATTAACGAGTTCAAGCAATCACAATGATACTCCGAACATTTATCAACACTAATTCAATTGAATTCACGCTTAATTTCTGCTAAGGGCGAACTTAGCTAACATCACATGCTTAATATCAAAGAAAATTCATAAGAAATGAGATGGAATCGAAGGACATACCTTGAGATTGAAGAATTGAAGGAAACTCGTTGAATTTCTTGGACTATTCCGTGTCACGTTGAAGGGAGAGGGGTTTTGAGGGGTTTGGTCATGGAGTGTGTGAGGAATAATGAAAATTTAAGGGGGATTCGGGGTTTAAAAGTGGAAAAATCACGCGGGTCACCCGGCGACCCGGTGTGACCCGTCGTGATATACACAGCAACGTGTCACAGAGTGCATCGCGGAGCACTGCCTCCGTGACACGGAGCTGTCGCGAGGGTACTTTGGAATTTTGTTTAAAATTCTGGATTTATACCTCAACGTGTCACGGAGGGTAACGCGGAGGTCCTCCTCCGTGACACGGAGCTATCGCCCTAGCTCACTGTTTTGCCACTTTTTCTTAATTTTCATACCTCGAATTTTCCTTTGCGATTCCTTGTATATTTTCCTCCGTTCGACCTAAAATTCATTCTACTACAAGAAATTGGTTAGAATTATAGGTTTCACTCTAAATACAAATAAAAACAAAAATTAAAACTAAAAATTTTGTTGTTAATTAAGAAAAAGAAAAAGAAAAACAAAAATCTATTCACAATTTATAAAGAAAAATTTTTCACGGGTTGCCTCCCGTGCAGCGCCTGGTTTACCGTCGCGGCTCGACGTCATTCAGCTCAGTTGTCCTCTAGGGTGATGGACGTTTTCTCTCAAAATCCGTCCTCCCCCCAGTAGTGCTTACACCATTCCGGTGGTTTTCCCAATAACTCTCGTGAATCCTTAATGTGCTCATCATCGACTTGATCAATCAAATTGATCACTGAGAGTTCTTCGTACACAGTCAGGAGCTTGGGTGCCTTGTACACATCGAACACTTCCACCTTGTCATGTGCTCGCATTGTTAGCTGCCCCGCAGCTACATCAATCAGCGCTTTCTCGGTCGCCAAGAAAGGACGTCCCAAAATAAATGGGACTTCCACGTCTGGTTCAAAATCCAGCACGACGAAATCTACCGGGAAGATCAGGGAGCCCAGTTGCACCAGAACATCCTTCACAATGCCATCAGGTCTGGCTAAGGACCGATCTGCCAATTGCAAGATCACGGTTGTGGGTCTAGGACTCCCTAGACCCAGCTTTTTGAATACCAATGCCGGCATCAAATTAATGCTTGCTCCCAAATCACACAATCCCCAAGCTCGGGTACTCTACCCAATAGTAATCTGTATAGTAAAGCTCCCAGGGTCTTTGAGCTTTGTGGGCAGTCAGTTTTGTATCCGGGAAGTGCACTCCTCCGTGAGAGCCACCGTAGCATACTCAGTCAACCGACTTTTGTTTGCCACGATATCCTTTATATACTTAGCATACTTCGGCACTCCCTACAAAACATCAACAAGAGGTAAGTTAATATGTACCTGTTTTAGCACCTCCATGAATTTCTTGAAACACGCCTCTTCCTTGTGTTTCTTTAATCGTTGAGGGAACGAGGGTGGTGGTCTTTCTGATTCCGCTTCCTTAGTCTTCCCCCTCTCATCACTTTGCTCCCTCTCAACTTCTGCTGCTTCCAATTGTTTAGGTGGTCTTTTTGGTTCCACCTCTTTCAGCTGCAAACCACTCCTTGTGGTCACCACATTTACCTGCTTGGGGTTGGGATCTGTGTCGCTCAGAAGTCCTCCTCTAGGTCTGGTGTTTTGGGCTCCAGCAAATTGCCCAAATTGATATTCAAGTGCCTTGGTAGCTAACTGGTTGTTCTTCACCTCGGCTGCCAATTTCACATAGTCAGCCTGCTATTGATCCTGATTAGCTATCATAGTCTTGAACATCTCCTCAATGCTGGGTGATGGTGGTGGAGGAGGTGCATTGTTGTTTCTGAATTGTGCTTGATAATTCTGCTGCCCTCCTTGGTTCCTTTGCCCACCCTGACTCGAACTCTGCCCCTGATGGTTGTTGCTACCCCAGGAGAAATTCGGGTGATTCCTCCAATTGGAATTGTAGTTGTTGCCATACTGTTGGTGGTTGTTCCTTTGTATATTTCCCACAAAGTTCACCAAGTCAGGATTTGCTCCACAACACTCAGCTGAGTGCTCACTGCTTCCGCACACTTCACACCAAATCTGCTGCACTGCATTCACTAGGGCTTGAGGCTGGTTCATTGTCATGTTACTGAAGTGGGTGTTGAGTTGATTCTGCAAAGCAGCTATTTGTGCAGCAATAGCTGTAAACCCATCCACTTCTAGAACTCCTGGTGCTTTCCTTGTCCCGCCTCTTGACGAATCAGTATTTTATTCCGGATTGCCCTGCGAAATACGGTTCAACAAGGTATACAGCTCCTCCTAAGTTTTCTCCAGCGCTTGTCCCCCAGCTGCTGAGTCTAGCAATATTTTTGTATGGGGTTCCAACCCCTCTATAAAAGTGTGGACCAACACATCATTGGATTGATGATGATGAGGACAATCCCGCAACATGGACTTGAATCTCTCCCAAGCCTGATATAGATTCTCTCCCTCTCTCTGTTTGAAACTTAGAATTTGACTTCTAAGTCTTGCTGTTTTACCAGAGGGAAAAAATTGTATCAAGAACTTCCTTGCAAGATCATCCCACGTAGAAATAGAATTAGGTGGCTCAGCTTTCAACCACCTCTTGGCTTCTCCCAATAGTGAAAATGGGAACAATGTAAGCCGGACGTAATCTGATGACACTCCAGCAGGGATATAAGTGTCACTTATCTCCAAAAAATTTTGGAGATGCTGCTGTGGATCTTCATGAGGGAGACCTGTAAACTGCCCGCTAGTGTGCAGCAATTGCACCATATTCTGCTTAAGTTCGAACCTCCCTCCCGGCTCAGGTTTGCGGATGCTAGATGTGACATTATTAGCATGTGGGATTGCCACCTCGCGAACCGGCCGAGCTGCTATTTCTTCGGGCACTAACATTGCCCGTACTACCGGTGGATTCTGTTGTTGCTCCATGATTGTCTATCTGAGCAACTGCAGCTTTCTTTCTAGAGATTTTCTCTGCTGACGATGAAATAATCTTTCTGGCTCCAAATACGAGTTCACCAGCTCCTTGTCTCTTGTCAGTGTTCAACAGACATTAAATTTGCAAAATACAGGCTAAGACCAAGTTGTCAACACTAAGAAAATAAAAATATAGTATATTAACACTTAAGACAAATTCACCAATTGCCAAGTCCCCGGAAACGGCGCCAAAAACTTGTTCGGTCTGTTTGTTATATGGGTATATAACTACACGCAAGTGCACGTGGTCGAACAAGTAGTAAAGTGGCTTAAGTAAGCCAAGTATCGATCCCACAGGGACTGGGATGAAGTTCAATCTGCTCAAGTGTACTATATTTCAATTCTAAAAATGCAGACAACAGTGTAACCAAGAGTTTGATATTTTGGATTTCTAATAATTATGCTAAGTCTAAAACAATTATCTAATGTGGGTCTGAACTATGGATGTGAGCATGCTGAGGTTAAACGAACATGTAATGAAATTAATTGTCGATATAATTTTGTTAGCCTTTTCCTCCGGTTGCTAGTCAAGAATTATTGCCAAGGGATTAAAACTCTCGTATTTAACCCCACTTAAGAATCATGAACCATCCACCTACATTTCTGTGATTAAATGCAATTCATGTTCTAGCCATACAAAACCGATTCCTAAAGTGACTAATACGACTTTCAGGTATATTTCTATCCTGAAGGTAAATCAATTCTCAATTTTCCCAAACTAAGAGAGGATCATATCCTATTAATTCACAACTTTCCAATTTCTTGCTCTCTCGAGTGAAACCGGACTTTTTAGATATACATTAACGTAGGCCACACATTAATGCAGTAAGAACAAGAATCAATAGAACAACCATGGAAGAAAAGATGAAAAACCAAAGAATCAATGATCACATTTCATTACAATTGTTCTTAACCTCAGCTAGAAGATGAATTAGCCACTCATTTGTGGATTAAACATCGTTAAATGAGTGTTAAACATACAAGCAATTGAATACAAGAAGAAGGAAAGAGAGAAAAACCCTGATAATTTCGTCCCCTCAACTGCCTGTAACCCACGTTCTTGCTCCACCAAGTCAGAATATTGAAAAATGAACCTAAGTGTTCTATTTATACTAGTGGGAATTTTTCCCGGAATAACAAGCACCGTGTCATTGAGTGCATCGCGAAGCACTGCCTCTGTGACACGCTACTGATGCGGACCCTCACTAGAAACTGGGGGTCCAGGAAATAAGGCCCAACGTGGCACGGCGTGCAACGCGGAGCCAGGCCACCGTGCCACGGACCCATCGCGAACCCTCTCTGGAAATTGGGCGAAAATTCCCTATCCAGGCAGAAGGCCTCAGCGATGGCAGCGTGACACGGCTCCATCGCGGAGCCCCTTTATTTTGTGCTCTCCAATGCCTTGTCCCTTGCTCACATACGAGTCCAATCCCGATATCTTCCAACATGCATTTTAGCTTCCCGAAATTACATTTTTCCTGCAAAACAATGCTAATCATGTTGGTTAGTATAAATTCACATTTTATTACCAATTACATGAGAATGTATAAACATTGTTTAGATAAACAAGGCTAAAATGACACCTTTGAGTATCACTTGGGTATATAAATTTGCCCAAGATCAGACACTCCGGTAGGGGCGAAAGTGTCACTAAGTTCCAGAAAATTCTACAAATGCTATTGTGGATCCTCATGGGTAAGACTTGTGAACTATCCACTAGTGTGCATCAATTGCACCATGTTATGCTTTATCTCAAACCGACCTCCCAGCTTTAGTATGCGGATACTAGAGGTAAAATTAGTTGTGAGTGGGATTGCCACTTCGCATAGTGGTCTGGCCACCATCTCTACTGGAATAACCTCATCTTGTTGAACCTGCTAGATGGGGTAAAGAGTAGCACCCTCTCTTCCCACCTGTCTTAACCTTCTTTCAGGTTCAGGGTATGGTTCTACTAACTCTCTATCACTTGCCATCTTGGTTTAAGGACCAAACTATACCTGCAAAAGTGATGACTAAGACCAAGATGCCAGCACTTTAGAAAATACAATAATAACACAAAAAATAAGACATTCACTAATTTTTCATGTCCTCGACAATGGTGCCAAAATCATGTTCGCACTCCAACGCACGTGCAAGCACACGCGGTCGTACAAGTAATATAGTGGCTCTTGCGAGCCGGATATCGAACCCACAGAGACTTTCCTTTTATCACATAAATAAATTTAATTACTACTATTACTTTTCTCAAGTGCAGAGGTTTTCAAGATTTTGTTGTTGTTTGCAAAGTCTAATAATTGAGAAATACTCCAAAGTTGAGGCTTACATTCATCCCTAGAATTAATCCATTTTGGATCAATTACATATCCTGATTTTTGATTTATGATGTTAAAGAAATGATTATGGTCTTTTGCAGCTCTAACCATTTTACTTGAATTGACCTCACAACTGCATTGTTGAGTGGTGATGTGACATCCCAATTCTACACATTTCAGCTATCATCCCAGTTTATTAATTATGGCGTATTAGCTATATTTCTAATCAAAATGTAAATCAAGTTCAAGAATAAGATCACACTCCTTGTGTTCTACATTCTATTCTAAGGTTTGCTCTTTCAAGTTTGCCTACGGATTCTAGGTGTATTTTAATGGTGATCAAGCATTGAAATAATAAAAACAAGAAGGCAAGAAAAATCATTCAAGATACACAATCAAACCAATGTGGAATTAAGCATAAACACTCATGTTTGTGGCCTCATCCTTAGAATGAGGGTTTAAGCCACTCATTATTCTACAAGAATCCATAAATGTATTTAAATTTATGTAAGATAAATGAATGGAAAAAGAAAAAAAGAAAAAGAACCCTAACAATGATGTTCTTAGCCTCTCTTGATCCATCCATCCCTTTGATTAGCATTTTTCACCAAAAAAAATTGCTAATCACATTTATTTCTCCATGAACACATTTATACCCAAAATACTTAAGACTATAATCAAATCAAGGTGAAAACAAGGATAAAATATGGGCATAAGATAGCACTTGTGCGTGTAAATACGCGCAGGATCACTCCTCCCCAATCAATGATTCAAAGGACAGTTCGTCTTTCCCTTTGATCGTCCGTATTTTCTCTTCTACAGCTATTTGGTGCAGTGAGTTCCTTGAATAACTTTTCTTAACATTTCCAACTCCAAGCCACTTCTTCACCTAGAAAAAGATTTTAATTACCATCGTCGCCCTACCAGAACTCATTTTGGGTGTACCAGGTATTAAATAAACATATTCATAAGTTAAATGAGGCAATGTTGCAGGTACCGTTTAGTGATGCTATTAAGGAGATGTTCGGGTTTGCCAAGTACCTTAAGGGGTCACTTACCGAAAAGAGGACTATTAAAGGAGATGTGGTCCCAATCACTCCTCAAGTTAGTGCCATAATCTTTCCTCTCCACATGTCCTAGGCACCATCGGCCAATATATTGTTTGAATGCTTTTTGTGATAATGGGAAAAGTATCAATTTGATGCCATATGTCATCTATAACAAATCTGGTCCAAAAAGGATTAAATCCACCTTTATTAGGCTTTAAATGGCTGATAAGTCCATAAAGAAACCGGTGGGTATTATTGAAGATGTGTTTGTTATAGTGGGAAAGTTGTTCTTCTAGCGGATTTGTTGTGCTAGATTGTGCTATGTACATTAACATTCCTATAATCCTTGGGTGTCCTTTCGTTGCAATAGAAAGAGCATTAATGGACTCGAAAAAGCATGAGATCAATTTTTGGGTCAATGATGATGAAATTACATTCAAGGAAAGTAGGGGGAATTTGTTGCCTAAGAGTTATGAGACATATTTGTTATTGGGGAGAATGGTGATGAAAAAGATGTAAACAAGCTTGTATAAAAGGTGGCACCCAAAAAGAAGAAAGACAATAGCAAATGAGTGAAGCACTACTTTTGTGGCTCCAAGGGAAGGAAGTGGGTGGGGAAGTGTCGTCCTAGTGATGACTCATCGATGGGCTGAATTTGGTATTCACACCACGCCATGATGTTAAATTAGGCACTTCTTGGGAGGCAACTAAAGGAATGCTACATAATGTATAATATCAATATTGTGTCATGACATTAAATCATGCACTTCTTGGGAGGCAACCCAAATGTTTTTGTTCTAATAGGGGTTGATGAGTGAACGTGTGACACTTGTGAAATGTGGGGAAAATGCCTAAGGAAAGAAAAGGACTTCATGTTCCTACTTGCGGATGTAATCATAGTCCACAAATTGAATATATGGATCGTGAATAACATCATAAGTTGGAAGCCAGGTACTTATATCTCTAAAGTCTGATCCATGATGAAATAAATGTCCCGTAAAGTCATTTCACGAGCCATAAATTGCATCATGCCTTAAAAAATGTTCTATGCTATTTGATTCTGATATACAGTCCATTATGTGGACCGTGAGTTGCTTTTACGGTTCGTAATTTGGACTTTGAGTGGAATTTAATGAGCTGGGGGTAACATGCAGCTTGAATGGATTTTAATGAGCTGGGGGTAACATGCAACTCGTACATTCAAAATAAAACTGCATTTTGAGGCCCATGACCCGACTCATCGGCCCAGTAGATTATCTTAAGTTTTAAAAGGGAAACTTGCCCGTTACTTTTCCTTCTTCTTCTTATCCACATATTGAACCACCATTATTGAGCATACAAAGCTTCAAACTCGCACTCATTGCATCTCCTTTCACTTCTACACATGCACACTTCACTCCATCACTTGCAACCACTAATTTTTGCATGAGTTAGGGTTCCATTGATCAAGATTCTCGTCATCTTGAAAGCACAGACTGTGCACTACTTAATCATCGAACCCTAGGTACTTTTACTTGATTAACTACTTATTTCTATTCTCCTTACCCATGGGGTGATTGCTATTTGTACTTAGAACATTAAATGTGGGTAGAACTTGGGAATTTCTTTTGATTAAATGGGGTATTGTGTTAAACTATTACATTGATGCATGATACAATCCATATTTGTGTTTTATGACAGTGAATGACCCTGTACATGATGGCTAAATGATTAAATTTGGGAAATTTTTGCTATGTGTCAAGAAACCCACGTGATTTGAAATATGGGTCTTACTTTGATTACACAAATCGTAAAAGGTACCATATTTTGAACTAGAGATTGCACCCAACTTTAGCTCACTTTACGGTCAACTATATTGCTCGTAGATGCATCTATGAGTAGTATGTTGGCCCATAATTTGAACCAATGAGAGATATCACTCTGGAGTTTAGTTTTTGATTAGATCAATATGCATGTGATGGTCTTTATAAGATAAAGATTAGTTGATCTCATTAACCTTTCTCCATACTATGACTACTTAAGTTTGAAACTGCGATTAAATACATTAACCATATCTTCAAAATACAGTAAGTATCGTGCCACTTGAGGAAGCCTATTTCTTGTTTAAGTATTACATTTTCTCATCTTATCTATAATCCACGTGCATAATATTTACTAATTAATTATAGGAAATGGCACCAAATTAGTAGTACAAAGGGGTGGCAAGGCTCCGACTTCTAAGAGATATGACTTAGGAATGAGAATATATATTTAGGGGAGGAGTATCAACTCTCCCATACCAAGGTAACCACCAGACTCAGGCTGACCTTGTAACCAACAACTTCAGCCAGGGTTGCATTTGTAGCCAATCTATAGCAAACTTCACCATCCCTAGGCTCGGACAGAGGAAATCCATCAACATCTCACTTATTGAAGAGGCCCATTTCCTAGATAAGAAGACAACATATTGCTATTTCATCAGATGAGTCTTCATCCAAGGGCTCTAGTAGTAGGGCTACTAGTGCTAGTGGGGATGACCCACAAAGCACTAATATTTCCCCCCAGGTTAGTTAGGCAGAGTAGAGGAGAAAATTGGGGGAAGACATAAAGAGGGCCAGATGGGCTATAGAGGAGTCTCTTGAGTTGTAATAGGCTGGGCTCTCTCCCGGGCATATCATAAAACAAGCCTTAGCATGGTATTATTGAGAAGAAGGCTATGACATTATCAGGTTTTAGCAATACCCAGAGATTTTAGAATAACTTAGATTTCAACAGTGGGACTTCCTTCTCTTTACTCTCTACAAGTATTACTAGACTCTCATTTGAGAGTTTTATGCTTCCTATGGTGCTACCATCCAGGGTTGATATTTCTAGTGGAGCCGTTGGATTAAGTGCAATTTAGAGGAATGCTGGTCGATATCTGCCCTAAGTTGATACTGGTACTATATGGAATATGAGTATGCAACTGTTGAAACTGCAACCTATGATGAAAAGGTAGATGCCTGGGAAAATGCCCTGCCTTGGATGGACGGACTATATTCAAGAGCACCACCAGTTATGGCCATGTCACAACCCAAACGTACACCCGGATTGTAGACACGAAACAAGGAGTCCCGAGAGACCCCAAGTCGACCCATTGCATGAGCATACATCTAATTCAATCACATGAGCAGAAGACTTAACATAAAGAACGTAATCATAACATAGCATAAGGGAAAATCAGAGCAAGACTTATACAATACGGCGGAATACAACTCGTAGTCTGATAAGCCTCTAAACATGAATGGCGGATTGATGGAACAACTCCCCAACTAATCCAACGTCCAGAAACTAAAAGGAATAACATAGAGTGTGAACATGTAGCCCTCGGTACACGAGGACTCACCAAGTTGCTGAGAGCAAGTCTGAATCTATCTACAGGTGAGGACGAGTCTGAGAATTGGGACCTGTATCATGAGACGATACAACACAGAAAGTATGAGTTAAGTATGTGGTATATACTGAGCATGCAAGGTAAGAAAAGAGGAAATTTTACAACATATATGAAATTCATAAATGATCATAAGAGTAGGACATCATGCTCATATCATAAATCATAATAACATATTATACAGCTTCAGGTTTTCAAAATATTCATAACATAAACATAGTCATAATCATAAGAGAAGAGTTTTACTTAACTTGACAAGAGCTAACACACATAATTATAACATGCATAAATCATGAGGAACAGTGAGAGATTCTCTTAACTGACATAGCCTATATGAGCACACATGAAGCCCAACTTGTTACCCTAGTCGGGAGGGTGTTCGTACCTTGCCAAGGGTAGAACCATGAAAGTGTGATATCACCATGAAAAGTTTGGTTAACCACGAGTCGTTCCCTCGCCCGTGGGGACCTTCAACCATCCTTTCACATAAGTATCCCCACGAGTCACCTGACGACTTGTGGGGTCTCTTCACGAGTCGCCCAATGACTCGTCCTATGCCTGCAACTCAGATTTTTAGTTTTTCCCTATTTCAACTCCTGGGTCCGATCTTTGAGTCGTCGGGGTATAACAATATCTCCCCCTTGGGAACAGTAGAGACTTCTTGAGGATGAACCCTCCTGAGTTCACAGGATCAAAGGTGGATGAGTATCCACATGAGTTTATTGAAGGAATCTTGAAGGTCACTCAGTTTATAGGGGTGACAAATGGGGAATGTGTTGAATTGGCCTCTTACAAGCTAAAAGAGGTCGCTCAAATTTGGTACAAGCAATGGTAGGAAAACAGGGCAGTGGGAGCGGGCCCTATTAGCTGGGATGAGTTTAATATGGCCTTTCTTGATAGGTTCTTCCCTCAGGAGATGAGGAAATTGAAAGCAGCTGAGTTTGTTAACCTCAAGCAAGAAAAATGATAATGCTGGAGTATTTGCTTGAGTTTACCCGATTGTCAAAATACGCCCCAGAGTTGGTGATGGATCAGAGGGCGCGAGTGAGCCTATTTGTTCATGGCGTGGCCGGTTATTTAGACAAGGATTGCAGGAATGCTATGCTCCACCAGGATATGTACTTTCCTCAAATAGTGTTGTAAGCCCAATAAATGGAGGCGGCTCATGCAAGGGAGAGGGAGCCAAAGAGGGGTCAGACAGATAGTCATGGGTTTTCACATCAAAGATCTGGTGGTGGCTACCATCCACAGTTTTAGCAAACGTCACTAGCCCCAGCACCATCATCATCTAATGTTCCACCAGGCCCAGGGGTGATCAGAGAAGAAGGGCTCAGGGTCGAGGGATTAGAGGGGCACCCAGTTAGAGTATACCTCTACAACCTACGGGAGGTGCGGCAAGAGTCACACCAGGGAGTGCCTGCTTGGCTCAGATGTCTTCCATGGGTGTGGTAGATCTGGGCACATGCGCCAAGCACGCCCATATGCTAGACAGGGTGATGATAGGTGTTGTGCACAGACTGCCAGGACAGCAACAGCTCCAGCCCATTCCGCTCCGTAGGGAGCATCGACTAGTGGAGGTGGCGGATAGATCCAAATCTGATTCTATGCCCTTGCCTCATTGCAAGAGCAGGAGGCTTCACCAGACGTGGTTCTAGTATGTTGCGTGTATTTCATATTGATGTTTATGCCTTGCTAGATTCGGCGGCCACATTGTCTTTCATGACTCCTTACATTGCTAGTAGCCTTGGAGTTAGTCCCGAGACCTTGACAGAACCGTTTTCAGTTTTGACTGCTTTTGGTGATTCAGTCATAGCTAGACGAGTATATAGAGGATTCCCGGTCACTGTGTTGCATAAGGTTACCTCCTCAAACCTTGTAGAGTTTGCCATGATTGACTTTGACATTATTCTTTGTATGGATTGGTTGTTTGCATGTTATGCTTCGATTAATTGTAGGACCCGTACAATGGAATTTCGTTTTCTGGGTGAGTCAGTTTTGGAGTGGAATGGTAGTACGGCGGTTCCAGCAGGTCGGTTTATTTCCTATCTTAAAGCTAGGAAGATGATCTCTAAAGGTTTTATGTACCAGCTAGTTAGGGTTAAGGATATGGGTCTGAGACCCCGACTATTCAGTCAGTTCCGATGGTGTGCAAATATTTGGAGGTGTTTCCCGAGGATTTGCCAGGTGTTCCTCCAGAAAGGGAAATTGATTTCAGTATTGATCTATTGCTAGATACGCATCCTATATTTATCCCTCCTTACAAGATGGATCACTCCGAGCTAAAAGAGTTAAAGGAACAGTTAAAGGACTTGTTGGATAAGGGTTTCATTAGACCAAGAAAATCTCCATGAGGTGCACCGATTCTCTTTGTTTGAAAGAAGGATGGGTCCTTTCAGATGTGTATTGAATATCGACAACTTATAAGGTCACCGTCAAGAACAGGTACCCCTTGCCCAGGTTGATGATTTATTTGACCAGCTCCAGGGTTCCAGGTGTTTCTCGAAGATAGATTTTAGGTCCAGATATCACCAGCTCAGAGTTTGGGAGTGTGACATTCCAAAGACAGCCATCAGAACTCGGTATGGCCACTATGAGTTTGTAGTTATGTCTTTTGGACTAACCAATTCTCCTACATCTTTTATGGACCTGATGAACAGGGTGTTGAAGCAATATTTAGATATGTTCGTGATCGTGTTCATCGATGACACTCCTATATACTCTCAGAGCGAGGAGGAGCATGCCACTCATTTGAGAATAGTGCTGCAAACCCTCGAGGATAGTCAGCTATATGCAATGTTTAGCAAGTGTGAAGTTTGGCTAAAGTCGGTAACATTTTTATGATATATGGTATCAAGCGAAGGCATAAGGGTAGATTCCCAGAAGATTGAGGCGGTGAAGAATTGGCCTAGACCAGTGAATCCTTCAGAAATTCAGAGTTTCTTGGGCCTAGCAGGGTACTACCGAAGGTTTGTTGACGGTTTCTCATATATTATGGCACCTTTGACTAAGTTGACTCAGAAAAATGTTAAGTTCCAATGGTCAGATTCTTGTGAGAAAAGCTTCCAAGAGTTGAAGGCCAAACTCACTTCAACACTAGTATTGACTTTACTCAAGGGTACTGATGGCTTTGTTATATATTGCGATGCTTTTAGAGTCGGACTGAGATGTGTGTTGATGCAGCATGGGAAGGTGATAGCATATGCCACACAAAAGCTGAAGGTTCACGAAAAGAATTATCCGATCCATGATCTTGAGTTGGCCGCGGTGGTGTTTGCCTTGAAAATATGGCGGCATTACTTGTATGGGGTCCACATGGATGTATTCATGGATCACAAGAGTTTTCAATATGTGTGCACCCAGAAAGATTTAAATCTTTGGCAAAGGAGGTGGTTGGAGTTACTATAGGACTACGACATGAGTTTCCTCTACCACTCGGGCAAGGAAAATGTGGTTGCAGATGCGCTTAGTAGGCTCTCAATGGACAGTGTTTCCCATGTGGATGAGGGGAAGAAGGAGTTGGTGAAAGATGTCCACCGACTTGCAAGATTGGGAGTTAGATTGACCGACTCGACCGATGGTGGTGTTGTTGTACATAATGGGTCCGAATCGTCCTTGGTGGTTGATGTTAAATCAAGGCAAGATGAGGACCCCAATTTGAGGAAGCTGAAGGAGGCAGTGTAGAGTCAAAGGTGGATTTTTCTCCTAAGGGGAAGATGGTGTGCTACGATACTGGGGTCGTCTATGTGTCCTAGATGTAGATGATTTGAGAGTTCGGTATTGCATGAGGCACATGGTACCAGATATTCTATTCATCCAAGAACAATAAAAATGTATCAGGACCTACGAGAAATCTATTGGTGTGATGGTATGAAGAAGGATATTATAGAGTTCGTAGAAAAATGTACAAACTGCCAACAATCAAAGGCCGGGAGGCGTACTTCAGGAAATCAGCATCCCCACTTGGAAGTGGGAAGAAATTAATGTGGATTTCGTTACAGGTTTACCTCGTACTCGCCGACACTACGACTCCATTTGGGTGGTGGTCGACAAATTAACAAAGGATGCGCACTTCCTATCGATAAAGACTACGGATTCAACGGATGATTACGCTAAGTTGTATATCCAACAGTTGGTTCAACTTCATGGAGTACCCTTTTCTATTATCTCAGACCGAAGTACTGAGTTTACCTCTCAATTCTGGCATTCTTTTCAAAAAGGACTTGGGACGCAAGTTAAGCTCAGTACAGCCTTCCATCCGCAGATAGACGGCCAGGCAGAGCGAACCATTCAGACCCTTGAGGATATGTTGAGGGCATGTGTTATGGATTTTAAAGGTATTTTGGATGATCATTTGCCCTTGATCGAGTTTTCTTATAATAACAATTATCACTCTAGCATCTAGATAGCACCGTTCAAGGCTCTTTACAGGCGAAGGTGTAGATCGCCCATCGGATGGTTTGAGGTTGGTGATGAAGCTATGGTAGGAGCAGATTTAGTTCATGAGGCGATGGTGAAGGTTCAGTTGATAAGAGACCGGTTGAAAACCTCTCAGAGTCATCAAAAATTGTATGCTGATGTGAGGAGAAGGTATTTGGAGTTTGATGTGGACGACTTGGTATTTCTAAAGGTATCACCCATGAAGGGAGTCATGCGGTTTGGGAAGAAAGAGAAACTCAGTCCCCGCTATATTGGCTGCTACCGGGTTGGGAGAAGAGTTGTCAAGGTGGCGTATAGGTTGGACTTACCCTTAGAGCTCTCTTCGGTTCATCTCGTCTTTCATGTGTCACTTTTGAAGAAGTGCTTGGGTGATCCAGCCTTGGTAGATTCGGTAGACAGCATTGGAGTGAAGGACAGCCTCAGTTATGAAGAAATTCTCATTGAAATCTTAGATCTTGAGGTTCAGAGGCTGAGGAACAAAGAAGGCGTTTTGGTTAAGGATTTATGGAGAAATCATCATGTTGAGGGAGCTACGTGGGAGGCCGAAGCAGACATGATGGCTAGATATCCACATTTGTTCTCTATCGGCTCGGTTCCGACTTGAGGTATTAGTTTTTCCCTATGAACCTATTTAGTTTTCATGTTTGGTTCATGTGTGCAAGTTTCTCTTATGTGTATGAATGTGTATGTAAAGTATGAGGTCAGTTTAGCTATATGATTTTATTCGGAGGTAGTCATTCCGTGAAATTCCGGTTAAAATAATCAGTATATGGTTATGATGAATTGTATGTTTCTGTTTTCTACTTGTTTCCTACATTCAAGGACGAATGTTTCCATGGGGGAGATATTGTATTACCCTAGAAGGCCTAAGAATAGGCCCAGGAGTTATATTTCAAAAGTGCAGAAAACTGGCAAAAATATCATAGGACGGAACACAGAAAGACTCGTGGTATCAGACCACGAGTCATCGTATGCTGTCATTGGTTAGAGAAGAGCTGGTGGAAGTGGAGACAACGGGAGGTATGACAACCCGTTGTGGGATACAACAAGCCATCCTTTGCAGCCGTGGTTAGGGTCAGGCTGGGTGACAGGGTAAACAACAAGAAACCCAATGACCCATTTGAAGAAGCCACGGGTCATGGGTTGTGGTTGTTGTTGGAGGTTGATACTTTCCCATGTAGGCGATGGGTTGAGATTACGACTCTTTGGAAGGAGCCACGAGTGAGGCTCGTGGTAAGGAAGTCATATTTGGCCAAGAAGTCGACGACGGTTGGTCCAATGACCCATTGTTTGAAGTAACAGCTCGTCCTGATGAGCCATGGGAAGGATTTGAGTTATGTTAGGAGGCAGTGGACCCAACGACTTGATACCACGAGTTGTGGTATGTTGGCACGACCCATTGGACCGGTTTATGGTCAGCTCGGAGCAGTTTTCAAGAAAATTTTAGTAAGGGCATTTTCAACTTTTCCGTGCTTTGAGACCCTAAAGTACGTGGTTTTGGATATTTTTCTGGGTGTTATAAGATGAGTTAAGTCCTTTACGCATGCCCATTCTCATGCAAGAACTTTAGAGAGATTTTTGGGAGATTCAAGGTCTTCTTCCTCAAGTTTCCACCAATTTCTTTATGGGTTTTCAAGGAACTTCAAATCAATCCATTCCCAGGTATATAGGGTTTTACAATGGGTAAAATTCTTCCCCACCCATGCCCAAATCTCAATTGAAATCATTAATCCTCCTATTCAAGTCTATGGGGTTTTACTCAAATGCGTGAAATTTTGATTTCTATTTATGGGTATGACTTAATTGAGTTGTAATTCTTGAATTATGAATGATGGGAAGGTTTAATTATTTTTCTCTTTAAAATCATGTTTCAAGGTTTTGGATTCAAAATGCCCATTTGATGAAAGTTCATGAAAGTTATGATTTATGATTACTACTCTATATTTTGAATTTATTGATGGCAGAAAAACATGAATTCAAGTTACCCATGTTAATGAGCATATTTTGAAAGAATTGAATATGATGAAGTATTGGGCAATTCCCACATGTTAAAGAATGATTTATGATTTATAAAGTGAATTACATGATTTATCGATTTATGATATTGGCCGATGAAAAAGGGCCTTGATTCTTGGCTAAGCATGTTTTAAAGGGGATCAACGATGATAAATGTTATATTTTAGACAATGAATCTTAATGCATGATGTTATTAATTTATGTATGAGCCTATATGCATGTTTTTGGGAGCCGTGTCTAGCACCGAGCAGCCCGACGTTCAAAGGACTACACCGATGTCTCATAACCACCCGTCGCTTTCTAAATGATATGATGTATTGAAAATGATCCCCTCAAATGTGAAATCAAGCCTTATGCATGACCTTTGCCTGGCAAGCTAGGGTCAGCTCTACCAACTTGAGCGCGACAGTGGGGCATCGTGAAATGCTCTACCATGATGGTGTCGGTTATGATGAGTTCTCCCATTGTTCTTCATGTCTTATGCATTGTTAATGTTATTGGATGAAGTTAATTTTTTATAAAGTTTACTTACGATTATGATAATGAATGATTTACGAATGATTTGAAAGTCTTGAGCCTTATGTTTTCTTACAAAGTTTATGATACAAGCATGATGTCCTTCTCCTATGTTTATTTATGAGTTTATTTTCCCTTTTAATGTCCATTTTACTTACCTTGCATACTAAGTACATTCCATGTACTAACTGCATAGTTCCTATGTTGTATCATTTCATGATACAGGTCCCAATTCTCAGGCTCATCCCTATCCTTAGTCCATCTCAACTCTCGCTCTCAGATTATTGGTGTGTCCTCATGTTTCGAGGTCGGTTTGACAGGCTTTTATGTTACCTTGTGTTTCTGTATTGGTCGGGTTAGTTGTAGATGTTGTCCCATCAACCCAACCTATATAGTAGAGGCTTTTAGAAAGTATGTAGTACTCAAGTTATGTGTATGTCTAGTACTTTCAGATGTTATGTTATGGTAACGTTTTCTCTATGTTTTATGCTATGTATTCCACTTATTAAATGAGATTAGTTGTATTCATGTGCCATGGGTCGGCTTGGGGCCTCTCGGGGTCCCTTGTACCGTGTCTATGATACAGGTGTACGTTCGGGTCGTGACACAGGTCTTTGCGGCTTGGCCTCATCCGACTTTGTCGATTCTCTCTTCATGTCGTCTCACATCTCCAATCCCCCAACACTCTTATATAGCATATCCCATATTCTTTCTAACCTTTTAACATATGCATACTTACACTTTAACCACCAACATAAAAGTACGTACATTATTTAATGAAATTTTTTTTGGGGTGTAACATTAATCTTCAGTTATAGAATTTCATGATCTAAATCATCGAGCTGAACTTAGATCATGGGTTTCGGAAAAGGTTAATTCTTTCAAAAAAAATTCTGAGTTCTTTATTCATAGAGACGATGAGATTCAACTTTATTTTTTCCTTGCATTCTTGCTCAATATTACAAGTTCCTGAACTAAGTGTACGAGGCCAAACTTCTTGTTCTCTTCACTTGAGTTTTCCTCAAATTTAGTTCTTTCAACTCAATTTCTAATTTCCTAAATATGCTCCACTTCATTATTGATTACTCCTTTAAGCTCCTTTACCTGAAATCCATTGATTTGCCAATCTTTTGAGAAGATAAGGAGCAAGCTCTAGAACTAGTGCCTTCTTCTTAGGACCCTCTAAGTGTAGTATGTCAATCATGTGTCTCTAGATAGGTTCATGGCTTCTTGAGTCATATCAGCCTCCACCACTAGATCAATTTGAATCTTATATATCCTTTGATCAACACCTACTTGCACATCATCTTCATCAAGAATTACTATTGTGGAACAGTAACTTCACTTTTTACTTGCATAGGACAGTGCCACCTCTACCACTCCTTGTAATTGTAGCCACCACATATGGTCCATCATTCCTCCCCTTAGTATTTTATATTGTATCCCTTGGTAAGTCAACCGAAGATCTGGTATTGAGAATCTTTTGGATTTGTCTCCTTTGGAACTCTAAGTTTTGGATAGATATGGTAAGACAAGAAAGTTAGAAATTCCATTGTGTAGTCATATTCATCATTTGTTTGAATATGTTCTTAATACGTTCCATCTCATTACTAAAAGATCATGAACCTTAAAAATGGTATGTGGGCGGAAAGTTTGGTTATTGGTAAGTAGGGAGACTTAGATTAGAGGAAGGACCCGATCCCCTATTGCTTTTTTTTTTGCTATTTCTCCAATTCTCTTGGCTATTGTTTTTGTGAGATTGTTAGTGATTCAACATTCATTGATTAGGTTACCTTCAATCACCTTGGTTAGGGCCTTATAAATTACCTCTCAACCTCTGTAGCTACCATATATTGAGCCTGTCCATTCTTCTATTGGTAGCATTGCGCATTATAAGTGTCATCTAGGTTCAACATGTTTGTGTAATACAATCCATCACCTCCTTGGTGTGGATTAACAATGGAAATTTGATTTCCTATATTACCTTGAAAATCATTCATAACATAAACTTGATTTGGAGCATAGTTATTTTGAAGTTGACATTTAGCAAAAACTTGCATGATAGAGGTCAATTTCTCACTTCTTTGATCTTGCAACTCTTTGTTCAAATTAACCATAAAAGTATTTCTATTCAGTATACGAACTCTTGAAACCTTAAGGAATTGGTTTTTGTAATCTTATCTAGAAACTCAGTTGTGGACAAAAAGGTCAAATCCATGAGAGATCACTAGCCGAATGGTTGACCATGGATTGGTTGGATGTATCAAGGCTTGTACAATGATTGGAGGAAAACCCTATCCGTTAGATTATTGTTAGGAAATTCTTTGATCATTGTTACGATCCATTTTTTTAACTCTTTAAAAATATTTCATAACTTGCCTTATTTGTGAAAAACATAGAGTGAGGTATCGGGGTTTTATGACACATTTGTACTTCTACTCATAGAGTTTTTCTTTCCTTAAGTTCTAATTTAAGTCAATACTAATGCTATTTCGCTATATTTTAGGATTCCCAATGAGTTGGAGGAAAGAGGCACCATTCTCAAAATATTTTCCAGAAAAAGAAACAGACATACCATAAATCAAAAGTGCAAACCGTGCTTTTAGAGTGGTTCAATCCAGTGAGTTGAAAAAAAATTTGTCAGTAAAGTACGAATCTAGATAAGATCCACATATTAAATTTGCGAATCGAAAATGGTACTGCAGACCATAGATTGATAACATTGTCAACTTTGAGAAGTGTCACGACGTTAGTCTATACCCTAGATGAGACACGGTACTTGGAGTCACAAGTAATCCCAAGTCAATCCATGGTCTATCATAACACTGGTAATCTGAGTAAAAACATAGTGGAAGATTTAAAATAATAAGATAAAATATTTAAGAAGAAGAAATAAGTCATAAAGTTTTATACAACTAAAAATAAACTAAAAATATGATTCTCTGACTATGTCTGAAAGCCATCTATCTGATGAGTTGCTGCGACAAGCCCCCAGCTAACTCTAAGTCTAACTGAAAGAAATATAGCTGAAAAGAAATAATACTAGTCCTCGAAAGATGAGGACTCACCACTGGTACAGCTGATATCACTTGCAGAAAATCTACTAACGACATTGAGTTTGAGAACCTCAACTGTATCATAAAATGATACAACATAAAAGGTATGCGTCAGTACTTTGAATGTACTGAGTAAGTGGGAGAAAACATAATACAAAGAATAAATAACTAACTGTAATGACATTCAATGACCAACTAAAAATACTGAAATTGTATGAACTGAAATATAACTAAAATGGTCAAATAACCCTGTCTGATGGTCAAAGACATGCCCTGAATATGAGATACTGATCTGAACTAACTGTAGTGAATTGATTTGAATTGAGTAAACTGAAATTGTCCTAAGCTAAGCTAAATTGAGATTGTACTGACTAGTGGGAAGGACTATAACATATATATAACCACGTGAGTTGGACGTGGAGTTTGATGTACACACCCTATCGCTAAGACCCAATATATCTTGCCAGGGTATAAAGGCATGGACTGTGAGATCGTTGTCTGGGGCCATAAGGCTAATAAAATAACATATGGTGGCAACATAGTTCTGGGAACCTGAGTACGCTGGAACCCCGGCCCTCTCGGTGCTAAGTCCTGCTCCCTCTGAATAGTCCTAACATGACTACTACTGCCAAGATGATAGCTCAAAGTTGGGGCCCAAGACTAAGTAAGGGATACTTATTTGGAAGTACCTTGAGAGTATTATTAGACCAGATTTGGAAACTGGTGTTCTAAGACTGGTCAGAGCTACTTATCTGGAAGCGTCGAAACCATCTAAAGAACAAGCTGACGCTGAAGCTGGTGGTTCTAAGACTGGTCAGAGCTGCTTATCTGGAAGTGTCGCAATCGTCAGAACCACTAAAATCTGATAACTAATATTTGAGTCTAATAACTGATAAATGGGAGGCACCACTGACACCTCAGGAAACCACTATAATCAAACTGATCAGCTGACATTTCTCTAAAACTCTAAGTGTTCTGAGTGTTGACTGAGACTCTGAAACTAAATATATAAAGATATTAATTTCTATTCTAGTATCTATGCTAATCATTCGTAACTCGAGTAACATCTACCATATCAACATAACCTTTCTGGTTGAGCCTAAATCATGCAAGTTTTACCCGAATTTATGATCAAGATGAAAGACTAAGAAAGCAAACTGAATCAATAGAATTAGAGCATGAATTTCAGTTAGAAAATACTCTTGTAAACTAAATAAAATAATAGAATTTAAGGAATTTCTTAATAACTAAAAATATTATCATACGCATGTAAGAATTCTAGTCATGGTAGTTTAACACTATTGAGGAAGTGGAGAAATTTTACAGTCAAAGAAAATTCCTAAATCATGATCTCTAAAAGTACTATAAAGATAGGGTTTGCTGAAATCTTTGGGACACAAGGGTGAAAGTATACCCTTGTTGAAGTCCCACATAACTACTTGAAGGATCTCTCTAAAGATCTTGAAGTTGTTGTACCTTGGAGAGCAACCCTAGTTCCTGAGCCTTGACAGAAAAGAGTCTGGAGTTCCTAAGTCTACTTATGATCTATTTCTGAGTTAATTAGGAAAGACTGAGAGGTTAGACTAGGAAAACCCCCTTTAATTTGTCCCCTAGGAGTCCCAGAAAAACGTCATTTAAGAGTTAAAAGCACATGGTTTTACCAAATACCCCTGGACTGTCAATTTGGAAAATTTCCTAAGAGAACCAATGACCAATCCAACGGGTCGTTGTTTGAAAGAATGGGTCATTGGTCCAGTCGTTGCTGCTCCCCTTGCCTTCGAACCACTCTCTGGAACTCATTCAACGACCCAAACAATGGCTAGTTGGATCAACCAATGGACAATTGAACCCCCTCGTTGGTTCTGGACTGATTTTGGACCATTTCTCAAAAGTTGGATTCCACGGGCAGAAACAATGGGTCGTCCTTTCAATCAACAACCCGTACTGTGGTCCGTCCAAATTTTGGTGTTGTTTCATAAGACTAGTCACAACTTTTTCTCCAAACTATGATTGACGCAAGGTCGGATGCATTGGAAAAAAAATTGAAAGGGCTTCAATTTGGTATACTAAATCACCTAAAAACACTTTGTAAGATGGGAGCTATGATCATTTGATGTTTACCCTTGTAAGAACTTATACGAAAACTCAATGGGTAAGAAAGCTCTCAACTCAACTTTGTACTAGAGGTTCCTTATGATCATAATTTGCATCCATTGTACTTGTCATCCTTGGGAATTGATCTTAACACCTTGTCTCCATAATTTTACCAGGCTCTAGTCTATCCATGTATCTAGAATGGCTCTAAACTTAGCCAAAAATTTTCAACACACTGGTAGAACCAATGACCCAATCCAACAGGCCCTAGTACCATACAACAGACCGTTGGTTTTTCCCATTCTTCAATCAAAATTCTCTTAATATATTCAAGTGATTATAAGGAATGACCCATTCAACCAGGAAATGGTCTGTACAATCCCCTCATGGGTTCTGGGAAAATTTCTTACAGTTCTCTGGACACCACACAACGAGCAACTCCAATGACCCATTCGACCTTACAACGAACCGTACTGAGGTTTGTTGTTTGGTTTTGGTATTGTGTTCCATTCATTTTCTATTGTAAGCCTTGGTTCTGGTCTAAGGAACTTTTGGGGTGTTACAAGAAGCAATCCAATGAAAGGCAGATACAAACCATAAATTCAATATGCGATCCATAACTTGATGCACGACATCCAATAGAACAAAGTGAAAATCCAAAATATGGTGGAAAGCATGGACCATAAATTCAAGATATGGTCCATAACAGCGAACTGGGACTATAGAATTTAAATTAAATTAGGGTTTTGGTCTCAGTGTAAATAGTCTTTTTTAATCATTTTTCTCGAGAGTCAGAACTTTACAGTAAAGAATAGACTAGCCAGAGAGTACACATTGTATTTTAAAGTTAGTTTGATGATCTATTTCATGCTTTGAATTTCTCTCTCTTCAACAGATTTGTAGGTTGATCATGCTTAATTTAATGATTTCTTATTCTTCATCTCTACTCATGAGCAACTAAATTCTTATCTGGCATTGTGACCCCTACTAATCTTAATTAGGATGAATTGATAATGGGATTTTAATTTTGTAATTGATCTTTGATTTGTTTGTTATAATTAGTGATTGCAAACATTGATTCATGTCAAATTCCCCCAATTGTGCTTGAAAGAGCCAATTAGGATTTGGGTAGCATCAATCAATATTAACTCAAGGAATAACCTTGTCTTAATAGATTCACTAAGAGATTTGATGAATCTAATTGATAAATTATGATTTTGCCCAAGCGCACACAAGCGCACATGGTCTTCAAGTAATATCGGACTGGAAGCCTCGATTATCGTACCTACAGAGACTTGTCAGTTCAATTGTTATAAGGTTATTACTTTATTTTTATATTCTAATAAACAGTTGAAATAATGAATGGTTTCAGAAATTAAACTAAAAAATTCTTTAAAAGTAAAATTAACTAAATCGGTTTCAAGCTTGGTTTTACTTCGATGATGATAAAATCTATATAAATGGCACTTGTTTAGTTTTAGGATGAGTTTTCAAGACGTGATTACACTATAACGATTCTTCTTATGGTTGCTGGTTTCAAGTTACTATCCCACTCCTTGCCACTATCCCTAGCATCCAAGAACTATTTCATGAATCCTAATGCCTATATTCCTTTGGTCACTGGAGAAACATGAAATGATGATTATGCCTACTTTTATTTCAACTAAACAGGATTAAATGGTATATCCCTATCCTCAACAACAACTTCTATCCTCTCACCAATGGTTCAAGGGTCTTTGAATTTATATTCTGTATTTACCTTTAACCCTTTCGATTCCTTTTCCCAACTTCAATCGAAAGCCAACAGGTTTACTTACAAGGTGATCAGTCTCCTAAATAAGCAATTAAAACAAGTAAATACAAATAACCATTGAAGAATAATCAAATCTAGATTAAATCAGTCTTTCAAACAATCAACCATCCACCATGTCAAAAACCCCTGAGTATGAGTTTATTCACTCATCATTTGAAATAAAATAGTAAAGAAGAGAAGAAACCTAGTTTAGAACTTTGTCTTCATTCCAAATGGCTTACAAGCCTCCACAAATGAAATACGCAATGTAAAAATAATCCAAAGATTATTAACAAAGAACCTAGAGGATGTATTTATAGTTGAGCCCTCAAACGACGCTTCTTACCTCCAACACTTAGCTTTAGAATCAACAATTTTAGCCCGAAATAGGTATGGCGTGCCGCCCTCATCATCTCACCATAGAGTTAGTCAAATTTCCAGCAATTTCAGCTCTAGGATAGGCCTTGTGCTCTTCCCTCACCATCTCACCAAGGAATTAACCAATTTTCTACACTTTTAACACCTCTAGCGTACCACTCTCACTAGCACCTGAGTGTTAGTCAAATTCTTGAACATTAGGACCCTTCTGGCGTGCGACTTCCTCTATCTCATCAGAATTTTGTGAATTTTCTCTAAGTCTGAAGAAGCTCTGGGACTCCACGGCCACCATCTCTCCAAGGTATTGAATGAACATTCTCTAAAGTTATGGACTTGGCATGAGGCGCCATCCATAGCCCCAAAAATGATGAAATTATCTCATGAAGTTGAGGGCTGGGCTAGCCATAGCCCCCAAAACCTTCTTCTCAGCTTCTCAAACGTTCAACCTTAGTTCATTTTGGGTCTTTTTTTCTTGATTTCCTGCTCAAAACACCTCAAGTCGTTTGTTAGAATACAAAACACACAAACATATGAATTTATGCATTTCATGAGGATTATGAACACAAAACAAGGTAAAAGATAGGCAAAAACAAGAAAATGAGCATAGAAATTTTCCTAACATCAAATTACAATTTGTTTTGATTTGAATTCTCATCAATTTGAAATAATTGATTGAGATAAATAGTGCTTGGTTTTTGAAGAACACCAAGTGATTGATTAAGTGATTGTTTGCATATTTACAAAGATCCTACTATTAATGAACCTAACTGAGTGATCCAGGGGGTTCAATAATATATGTGTCACGAACCGAACATAGGCCCGGATCGAGACACGGGACAAGGAGCCCCGAGAGACTCGAAGTAGACCCATGGAATGAACATACATCTATCTCAATCCAATAAAGACGAAGACTTAACATAACAACATAATATAAGTGTAATAATAACATAACATTGGCACCAGAATTCACTTCATACACGACAAGTTGATTACTACATATAGTCTGAAAGCCTCTAACATATCTAATGGGTTGATGGGCCAACACCCCGACTACCTCGATAAGTCTAAAAAACTAAAAATACAAAGATAAATACTAACGAATGATCCTCGGGAGATGAGGAGTCACCACTGAAGCTGGATGCTAACTTTGAAAGCTGACTAATGACGGGGTTGAGTCTGGAGAGCGGAGGTTGTATCATAAAATAATACAACATAGAGTATGCGGTCAGTACGTGGAATGTACCAAGTATGCAAGGTAAGAAAAATGGACATTTTAAATACATAAAAGTTCATAAGAGTAGGACAACATGATCATAACATAAATACCATAATGCAACATAAGGCTCAAGGTTTTCAAAACATTCATAAATCATTTATAATCATACTCACGAGAGAAAAGCTTTATTAAATATGACTTGATCCAAAGTATATAATCATAATCATACATAAATTATGAGGAACAGTGGGAGATCCTTGCAACTTACATACTCCATATGGGAACATATGGAGCTCGACCTATAAACCCCTAGTCAGGAGGGCGTTCATATCTTGCCAAAGGTAGAACAATGAAAAAGGTGTGATATCACAACAGAGGGCCCATTTTGTGAAAAAGGGACAGTAACATAGAGGTCTCATCATGGCTACGTTGGCGCGTAGTTCTGAGACTTGAGGTATGCTTGGATCCTGGGTCTACTCGGTGTTAAATAGTACTCCCAAAACATATATAGTGCTCATAGGATAATATACATGAGATTCATAGGCTAGTTAAAATCATGCTAATCATAACCATTCTTTAAATACATGAACTAGCCATGAAAGTAAGGCCCGTGAGTCGGTCATAATCATAAATCATAAATCATGAGGTTTATGCATACTTGTAAAGCATGTATACACTTGATATTCATAAATTCATGATGAGAATTTGAGAGATATCATATCATGAGTCATAAATCATAATGGTTTAATGAACATCAACATCAAAGTAGAATCATAACTTGATTTATCATGAAACATACATGATTGGGCATAGTTTTGTAGAAAAGTTAAATCTAAATAGTCATAAATTTGTCCATGATTCGTAAAATATTAATTGATACATGAAGGAGATTAACCCATAGATAGATAAAAAGGCTTTCACAAGAATTAGGATAAAACCCCATAAAATTATCAATAAAATTTCATGAATTAGAGAGAGATTGGGCATGGTGTGAATAAATTCACCCAGTCATAACCCTACATATATGAGAGAATTGGATTCTACAACTCCCTTAATTGCCCAATGAAGAATTGAAGAAAAACTTGAAGGAACTATGCTTGATCATTTCTCTTGGCTTCTATCTTTGGATGCATGAATAGGGATTTCCTAGAATGAACTTTCCCCTCTTAATACTCACTATTCATAGATTAAAACGACATAGTTTAGGCCTTAGGATCATAGGAATTACGGATAAGCCCTTACTAAATTCGTAGAAAATAACTGACTGGCAGTCCCCACGAGGGACTGGACGAGTTGTTACCAGGGGAATAAAGTCGTCATCTGCTGTCGTGAAGTCCACCACCACTTTTCCTCGAGGGGTCCCGACGAGGGACCTAATGGCTCGTTACAGTCGTGGTCACCACTCGTTACCTCCACTGCCAAAATTCAAGTCATTCACCAAATGCTGACTATGACTCACCTAACGAATCGTGGTGTCTAACCACAACTCGTAGTGTCTAACCATAGGGGACGCTGCCAACTCAACCTTCACCTTTCATTAGCTCATGACCACGACTGACTCAACGAGTCGTGGCTTCTGACCACGACTTGTGGTCATGTCCGTGGGGACTCCAAACTCAAAATTTCCAACTTAAGCCATGCACCTTAGCATGAATCACTTCACGACTCCCTACGAGTCACAAGACGACTCGTTCTGTCACCTAGTGTAGAAAATCCTATTTTCTCAGTTTCAACTCCCGGTTCTAATTGTTGGGCTTTCAGGGTATAAAAATATCTCCCCCTTGGGAACATTCATCCTTGAATGTTGAAAATCATATAGAAAATCAGAGAAACACAATCATCATATTCAAATACTAATCATATAAGCTGAAACTGACGGAATGACTAACTCCGATTTAAACTACATAATTGAATTTAATTCCCGAACCACACATGCATCCATTTACGTGAAAGAAACTGAGGTACATGAGTTGAACATGAAATTGAATAGAATTTTAAGGCAAAAAAACTGATACCTCAAGTTTGAACTGAACCGGTAGGGAATAAATATGGGTATCTAGCCATCGTATCTGCTTCGCTTCCCACATAGCTCCCTCAACATGATGATTCCTTTATAAAACTTTAAAAGAAGATACTTCTTTATTCCTTAGACTTCGAACCTGACGATACAGTATTTCCATCAGAACTCTTCATAACTAAAGTTGTCCTTCGCACTGACACTGTCCATCGGAATAACTAATGTTGGATCACCCAAGCACTTCTTTAGGAGCGATACATAGAAAACTACATGGACTGAAGCTAATTATGAGGGCAACTCCAATTCATATGCTACCTTGCCAACCCATTTCACAATCCGGTATGGGCCCACATAACGGGGATTGAGTTTCCCTTTCTTTTTGAATCTCATCACTCCCTTAATGGGAGACACCTTCAGGAACACCCAATCATCAACTTCGAACTTAAGTTCTCTTCTTCTCACATCCACATAATACTTTTGGTGACTTTGATCTATTTTCAATCTGTCCCATATAAGTTGAACTTTCTCCATGGCCTCATGGACTGAATCTGGTGGTGTCATCGCAGCTTCACCGATTTCAAACCAACCAATCGACGATCTACATTTTCGCCCATAGAGAGCCTCAAACGGAGTCATCTGGATGCTGGAATGGTAGTTGTTGTTATATGCACACTCAATAAGAGGAAAATTATCATCCTAACTACCCTTGAAGTCAATCACACACGCTCTCAACATCTCCTCGAGAGTCTGAATAGTCCTTTCTGCCTGACCATCAGTTTGCAGATGAAATGTTGTACTGAGCTTGACCTGAGTACCAAGTCCTTTTTGAAACGACTCCAAAACTTAGAGGTAAACTGAGTACCTCTGTCTGATATGATTGACAAGGGTACTCCATGCAAATGAACTAGATCTCTAATTTATAATTTGGCATAATCCTCTGCTGAATTAGTGATTTTGACCGATAGAAAATGAGCTTCGTTGGTCAGCCTATCCACGACCACCTAAATGGAGTCATACTGCCGATGAGTATGAGGGAACCCTGTTATGAAGTCCATATTGATTTCATCCCACTTCCAAGTAGGAATACTGATATCCTGAAGCACACCTCCTGGTCTGTGGTGCTCAACCTTCACTTGCTGATAGTTTGGACACTTAGCTACAAATTTTGCAATGTCCTTCTACATGCCATTCCACCAATAGAATTTTCGTATGTCATGGTACATCTTGGTGGCAGTTGGATGTATCAAATATCTAGAACCATGAGCCTAATGCAACATCCAATTTCTCAAATCATCAACATCCAAGACACATAAGCGACCCTGATATTGAAGAACACCATCTCCCTCTTTGGAGAATACCTCTACCTTCTGATTATGAATGGCTTCCTTTAACTTTACAAAAATAGGGTCCTCGTCTTGTCTAGCTTTTACATCCATCACGAAGGACGATTCTAATTCATTCTAAACTATAGTATTGCCATCGGTCAGCTCAACCAAATGAACTCCCAACCTTGCAAGTCGATGTACATCCTTCACTAGCTCCTTACTCCCCTCATCCACATGGGACACACTCTCCATGGAGAGTCTACTAAGTGCGTCTGCTACTATAGTAGCCTTGCTCGAGTGGTAAAGGACGCTCATGTCATAATCCTTGAATAGTTGCAACCACTTCCTTTAGCGTAGCCTTAGATACTTCTATGTAAACACATATTGTAGGCTCTTGTGGTCCTTAAACACATCTACATGGACCCCATACAAACAGTGTCTCCAAATCTTTAATGCAAATACCATCGCTGCCAATTCAAGATCATGGGTCGGGTAATTCTTTTCATGAACCTGTAGCTGTCGGGAAGCGTATGCTATGAATTTACCATACTACATGAATACACAACCAAGGCCTATTCTAGAAGCATCTATATACACCACAAACCCATTGGTACCCTCAGGGTAGGGTTAACACCGGGGCTAAGGTAAGTCGAGTCTTCAACTCCTGAAAGATCCTTTCACAAGCATCTGGCATTGGAATTTCACTTTCTTTTAGGTCAATTTTGTCAATGGCGCTGCAATAGATGAAAAACGCTCAACAAACCTCCAATAGTATCCAACAAAACCCAAGAAGCTCCTGAAATTTTGAGATTCCACCTGAACACCCTTACTAGACAACACATGGCCCAAAAATGTAACTGAGTTCAACCAAAACTCACACTTTCTGAATTTGGCATATAGTTGGCGATCCTTGAGAGTCTGTAGTACCACCCTCAAATAAGTGGCATGCTCCTCCTTGCTCCGAAAGCATATCAGGATGTCACTAATAAACATGATAATGAACTTATCCAAGTATGGCTTGAACACCTTGTTCATCAAGTCCATAAAAGTTGTAGGAGCATTCGTTAGTCCAAAAGACATAACTAAAAACTCATAATGACCTTACCACATTCTGAAGGCTATTTTTGGGATGTCACTCTCCTGAACTCTGAGCTGATGGTACCAAGATATGAGATCTATCTTTGAAAAGCACTTAGCACACTGAAGCTGGTCCAACAAATCATCAATCCTGGGAAGAGGATACATGTTCATGATGGTGACCTTGTTCAATTGTCGATAACCAATACACATACAAAGATAACCATCTTTCTTTCGGACAAAGAGAACTGGTGTACCCCTGGGGATTTGCTTGGTCTGATGAACCCCTTATCTAAAAGGTCTTTCAACTACTCTTTTAACTCCTTAAACTCAGATGGAGCCATTTTGTAAGGAGGAATATATATAGGTTGCATATCGGGAAGAAGGTCAATACCAAAATCAATCTCCCGCTCGGGAGGGATTCCCGATAGATCCTCTGGGAATACTTCTAAGGAATAACATGCAAATAGCCAATCCATGCCGAGGATAACATCAAAATTGGTCATGGCTAACTCTACTAAATCTGCTGAGGTGACTTTCTTATGGACTATGATCGGGCAACTTCTAAACACCCGTCTAGCTACAACTGAATCACCTACCAGAGTAGAGACTGAGAAGGGTTCTAACAAGATTTTGGGACTGACTCTGAAACTACTAGCCACATAAGGTGTCACAAAAGACAAGGTAGCCCCTGCATCTAACAAAAGCATATACATCAAGGTGAAAAACTCATAACATACCAGTGACTACGTCCGGGGAGACCTCCTGCTCCTGGTAGGATGATAGGGCATAAAATTTGTTTTGGCACTATCCGCCACCTATGCTAATAGAAGCCCCTTGCTGAGTGGGGCATGCTGGTGGAGCTACTGAACTAGAGGCTAGAGTATGGGCTACACCATCGCCTTATCTGGATGAAGGGAAATTGCTGAGCCTATTTTTGGGTTTGCCAGGACCTGAAACAAGCGTCTGACCTAACTAAACACCTCCCTGGCTAGTTCTTGCCATAGTTCACACTGGCTAGGAAAGTGTGTCTCCTAAAATGATCCCTCGGCTCCTCGAGCTTATTGCTCTACTCCTCTAATCACACTTGGGTCGGGACGGAACACTAGCTGATTATAGTGCTAGGGCTAAAGACATCAGGTGGGACTGCTAAAGATGCCCACTAGTCTTTGGCTGGGAGAATTCGATGCTATCAGTCTTGGCCCTCTAGGCCTCCCTCTCCTGTTCACTCATCTGTTCTGCCTCCATCTGTTGTGCATATAAGACAATCCTAGGAAAGTCAATATCCTGGAGAAGTATCGCGGTCTGGCAATCCTTGACCAAGGAGTCCGCTAACCCGTGTATGAACCTACTCACACGGGCTCCCTAATCCGCCACTAACTCGAGTGCATTCCTGGACAGACGTGTGAAATCCAAGGCATACTCCTGAACTGTCACCTTTCCCTACATAAGATTCACAAACTCAGCCACTTTTAGCTACCTCATTGTTGTGCCTGCAAGTGTACGGGTCGTACAAGTAATATAGTGGCCCTTTTTAAGAGCGGAATGTCGAACCCATAGGGACTGGACCAATTCAGCTAACTATCGAGTTCAAGTGTGATATTAAATGCCGCAAGTGTTAATTATAGATTTTTTCGATAGATTTAATTAAGTCTAGGGACGGTCAACGAAATACTCTGAATTAATTTAAGGAGCAATTAGAATTAAAGCCAGATAATCTTGCGATACTATGATTTTCAATGGTTTAAGTATGAAACTATCAATTGTCATCTCACATAATTGGAATTGCATGTTCATGGTCTTTCAAACCTCTAAAAATGACAAACTAGCCTCACTACTACATTGTTGAGCGAGGATGTTATTTCTAGTTCGTGGGCAATTCACTATTTGGATGTGGTTTATGGGGTTTACACTCTTGATTAGGGACTTTCATACCTCTAATCATTTAACTCAACTTATCCTCACAACTACTTCTTCGAGTGGTGATGTCATAATTCTAAGTTGGTGTCTAGCTCATCCCATTTTATCAACCAAGCAAGGTGTTAGGTATATTTCTATCCTAACACAAATCATATCGTGAGATACAATCTTGCTCCCTACATTCCTTGTTCTTGCCTAAGTTATATTTCTCAAGCATGTACCTAAGCTTAACCCACTTGTTTTCATGGTGATCAGTCATAAAAACATCCATAATTCAGAATGCAAGACAAAACAACAATTAATAACTTAAAACCAAAACAAAATCACAAAATCAAAATCATATCTTGTGGCTTCAACCCTAGAGGGAGGTTTCTAGTCACTCATGTTCACATAATTACAAGAAAACATAATTAAAGTAACCTACTTACAAGAATTGATAGAAGAGAAGATGAAATTGACGAACCCTAGGTGAGTTCTCCCACTTCTCCCTCACTCCTTGGTAGTTTTTCAAAAATAAATCGTGACCCCTCTCTTTTTAGGAGCTAAGGGACCTATTTATAGTAAATGAGAATTGTACAAAATTACGCCTGTCGTGGAATGGCTCCGTGTCACAGAGTGTATCACGAAGCACTGCCTCCGTGACGTGGAGTGTATCACGGAGCACTGCCTCCGTGACACAGAGTGTATCGCGGAGCACTGCCTCCGTGACACGGAGGTATCGCGGAAGCCCTCTGGAAATCGCCCAATTTATTCCAACTTTGGTGTTTCGCTCCCGATATCATTCCTCCACTTCACCAAATCATAGATTGGGTCCTCCAATGCATTATTTCCTTCAAAAACAAAGACTAATCATGTTGGTTAATATTTCTTCTCATTTATATAAAAAGGAATGAAAATGAACATAATTAAATACATAAACAAGGAAAAACTAAGTTATAAAGTATCACTTGGGCATGTAATTATGCCCAAGATCACAACCCCACACTTAAAGTCTTGTTCGTTCTCGAACAAACCTTTTACATCTCATGCACATGAAGACTCACACATAGCTAATTTAGCAAGACAATTAAAGCTACGACTACAATGACTGTTTAAGATAGAAAGCTAATAACAGAGCACGCACGATTTAATCATTGAAATGAAATACAACTATGTTAAGACTTCCTAACCTCAACAATTGACTCTCAATCTAAGCAACTCATGCAAATCAACTGATCAAGAAATCCAACATGAATGTTATCCTTCATTAAACATGTGCCCTCACAACAAGAGAGTTACCCATTTTAACTCATGAATTTTCAAAAAACACACCATGTATGGGTATATGAATAAAAATTATGCTCGCTCTCACAAAGAATTCACATGCATCATATAGTGACCCATAAGCTTGCCCTTAGTGTTTTACTCCACTAATTTAAGGATGTATGAACGTAAGATCAAGTAGGACTTAATTGGTTGTAATATAAGTTAAGGGATGGGTAGGTACTATTCTGGCCAGTCATAGTGACTATCTTCCCCAAGCGCTTTTAATACATCACGCACTCATTACGAACTTCCATTCTCTTACTTCACCTTTATCTTTTTTCAGCTTTCCTTTTCCTCTTTTGTTTCCCCATTTCTTTAGGCACTCTTAGCTTATTAGTAAGGAGTTCTATAAGTAACTTTTTCATTAATTTGTTCTCTTACTCCGTACCAATATTTCAGCCTTTTCATACAAGTGCACCTCTGCCCTTTTCTCAACTCCCACAACTATTCTTTTTCCTTCTTTTTCACGATTCTCACTCCTTTACTCTTTCGGAATTTTCACTTAAGCGCTTAGGAGTTTTGGATCAAATTCAAGGTTAATGAAAGAAAAGGATTAAGCTTATGTTGCAGCTATCAAAGAATAGGCTTAAGGCTTAATGGGGTTAACTAGGATTAAATATTCAAGGTAGGTAAAGTGAGGGATAACATTTAGGTTCATGCAAAGAAATGCCTAAATTATCTCCTACAATTCACATCCTTTATTTCGTTTTATATACACACCAGGAAAGTTATAGACATTCCACAATAGCACGGAATATTCGAAAAACTTACACTCACAACACATGCTGAATTCAAGACACATTTCGCAGACTCTTAACTCAGCTAATCACAAGAATCCAAAATTAAGCTTCAATCACATTAAGTCAAATCCAAGAGCCTAAGTGTTTCACACAAAGTTATACACTTCTTACATGCTTCAACACTAACCACACTTGTATCTTACAATCATGTATAGCACAGAACAAGAACATCAAGCTATCAATTAGATACGGGTTCAAAAACCAAACCTATTGACTAATTTTTCCTCAAGACGGTCGTCATCCATCCATCGTCGGAAATAGTCTCTAACTATGACTAAAAACACTATATACAGACAAAGAACAAGAAAAAAAATTTTATTCTTCGGTTCAATGAACCCCCGTCGGAAAAGAACCGAAAAGAAAAACCAACGGGTGATGAAGTCATGCTTGACTCACAAAAAAAAAATTCAAATATTTCTCACAAGCATTACATTCACCAAAAATCGTTAAGCACAACAATTTTGAAATTTTCCTCACCCCACACTTAAATCAAGCTATGTCCTCATAGCATCAAATTAACATTTAAAGAGGGTGAGAAATACTCCCCGAGGCCTCTAGGCCTAGCTAAGAGCATGCTTTTCTTCAACTTTGCACAAGTGGGTGTTCGACACCACACTTTTTCTCTTCCATGCTTGTTAGCTTCCTCCTCCACGGGTACTTAGACTTCCCCTCCATCTATGCTTAACTTCCCATAGAAACAACACAAGATGAAAAATAAATAAAATCAACACAAATGCAAGAAATTAAAATGGTACCCATGGTACCCTTTGGTTGCCTCCCAAGCAGCGCCTAATTTTACGTCGCGACACGACGTATCAAGTTTCACCACTTTTTCCTCCTCCTTGAGGGTATGAATCTCACCCCTAATTTATTCTCTAATTCTTTCTTATGCTCTAGGGGTGGTGGTGAAAAAATGAAATGACCAAGCAGTAGATGTCACCTTTTGCACTTATTGGCCCTTACATAAGCGAAGTCATTTTTTCTCTCCGAGTCAGAAAATTTTAGAATATACGGGGCTTGGTCCTCCTCTAGACATTTCTCTATAAGCTTGGAAGATTCTATTTCTAGGTTGTCAACCAAACTCAATGTTGAGAAATGCTGCGAGTGGGGTACAATACACCTCAACTATGAAACTGCATTGTGCTTGACTTCCATAGTGGTGTACACCTTCTCCACATCAACATCTATCTCTCCATAAATGTCAAATGGGTGGTACTCTAACTCTTCTTTCATAATTTGATTGGCCATATGTGTGAAACCATCACGGGGACTCTCAAGAGCTTCTAATTGTTGGGCTTCTTCCGAGAACTCACCCTTTTCTTCTTCTTGTGGTTCCTCTTGAGTATTACATAAGACCTTTACTTGCAAATTACCTCAAGCTTCAGCCTCAACCATCATCTCCGTGATTTTGGCACTCATCATTTCTAGGGCCTCTCCATTTTTCTCTTGCAGAATTCTCAATGCTTCCATCTCCTCCATCATTACTTCTGTTTGCTCAAGGACTTGTTTTATCTCCGAGCTTGGCGTTCCAAGTCCTCATTTTCATCATTCCTATATTCATCAAAAACAACAGAAGGATCATAGTAGGAGCTTGGGAAGGGGAGTATGCATTTGGATAGCCATCCCAATGGCCATACCACCACATATATTACAAGAGTATGCATTTGGGTAACCATCCCAATGGCCATTTTGACAACCACATATATTACAAGTATTACAATATTTCCATAAGTGAGGTCCTCCGCAATTCAGACAAGACTCATCAAAGTAAGAGTATCCACCATTTAACCTATTTATATTCCATGATGTCATGTTAAGAAGGGTATTCGATTAAAAATTAACAATAAAATAAATATAAAACTAATAAAGAAAAAAATTTTCAACACTTAAGGAAATTTAAAAATCACACAAAAACAAACAAATTCACTGAACTTCACCGAGTCCAAGGCAATGACGCCAAAAACATGTTGTGCCCGCAAGTGTACGAGTCATACAAGTAATATAGTGGCCCTTTTTAAGAGCCGGATGTTGAACCCACAGGGACTGGACCAATTCAGCTAACCATCGAGATCAAGTGTGATATTGAATGCCGCAAGTGTTAATTATAGATTTTTTCGATAGAGTTAATTAAGTCAAGGGACGGTCAATGAAATACTCTGAATTAATTTAAGGAGCAACTAGAATTAAAGCCAGATAATCTTGCGATACTACAATTTGCAATGGTTTAAGTATGAAACTATCAATTGTCGTCTCACATAATTGGAATTGCATGTTCATGGTCTTTCGAACCTCCAAACACGACAAACTAGCCTCACTACTACATTGTTGAGCGAGGATGCTATTTCTAGTTCGTGGGCAATTCACTACGTGGATGTGGTTTATGGGGTTTACGCTCTTGATTAGGGACTTTCATACCTCTAATCTCAAGTTAGCCTCACAACTACTTCTTCAAGTGGTGATGTCATAATTCTAAGTTGGTGTCTAGCTCATCCCATTTTATCAACCAAGAAAGGTGTTAGGTATATTTCTATCCTAACACAAATCATATCGTGAGATACAATCTTGCTCCCTACATTCCTTGTTCTTGCCTAGGTTATATTTCTCAATCATGTAAATAAGCTTAACCCGCTTGTTTTCATGGTGATCAGTCATAAAAAACCATAATTCAGAATGTAAGACCAAACAACAATTAATAACTTAAAACCAAAATAAAATCGCAAAATCATAATCATATCTTGTGGCTTCAACCCTAGAGGGAGGGTTCTAGTCACTCATGTTTGTATAATTACAAGAAAACATAATTAAAGTAACCTACTTACAAAAATTGGTAGAAGAGAAGATGAAATTGACGAACCCTAGGTGAGTTCTCCCACTTCTCCCTCACTCCTTGGCAGTTTTTCAGAAATAAATCATGACCCCTCTCTTTTTAGGAGCTAACGGACCTATTTATCGTAAATGAGAATTGTACAAAATTATGCCTGTCATGGAATGGCTCCGTGTCACTGAGTGTATCGCGGAGCACTGCCTCCATGACACGGAGGTATCGCGGAAGCCCTCTGGAAATTGCAAAATTTATTCCAGCTTTGGTGTTTCGCTCCCGATATCATTCCTCCACTTCACCAAATCATAGATTGGGTCCTCCAATGAATTATTTCCTTAAAAAACAAAGACTAATCATGTTGGTTAATATTTCTTCTCATTTATATAAAAAGGCATGAAAATGTACATAATTAAATACATAAACAAGGAAAAACTAAGTTATAAAGTATCACTTGGGCATGTAATTATGCCCAAGATCACTCATCTCCCGAGGGAATAACCGATCAAGAAAAGTGGTATGGAATTAATCCCAAATGATAGGGCCTACTCCGACTACCCTACTATCCTTCCACTATTTGAACCAAATGTGTGTGACCTCCTTTAACTGATATGAGGCCAAATCGTCACACTCCTCTCTAGTCACACCCATAATCTGGGTGATCTTCATAATCTCCTCAATGAAATCATGTGGATCCTCGTCCACCCTCAATCCAAGGAACTCAGGAGGGTTCATCCTCACAAAGTTTCTAACCCTCGCTGCTGCTGCATTCCTACTCTATGGGACATGTGCTACCACCTACTGGTTGACCTAGGCGGTCAGGGCCTGTGCTAGCATCTGATGGCTGCCCTGAACTCAGTGTGGGCAACCGGCTCTAGTGCATGGTGCTCATAGGCTGGTAGGGCTTGTTGGTGCCCATCTCCTTTTCCATCCTCGTGGCCATTTCCATTCCCATTCCTTCTGCCGTTAATCTATGGGGAGGTATGGTTCTACAAGCGCGAATAGCACGACTTTGAAGGGTAGAGGGACATTTCACCGCATGACATAGATCATGAAAGAAGGGAACATTTTCTAAACATCTCGTAGCCTCTTCATCATAAGTATGGCGCTCTTCACACTAATGAAAAAGAATGTACTTAACGCGGATTTCAGACACCCTAGGACACTTCAAAACCTATTGCTCTGATATCAAGTTTTTCACGACCAAAACATTGGCCCAGATTGAGACACGGGACAAGGAGCCCCGAAAGACTCCAAGTTGACCCATGGAATGAACATACATTTATCTCAATCCAATAAAGTGAAAGAGATAGCGAAAGTCTAATCATAACATAACATCAGCACCGGAATTCACTTCATACACGACAAACGGATTACTACGTATAGTCTGAAAGCTTCAAACATATCTGATGGATTGCTGGGACAACACCCCCAACTAACCTAACAAGTAAAAAAAACTGAAAATACAAAGATAACTACTAACGAATGGTCCTCGGGAGATGAGGACTCACCACTGAAGCTGGATGCTAACTCCAGAAGCTGACCAACGACGGGGATGAGTTTGGAGATTAGAGCCTGTATCATAAAATGATACAACATAGAGTATGCAGTCAGTATGTGGAATGTACCTAGTATGAAAGGTAAGAAAAATGGACATTTTAAATACGTAAAAGTTCATAAGAGTAGGAAAACATGATTATAACATAAATATCATAATGCAACATAAGGCTCAAGGTTTTCAAAATATTCGTAAATCATTTATAATCATACTCACGAGAGAAAATCTTTATTAAACATGACTTGAGACAAATTATATAATCATAATCATACATAAATTATAAGGAACAGTAGGAGATTCTTATAACAGATATACCCCATATGAGCACACATGGAGCCCGACCTGTAAACCCTAGTCGTGAGGGAGTTTGTACCTTGACAAGGGTAGAACCATGAAAGAGGTATGATATCACAATAGAGGGCCCATTTGGGTGAAGGGGACAGTAACATGGAGGTCCCATCGTGGCTACATTGGCGCGTAGTTTTGAGACTCGGGGTATGCTTGGACCTTGGGTCTACTTGGTGTTAAATACTACTCCTACAACATATATATTGCTCATTGGATAATATAGCTGAGATTAACAGGCTAGTTAAAATCATGATAACCATAAGCATGGTTTAAATACGTGAACTAGACATGAAAGTAAGGCCCATGAGTCGGCCATAATCATAAAGAATAAATCATGAGGTTCATGAATAAGTGTAAAACATGTATACACTTGATATTCATAAATTCATGATGAGAATTTGAGAGAAATCATATCATAATTCATAAATCTTAATGGTTTCATAAACATCAATATCAAAGTAGAATCATAACTTCATTTATCGTGAAACATCTATGACTGGATATAGTTTTTTAGAAAAGTTAAATATAAATAGTTATAGAATCTACCCATGATTTGTAAATATGAATTAATACATGAAGGAGAGTAACCCATAGATAGATCATAAGGATTTCATAAGAATTAGGATAAAACCCCATAAAATTATCAATATTATTTCATGAATTAGAGAGATATTGGAGATGAGTGTGAACAAATTCACCCATTCATAACCCTACATACCTGAGAGAATTAGATTCTACAGCTCCTTTAATTGCCCAATGAAGAATTGAAGAAAAACTTGACGGACCTACGTTTGATCACTTCTCTTGGCTTCTAACTTTGCATGCATGAATAGGAATAACCTAGAATGAACTTAGCCCTCTTAATACTCACTTTTCTTAGCTTAAAATGGCGTAGTTTAGTCCTTAGGATCAAAGAAATTATGGATAAGCCATTACTAAATTCGCATAAAATAACTGACTGCTAGTCTCCATGAGGGACTGGACGAGTCGTTTCCAGGGGAAATGAGTCATCATCTACTGTCATGAAGTCTACAACCACTTTTCCTCTAGGGGTCCCCACGAGGGACCTAACACCTCATTACTGGTGACCATGACTCGTGGTCGCCACTCGTTACCTCGACTGCCAAAATCTCAAGTCATTCAGCAAATGCTGACCACGACTCACCTAATGAATTATTGTGTCTGACCATGGCTCGTGGTGTCCAACCGTAGGGGACACAACCAACTTCACCTTCACCTTTCATTAGCTCTTGACCACGATTCATGGTCATGTCCGTGGGGACTCCAAACTCCAAATTTCCAACTTAAGTCATGCACCTCACACGAGTCACTTCACGACTTGTGGTCTTCCCCTTGGGTCACAGGATGACTCATTCTGTGACCTGGTGCAGAAAATCTTGTTTTCTCCGTTTCAACTGCCGATTTTGATTCTTGGGCTTTTGGGGTATAACAATATGGGAATACATTTCTAGTGTTTTCTCCAATTGATTTTATCTTTAGCAATCTATAATTGGCATTTTAGTTTAATTCTCTCTTTACCCATTAATTTGTGTAGTTCATAGAATATTCTACCATATTTGCTTTGCTTAGTAGCTTGAACCAATTCTAAGTCCTCGTGGATACGATTCTGAATCTTTATTTGGTAATTATATTGCTTCAACTATGTATACACTGCTAATTTGAGGTAGATTTAGGAAATGCTAATTTTGGCATAATTGTCGGAGACTTGATAGTTGGTTCTACTAAGTTAGATAGATTTTGATTCGGGTGTTTTGTTCTACTCTATCACACTTGTTTTGCTTTGAATTTTGTAACAGGTGTAGAATGAAAACTCTTCCACCAAGTGAGGTGGAGAACATTTTTGCAGAAGTCAATGATGATATAGACTATGCAAGTGCTATTGTACCCCCAAGGGTAAATACTCCTACAATTAAAATTTATGGGAGCATGTACACCATGCTAAAGGAGGAATGTCAATTTTACAACTCAACCAACCAAGATTCACATCAACATTTAAAGAACTTCTTGGAGGTGTGCAATATCAACAATAGAGCAATGTGTCGGATGATGCTATCTGCTTAAGGGTGTTCAAGTATTCATTAGCGGAGGAGGCTCGTGATTGGTTGCACCTACTGTCCCCCAATTCGATCCGTACTTGGTCATAGTTTTTCAATGTCTTTTTGAAGAAGTGGTTCCCCCAAGAAAAAAGGTCAAATAACGTAATTAAAGCTTCTAATTTTTGGCAATTATTGGGGGAACAATTATTCGAGGCTTGGTAGCATTTCAAACAATGTCCTTTGAGAACCTACCCATTGTTTCCTTAAAACTATTTTTCTTGAAAATTTCTATACTGGTTTAGATCCATTCACACAATCGGTGGCAAGTAATGCGGTAGGAGGATGCTTCATGGATAAGACATACAACCACATTTCCATCATCTTTGATAGAATTACAAAATACAATTTGGTGTGGCATGCTGGAGATTAAAGAAGAGGTGTAAATGTGGATGCTCCTTTTTTGACTCATTTGGTGAAGGAGAACCAAGAAAGAGACCAAATGATGGCAGCCATAGACATAAATCTTGCATTTGTCACCAATAAGTTGACCGATAATAACGTAAAAAAGCTGAATTTAATTGATGAAGCGCAAGGTGTTCCTCCTCCTTACCAAGGTCAATAGTTTTAAAATGAACCTTCGGTGTAATTCAATGATGCTAATTATATAAATAATGCACCAAGAGGTTGCTCAAGGAAAAAATTTCAACAACAAAATCATAACCATCCATCATCAAATTATCAAAGTCAATGGTTACTTCAACCGCAAGGCTAAGGTCAATATTATGGTTGAAGTAAATATGTTGCTCGAGTCAAGGCTGGCATAATGGAAACTTTGAGAATAAAAGCTCTAACCTATATGTCCACTAAGAGGTCCATCCTCTAGTTTAGAAAATTGAAGTGAAGGGCCATGCAAGATCATGGAGGTTCGAAGATTAAAAGTATGTTCGAGAAGGTGCTTTCCAACTAAGAGAGGTCGGATGCTTGTTCGAAGAGTTTGACAAAGATCATTAGCTCCCACACTGCTTCTATCTAAAAGTTGGAGCAATTAATGCAAGGACTTTTGAGAGAGCATAACCCAAAGCAAAAGGGGCAACTTCCTAGTGATATGGTGATAAATCCCAAGGGAAGTGGAGGGGGACCCAATGCCCATTGCTTGGCCATTGTGAATCAAAGTGGAAAAATGTTACAATTCAATATTGATAAGCCTTGTGTTGTTGGTGTTGATGAATGTGGTGGGGAGGAGGTCAAGAATGATGGTTATATTGTGATGAAATTGTTTGTTAATGCTATTAGTGAAGAAGTAGTAGAGGGTATGAAAAGAAAGGAGAAGGTAAAGGAGAATGTGATTGACTGTAACACCTCGTACCTCGGAATAGCTTGATGAAGGAAAATAACTTATATTTATAGGTTTGGTGTAGGGAGTGACGGCGTGACTGATGGCCCATCACGTCCCTGACAGTGCAGGTGACGGTCGTCAAGAAGGCAACGGATCATCATAGGCAGTTTAGGTTTGACAGAATGGCTGATGGCCCGTCACAGACCTGACAGGTGCTAGTGGCAGCCGTTAGACCAGCAACGGACCGTCGGTTGCATCGTTGAGGAAAATTATCTGGACCCGGGGGTGATGGCAGACCGACAGATTGTCGGAGTAGTGACGTCCTGTCACATGTACCGCTTGAAGGAGATTTTGGCTGCCCATACTAATTTAGGGTGATGGCACAAATGATGGACCATCGAGAGTGTGATCGCTCGTCACGGGTACCATTTGGGTGCCCAATCGTGGAAATTCTGCCCGATTCTCAGAGGCAATTTTGTGATCTCCCATGCTTTTAACTACTATACTACATTGTTTTAAGCCCTGAAAGAAGTGTATTAAGGGAGTTTAACCTATTCTAAATCATTCCCCTTCCATTCATGAAAGATTAGAAATTTCCCATTGAAGATCAAGCCTAGAATTCTTCAAGTTCTTCTCCAAATCTCTTGGGCTTTCAAGGACAACTGTAGATTCAATTTACTCAGATTCCCTTTAACGATCCATCTTTTTTCTTTGGCAGCTTTTTGGTGTAGTGACTTCCTTGAAGAACTTTGCTTAACTTTTCCAATTTCCAGCCACTTGTACACCGGGAAAAAGGTTTCGATTACCATCCTCTCCCTATCAAAACTCCTTCCGGTGTGTACATGGTATTACAATATCTCCTCTTTTGGATCATTCATCCTCGAATAATGGCACTAGTAGACTCTGAAATCCTTGAAATATTTTGATCCAAAGTTCCCTTTGTAATTGTCTTTATCCCTACATTTCATATCATGCAACAGCTAACTAGAACAATACTATAAGACTCATAGGGAAACTTTTAAGACATCACATGGAAAGAAAAACAACAAATCACATTGCGCCCTCATAATCCTCACACCTGCTGAAATGGAAATTTCTCAAAAGTCATAGCTTACCTTACTCATCTTCCTCTATTAATGAGACAATATCAGTGCTTGACATCAGATCATGAAGAGAATGGATGGAAATTAAAAAAAAAGTAAATGACTATGGGCACGAATCATGGAAAATAAGAAAGTATAGCAGAAATTAAACATGCAGGAGGTCATAGAAAGGTCTCATCATCTTAGGATTTATGGTTCTACTGAACATGGACAAGAATTGTACTTGTTGCCTCGCCCTGCTACTCAAAGAATAGGTGTGGATATTTGGATTTCATTTCCTGTTCTGCTTCCCATGTAGCATCCTCAACGTTTTGACTCTTCCAAAACACTTTTACTGAAGCAGCCTTCTTAGTTCTTAGTTTTCACACCTAGAAGTCAAGAATAACCATTGGGACCTGTTCATAAGTCAGAATTTCCTGAGCAAAAATATCTCCAATCTGGACTACCAAGAATGCATCTCATACCCATTTTTGCAATTTTGACACATGAAAAGTCGGATGCATGATTCTAGTTATGAGAGAAATTCTAGCTCATATGCTACTGACCCAATTCTCCACAGAATTTTGTAAGGCTCGATAAAACTTAGGCAGAGCTACCCTTTCCTTCTGAATTGCAAGATCCCTTTCATCGGCGAAACTTTCAAAAACACCCAATCATCCTCAGCAAATTCTAGATCTCCCCTCTGCACATCAACATATGACTTTTATCGGCTTTGAGAAGTCCTCAATCATTCCTAGATCAACTAAACCTTTTCTACCGCCACGTGGACCAAGTTTGACCCAAATAACTATTCGTCTCCCACATCAAACCAACTAGTAGGCAACCTACACCTTCTCCCATATAAGGCCTCATACAGAGCCAACTTGATATTGGCATGTTAGCTGTTATTCTAGGCAAACTAAATGAGTGCATAATGGTCATCCCAACTACCTTTGAAATCCACCATATTCTCTCAACATGTCCTCAAGTGTCTAAATCATATGCTTGGTCTAACCATCTGTCTAAGGGTGGAAGGATGTACTCAAGTTGATATGATTACCCAACACTTTCTGAAAATATCTCCAAAAATAAGCTATAAACGGAGAACCCCTGTCTGAGATAATGGACACTGGAATCCCATGAAACTGGACAATCTCTCTAATGTACATTCTGGTATAATCTTCTATTGAGTCTGTTGTTTTGATAGACAAGAAATGCACTGACTTAGTGAGTTAGTCCATAATCACCCAAATTGAATCATGCTTCCGAATTGAGTGAGTTAGATCTGTCACAAAATCCATGTTGATCTCTTCCCACTTCCACATCGAAAGGTGTATGCTCTGAGCTAAGCCTGTTAGTGTTTGGTGCTTTGCTTTCACATGCTGGCAATTCGAGCACTTGGCCACATGAGAAGTTATGTTCTTCTTCATGTTCGGCCACTAGTAAATTTCATTCAAGTCATGATATATCTTTGTGTAACCTGGATGAAGAGAGTATCAAGAGTTGTAGGCCTCGGTAATAATCCTCTCCCGCAACTCATCTATATCAGGGACGTACACCCTACCCTGATATCTCAAATTACCTTCTCCCCCTTGTTTGAAAGCCATGGTACTCTGCTAGTGGATCCCTTCTCTCAATCAAAGAAAAGTGGGGTCATCATACTACTTTCTATAACTTCCGCTACTAAGGAGGATTTTTCATAATTAAACACTACGGCACCGCCATCCTCGGAATCTTTTAGGTAGACCTTTAGGATTTCCAATTGGTGAACACCTCTAACTAACTCCATTTTCCTTTCTTCAACATGAGCCAAACTCCCCAAGGAGCATTGGCTAAGAGCGTCGGCCCCCATATTGAGCTTTCCCGGATGATACAAAAGTCATACATCGTAGTCCTTAAGTAACTCCATCCATCTTCGTTGTTGGAGGTTCAAATTCTCTTTCTTGAAGATATACTGCAAACTCTTATGATCGGTGAACATGTCACATGGACTCCATACAAATAATGGCATCGCATCTTAAGCACAAATATTACTGAAGCTAATTCGAGATCATGCGCAGATACTTTTTCTCATAAACTTCAAATGCCTAGAAGCATAAGCTATCACCTTCTCATTTTGCATCACCACAGACCCTAGACCTATTCGTTAAGCATCACAATACACCATAAACCCTTATGCTCCTTCTGGTAAAGTCAACACCGAAGCTATAGTGAACCTGGTTTTCAATTCTTGGAAAATGTTCTCACAGACCTCTGACCACTAGAATTTAGCCTTCTTCTAGGTCAACTTTGTTAGTGGAGTGGAAAAACAAGAAAATCCCTCTGAAAACCTTCTTTAATATCCTACCAAGACCAAGAAACTCCTAATCTCTATAGGAGTTATGGGTCTCGGCCAATCCTTTATCGCCTCAATGTTATTAGAGTTTACCTTGATACCTTTATATGACACTACATGGCCTAAGAAATCCACGGAATCTAGCCAGAACTCACACGTGGAGAATTTAGCATACAACTGACGATCCTTAAGAGTCTGTAATACAATCCTGAGGTGGTTTGCATGATCACCCTCATTCTGAGAATACACCACAATTTCATCGATGAACACGATCACGAACAAATCTAGATACAACTTGAAAACCCTATTCATGAGGGCTCTAACGGCTTTTGGTGCCTTTTTCAATCCAAAGAACATCACAACAAACTTATAGTGCCCGTACCAAGTCCTGAATGTTATTTCATAATGTCTTTTTCTCTGACCCTCAATTAATGATAACTCGAGTGTAGATAAATCTTAGAGAAACAGTTCACTCCCTGAAGCTGATCAAACAAATCATCGATTCTTGGAAATGGATTCTTATTCTTGATGTAGCTTTATACATTTGGCAGTAGTTAATACACATCTGCAATGTCCTACCCTTCTTTCCGAAAAATAAGACTAGTGCACACCATGGTGAAGTTCTTGGTCTAATAAATTCCTTATCCAGAAGGTCTTTCAGTTTATCCTTCAGTACTGCTAGAGCAGTTCTCTATGGGGGAATAGAAATAAACTTTGTCCCAAAAATAACATCAATCGCAAAATTAATTTCCCTCCCGAAAGGGACTCTCTATAGTTTATCTAGAAATACTTTTAGGAATTTGCAGACTAATGGGGCTAACTAAAACTTGGTGCCTCAGCATTGGCATCTCTCACCCTAACTAGGTTATACAAACATTCCCTTGAGATTAACTTTCTTGCCATAAGGTAGGAGATAAACCTACTCTTCGGTATCACCACGTTACCCTTCCGCTCAAGCCTTAGTTCATTAGGGAACTAGAAGATAACCACCTTGGCCCGAAAATTCAATGTGGCATAGTAATATGAAAGCCAATCCATACCCATGAAAAAATCAAAATCCACTATCTTTAACTCGACAAGAGCAGCTCTGGTATTCCTACGACATAATGTAATCAAACAATCTCTATGAACTCAATCTACAACTACCAACTCACCAATTGAGATGGAAACTAGAAAAGGTTCATATAGTTGTTAAAGTTCTAACCCAAATCTCTGAGCAACACAGGGAAACATAAACAATAGAGTGGATCCATGATCCATAAGACCCTAAACATCAATGCAAAAGAAGGTGAATATACCTATAGCAACATTTGGTGACTGATGAAAGGCGTACTTACGCACTTCATAGACATATTTTGCCCGTACCTTACTATGTTTTGAGAACAAAATATGTGTGTTTGCATGTGTTTATGTTATATATTTGTGAAAATGGCTAACACATATGATTAGATATTTTCAGGCTATAAATGATAGATTTGGGAGAGTTTGAGACGTTTGAATGAAGTTGAAGAAAAAGGAATGCACTAAGCAAGATTAAAGGAAATATATATATATATATATATATATATATATATATATATATATATATGTATGTATATATAGTGCACTTCCATGCCCGTGCGACCAGAAGCACGAGGAGCCAGTGCCTCAGCACAACCTGTCGTGCGAAGCATCAGTAAGACTGGCGCTACAAGTTGTATGAGGCGCCAGTAGTCTTTGCACTACAAGGCATGTGACGCGACAGCAACAATGGCATACTGCCAGGCGTGAGGCGGCCTTCTTCCCAGCGCTATGCCAGGTGCGAGGCGCCTTTCTCTTTTCGCGATGGCAGGGGTGATGCAGGCCAACATTTCCGCGTTGGCATGGGCGACGTGCTAGGCATGTCACACGGCCAAAATTTATCTCCTACTTCAACTAGAAAAAGGAGCTTCCAATACCAAATCAAATACGCAAAGGAACTAGAAAAGCATAAATCTTCTACTATAAATACCCTTTCATTTTTATGTAATAGCCAACTTTGAAGGAAGTTTTAAGAAAGTTTTAGATAAGTGTACGAAATATGATTGTAAGGTTTTATTTTCACAAGATACATTGAGATATGAATTGTTGAATTGTTCTTCCGTATTTTTGCAATAATCAATTGAGTTTCTTCCTATCACCATTGTAAGTATTAATTTATTGCTATTGTCTATGAATGTTATTAATTTACTTATAAACATGATAGGCTAAAACTTCCACAACTAGGTGTCATTACCCGAACAGGGGCCTGGATCGTAACACGGGACAAGGAGCCCCGAGAGACCCCAAGTCGACCCATGGCATAAGCATATATCTAATCTCAATTAAGAAACTGAATAATCGATAAAATAATCATAGAGGAAGTTTATCTTGAACATAACATCAGAATAAGAAATCCAAAGTTGAATACATACATATATCTGAAAAGCATCTAAACATGATGAGTTAATTGGACAAGATCCCAACTAACTCAACAAAACTGAAACTATAATACATAAAGGAAAGATGAACAATCTAGTCCTTGGGAAATGAGGACTCACCCAAAAATAGAGTGCTAAATCTGATAAGCTGACTATGAGCGGGGCTGAATCTTAGAACTGGGTCCTGTATCATGAAACGATACAGCATAGAGTATACGGTTAGTACATGGAATGTACCGAGTATGCAAGGTAAGTAAAACCGCTAAAGTAAATAAAATCATTTAAATATAATCCATAATATAACATAAACATTAAGAATCTGAGAGTAGGGCTTGCATGCATTCTTTCTGAAATCATGATCGTTTCATAACACAACATAACTTCATAACATTATAACTGAATCGATTGACTCAAAGTTGAATTCTTACATTTATAAGTAAAGTTGAACATTGAGTCAAACCTATTTAGAACATGCATTTACATAAATCTCAGGAGTAATGAAACATGCATATCTGAAATCATGAGGAATAATGAGAGACTCATCTTTTAACCGACATACCACGATAAAGCTTACGTTGTCCCAACTATCACACTCAAGTGGGTAGAGCCATAAAAAGCCTTACCAGGGCTAGGGATGATACCATGATATTGATATCAAGATGAAGGCCCATCCAGGAAGGGGAAGCTCGCAAGGGAGGACCCAAATTCATAATGTATAAACATTCGTTGGAGCATAGTTCTGAGGCATAGGGTGATCGACCCTGCGGTGCTAGACAAAACTCCTAAAACATGCATATGCTCTACATTATTTTATAAAGAATCTCAACATCATCTATTGACGAAGATCATTGATCAAATACATCTCAAATATGAAATCATGCATATGAGAAGCTCTATCTCAAGACATACCCCAAGCTGAAGACATAATTGGGAGTCTTCGCTCCAAAACTATGTGGTAAGCTATACATAGAAAACTTTAACTCAAAAATACCAGAAGCTAAAAATATAAATGGGATTCTTCACTCCAAAATAATGTGGTAAGCTTAATTCGGGAAAATCATCACTCATACTTAACATGTGGGCATAACCCAAAACTTTATCATACTTAGAAGTACTCAATTCTCATCAAAAACATAATTGCAAAAAACATGGGTAGCTTTAAAACATGCTTTTCATCATAATATCTCATCATCATCATATATTCATCGCCGATCTCATCCTTCATAAACATCTCGACCATGGGCTTTTAATTAAATAAACTAGAAACATGATTTTTCATTGAAAACATTATAAAAATTGTCCATGCTTCATAATTCAATAGTAGAATCATAATCAAATCATACCCATGTATAGAAGTGGAAGATTTATGTATTTGGGTTAAAACCCCATAGATTAAACATAGAGTTTCATACTTTAGAGAGGGATTGGGCATGGGTATGAAATAACTCACCCATTGATAACCCTATAAACATGTTGGTAGCTGATTCTAACACTTATTTGGAATGCCCAATAGAGAATTGAAGGACATTGAGGAACAATAGCTTGATCACCCTCTCAAACTTGTCTACCTTGCATGCATGAATGAATTATGTCTAATATGAACTTAACCCCTTTAAAAGCCACTATTCATAACCCAAAACTTCGTAGTTTAGGCCTTAGGAACTTAGGAATTACAAAATATCCCTTACTAAATTCGCAAAAAATAACTGCCAGGTGGTCCCAGCGAAGGACCTCATGACTCATGGTCCCAGGTCAAGACTCGTGGCTTGGCTCGTGAGGTTCACTACTCAATAGGTCTCCTGGGCCCTTAACGGGCAACCTCTCGACTCGTTGCTGGTGATCAAGATTCGTGGTCACCACCTGTCTAGTATACTACCTCTAGTCTTCTTTTTTAGTTTTTCCCTCACCCCACGACTGACATAATGAATTGTGGGGTCTGACTATGAGTTGCGGTCATGTCCGTGGGAGTCCTCTTCACCAAATTTCCTGAACTTCCTCACTGGCCTCCCCACGAGTCACCTCACGACTCGTGGGTTGCACCAACGAGTATCCCATGACTCGTTCTGTGCCTGGTGCGAATTTTTAAGTTTTTCTCTATTTCAACTCTAGGATCTAATATTTGGGCTCCCAGGGTATAGAACTAGGGTTATGTGAACCATGGTGAATTAAGCAAACTAGGTTTTGCACGACGTGACTCTAAGTTAATACTACACGCATGTATTGTTTCTCTTCATGCTTAAACATTTCTTAATGGTGCACAATGTTAGGACATGCCTGAATTCTTTACTTGCTTGAGCCTAGAGAGGTAGATATTAGGAAAAGAGAATTACAACAAAGCCTTAATTTTTATGATCATTGTATTAACTTATGTTGTGGTCGCGGGATAGTTATATTTGGAACAAATTGATAATAGTTAAACTGAAATCGCTCATGAGACCTGGCCCGGTAATTGAGTATAGTCATCCAATAAGGATGAACCAGTCATTTGGATGAACCCTAGTTATCAGTTCTACAACTAAAGTATTGGGATAGATCACTAGTTTAAAACCCAAAGTAGTTAAGAACCCATGGTGAACACTTATTCTAGTTAATTGCATTAATTTGGAATCAACATTCAAATTCTCAACATTGTTATTTATTACTTTTACAAATTCCTCCCTTTAGGAGATAATTGACTTAAAAGATTAAACACTAGAGTTCTTCTATATCCTTCCATAGTCTTGGACCTACGGGCACAGTTGAACTACCCTTTCATTCTAAGAGTAGCTCACCCGAAAAACTGAACTCTACTGTGTGGGTTCTACAATTAACTAAAGCATAGCATGCAAATAGTCAATCCATGCCGAGAATCACATCAAAATCGATCATGGGTAACTCTATCAAATCTGCTGAGGTGACCTTTTGAAGGATTGAGACTCGGCAACATCTATATACTAGTCTGGCTATAACCAATTCACCTACTGGAGTAGAAATTGAGAAGGGTTCTGACAAGATTTAAGGACTGCCTCCGAAGCTACTAGCCACATAAGGTGTCACAAAAGAGAAGGTAGCCCCCGGATCTAACAGAGAAAAAACATCAATATGGAAAACTCATAACATACCAGTGACCACATCCATGGAGACCTCTTGCTCCTGACGAGATGCTAAGGCATAGAATCTATTTTTGCGCAGAACCCCAGTTTTGCTAGTTGATTCCCCCTAATGGGTTAAGCGTGCGGGAGGGGTTGTTGAACTTGAAGCAGGGCCTTGGCCCACAACCTGATCCTATCTCACTGCTAGGAAATCTCTAAGAATGTGTCTGGGCTTCTCACACCCAAAACAAGCACTTGAACCAGCCAAGCACTGGCCTGTGTGTCCCCGACCACATCTGCGACAAGATGGGATACTAGAATCTGTAGGTCTACTTCTCTGACCCCTCGAGCCTAATGCTCTCTCTCTCTAATCATGTCTAGGATTGGACGGCACACTCAATAACGAAGATGCTGGAGCTGATGACCTCTGGTGAGTTTGCTGTCAGTGCCCACCACCTGACCTCTGTTGGGAGAATCTGCAGTCATGAGTCCTGGCTCTCTTTGCCTCCCTCTCTCTTAGATGGGCCGCCTTCATCTGTTGGGCGCATAACACTATCTGTGGAAAATCCATGTCCTGGTGGAGCGTAGCGGTCCTACAATCCTTGTCCAAATAGCCCGCTACTCCATGGACGAATCTACTCACTCACGCCCTCTAATCGTCTACCAACTCTGGGGTATATTTCGATAAGCGAGTGAACATGAGGGCATATTCTTGCATTGTCATCCTCCCTTGCTTCAAATTCACGAACTGAACTTCCTTCAGCTCCCTCATCTCACGAGAGAAAAACCGGTCTAGGAATGCAACATGGAACTCTTCCCAAGTGATAGGAGCTACTCCGGCGACCCTGCTATCCTTCCATTGGCGAAGCCAGATATGCGCGGCCCCTTTCAACTGGTAATAGGCCAACTATGCACACTCAAATCAATTCACCCCCATGACATGGGTGATCTTGACAATCTTATCTATGAACTCATGCAAGTCCTCATCTACCTTGGACCAAAGGAATTTCGGCGGGTTCATCCTCAAGAAGTCTCTAACTCAAGCCACCGTTGCATTGCCATTTTGCGGAACATGCGCAACGGCCTGCTGATTGACTTGAGCGGTTAAGGCCTACGCAAACATCTAAATAGTGGCCTAGAAATCAGCGCGAACAATTGGCTCCGGTGCCTGGTGCTCCTGAACTGGTGGGGCTTGTTGGTGCCCATTACCGTTGCCATCCTTGTGGCCTTCACCATTCCCATTTGTCCTACCATTCATTCTTCGAAGAGCCATGATTCTGCAATCACGAATAGCATGAATTAGAAGGATAGAAAGACTTCTCATCCCACGACATAGATCATGATAGAGGGAACATTTTCCTAAATGTCTCATAGCTTCTTCATCATAAGTGCAGCACACTTCACACCTATGAAAAAGACTCTACTTAATGCGGCTTTCATACACCCTAGGACACCTTAAACCTATTGCTCTGATACAAAGTTTGTCACGACCCTAACAGGGGCCTAGATTGTAACACGGGACACGGAGCTCTGAGAGACCCTGAGTTGACCCATGGCATAAGCATACATCTAATCTCAATCAAGAAATTAAATAAATGATAAAATAATCATAGGGTAATTCTGTCTTGAACATAACATCAGAATACGAAATCCGAAGTTGACTACATACATATGTCTGAAAAGCCTCTAAATGTGACGAGTTAAGGGGACAAGACCCCAACTAACTCAATAAAATTGAAATTGAAATACATAAAGGAAAGATAAACAGTCTAGTCCTCGGGATATGAGGACTCACCGACAAATAGAGTGCTAACTCTGGTAAACAGACTACGAGCAGGGATGACTTTGAGAGCTGGGTCCTGTATCATGAAATGATACAACATAGAGTATGCGGTCAGTGCGTGGAATGTATTGAGTAAGAAAAGTAAGTAAAACCACTAAAATAAATAAAATCATTTAAAGACAATACATAATATAACATGAACATTAAGAATCTGAGAGTAGGGTTTTCATGCATTCATTTTCAAATCATGATCTCTTTATAACATTAGTTCATAACATCATAACTGAATAGATTGACTCAAAGCTGAATTCTGACATTTATAAGTAAAGATAAACACTGAGTCAAACCTGCTTTAGAACATGCATTTACATTAATCTCATCAGTAATGAAACATGCATATCTGAAATCATGAGGGACAATGGGAGATTTGTCTTCTAACAGACATACCATGATAGAGCTTATGTGGTCCCAACTATCACACTCAAGTGGGTAGAGCCATCAAAAGCCTTTCTAGGGCTAGGGACGATATCATGATATTGATATCATGCTGAAGGCCCATCCAGGCAGGGGAAGCTCACAAGGGAGCTCCCAAAGTCATAATGTATAAACCTACATTGGTGCGTAGTTTTGAGGCATAGGGTGATCAACCCTTAGCCTGCTCGGTGTTAGACACTACTCCCAAAACATGGATATGCTCTACATTATTTTATAATGAAGCTTAATATCTTCTATTGATAAAGCTCAATGATAAAATATATCTCAAATATGAAATCATGCATATGTGAACCTTTAGCTCAAGACATTTCACAAGATGAAAACATAATTGGGAGTCTTCTCTCCAAAACCATGTGGTAAGCTATACATATAAAAATTTAACTCAAACATACCACAAGCTGAAAATATAAATGGGAGTCTTCACTTCAAAACAATGTGGTAAGCTTAGTTCGAGAAAATCATCACTCATACTTAACATGTGGGCCTAGCCCAAAGCTTTTTCATACTTAGAAGTACTCAATTCTCATCGAAAACATTATTGTAAAACATGGGTAGCTTTAAAGCATTCTTTTAATCATAATATCTTATCATCATCATATAGTCATCGCCAATCTCATCCTTCATAAACATCTCAACAATAGGCTTTTAATTCAATAAACTAGAAACATGATTTTTCATTGAAAACATTATAAAAATTGCCCATGCTTCATAATTCAATAGTAGAATCGTAATCAAATAATACCTGTGTATAGAAGTGAAAGATTCATGTATTTGGGTTAAAACCCCATAGATTAAACGTAGAGTTTCATACTTTAGGGAGGGATTCGGCATGGGTGTGAAAGAAATCACCCATTGATAACCCTACATACATGTTTGTAGTTGATTCTAACACTTCATTGGAATGCCCAATAGAGAATTAAAGGAAATTGAGGAACAATAGCTTGATCACCCTATCAAACTTGTCTACCTTGCATGCATGAATGAATAATGTCTAAAATGAACTTAACCCCTTTAAAAGCCACTATTCATAACCCAAAACTCCATAGTTTAGGCCTTAGGAACTTAGGAATTACAAAAAATCCCTTACTAAATTCGCACAAAATAACTGCCAGGTGGTCCCAGCGAAGGACCTCATGACTCATGCTCCTAGGTCAAGACTCGTGGCTTGGCTTGTGAGGTTCACTACTCAATAGGTCTCCTGGGCCCTTAACGGGCAACCTCTCGACTCGTTGCTGGTGATCAAGATTCGTGGTCACCACTTGACTAGTACACTGCCTCCAGTCTTCTTTTTTAGTTTTTCCCTCACCCCACGACTAACATAATGAATTGTGGGGTCTGACTATGAGTTACGGTCATGTCCGTGGGAGTCCTCTTCACCAAATTTCCTGAACTTCCTCACTGGCCTCCCCATGAGTCACCTCACGACTCGTGGGCTGCACCAACGAGAATCCCATGACTCGTTCTATGCCTGGTGCCAGTTTTTAAGCTTTTCTCTATTTCAATCTAGGATCTAATATTTGGGCTCCCAGGGTATAGAACTAGGGTTATGTGAACCATGGTTAATTAAACAAACTAGGGTTTGCACGATGTGATTCGAAACTAATACTACACTATTGTATTGTATTCTCTTCATGCTTAAACATTTCTTAACAGTGCACAATGTTAGGACATGCCTAAATTGTTAACTTGCTCGAGCCTAGAGAGGTAGAGATTAGGAAAAGAGAATCACAACAAAGCCTTGATTTTTATGACCATTATACTAACTTAAGTTGTGGTCGCAGGATAGTTATATTTGGATCAAATTGATAACGGGTAAATTGAAATTGCTCATGAGACCTGACCTAGTGATTGAGTATAGTCGTCCAATAGGGATGAACCAATCATTTGGATGAACCCTAGTTATCAGTTCTACAACTAAAGTATTGGGATAAATCACTAGTGTAAAGCCCGAAGTAGTTAAGAATCCATGGGAAACACTTACCCTAGTTAATTGCGTTAATTTGGAATCAACATTCAAATTCTCAACATTGTTATTTATTACTTTTACGAATTCCCGTCGTTTGGAGATAATTGACTTAAAAGCTTAAATCTTAGAGTTCTTCTATATACTTTCATATTCCCTGTGGGATCGACCCCAACCTCTAGTTTTGTTTTTTATTGACAACGTCCATTTCATACTTCAGCAAAAGGTGTTAGTCTGGGCGTTATAAAAAAAGTGGTGTCGTTGCCGAGGAATACGGTTTAGGATTAGATTAATTACTTATGTTTAACTTTTAGTCTTTATTTCCTTTTTTTGTTTTATTTTTTGACGTGTCACAGGGCAGCGTGGTGAAACAAGCGGCCATGATGTGACCACAGTCTCAACAGATATCTTGATGAAGTTTGAGTAATCAAGATACCTGTGTGGTGCCACAATGTTAAATCAGGCGCTACTTGGGAGGCAACCCAGGATGATTTTTGTTGTGTTGTTTTTACGCGTTTGTTCAACTGTGCAGATGTTACGTCATAATTTACACATAATTTGGAGCATGAAATACAAAGATGGGGGAAGCTGCTCTTGCCCCCACAGACGACGAGGAGTAGAGGCCCAGGGAGTTTTTCCTTCACTCTTTTACTTTAAGCTTATTTGTTTTAGCAGTGGGGACAGTGTGACAAATTTAGTGTGGGGTGGGAGAAGCGAACATCATATTACCATGCATGCCTTAATTGCTAAATTTTCACGTGGTAGGCCTAGCTTTTTTTTGAGACTTATGACTTATCTTGCATGTTTGTTTGTTTGTAGTAGTTTTAGTTTTATTTTATTTTAGGTTTCTCCGATTTTAGTTTTTGGTGCTTTTCCGGTGAATGATCCCTTAGAACCGACTAAAGAGTCTAGATTTTTAATTTGATTTTATTATTTTTAGTCATTGAGTCATGACTTTGCCCGATGATAGATGGGTGACGACCGTCTTAAGGGTAAATTAGTCATTAGGAACAACAAAAACTTGGACCTTACGAATGCTAGGTCTTTCACTATAGGTATTATGGAGACTTTAAAAAAATTCACTCAAAAATACATGAAAAATGTAGAAACACGTAGTCTTTTTGAACTTGACTCTTGTACTTGAAAAAATTGGGCTTAATTATGTTATGTGTGAAATATGAATATATCTGTTTATGTGATCTTGATTAGCATTGTTAAACCATTCTGTGCCATTGTGTGAGTGAGGAATTTTTTATATACTCCATGCTTTTCAATTAATGTCTAGAACTTGCTCGGTGTGTGTGAAAGCGAAATAAGAATGATGGATTTAGGAAGTGATATAGGAGTTTCTTTGGTAACCTTATTTTTATCCTATTTTACCTACCTTGATTGTAATTATCCTAGTTAGTGATGTTGAGCCTTAGCCTATTCTTTTGATAGCCATATTACAAGCTTAAATACCTTTTTGATCCAAATGACTCCTAGAGCACTTTAATAAAAAAATTTGTATGAAAGGAGCATAATAAGAGAACTAAAGGGAAAAGCTAAAAAGTGTGGTGAATTAAGAAAAAAGGTAAAGGGTGAAATTTGCAGACAAGGAGGGTGATTTTAGCGGAAAAACAAAAAGAAGAAAGAGAGTTAAAAAAAAAAAGGACTGATGATGAAAAAAATGTGGGAATGAGCTCAATATTAAAAGAAAAATTCACACTATTAGGTTGAAATTTGAAAAATAAAAGGAGGTATAAGGAGAAAATTTGGAAATTGAAGATAGTCCTAAAGTGTTGTGAAGTATTAAAGTTCTTAGGGAGATTAGTCACTATCTTGACCAAATAGTTCATATCCGTCCCTTAGCCTGCATTACAACAAAATTCAAGTCCTAATTGATCCTTGATTCATAATTCTATATTAGTGGAGTATTAAACTAATGGAAAGCCAATGAGTCGTCTTTTACATTCATGCTGAGCTCTTTGGATGAGTGAGTGGGTTTTGTTATATTTATTCCCAAATTTACATTGAGTTATATCTTGTGTGAGAATAGGGCATCTCTCCGAATTGTGAGTGGCACAATGGTAAGACTTTGGTATATTTTGATTGCTAAATTACATATGATTCATGTTGGCCCAAGATATGTCTTGATGAGATAGTTTTCAAAAGCTAAGTGATTTCGTACTTTGACATTTTAATGTTGATCCTATATGCATGCGATTGAATTTTTTGAGCTTCATTGATTTGTCTCATGATCCTAAGTGTAAGTAGACCTATTTGTAAGATGAATTTTGTGCTTAAATGTGAGAAGACAAGTAGTAGATTTGTTATAGCCCGAAAGACCAAAGATCAGACCCGGGAGTTGAAATGGAGAATGTTGAAATTTGGCATGCAGCACAGAACGAGTCGTGGGGAGACTCGTGAGATCAACCCACGAGTTGTGATGTGACTCGTGGGGAATGCTAGGGAATGAAAATGAATTTGAGAAGATGAGACCCCACGGGCATGAACATGACTCGTGCTCAGGCCCCACGAGTCTTTAGGTCAGTCATGGGGTGGGTGAGAAGGAAAAGAGAAGGGAGAAGGGCAATGTACTAGATAGGAGGTCCCCATGAGTCGTGGTCAGCCCTGTCACAACCCATATGTACAACCGGATGGTAGACACGGGACAAGGAGCCTCGAGAGACCCCAAGTTGATCCATAGCATGAGCATACGTCTAATTCAATCACATGAGTGGAAGACTTAACATAAAAAACGTAATAATAGCATAGCATAAGGGAAAATCAGTACAAGACTTATACAATATGACGAAATACAACTTGTAGTATGATAAGCCTCTACACATAAAAGACGGTTTAATGGGACAACACCCCAACTAATCCAACATCCAGAAAGTGCAAGAAACAACATAGAGTATGAACATGTATCCCTCGGAACATGAGGACTCACAAAGTGCGCTGAGAGCAAATATTAATCTATCTATGAGTGGGGATGAGCCTGAGAATCGGGACCTGTATCATGAGATATATAGCATAGCAAGTATGCGGTCAGTACGTGGAATGTACTGAGTATGCAATGTAAGTAAAGAGGAAATTTAAAACATATATGAAATTTATAAATGATCATAAGAGTAGGACGTCATGCTCGTATCGTAAATCATAATAACATATCATACGACTCAAGGTTTTCAAAATATTCGTAACATAACATAATCATAACCATAATAGAAGAGGTTTACTTAACATGACTTGAACCAACATACACAATCATAACATGCATAAATCATGAGGAACAGTGGGAGATTGTCTTAACCGGCAGACCCCATATGAGCACACATGAAGCCCAACTTGTAACCCTAGTCAAGAGGGTGTTCGTACCTTGCCAAGGGTAGAACCATGAAGGTGTGATATCACCATGAAAAGGGCCATTTGGGCTAGGGACTAACATGAAAGGGGTCCCAACATACGTACGGTCACGTAGTTCATGAGATCTGGGGCTTAACCTGAGCCCCGAACCTACTCAGTGTTTGATACTACTTCCAAAATATATATAGTGCTCATAGTATAATATGTATGAATTCAATGGCTAGTTAAATCATGATTATCGTAAACATGCTTGAACATATATGATCTAGCCATGAGATGAGGCCCGTGAGTTAGCCAAAAACATAATCCATAAATCATAGATTTCATGCATACTTGTAGATCATAGATATAACTTGAAAATCATCAAATCATGATGGGTATTTAAATAAATTCATTTTTTGAAACATGATCATGCTGGACTTTTAAATATCAACAACGAAAATAGTAGATCATAAATTGATTCATCATGTGGCATGCATAATTAATCTTAATTTCATAAAAATCAAAATCGATAAAATTATAAATGGTTTAAATAATGAAAACTGATCAAAACCCATAGATTATGATGAGATTATAAAATAACAAAACCCATTATCAAATTATTATACTTTTATAAAAATCATCCTCAAAACCCGATGAGTTTTTAATAAAATTATTGTAAGAATTATAGAGGATGGGCATGAGTGTGGAAGAAATCACCCATTGATAGCCTCACGTACCTGGGATAGCTAATTCTAACTTTCCTAGCTTGCCCAAGAAGAGATTGAGGAAGAACACCTTGAAATCACCTAGATCACCCTTCTATCACCTTCTAAACCTTTACATGCATGAATGAGGACTTAGGCTATTCTATTCCCTCTTAAACCACCCTATTTGATGTTAAAATAAGGTAGTATAGGCCTTAGGAATTTCAAAATTATGAAAACACCCTTACTTAAATCGCAGAATTTTGCTGACTGCCAGTCCCCACGAGGGACTGGACGACTCGTCGCTAGGGACCACGACTCGTGGCCTTGAGTCGTTAGGTACACTACCAGAATTCACCTAGGGACCCCATGAAGGACACCATGAATCATGGTGGGTGACCACGACTCGTGGTAACCATCCTTGGTGCACACTGCCCAACTAAGCTCCGGGGACCCCACGAGGGACCCCACGAATCGTGGTGGCTGACCACGACTTGTGGTCACCACCCGTGGTATCCCAAAACTTTGCCAAACCCAACACTGACCACGAGTCACTTCACGACTCGTGTTCCTACCTAACGAGTCACTTCATGAGTCGTGGTCCTACCTAACGAGCCACCTTACGAACCGTCCTGTGACCTAGTGCGAATTTCCAATTTTTCTCCGTTTTGGCTCCTAGGTTTGATCCTTGGGTTCCGTGGGTATAACAAGTCCCAACAATTCGTGGGGTGTGTTATGATCAAGCATGGAATAAATCTTGTCGAGGCCAAGGTAGTGTACATCACGGATGGTGACCACGACTCGTGGTCACAAGGAACGAATCGTTATGTTGTCCGTTATGCACCCTGAAGACATGAGAAGCAGCGAACCTCATGAGCTATGCGGAGAGTCATGACCCTTGAGACGTTACGTCCCTCGTTGGGACGACCTGATAATTACTTTCTGCGAGTTTAGTAAGGGCTTTTCCGTAATTTTTATGTTCCTAAGGCCTTAACCATGTCATTGTGAGTTATGAATAGTGACTTTGAAAGGGGTTAAGTTCATTTTAGGCCTTATTCATTCATGCATGCGAGGTAGAAAGATTAGAGAGGGTGATCAAGCTAGTGTTCTTCAATTTCCTTCAATTTCCTATTGGGCATTCAAAAAAGTGAAGAATCAGCTACCAACAAGTATGTAGGGTTATGAATGGGTGATTCCTTTCACAGCCATGCCCAATCCCTCTCTAAAGTATGGAATTCCTATGTCTAACCCATTTAGACCAAATGCATGAATCTTCTATTTCTGTACATGGGTATGATCCAATATTCTACTATTTAATTATGAAGCATGGGAAATTTTTATAATGTTTTCAATTTAAAAGAATGTTTCTAGTTTTATGAATTAAAATCCCATTTTGAAGAGAAGTTCATGAAAGATGAGATCTATGATGAATGAGTGATGATGACGAGATATTATGGTGAAAAGCATGTTTTAAAGCTACCCATGTTTATAATCATGGTAGTCCTAGCTTTTTTTTAGACTTATGACGTATCTTGCATGCTTGTTTTTTTTTGTAGTAGTTTTAGTTTTATTTTATTTAAGGTTCGTCCAGTTTTTATTTTCGGTACTTTTCCGGTGGATGGTCCCTTAGAACCGACTAGAGAGTTTAGATTTTTATATTTATTTTATTATTTTTAGTCATTGAGTCATGACTTTGCCCGGTGATGGATAGATGACGACTGTCTTTGTCACGCCCCACCTTGGGAGGCATGACTTCCACCTGGTGCCACACCGACAACTAACTGACCTAGCAAGGCTTATGCAAGTCTTGTGCCAACCTGCAACTCAATTCAAGGAAACAACGAGCTATATCTCGGCTGTAAATATAGTCTCCGGCCGACAAGGCCGCATAGACACCTGTGAACGAAAATAGCTAACCAACAACAGGCAATAGAAGGGATCCTATGTGGGCCGACAAGGCCACCATGCTGTCTAGTTATAATAGAAATGAAGACAAACTACTATCCTAGGCCCCACACGGCCAACATATGAAACATAACTGATTAAGGCCCCACATGGCCAACATACAACTAAATAACTGACGACTGTAATCTGCAATCCTCTAAGAATACAAATAGTGGTCAGGGTAGGGCCCCGGCCTACCCAAAATGCTATTTGACTGAAATACAAAAATCTCTACAACTGGCAACTCCGAATGAAAGGAGTTGTCCAAACTGAGGACTCTCAAGAATTGTTACTGGAGATCCTGAACCCCATCTATCTATACATGCAGAAAAGTAATGCAGTGCCCCATATTTGGGCGTCAGTACAATATGTACTAAATATATAAGGCAATAGATAAGCTAATAAAGATTGGAAGTAAATAGAAAGAAGGGCAGAAAGATTAACTTGTACACCTGCTGATTTGTAATCTACATCTAACCAACACTACATGTACATAAGCTAAGACTGTATAATTACACATTTATAAACTATAACTAGCATACAAGAATATAAACAAGAACCTCACCTGGCCCCCATAAGCCGGAAGGCACAATCAACAAGGAATAACTCGTTTGGGACCAAATAAGCCCTGGTGAGCACATCTCAATCTATATACCCCTATCCAGTTTTCTATGACTCCACTGGTACGGTAGCGAACCTACCAGTCCCCTAGGTCTACAACTAAGCCCGCTCAGCCCCTGAACTAAAGATGTGTCTGAGTCCGGTGGACTCCTGTTGTTTGTACCCTGGGTACAAAACTCGATGGGGTCCGCCGATACGGTATAAGAGTAGTACAGTCATTGAATGGACTATATAAGGACCTCAGACCTCATCTTAGTCCCTCACGGACAATATACCGCTCCTCGGAGAAACGTCATCTAGCCCCTCATGAGCGTCGACACAGCTAGTAACCCTTGCGTGGTCATGTATGGCTTCTAAGTGGGGGAAACCCCAATCAAGGTGTTGTACTAACATCTCAATCTAGCCACTCAAAGGCGTAGTTGGCCTTCTGGGCCTAACGCCACGGCTGCCCTCCCTCTACGATAACCTATAAAGCTGCTAACAGGCCCGTCGTGCACCCATATCTGATCAGAGGATCCTGATTGTTCATGATCTCTAATAGTTTGGACTGAATAGGGTGAGATCTAGAGTGGTCCAACACAACAATCTATATGTCCTACTTGGAAATATATAACTCATAATAATTGTGAGGTGGCGTATAACTAACTACTCAATTCCTCTGCTTAGGGCAACTATACGGCTGGCACTAGCCAAACATGCTTTTGAGAGATCGAACCCTAATCCTCCGTAGGAAATTTACTGACATCCTTAGCCTGTGGGCAGTACTTTACTAACTTGGTGCTTAATAGTCCCTTGGGCCTCATCTTGGTCTAATCGGATCTTATATTACATTTCTGGGCGATTCTTAACCTTATCGACACTTTATATAGACCTAACCATTCCCGCCAACCTGTGGGTGATAAGAACCACCTGTGGTGCTAGCCCGACCTCTAGCTACTATAAGGTCCCCTTCCTTAGGGTACCCACGGGTCTATTTGACTTGGACGACTGGGCTAGCTTCCTGGGCTACTTATATGATAATTGTTAAGCCCACTAAGACTGACAATCACTAGTAATAACTAGTAGGGTGAAAGGATTTCACTCAGTTCACTAGACAACCTTAGGATGCCAACTCTAAAACATGGTCTTCTTATCTAAATTTCTATCCCTGGGGCGTAGGGATACGCCAATGTCCTTTGGGCGTGCTTTTCTGGCGCCAAATAGGTAGTTAAACTGCCTAGCTGTGCCCATACTTCTCAACTTACTAGCTCAGGCTCAATAACACTCGCGAGCTCCTAAGGTCTAGGCCTAATAACAAACATAGAATTCTAATAAAATCCATATACGTTTTCTAGTAGCTATCTAGAACTTATGTAACCGTAATCTATGAGTAGCAGCTTCACAGCGTATCTGATCTCTATATATCAATAACAGCTGATTACAATATGTCTAATCACAATCTAATGGTAGCAGCTATCTACAACCAATGAAATCGTCATTTCTGTTCTGGAACATAAGTCTTAACACTGTACGATGAGTGTACTTGCCGAGGGTTAAGCCTTACATACCTCAATTCTCATTTCTTTAATAACTGATGAGTTTCAACTTGTATTCGCCAGCTCTTTTCAACTGTAACCATTATACAGGGAGAAAGAGATGAATTTCAATACCAAATTTGGCGTCAAACGATAACTTTTAATACTAATATTGACTATACTTTAACTTAACAAAACATGGCCAATAACGTATTATTTCTCGAGAGTTCAGAAGGGAGAAATACTTACTTGAAGCCTATGATTGGATAGAAATTAGTTTGGAGAAATTCCGACATATTTTGCTCTGCGGGGCTAACTCCGTAGTAATTCTCCCTACGGGATTAAACTTCAATACTCGAGTTAATTTGAATTTGGACGGTGTTCGATAGCGTAAATGGATGAAAATTATTTCAATCCTTCGTGTTTCCTCTTCTCTGGCCGAATATGTTCCATTAAAATGATTTAAAATAAAATACGGGGCTATATATATATATAAGTGAGGTCGGTGGCAAGGGTGTGCCTCGCACCTCCACTAGAGGCAGCAGGCCCGGCGCCCCGCGCCTCTCATTGAGGCAGCAGGCCTGGCACCCCGCGCCTCTCATTGAGGCAGCAGGCCGGCACCCCGCTATAACACCCTAAAAATTATTTTGTGATTATTTGATGTTTTATGCTAGGTTAGGGAAAGTACGGGTTGTATATTGGTTGTAGGTGACAAGGGAAATGTGTACGACCAAAAAACCAAAGAGTATGTGAAGTTCATAAATAAGGGTCAACTTTAAACGACCAAATCTCCCAAAGTATAATGAATTAGAAGCCCCACGACCCATCAAATTAAAGGTCATTGGGTCTAGTTTTCAGAACATCAAACCTCTTGTCAATCGTTATTCGGAGTAAGAAGTTATGGGCATTTTACCGAACCATCACGAGCGGTGATGCGGGCATGACACCCTAGCGCCTCCACTGCCCTATTTACTTAAAATCTGATTTTTCACTTGTAGAAAACATTTCCAGCTAAATCTAAATCGACCAGCTTTCTAAGGATTCCATTTCTCTCTCAATTCCAGCGGCTAGGACAAAGAAAATCAAGGAGGAACTTCAAACAAAGTTCAAGAAAATCACAAGATAAGTTGAGATTACCTTGCCAAGTATGTTAGGGGCTGTTTTGGAGCTCGTTTTGGCAAGGGTTTGAAGACGTTTTTCTGCGTTTCAAAATATATTTGGAATGCCTATATATCCATCTTTGAGTAGGTGTTTAAATCAGGAGAAAAGGTAGGGATTTTTCCCCTTTTAAACCTCTCAAATTGCAAAGCGAAAATCTGGAAATTGGCAGCTAAGTGAGCTGCCGATGGACTGTTTGTTAGATGAGTTTTGCTCGTTTTCCTTTGGCTTTTTGGCTGTTTATTTTGCTGTAATTATACTTAATATTGAGGGGTAGAATCACAGAAAAACTAAGGTAAAATTTCCTCAGTTTTCTCCCTCAAAAGTTAGTGAAAAGTAGTTGAGAAAATGGCTAAATGTTGTTGATGTTGTCGTGTGTTGTTGTTGCTATTTTGACTGCCTCTGATTAGTTATGTTTGCTGCATTTTTTTTGATATAGATTAATCTTGTTGTTTGCCTATAAAACCACTGGATTAAGGAGGTTGAGATAGGAAATCGGCTAGAGAAAAGTTAATCGGAGAAAGGTATATAAGGCGCCCCGTCTATCATTCTTTAAAGCACGATTCATGTGTTGTGAATCGAATGAGACAGAAACCTATTTAAAAGTATTGAGGCAGTATGTTGAGCTTCATTTCAGCTTTAAATTCCCATGTTTTATTGAGGATAAATGTTAAGATTATACCTAGCCGAAGTGAGACACCTAAAGTGTGATATTGTGTTGATTGTTGTCATAGTTGTACATGGAGTTGGAGACCCCTCAGTGTGGGCATTGTTAGCTGGTCCTTACAGTATTTCATGTGTATATATATGTGATGTTAAATGTGTTTAAAGTTCTGGTTGCTAACTGAGATTGGTGAAAGATCCGAGATGAGGACGTGTAAACGATTTTAAGCCACGTAAAGACGTCGCAAGCTATTGAGGGTAAACGAGCATACTGAATCAGGATTACTTGGTTATGGTTGTCCTTTATCTTATGTGTATGTTATGAAATATGTCAGGCCAAGGGGATATTTCATAATCCCTTTCCCTTAAGTCGACCAACAAGCTAGCGAGTTTCTGAGCTCTAATGTCCCTTGGAGACGATCTATAAATTTTGTTGAAACTCTTAGGTTATCTGTAGTTCCTTATGATTTATACAAGTTTTTAATACATGCATTTAAGTTCTATTTTCTAGATTTATATGTTATATGTACTCAGTTCCGGTTATGTATTATGAAGGAGGCCTATGCAGGCCACATGTTTAGTATTCGTCATTTCTATGTTGCATGTATTGAGCTGGTCCAGTATAAGACATATCGGTTCAATTTATGATTTTGTCTAAGCTTTATTGATTTTACCCCATTGTGGTACACCAACTGGAGGTATTGTTATTTTACCCCGATGTGGTACACCAGCTGGACGGAGTTTACCCCGGTATGGTACACCGGCTGGAGGCATTTTTATTTTTACCCTGGTGTGGTACTCTGGCTGGACGGATTGATATAAATTTTATGGTTGGCTGTCTGCTGGCATGTCAGTTCTTGTCTTTGCTGTGCATTAGATGATTGCATTTACACTTCAATAATGATTTATTGTCAGGTTTCTGTTTTCAGAATTTTGGGTTGTTACTACTCCTAATTTATGGCCTAGTTATCATTTTTATCTTACATGTTTACAGTTTTCAGCCTTACATACCAGTAGATTTTATTCGTACTAATGTCTCTTCATCTTGGGACCCTTCCTACAATCATGCTGCAGGTACAGGCCGAGGCTCAGATAATCGGACCAAGTAGGAGCCAGACTTCAGCAGAATAGTGGTATGCTCATCTCTTTCAAGAGCCATGTCCTAGTTTGGACTATTTTCAGTTTTGTGTACAACATGGGTAGGCCGGGGCCCTGTCCCGTGCATTTCAGTTTGTTTACTCTATAGAGGCTGATGTGGACTAGTTTGTGTAATAGTGTGGGTTGTGTAGTCATATCTGTTTTTCATTGCCTTGCTTAGCTTTATTGTAGCCTTGTCGGCTTTCCAGGTTGCATATTTATAATTGTCAAGGCATTATTGGCCCAATATTTATCTTTGTTGGTTGTGACAGCTTGCTTGGTCAGCCTTACTGTTACATTTATCGATGCTATATAGCCGGATTCTCGACCGACCATAAACCGAGTGCCAGTTGCACCTTACCCTAGTTCTGGGGCGTGACACCCGCACTGGCCAGTGCACTACTGGCTGGCGTGTCGCGCTGGCCCTGTGCGCACTGGTCGCGTCCGACCCTGCTCCCGAGGCTTTTTCCATACGCATCAAGTTTCTCTTACTCGTCACCAATCCATATATACACTTACTAATCGTTAACATTTACGGGGTGTAACATCCTCCCCCCCGTAGGAACATTCATCCTCGAATGTCTACTTCAACTCATAGGAGCTTAACTTTTTGGACTATTATTCTGGAAAAGTTTCGGTAGAGTCTCCCCTGCAATATTGACTATCTGAAAATCCTGAAATACAGGAAAGTCCAATACAGATAACTCATATGACAGCATAACAACTTTTTCATTACAGAATTGTAGTCAGCTGAACAATATACATAATATACATCATAAAATAACAATTGAAGAAACACCTTTACCTTAATTCCATAGTTTGGACTAATCCTGGAACAAATGAGGATATCTGGTCTTCATGTCATCCTCGGTTGCTCAGGTCATTTCTTCTCTATTCTTGTTTCTTCATAATAACTTAATAGAGGTGACATCCTCAGTTCTCAACTGGAATGTCCCGTAACTTGAATGTCCTTAACTAGAACAACTCGGGACAGGTCATCTATGTCCTTTCGCAACATTGACATGTGAAAGCTAAATGGGCAGTTCCTAGTTATGGAGGCAATTTTAGATCATATTCCATTTCGCTTGTTCTCTGGAGGATATGACCTGGGCCAATAAACCTAGGCCTAAGCTTGTCCTTCTTACCTATTCTCATAACGCCCTTTTTCAGCAACTTTCCTAGAAATATCAAACTATTGCGTCAACCCTTAGTGGCCTGCATTGTACCTTAGGGTAGGACTCCTAACGGCCCTTGGCTATCAGTACCAATTTCTTGGTAAATTAAATTTCTTAGTCTGTCTGTTATAATATGCCCTGGTCCAACTTCCTTTAATTTACTTTAGGGGGCTTCTGCTTCTACTCATAAGAGACCTCCCGAGTCTGACCTGAGTGCTCTGTTGGGTTATTTACATGGAGATGAGAAGTCTTACTCATTTTAGCGTGTGCTCCAATCTGTTCTAATTGTTTCCCAGAACCTGTCTAGGAGTTGTGCCTCTCGGTCAGGGTTTACTATACACTGGGCTCCACGTAACCAGAATACTTCTTAAATATTTAACTCGTCGCACACTTTAGCTGCAATATAATTCCATCTGGTGAGCCACAAATCGATCTCATTAGTCTTTCCACATTAGCTCAAATGAGGCCAAGCTACACCTAGTATGAGATAGCCTTGTGACTGTATTCATATTAATTACTTTCCACTCCCTTGCAGACACGACCATCTCCTATATTGGACTGCTCAGTTCCTGTTATTTCATCTTTTCTAGCATGTCACTGGAGCCCTACTGCAATGATTCAATGATATAATTTGTCTTTCCATACCATATCATTGCATTTTCCTTAAATTTTGGGAGTAACAAGCACATGCACCTTAGCTATGCTCTGCTATTTGAAGTTTTGCCACCCTTGGAACGTAGAGTCGACGTCTAGGCCTTATGACCCTCTCTTTTGTTATCTTGAGGGCCAATAACTTTCTATTGGGCCTTGTTTCTAGGTTGCACTAGGTTAGAGTCTCTATGTCGGCACTCCCTTACCTTCTTATTTGGCGAGGATACCGCAACATTCTAGGCTACAACATTACTATCTCTTAATTGTTAGCCTGATGCTTAGTTCTCAATATTCGGTGATGATCCTATGTTTTGTCAAACTGGAGGTGATTCTGGATTCCATCATTAGATACTTGTGCCGCTCCTTATGCTCCTTTGGACGTGCTCCCTACCTCATACTGTCAAGGATGTTATTGACCAGGTCTATTGACCTGTATCCCTTCTGACTAGCACCCAGGCTTATTTTTTTTCATATGATCTCCCTATCCTTCGATATCAGAAACTAAGTCCATAACCATTATCTTGCAGGTACGTCCTGCCGTCATTAACATGCTATGGCAGATTTAGCCTTTTTCCTACTTCAGCTTTACTATTACTAGGGGTTTATCGCTGTTGGACTCTCTCATACACACTCCAATGGTATTGACAACCCTATCCCCCTTCCTGGCCTACTACTATAAGGGTCTAGATAACTTGTAAATACTAAGGGTTTCAACCACTCTCTAATCCTCCTCGAAGACAACAATTCTAGCCCTCTCTACTATTCGTTCTGAGCGCCATAATACTGATACTTATGCTTTCTGTTGTACTGTAAGAACAATTTAAGAGGTGGAAAATGACCCTATATTACTTTGATAAGACTGAGGTATGGAACCATACAATATTCGAAGAGTTGGAGGTAAGAATCCTGCAATTTCCTCCTTCTTTCACACCTTTCAGGTAATTCACATTAACTGTAGCCCCAGGATAATTCTAAATATCTAGTAGGTAAACCATCTCATATGTACATATATACTATACTCCTAACCCCCTATTCTGAAGTTGTTGGGAGAACTGGGGATGGCACTGGCATATCTATCTCATTATGAGTTTCCTGGTATCTCGGGAGGGTGATGGGGAAATGTAAAAGATGTCTACTTTCTCCCTTGGGCTAACCGTCTCCTAATTGTAGCACTTTGCCGGTACCTCCTCCTGCTGCTATAATTATCTTGCAACTGGCTGGTGTGTATCATACATCGAACATTATTCTAGACAGACATAACAAGGAAAGTTTAGGGACTCAACCCTACACAACTCTTCTCTATAGCAAGATCTGAGAAGAAAGAAGGGTAACCATACTATCATGCCTCGTAGCCTCCTGCTTATAGAATGTGGTGCACAACACCTTTATAAGCAAGACTCTACTAGACACGGCTTGCAGACCCCCTATGATACGAACTGCTCTAATACCAAGTTTGTTATGCCCCGCCTTGGGAGGCATGACTAGCACCTGGTGCCACACTGGAAACTAACTAACCTGGATAGACTTATGCACGTCTGGTTCCAGCCTACAACTCAATTCAAGGAAACAACGAGCTATATCTCAGCTATAAATACAGCCTCCGGTCGACAAGGCCGTATAGCCACCTGTGAACGAAAACAGCTAACTAACAACAGGCAATAGAAGGATCCTATACGGGCCGACAAGGCCACTATGTTGTCTAGTTATAATAGAAATGAAGACAAACTACTATCCTAGGCCCCACACGGCCAACATATGAAACATAACTGATTAAGGCACCATACGGCCAACATATAGCTAACTAACTGACGACTATAGTCTGCAAGTCTCTAAGAAAACAAATAGTGGTTGGGATAGGTCCCGGACCTACCCAAAATGCTATATGACTGAAATACAAAAATCTCTACAACTTGGCTACTCCGAGTGAAAGGAGTTGTCCAAAATGCGGACTCTGAATAGTTGTTAATGGAGATCCTAAACCCTGTTTGTCTAAACCTGCAGGGAAGTAATGCAGCGCTCCATATTTGGGCGCTAGTACAATATGTACCGAATATGTAAGGAAATAGATAAGCTGATAAAGACTGGAAGTAAATAGAAAGAAGGGCAGAAAGATTAACCTGTACGCCTACTAATTCATAATCTACATCTAACCAGCACTGCATGTACGTAAGCTAAGACTGTATAATTACACATTTATAAACTATAACTAGTAGAAAGAATATAAACAAGAACCTCACCTGGCCCCCATAAGCCGAAACGTACAATCAACACGGAATAACTCGTTCGAGCCCCCATAAGCCATAAAGAGCACATCTCAATCAATATACCCCCATCCAGGTTTCTATGGCTCCATTGGTACTGTAGACAACTTATCGGTCCCCTGGGTCTATAATTGAGCCGGCTCGGCCCCCGAATTATAGTTGTGTCTGAGTTCGGTGGACTCTCGTTGTCTGTACCCCGGGTACCGAACTCGACGGGGTGTGCCGATATGGCATAAGAGTAGTCCATCCATTGAATTGACTGTATGAGGACCTTAGACCTCATCTTCGTCCCTCACGGACGGCATACTGCTCCTCAGAGCGACATCATCCAGCCCCTCGCAGGCGTCGACACAATTAGTAACCCCAGCGTGGTCATGGATGGCTCCTATGTAAGGGAAACCCAAATCAAGGTGTTGTACTAACATCTCAATCTAGCCACTCAAAGGCGTAGTTGGCCTTCTAGGCCTAACGCCATTGCTGCCCTCCCCCTAGGATAACCTGCAAATCTGCTAACAAGCCTACCGTGCACCCATATCTGATTAGAGGATCCTAATAATGATCATGATCTCTAATAGTTTGGACTTAATAGGGCGAGATCTGGAGTGGTCCAACAAAACTCTCTATATGTCCTACTCGGACATCTATAACTCATAATAACTGCAGGGTCACGAATGACTACTACTCAATTCCTATACTTAGGGCAACTGTAGGGCTGGTATTAGCCGAACATGCTTTTGAGCCGGTCTTCCCCTAATCCTCCTTAGGAAATTTACTGACATCCTTAGCCTATGGGCAGTACTGTACTAACATCGTACTTACTAGTGCCTTAGGCCTCATCTTGGTCTAATTGAATCGTATATTACTTTTATAGGCGATCCTTAGCGTTATAGACAATTTATATAGACCTAACCAATCCTAGCAACCTGTGGGTGATAGAAACGGGCTGGGTTCTAGCCCGACCTCTAGCTACTGATAAGGTCCCTTTCCTTAGGGTACCCATGGTTCTTTTTGACCTGGATAACTGGGTTTGCTTCCTAGGAGACTTATATGATAACTGCTAAGCCCACTAAGACTGACAATCACTGGTAATAACTAGTAGGGTGACAGGCTATCACTCAGTTCAATAGACAACCTTAGGCTGCTGACCCTAAAACATGGCCTTCCTATCTAAATTTCTTGCCCTAGGGGGTAAGGGTACGCCAATGGCCTCTGGACGTGCTTTTCTGGCCACACAGGTGCCAAACTGTTAGTTAAACCGCCTAGCTGCACCCATACGACTCAATTTAATAGCTTAGGCTTGATAACTCTCACGAGCTCCAAAGTTCTAGGCCTAAAAACAAACATAGAATTCTAATAAATTCCATATACATTTTCTAGAAGGTAACCAGAACTTATGTAATCGTAATCTACGAGTAGTAGCTAATCACAGCGTGTCTGATCTCTATATACCAATAACAACTAATTACAATATGTCTAATCACAATCTAATGGTAGCAACTATCTTCTACCTATGAAATCATCATTTCTGTTCTGGAACATAAGTCATAACACAGTACGACGAGTATACTTGCTGAGGGTTAAGCCTTACATACATCGATTGTCATTCTGAATAACAACGAGTTTCAACTTGTATTCACTAGCTCTTTTCAGTTGTAACCATTATACTGGGAGAAATATATGAATTTCAATACCGAATTCGGTGTAAAATGATAACTTTTAATACTAATATTTACTATACTTCAACTTAACAAAACACGGCCTAAAACATATTATTTCCTGAGAATTCAGAAGGGAGAAATACTTACGTGAAGCCTATGATCGTATAGAAATTAGTTTGGAGTAATTCCGACAAGTTTTGCTTGGCGGAGCTATGATTTGCCGGGCGAATTTCATGAAACTAACTCTGTAGCAATTCTCCCTACAGGCTTAAACTTCGATACCCGAAGTTAATTTGAATTTAGGAGGCGTTAAATAGCGTAAACAAATGAAAATTACTTGAATCCTTCGTGTGTCCTCTTCTTTGGCGAAATATGTTCCTTTGTAATGATTTGAAATGAAATAAGGGGCTATATATATATAAGTGAGGTCGGTGGAAGGGTGTGCCTCGCGCCTCCCATTGAGGCAACAAGCCTAGCTCCCCACACTTCTCATTGAGGCAGCAGGCCTGGCGCCGTGCACCTCTAAAAGCGCCAGCAGGCCTGGCGCCCCACGCTGGCCAATACACTGCTGGCTGGCGTGTCGCGCTGGCCCTGTGTGAATTAGTCCCGTCCGACCCCACTTCCGAGGTTCTTTCCACACACGTCAAGTTCCTCTTACTCGTCACCAATCCTCGTGTACACTTACTAATTGTTAACATTTATGGGGTGTAACAATCTTAAAGGTAAATTAGTCATTATGAAGAACAAGAACATGGACCTTACGAATGCTAGGTGCTTCACTTAGGTATCATTGAGACTTGATAAAAGTTCACTCAAAAATACATGAAAAAGGTAGAAATACTTACTCTTTTTGAACTTGACTTTGTACTTGAAAAAACATTGGGCTTAAATATGCTATGCATGCTATATGGATATATCTGTTTATGTGATCTTGATTACAATTGTTAAACCATTGTGTGCCATTGTGTGAGTGAGGAATTTTGTATATACTCCATTATTGCAAATTCATGTTTATAACTTGCCCGGTGTGTGTGCAATACGAAATAAGAACGATGGATTTAGGAAGTGATATTGGCATTTCTTTGGTAGCCTTGTTTTTATCCTAGTTTACCTACCTTGATTGTAATTATCCTAATTAGCAATGTTGAGCCTTAGCCTATTCCTTTGATAGCCATATTACAAGCTTAAATTCCTTTTTGTTCTATTGACTTGTATTTGACCCAAATGACTCCTAGAGCACTTTAATGAAAATTTTTGTATGAAAGGAGCATAATTGGAGAAGTGAAGGGAAAAGCTAAAAAGTGTGGTGAATTAGAAGAAAAGAAATGTGTGAAATTTGCTAGATAAGGATGGTGATGTTAGTGGAAAAACAAAAAGAAGAAAGAGCTTTGAAAAAAAAAGGAATGATGATGAAAAAATGTGTGAATGAGCTCAATGTTAAAAGAAAAATCCCCACAAGTCACCTATGTTTAAAATTGAAAAATAAAAGGAGGCATAAGAAGAAAATTTGTAAATTGAAGGAATTTCTAAAAATCAAAGTGTTGTGAAGTATTAAAGTGATTACAGAGATTAGTCACTATCTTGGGCAAATAGTTCCTACCCGCCCATTACCTTACATTACAACCAAATTTGAGTCCTAATTTATCCTCATAATTCTATATTAGTGGAGTATTATACTAAGGGCAAGCCAATGGGTCATCTTTTGCATGCATGTTGAGTTCTTTGGGAGAGTGAGTGGATTTTGTTATGTTTATGCCCAAGTTTATATTGACTTATATTTGTGTGAGAAAAGGGAATCACTCCAAATTGTGAGGGGCACAATGGTAAGATTTGGTATATTTTGATTACTAAATTACATATGATTCATGTTGGCCCAAAATATGTCTTGATGAGTTAGTTTTCAAAAGCTAAGTGATTTCGAACTTTGACGTTTTAATGTTGATCCTATATGCTTGAGCTTCATCTCATGATCCTAAGTGTAAGTAGACCTATTTTTATGATGAATTTTGTGCTTAAATATGAGAAGAGTAGTAGTTTTGTTATACTCTGAAAGCCCAAAGATTAGTCCCGAGAGTTGAAACGGAGAAAGTTGAAGTTTGGCATCAGGCATAGAAAGAGTCGTGGGGAGACTCTTGAGATCAACCCACGAGTCGTGATGTGACTCGTGGGGAAGGCCAGGGAATAAAATTGAACTTGAGAAGATGAGATCCCATGGGCATAACCACGGCTCGTGGTCAGGCTCTACGAGTTGTTAGGTCAATCATGGGTGGGTGAGAAGGAAAAGAGAAGGGAGAAGGGAAGTGTACTTGACGGCAGGTCTCCATGGCTTGTGGTCAGCACCCACGATTCATGGGGTGAGTCATGATCAAGCATAGAATAAATTTTGTCGAGGCCAAGGCTGTGTACATCACGGATGGTGACCACAAGTCATGGTCACCAGGAACAAGTTGTTATGTTGTCCCTTATGAGCCCTGAAGACTTGAGAAGCAGTGAACCTCATGAGCTATGCCATGGGTCGTGACCCTTGAAGACGGGCCGTTAGGTCCCTCATTGGAACCACTTGACAGTTATTTTCTGCGAGTTTAGTAGGGGATTTTCTGTAATTTCTAAGTTCCCAAGACCTAAACTACGCCGTTTTGAGTTATAAATAGTGACTTTGAAAGGGGTTAAGTTCATTTTAGGCCTTGTTCGTTCATGCATTCAAGGTAGAAAGATTATAGAGGGTGATCAAGATAGTGTTCTTCAATTTCCTTCAATTTCCTATTGGGCATTCAAAGAAGTGTAAGAATCAGCTACAAACAGGTATGTAGGGTTATGAATGAGTGATTCCGATCACAACCATGCCCAATCCCTCTCTAAAGTATGGAATTTCTATGTTTAATCTATGGGGTTTTAACCCAAATGCATGAATCTTCTATTTCTATACATGGGTATGATCCAATTATCATTCTACTATTGAATTATGAAGCATGGGCAATTTTTATAATGTTTTCAATTCAAAATCATGTTTCTAATTTTATGAATTAAAAGCCCACTGAAGAGAAGTTCATGAAAGATGAGATATATGATGAATGTTTAATGATGACGAGATGTTATTGTGAAAAGAATGTTTTAAAACTACCCATGTTTATAATCATGTTTTCGATATGAATTGAGTACTTCTCAAGTATGATAAAGCTTTGGGCAATGCCCTCATGTTCAAAGTATGATTGATGAGCTCTCAAATTAATCTTACCACATGGTTTTGGAGTAAAGTCTCCCAATTATATTTTCAGCTTGCGGTACGTTTCGAGTTTATGCCTTTCATATGTATAGCTTACCACATGGTTTTTGAGCGAAGATTCCCAATTATATTTTCAGCTTGTGGTATGTTTTGAGCTAAAGCTTCTCATATGCATGATTTCACATTTCAAATGTATTTGATTTATGAGCTTCGTCAATAAATGATGTTGAGCTTCATTGAATAACGATGTAGAGCATATGCACATTTCATTTTTTTGGGAGTAGTGTCTAGCACCGAGCAGGCTAAGGGTCGATAACCCTATGCCTCAGAACTACGGCCAATGTAGGTTTATACATTATGACTTTGGAACCTCCCTTGTGAGCTATCCCTTTCCTGAATGGGCCTTCAGCTTGATATTGATATCATGGTATTGTCCCTAGCCCTAGAAAGGCTTTGGACGGCTCTACCCACTTGAGTGTGATAGTTGGGACCACGTAAGCTCTATCATGGTATATCAGTTAAAAGATGAGTCTCCCATTGTTCCTCATGATTTCATATAAGCATATTTCATTACTCATGAGATTTATATATATATGCATGTTCTAAGGAAGGTTTGAATCAATGTTCATCTTTACATATAAATGTTAGAATTCATCTTTGAGTCAATCGATTCAGTTATGACATAATGAAGTTATGTTATGTCTTGTTATGAAGAGATCATGATTTCAGAAAGAATGCATGCAAGCCCTACTCTCAGATTCTTAATGGTTATGTTTATATTATGCATTGTCTTTAAATGATTTTCTTTACTTAAGCAGTTTTACTTACCTTATATACTCTATACATTCCATGTATTGACCGCATACTCTATGCTATATCATTTCATGGTGTAGGATCCAGCTCTCAGGTTCAGCCCCACTAGTAGTTAGCTTATCAGAGTTAGCATTTGCATTGTTGGTGAGTCCTCATCTCTCAAGCACTAGATTATTCAGATTCTCTTTATGTATTTCAGTTTCAGCTTGTTGAGTTAGTTGGGGTCTTGTCCCATCAACTCGTCATGTTTAGAGGCTTCTCAAACATATGTGTGTAATCAGCTTCATATTGTGAATTCTGATGTTATGTTTAAGTTTAGACTTCCACTATGATTATATTGTTGATCATTCAGTTTCATTGATTGAATTAGATGAATGCTTATGCCATGGGTCGACTTGGGGTCTCTCCGGGTTCCTTTTCCCGTGTTGCGATCCGGTCCTTCGTTGGGGTAGTGACAAGATTGTTCGAGGACAAACAATAGTTTAAGGGTGAGGTATTGATAAAGGGTGTACATACGCACTTCATAGACATATTTTCCTATATTTTACAATGTTTTGAGAATAAATTATGTGTGTTGCATGTGTTTATGTTATATATTTGTGAAAACGGCTAACGCATGTGATTAGATATTTTCAGGGCTAAAAGTGATTGATTTGGGTGTGTTTGAGACATTTGGAATGAAGTTTAAGAAGAAGGAATGCACTAAGAAAGATAAAATTAAAGATATATATATATATATATATATATATATATATATAGAGAGAGAGAGAGAGAGTGCACTGCCACGCCCGTGTGACCAGCAGCGCGAGGCGCCAACACCTCAACACAACCAGTTGCGCGATGTAGCAGCAGGACTAGCACTACAAGATGCGAGAGGGCAAGCAGTCATGGCACTACAAGGCAAGCAACACAACAGCAGAAATGGCATACTGCCAGGTGTGAGGTGCCCTTCTTCCCAGCGCTATTCCAGGCGCGTGGTGCCCTTCTCTTTCCACGATGGCAGGGGCGACGCGGGCCAACATTGTCGTGTTGGCATGTGCAACATGCTACGTATATCATATAACCAAAATTGATATCCTACTTAAAATAGGAAAAGGAGCTTCCAATCCCAATCAAATCCGCAAAGGAAAAAGAAAACCTTAAATATACTACTATAAATACCGTTTTATTTTTATGTAATATCCAAGTTTTAAGAACAAGTTTTAGATAAGTGTGTGAAATATGATTTTATGGTTTTATTTTCACAAAACACATTGAGATACGAATTGTTGAATTGTTCTTCCATATTTTTGCAATAATCAAGTGAGTTTCTTCCTATCATTGTTGTAAGTGTTAATTTATTGCTTTTGTCTATAAATGTTATTAATTTACTTATAAAAATGATAGGCTAAAACTTCCACAACTAGGGTTGTGGGAACCATGGTGAATCAAACAAACTAGGGTTTGCATGATGTCATTCTAAACCAATACTACACAATTGTATTGTATTCTCTTCATGCTTAAATGTTTCTTAACGGTGCGCAATGTTAGGACATGCCTAAATTGTTTACTTGCTTGAGCCTAGAGAGGTAGAGATTAGGAAAAGAGAATCACAACAAAGCCTTGATTTTTATGACCATTATACTAACTTAAGCTGTGGTCGCAGGATAGTTATATTTGGATCAAATTTATAACGGTTAAATTGAAATTGCTCATGAGACCTGACCTAGTGATTGAGTATAGTCATCCAATAGGGACGAACCAGTCATTTGGATGAACCCTAGTTATCATTTCTACAAGAAAAGTATTGGGATATATCACTAGTGTAAAATCCAAAGTAGTTAAGAATCCACGGGGAACACTTACCCTAGGTAATTGCATTAATTTGGAACCAACATTCAAATTCTCAACATTGTTATTTATTACTTTAACAAATTCCCCCCTTTAGGAGATAATTGACTTAAAAGCTTAAATACTAGCATTCTTCTATATTCTTACATATTCCCTGTGGGATCGACCCCAACCTCTAGTTGGGTTCTTTATTGACAAAGTCCTCTTCATACTTCAGCAGAAGGTGTGAGTTTGAGCGTTATCAAAAAGTGTCGTCATTGCCGGGAACACGATTTAGTATTAGATTAATTGCTTGCGTTTAACTTTTAGTCTTTATTTCCTATTCTTTTGTTTTTCTTTTAATTTCTAACATTTCACAGGGCAGCGTGGTGAAAAAGTCTCAACAGGTATCTTGATTAAGTTTGAGTAATCAAGATACCTGTGTTGTGCTGAAACATTAAATTAGGCACTATCTGGGAGGAAACCCAAGATGATTTTTGTTGTTTTCTTTTTACATGTTTGTTCAAGTGTGCATATGTTAATTTGTAATTTTCAAAGAATTTGGAGTATGAAATACAAAGATGGGGGAAACTGCTCTTGCCCCCACAGACGACGAAGAGTAGAGGCCTAGGGAATTCTTCTTTCACTCTTTTAATTTATGCTTATTTGTTTTAGCAATGGGACAGTGTTACTAATTAAGTGTGGGTGGGAGAAGCGAACTTCATATTACCATGCATGCCTTAACTGCTAAATTTGCACATGGTAGGCCTAGCTTTTTTTTGAGACTTATGACGTATCTTGCATTCATATTTGTTTGTAGTAGTTTTAGTTTTATTTTTATTTGGGTTCCTCCGATCTTTTTTTGGTGCCTTTGTAGTGGATGGTCCCTTAGAATCGACAAGAGATTCTAGATTTTTATTTTTATTTTATTATATTTAGTCATTGAATCATGACTTTGCCCGATGATGGATGGATGATGACCGTTTCAACGGTAAATTAGTTAATATGAAGAGAATGAACTTGGACCTTATGAATTCTAGGTGCTTAGCTTTAGGCATCATTGAGACTTTATAAAAATTCACACAAAAATACATACAAAAGGTAGAAACGCTTAGACTTTTTGAACTTGACTCTTGTACTTGAAAAAAATTGGGCTTAATTATGTTTTGCATGCAATATGTATATATGTGTTTATGCGATCTTGATTACCATTGTTAAACCATTTTGTGCCATTGTGTGAGTGAGGAATTTTTTATATAGTCCATGCTTGTAAATTGATTTCTAGAACTTGCCCGGTGTGTGTGCAAAGAGAAATCAGAATGATAGATTTAGGAAGTGATATAGGCGTTACTTTGGTAGCCTTGTTTTTATTCTATTTTACTGGCATGAACATACATCAAACTCACTCATCACAACTGAAGAATCAACATGACAATCTTAGCGGAAGTCTAGAATAAACATAACATCGGAATACACAATTTGAAGCTAAATACATCCTTTTTGTCTGAAAAGCTCTACACATGATGAGTTGATGGGACAAAACCCCAACTAACTTGAATAAGCTAAAAACTAAAAATACACAGAGAAATTTGAATAAGCATGGTCCTCAGGAGATGAAGACTCACCAACAAGTGTAAGATGCTAACACTGAAGACTGGCTATGAACGGGGCTAAGTTTGAGTGTCGGGTCCTTTATCATGAAATGATACAACATAGAGTATGCGATCAGTACGTGGAATGTACTGAGTATGCAAGGTAAGTAAAACCGCTTAATTAAGTAAAATCATTTAAAGACATGCATAATGTAAAATATAGCTAATAAGAATCTGAGTGTAGGGCTTCCATGCATTCTTTCTGAAAATCATGATCTCATCATAAAATAACATAACATCATAACTAAATTGATTGACTCAAAGATGAAATCTGATAGTCATGAGTAAAACTGAACGTTGAGTCAAACCTGCTTTAGAACATATGGATGTATAACTATCATGAATGATGAATATGCATAACTGAAATCCTGCAGATTAATGGGAGACTCGTCTTTTAACTGACATACCATGATAGAGCTTACGTGGTTCCAACTATCACACTCAAGTGGGAAGAGCCGTCCAAAGCCTTATCGGGGCTAGGGATGATACCATTACATTGATATCAAGCTCATGGCTCAATAAGGTAAGGGATAGCTCACAAGGAAGGTCCCGAAGTAATATATATATAATAATAAATCTATGTTGGAACGTAGTTATGAGGCATAGAGTGATCAACCCTTAGCCTACTCGGTTCTAGAGACTACTCCCAAAAAAAACTGCATATGCTCTCCATCGTTTTCAAGGAAGCTTACCATTTTCAATTAATGAAGCTCAATAATCAAATACATCTCAAATATAAAATCATGCATATGAGAAACTTTAGCTCAAAACATACCACATGCTGAAACATAATTGGGAGTCTTCACTCCAAAACCATGTTGTAAGTTAAATTCACGAAAATCATAAATCATAGCTGAACATGTGGGCATTGCCCAATACCTTAACATGCTTGAAAATACTTAATTCATATTTAAAACATGATTATAAATATGGGTAGCTTGAAAACATGCTTTTCATTATAATATCTCATCATAACTATACATTCATCACAAATCTCATCTTTCATAAACTTTCTATAATTGGGCATTTTCATTTAATAAACTTAGAATATAATTTTCATTGAAAATAATATAAAACTTGCCCATGAATCATAATTCAATAGTATATACATATTAAAATAATACCCATGTAGTAAATTTAGAAATCTCATGCATTGGGTTAAAACCCAATAGATTTGACATAGGAAACTCATGATTTAGAGAGGGATTGGAAGTGGGTGCGAAAGGATTCACCCATTAATAACCCTACATATCTTATTATAACTGATTCTTACACTTCTTTGAGTGCCCAAGAGGAATTGAAGAGAATTTGAAGAAAAACAAGCTTGATCACCCTCTTTAACTTTCTATCTTTGCATGGGTGACTAAGAATGGCCTAAAATGAACTTAACCCCCTTTAAAACTCATCATTCATAACTAAAAATTAGATAGTTTAGGCCTTAGTCTCATAGGAATTACGTAAAAGACCTTTCTAAATTCGCAAGAAATAACTGGTAGTCAGTCCCCACGAGGCACATGACGACTCGTCACCTCTGGCCATGACTCGTGGCATCGTCCGTCAAGTACACTGCTTATCAAGTTATCTGGCACGTCAAGGTTGACTTCACGATTCATTACCGGTGACCATGACTCCTTGTCACCACTCTTCATGTGCACTACCTTAATCTCAATCAAACCTTTCCCTGCTAGCCACGACTCATCACACGAATTGTGGGCCTTGACCACGACTCATGGTCACATCCGTAGGGATCCAAATTCCCAAATTTCAACTCCCCTTCTAAGCCTCACAACGAGTCACATCATCACTCGTGGTATGCTCCCACGTGTGACCTCACGACCCGTTTTGTGACCTAATGCTAGATTTCAAATTTTCTCCGTTTCAACTCTCGGGTCTGATCTTTGGACGTCTGGGGTGTAACAATATCTCCCCCTTGGGAACATTCATCCTCAAATATGGGAAAACATACAAAACAGTAGAGAAATACAATCAACATATTCAACTATTAATCATTTAGGTTGAAAATTGATGGAATGACTATCTCCGATTCAAACTACATAGCTGAACTGATTTCCCGAATCACACATACATCCATATACATAAATGAAACTTTGGTACATGAACTGAACATAAAAACTAAAAAGAGTGTTAGAGAAAAACTGATACCTCAAACTGGGACTGAGACGGTAGAGAATAAATGTGGGTATCTAGCCATCATATCCACTTCGGTTTCCTACATAGCTCCTTCGATGTGTTGATTCCTCCATAAAACTTTGACTGAAGCTACTTCCTTATTTCTTAACCTTCGAACCTGACGGTCTAGTATTTCTACTAGAACTTTCTCATAACTAAGGTTGTCCTTCGCACCAACACTGTCCATCGGGACAACTAGAGCTGGATCACCCAAACACTTCTTTAAGAGCGACACATGGAAAATAGGATGCACCAAAGCTAATTCTGAGGGAAACTCCAATTCATATGCCACCTTGCCAATCCGTTTCACGATTCGGTAGAGGCCAACATAACGAGGGCTGAGTTTTCCTTTCCTTCAAAACCGCATCATTCCCTTCTCGGGAGATACCTTCAGAAACACCTAATCATCCACCTCGAATTCTAGTTTTCTCCTTCTCAGGTCAGCATAGGACTTTTGGTGACATTGAGTTGTTTTCAACCTATCTTGTATGAGATGAATCTTCTACATAGCCTCATGAACCAAATCTGGGTATATCATCGGAGCTTCACCAACTTCGAACCAACCAATGGAAAATCTACATCTCTACCCATAAAGAGCATCAAACGGAGCCATCTGAATACTGGAATCAGAGTTGTTATTGTCTGCAAACTCGATAAGAGGCAAATGATCATCCCAACTACCTTTGAAGTCAATCACGCATGCTCTCAACATGTCCTCGAGAGTCTGAATTTTTTGCTCTGCTTGACAATCCATTTGCAGGTGAAATGCTATGCTGAGCTTAACCTGAGTACCAAGTCCTTTTTAAAATGCCCTCCAAAATTGAGAGATAAATTAGGCACCTCTGTCTGATATAATGGACAATGACACTCCATGCAATCGAACTAGCTCCTGGATATATAGTTTGGCATAGTCCTCCGCCGAATCCATGGTTTTGACTGGTAGAAAAAGAGCTGCCTTGGTCAACCTGTCTACCACAACCCAAATGGAGTCATATTGTCGATGAGTGTGAGGCAACCCTATGATGAAGTCCATGTTGATCTCTTCCCATTTCCAAGTAGGAATACTGGTATCCTAAAGAATACATCCCGGTCTCTAATGCTCGACCTTCACTTACTGACAATTTAGACACTTAGCTACAAATTCTGTTATGTCCCTCTTCATGCCATTCCACCAATAGACTTCCCGTAAGTAACGGTACATCTTGGTGGAACCTAGATAGATAGAATACCTGGTTCCATGAGCCTCATGCAACATTCGATTCCTCAAATCATCAACATCCAGAACACATAAGAGACCCTGTTATAGAAGAACACCATCTTCCCCTTTGGAGAAGACCTCTCCCTTCTGATTCTGAATGGCTTCCTTTAACTTTACTAAAATCGGATCCTCATCTTTCCTAACTTTTACATCAGTCACCAAAGATGATTCTGATCCATTTTGAACAATAAAACTACCATCGGTCGAGTCAACCAACCAAATTCCAACATTGTGAGTCGGTGCACATCCTTCACCAGCTCCTTCTTTTCCTCGTCCACATGAGACACACTCTCCATAGAGACTCTACTAAGTGCGTGTGCTACTACATTGGCCTTATCAAGATGGTAAAGCACACTCATATCATAGTCCTTTAGTAGCTCCAACCACCTCTTTCACTGAAGATTCAGATCCTTCTGTGTAAACACATATTGTAAACTCTTATGGTCCATAAGCACATCCACATGAAACCCGTACAAATAATGTCGCCATATATTCAATGCAAATACCACTGCAACCAATTCAAGGTCATAGGTCGGGTAATTCTTCTCATGAACTTTTAGTTGTCTAGAGGCATATGCTATCACCTTCATGTGTTGCATCAACACACACCCAAGTCATATCCTTGAAGCATCACAATACACCACAAACCCATCAGTACCCTTAAGTAGGGTTAACACTAGTGCTGAGGTAAGTCAATCATTCAACTCCTAAAAGGTCCTCTCACAACCCTCCGGCCATTGGAATTTCACCTTCTTTTAGGTCAATTTGGTCAAGGGTGCTGTAATAGACAAGAAACTTTCAACAAATCTCCGACAGTAGCCGGCTAAACCCAAAAATCTTCGAATATCTGAAGGATTCATAGGTCTAGGCCAATTCTTCACTGCTTCTATTTTCTGAGAGTCCACCTTTATGCCCTCACTTGATACCATATGGCCCAAAATGCCATTTAGTTCAACCAAAACTTACACTTACTGAATTTGGCATATAATCAGTGATCCCTGAGAGTTTGCAGCACTACTCTCAAATGAGCGGCATGCTCCTCCTCGCTCCGAGAGTATATCAAGATGTCATCAGTAAACACAATCACGAACATATCCATGTATGACTTGAACACCATGTTCATTAAGTCCATTAAAGTTGCAGGAGAATTTGTTAGTCCAAAAGACATAACTACAAACTCATAATGACCATACTGCGCCCTGAAGGCTGTCTTCGAGATATTGCTCTCCCGAACTCTAAGCTGATGGTACCCGGATCTCAGATCTATCTTCGAGAAACACTTGGTACCTTAAAGCTAGTTAAATAAATCATTAATCCTGGGTAGAGGATACCTTTTCTTGATGGTGACTCTATTCAATTGTCGATAATCCATGCACAAATGAAGAGAACCATCTTTCTTTCTGTTATACCCCGTAGGATTTCCAGCACCTAGATGACCTATTCGCACGTTGGTCAAGCGTATTTGAAGGCCATACGTGCTAAAGGAAGGCCCGGGAAAAGATCGGACAAGAAACCTGTCGAACCATCGCGGAAGGAGCCGAGGCAGAGCCCCTCCGCGATGGCAGCGTGTCACGGAGGTGAAGCCTCCGCGTTGGCTCAGTGACACGTTGGCCTTGTCCAGGCCCAAGTATATAAAGCTCCACTTCGGTTTTAAGTTAATAATTCTCATAACTTCCAGCGAAAACAGAGAGGAAAAATCAGAGGAAGAAAAGGAAGGAAGCGGGTAATATAATTTTCGTTCGATTACGCTGCCAAACGCAGTCCAAACCCAAATTAACCTCAGATACCGAGGTATTAGGCAGCAGGGAGCATTCCTACGGATTTAGTTTCGTGAAATACGGTCGACGAATCGTCGAGCTACCGAGCTAAGGTAAGTAGAATTGCTCCAAACTAGTGTCTATGTGTTCCTAGCTGTGAAGTGAATATTTCTCCCTTCTGAACCTCTAAAAAATAGCGAGTTTTCGACCGTCATTCCATAAGCCTAAGTTTAGGCTATAAATTATATCGAAAGTGACGTTGTTCTTTAAAATAAAGCTATATTTAGTATTAATTAACATATTTATAAATGCAGTTGGGAGAAATAGTTGAAGTGTTGGCCGAGCCTCGTCCGACAGACGGATAGTTCGAGGATAAGGTATGTAAAGCTAGTTTCCTCGGCAAGTTAGTAATCGGTATAGTACAGTAATTTAAGGGCTAGCAGAATGTTCAGAAGACAGGTGTTATGGTTATTACGAATATTGGTACAATATTAGAAGCACCATGTTATATCTTGCACGAAACTTCCTAGCACGATATAGATTCTAATACAAGTGTCAGGAACTGCACGGCATGCTCAGTATGTGATGTAATACAGAATGTTAGGATATTATCGTATTCAGTTGAAACCCAGTAAAACAATGTAATATCTGTAAGGCATCTCAGAAGTAGAATGATAGGTTCAAAATGAAGTTTAGAAAGCATGTCAGAAATAGTAAATCATGTTATTACAGAAACTCAGTATACAGCACAGTATGGCAGAAGATTATATGTATACATATATACTATTAACAGTCTCAGCATGTATTAAGTACGTACACATTACCATTACTAGTTCAGCACACAGTATGTACGGATACTTTACTACTATTAGCTTCAGTATGTGGGATATACAGATAGTATTACTAGTTGAGACCGTTGTATTGTTTTGGGGTTGGATTACCTAGCATCCATGACCGCCCCAGGGTTAATAGCTGTATCAACTCGTCCGTCAGAGGACGAGGATACGTCGCTCTACGGAGTGGCATGCTGTCCCACACGGGACGAAGATGGGATGCCAGTTTTCCCCATATTGTGCCTTGGTTGGCCCTTACACACCCCTGTCGAGCGGATACGCCCGGGTGTTGATTCAGGAGTCCTCCGGACTCAGGTACAGTTATAGTCAGGGGTTCAGCGAGCCCAAGTGCATACCCAAGGGACCAGCAGGATGCTTATAGTTATTATAGGAGATGGGATGACCGGGGTAGGGGTATAGATTTCGTGTTGGTTGTACCTCCCGGCTTATGGGGGCCGGGTAAGGTTTGTGTGTGCTATGTTATGTTATGTTATGTTATGCCATGTTACATTAGATACGAGTAGATCGGCAGTAGAACGATACATCTCCAGGTATGACTCCTACTCCTTCCAGTATAGTTAAGAGTAGGCATAATTTACATTATTAGACAGTTAATCTATTCCTTCCTATTTCAGTTTCATCAGTTGTATTGTTGTTTTCAGACATTTCTTTCAGTTATTGCTTTACATACTTAGTACCAACGGTACTGACACCCGATGGGGTGCTGCATTACTTGCCTGCAGGTACTCATAGACGAGGAGGCGATCCCTCATGATTCCTGTCAGCGATCGAGTATTCAGCTCCTGTCATCCGGAGACTGAATTCCAGAGGTGTATTTCATTTTCTTTTGTTGTACAGTACGGGTAGGTCGAGGCCCTGTCCCGATCATTTCTATTGTTATTCCTAGAGTCTTGCAGTCTGTATATATTTCCCTGTGGTCAGTTGAGCCGGTTGTGTGAGGCCATGCAGTTGTATAGCTGTTAGTACTTTTATTTCTTTTATGTTGGCCGTGTGGGACCATAGCTTGACAGTAGTGGTGACCTTGCCGGTCACGTAGCTTTCCAATACTTCATTGTTGAATTACAGATACTTAGACAGCATGGTGGCCTTGTCGGCCCACATAGGCTCCCCTATATTGAATGTGTTCTAGTTAGCTGATAGTACAGGTACAGGTGGCTATAGGACAGTTGGCCGGAGGCTGTGTTTACAGCCGTTATATAGCCGGTTTGCTTTTTGGAATAGAGCCAGGGCCAGCCAAAGCACCAGAAATGCTTAGGCTGGACCATTTAGCAGTCCAGAGCCAAGCAGGCACCAGCTGCCCGTCATACCCTCCAAGGTGGGGTGTGACAAACTTTGTATCAGAGCAGGTCGTATCCCAGGGAGTCTGCAAGCCGTGCTAAGTAGAGTCCTGTCCATGGATGTGTTGTGCACCACATACTATGGGTAGGAGGCTGCAAGGCATGATAGGATGATTGTCTTTTATTCTTATTCAGTCGTGCTGTAGAGCGGTACAATATAGGGTTGAGTCCCTAAAAGCTTATTGCGTTCTTTGGTTACAGATAATGTCAGACCAGCAACACTCTATCACAGGCCGGAGTTTATATATTGCAGCAGGGGAAGGCACCAGCAGGATGCCTCACCCTTATTTAGAACAGCCCGATCAGAGGGCACTACAGAGGCATCGTCCCAGCCTTCTCAGCAGTCTCCACCACATCAGGAGCCACTCGAGGCGACAATACCTCCAGCAGTCCCCATACCGACACCTTCCGACCAGGAGGTTAGGAGCGCGGTAGTTATGTTAGCACAGATTATGGCTGCTCAGCATTAGCCGATGCCGTCTACAGTTGCGGAGTCACCAGGAGGGCCCGGTAGTTCGAGGGTCCGAGAGTTCTTGGCTCTGAATCCCCCACAGTTTACAGGTACGAATCGGACAGAGGACCCTCAGGATTTTCTGGATCAAATGCAGAGAATTTTCAGGGTTATGCATGCCACGCCTACAGAATCAGTTGAGTTGGCAGCATTCTGGTTACGGGACATCGCTGTATTGTGGTATGAAAGCTGGGAAAGGTCCCGAGGGAGAGATGTTTCCCCTCTGACCTAGTCCAGCTTCTCAGGAGCTTTTCTGGATCACTATTTGCTGCGGGAGATTCGACAGGCCCGGGTAGACCAGTTCCTACATCTGGAGCAGGGGGCCATGAGTGTTCGGGAATATTCCTTGTGGTTTGATTCTTTGGCCCTGTACGCACCGGCCTTTGTTGATACCATGGCATCTAGAGTACACCGCTTTATCATGGGGTTGAATCCAGAATATGTTGAGACTTGTATTACGGCCACACTGCGAGAGGACATGGACATTGCTCGAGTTCAGGCATTCACCCAGAATATTGAGGGCATCAGACAGTGGCATCGGGAGATCAGAAGGGCCAATCAGGAACAGCGCCGCCGGGATTGGCCAGTTGAGTTACAGAGGGAGGCTCGGGGAGGACCCAGGCCACGATTGTTAGACAAGCCGCTCAGGCCCCCGCCTCCGCCACAGCCGCAGAGGGGTGGATTTAGCCGCAGGGGGCAGTTAGAGACCGGTAGAGGCTCGCAGATGGTAGATTCACCATTACAGAGGAGGGCGGAGCAGAGTAGGTATGCCCTACCACTTTGCCCTATATGCAGTCGACGCCATCCTGGAGCATGCAGGTATGGCTCCACCGGATGCTATATTTGTGGCCAAGAAGGCCATTTGATGAAAGATTGCCCAGCTAGAGGTCGAGAGGATCGGGGTAGACAGGACAGGGCATCTACAGGGTCACGAGCCACAACATCCTCGGCAGGGCGCAGGCCCTCAGTTTTAGCAGGCAGGGGTCGGGGCAGATCAGAGGCCTCCAGTGCAGGTGCGGGTACAAGCCGCACATACGCTTTACCAGGGAGGCAAGATTCAGAAGCGTCACCTGATGTTGTGACAGGTATGCTAACTATCTGCTCACACCCTGCTTATGTAATGATTGATCCAGGGTCCACTTTGTCCTACATTACTCCATTTGTGGCACGAAAGTTCAATATTGCACCAGTATTATTACAGCAGCCCTTTGCGGTATCCACACCTGTCGGTGACTCGATCGTGGCTAGCAGAATTTATCGGGGGTGTAAGTAGAGGTTGCCGACCGTCAGACCACAGTGGATCTGGTCGAGTTAGAAATGATAGACTTCGATGCCATAATGGGTATGGATTAGTTAGTGCCGTGCTTTGCCAATGTTGAATGTTGGACCAAGACGGTCCGATTCCACTTCCCAGGAGAAGCAGTGCGGGAGTGGAAGGGCAGCACCGCTACACCAAAAGGTAGGTTTATTTCCTACCTTCAGGCGAGGAAATTGATATCTAAGGGATGTATTTACCATCTGGTCAGAGTTCAGGATGTCCAAGTAGAATCTCCGACACTCCAGTCTGTTCCGGTAGTGAACGAGTTTCCTGATGTGTTTCCTGATGAGTTACCTGGCATTCCCCCAGAAAGGGAGATAGATTTTGCTATTGATTTGTTACCAGGCACTCAGCCGATATCAATTCCTCCCTATCGTATGGCTCCTGCAGAACTCAGAGAATTAAGGGAGCAGCTAAAAGACTTGTTGGATAAAGGTTTTATCAGGCCTAGTACTTCTCCGTGGGGTGCGCCAGTTCTGTTTGTAAGAAAGAAAGATGGCTCACTCCGTATGTGTGTGGATTACCGGCAGCTGAACAATGTAACATTTAAAAACAAATGCCCGCTCCCTAGAATAGATGATTTGTTTGACCAGTTGCAGGGGGCCAGATATTTCTCTAAGATAGATCTGAGGTCCGGATATCACCAGGTCCGGGTTCGTGAAAAGGACATTCCAAAGACTGCTTTCAAGACCAGGTATGGTCACTTTGAATTTCTGGTTATGTCTTTTGGGCTGACGAGTGCTCCCGCAGTGTTTATGGATCTGATGAACAGCATATTCAGACCGTATTTGGATCTGTTCGTGATAGTATTTATCGATGATATTCTAGTATATTCTCGTTCAGAGACAGATCACCAGAACCATTTACGAACAGTACTCCAGATCCTTAGAGATCGTCAGTTGTACGCCAAGTTTTCTAAGTGTGAGTTCTGGATGAACTCAGTTGCCATTTTGGGGCATATCGTGTCGGATGCTGGTATACAGGTAGACACACAGAAAATAGAGGCGGTCAAGACATGGCCTAGACCCACCACTCTGACCGAGGTTCGCAGTTTCCTGGGTTTAGCAGGATATTATCAGAGATTTGTTGAAGGATTCTCCACTATAGCAGCACCTCTGACAAAGCTAACACAGAAAGCAGTGAAATTTCAGTGGACGGAGGCATGTGAGCAGAGTTTCCAAGAATTGAAAGATAGACTGACCTCCGCCCCAGAATTAGCATTGCCAGAGGGAACAGATGGGTATGCGGTGTATTGCGACGCTTCAGGTTTGGGATTGGGTTGTGTGTTGAGGCAGCATGGTAGGGTAATTGCTTATGCTTCCAAACAGCTGAGGAAACACGAAAAGAACTATCCGACCCATGACCTGGAATTGGCCGCAGTGATTCACACCCTAAAAATTTGGAGGAATTATCTGTATGGCGTCCATGTAGACATCTTTACAGATCATAAAAGCCTACAGTATATTTTCACACAGAGGGAGTTAAATCTGCGGCAGCGTCGCTGGTTAGAATTGTTGAAAGATTATGATGTAAATATTCTCTATCACCCGGGAAAAGCTAATGTAGTGGCAGATGCCCTGAGCCATAAGTCAATGGGGAGTTTGGCGTATTTGCGACCTGAGAAGCAGGAGTTAGCCAAGGAAATTCATCAGCTAGCTGGTTTAGCCGTTCGAGTAATGGAAAGAGGAAATAAGAGAGCAGTAATTCAGAATTCTACTGTGTCCTCATTAGTTACAGAGGTAAAAGAACGACAGTACGAGGACCTTGACTTAGTCCAGCTCAGAGATAGAGTTTAGGAAGGTAAGGAGTCAGATTTCCAAATGACTGAGGATGATGTGCTACGCTGTAAGGGTCGACTTTGTGTTCCGAATGTTTTAGGGCTTCGCCAGCAAATCATGCATGAGGTACATTACGCTCGCTATTCCCTCCATCCAGGAGCAACGAAAATGTACCACGACATCAGAGACATCTACTGGTGGCTAGGTATGAAAGCTAAAATAGCTGAATTTGTATCTAGATGTCCTAACTGTCAGCAGGTGAAAGCGGAGCACCAGAAACCGGGCGGTTTGACGCAAAATATAACGGTGCCTACGTGGAAATGGGAAGCGATAAATATGGATTTTGTAATAGGGTTACCCCGTACCAGACGCAGAAATGATTCCATTTGGTTAATAGTTGACAGGCTGACAAAATCAGCTCATTTCCTGCCAGTGAAGGCTACCTTCTCGGCTGAGGATCATGCCAAATTATATATCAGAGAAATAGTTAGATTACATGGAGTGCCGGTATCCATTATTTCAGATAGGGGAGCACAGTTTACAGCTAGATTCTGGCAGTCGTTCCAGAGGGGTTTGGGAACACAGATTAATTTGAGCACAGCATTCCACCCACAGACAGATGGGCAGGCTGAGCGGACTATCCAAACGCTTGAAGATATGCTACGAGCGTGTGTACTACATTTTGGGGGTAGCTGGGATGAGCATCTTTCGTTGATTGAATTTTCCTATAATAACAGTTATCATTCAGCTATCCAGATGGCGCCCTTTGAAGCATTATATGGGCGAAAATGTAGGTCGCCGGTGGGCTGGTTTTAAGTGGGGGAATCAGCGTTGATTGGGCTAGACATCATTCAACAGTCAGAGGAGAAGGTAAAGCTTATCAGAGAATGCCTGCTGACTGCTCAGAGCCGCCAAAAGTCTTATGCAGATATGCGGCGCCGAAATCTAGAATTTGCGGTAAATGACTGGGTATATCTGAAAGTGTCTCCGATGAAAGGGGTGATGAGATTTGGCAAGAAAGGAAAGCTTAGCCCGAGATTCATTGGGCCATATCAGATTCGGCAAAGAATAGGCCGAATTGCATACGAATTGAACTTGCCTCCGAAGTTAGCGTCTGTTCACCCAGTATTCCATGTATCTATGTTGAGGAAGTTCGTAGGAGACCCTTCCACGGTTGTTCCAGTTCAGGATGTCCAGGTCACAGAAGAGTTAGCATATGAATAGGTTCTAGTAGCTATCTTAAACAGACAGATTCGCAGGTTGAGGACTAAAGATATTGCGTCTGTCAAAGTATTGTGGCGTAACAGGAACCGTGAGGAGATGACATGGGAAGCTGAAGAAGATATGAAAGCTAGATATCCTCACCTATTCCAGGCCTAGTCAGGCGACAGGTATGTCCATATTATTACTTATATAGTACCTTATGGTTGTATATATATAAATGAGAAGGATTGATACTTAGCTATCCAGTGAATCTTAAAGTATTGCGTGCAGTACCTGTGTTGGACTTTTCTGCATTTCAGGTTTTTGCTATAGTCCATATTACAGGGGAAACTCTGCCAAAATTTTTCTAGATAGTAAGTTGAGAAGTCCTCTAAATAAAAGTTTACATTCGAGGACGAATGTTCTTAAGAGGGGGAGAATGTTATACCCCGTAGGTTTTCCAGCACCTAGATTACCTATTCGCACGTTGGTTAAGCGTATTTGAAGGCCATACGTGCTAAAGGAAGGCCCGAGAAAAGATCGGATGAGAAACCTGTCGAACCATCGTGGAAGGAGCCGAGGCAGAGCCCCTCCGCGATGGCAGCGTGTCACGGAGGTGAAGCCTCCGCGTTGGCTCCGTGACACGTTGGCCTTGTCCAGGCCCAAGTATATAAAGCTCCACTTCGGTTTTAAGTTAATTATTCTCATAACTTCCAGCGAAAACAGAGAGGAAAAATCAGAGGAAGAAAAGGAACGAAGAGGGTAATATAATTTTCATTCGATTACGCTGCCAAACGCAGTCCAAACCCAAATTAACCTCAGATACCGAGGTATTAGGCAGCAGGGAAACATTCCTACGGATTTAGTTTCGTGAAATACGGTTGACGAATCGTCGAGCTACCGAGCTAAGGTAAGTAGAATTGCTCCAAACTAGTGTCTATGTGTTCCTAGCTGTGAAGTGAATATTTCTCCCTTCTGAACCTCTAAAAAATAGCGAGTTTTCGACCGTCTTTCGATAAGCCTAAGTTTAGGCTATAAATTATATCAAAAGTGACATTGTTCTTTAAAAAAAGCTATATTTAGTATTATTTGACATATTTATAAATGCATTTTGGAGAAATAGTTGAAGTGTTGGCCGAGCCTTGTCCGACAGACGAATAGTTCGAGGATAAGGTATGTAAAGCTAGTTTCCTCGGCAAGTTAGTAATCTCGGTATAGTACAGTAATTTAAGGGCCAGCAGAATGTTCAGAAGACAGGTGTTATGGTTATTACGAATATTGGTACGATATTAGAAGCACCATGTTATATCTTGAGCGAAAAGTGTCAGGAACTGCACAGCATGCTCAGTATGTGATGTAATACAGAATGTTAGGATATTATCGTATTCAGTTGAAACCCAGTAAAATAATGTAATATCTGTAAGGCATCTCAGAAGTAGAATGATAGGTTAAAAATGAAGTTTAGAAAGCATGTAAGAAATAGTAAATCATGTTATTACAGAAACTCAATATACAGCACAGTATGGCAGAAGATTATATTTATACATATATACTATTAACAGTCTCAGCATGTATTAAGTACGTACACATTACCATTACTAGTTCAGCACACAGTATGTACGGATACTTTACTACTATTAGCTTCAGTATGTGGGATATGCAGATAGTATTACTAGTTGAGACCGTTGTATTGTTTTGGGGTTGGATTACCTAGCATCCATGACCGCCCCAAGGTTAATAGCTGTATCGACTCGTCCGCCAGAGGATGAGGATACGTCGCTCTACGGAGTGGCATGCCGTCCCACAGGGGACGAAGATGGGATGCCAGTTTTCCCCATATTGTGCCTTGGTCGGCCCTTACACACCCCTGCCGAGCGGATACGCCCGGGTGTTGATTCAGGAGTCCTCCGAACTCAGGTACAGTTATAGTCAGGGGCTCAGCGAGCCCAAGTTCATACCCAGGGGACCGGCAGGATGCTTATAGTTATTATAGGAGATGGGATGACCGGGGTAGGGGTATCTATTTCGTGTTGGTTGTACCTCCCGGCTTATGGGGGCCGGGTAAGGTTGGTGTGTGCTATGTTATGTTATGTTATGCCATGTTACATTAGATACGAGTAGATCAACAGTAGAACGATACATCTCCAAGTATGACTCCTACTCCTTCCAGTATAGTTAAGAGTAGGCATAATTTACATTATCAAACAGTTAATCTATTCCTTCCTATTTCAGTTTCATCAGTTGTATTATTGTTTTCAGATATTTCTTTCAATTATTGCTTTACATACTCAGTACCAGTGGTACTGACGCCCGGTGGGGAGCTGCATTACTTGCCTACAGGTACTCATAGACGAGGAGGCGATCCCTCGTGATTCCTGTCAGCGATCGAGTATTCAGCTCCTGTCATCCGGAGATTGAATTCCAGAGGTGTATTTCATTTTCTTTTGTTGTACAGTACGGGTAGGTCGGGGCCCTGTCCCGATCATTTCTATTGTTATTCCTAGAGGCTTGCAGTCTGTATATATTTCCCTATGGTCAGTTGAGCCGGTCGTGTGAGGCCGTGCAGTTGTATAGCTGTTAGTACTTTTATTTCTTTTATGTTGGCTGTGTGGGACCATAACTTGACAGTAGTGGTGACCTTGTTGGTCACGTTGCTTTCCAATACTTCATTGTTGAATTACAGATACCTAGACAGCATGGTGGCCTTGTCGGCCCGCATAGGCTCCCCTATATTGAATGTGTTCTGGTTAGCTGATAGTACAGGTATAGGTGGCTATAGGCCAGTTTGCTGGAGGCTGTGTTTACAGTCGTTATATAGCCGGTTTGCTTTTTGGAATAGAGCCAGGGCCAGCCAAAGCACCAGACGTGCTTAGGCTGGACCATTTAGCAGTCCAGAGCCTAGAAGGCACCAGGTGCCCGTCATACCCTCCAAGGTGGGGTATGACACTTTCAGACAAAGAGAACTGGTGCATCCCATGGGGACTTGCTCGGTCTAATGAAACCATTATCTAACAAGTCATTCAACTGTTGTTTCAACTCCTTTAGCTCGGCTGGAGCCATTATATAGGGAGGAATAGATATAGGCTGCGTTTTGGGGAGAAGGTCAATACCACAATCAATCTCCCACTCGGGAGGAATTCATGGTAAATCATCAGGAAAGACCTCGGGATACTCACATACTACTGGGATAGATTGGATAGTCGATGTCTCAGACGTCACATACTTAACCCTAACTAGATGGTACACACAATCTTTAGAGATCATCTTTCTAGTGCTAAGGTAGGAAATTAAAAGACATACAGGCACAGCTGAACTACCCTTCCAGTCTAAGACTAGCTCTCCTGGAAATCTGAAGTCTACCACCCCGGTTCTACAATTAACTAAGGCATAACATGAAAATAGCCAATCCGTGCCGAGGATAACATTGAAATCGGTCACAGATAACTTTATCAAATCTGCTGAGATGACTTTTTGAAGAACTGAGACCGGGAAACCTCTATACACCCGTCTAGCTATAACTTAATCACCTATTAGAGTTGAGACTGAAGGGTTTCGATAAGGCTTCAGGACTTACTCCGTAGCTATTGGCTAGATAAGGTATCACAAAAGACAAGGTAGCCCCTGGATCTAACAAAGCATATATATCACGATGGAAAACTAGTAACATACCAGTGACTACATTCTGGGAGACCTACTGCTCCTGGCGAGATGCTAAGGTATAGAATATACTTTGGTGCTGACCGCCACCTATGCTGGTAGATGCCCCCTGATGTGCTGAGCGTGCGATTAAGGCTGCTGAACTAGAAGCTGGGCCTCGACCCACATCCTCACCCTGTCTCGCTACTAGGAAACTCTGAGCATATGTCAGGGCTTCCCACAACCGAAGAAAGCACTTGTACCTGCCAAGCACTGGCCCGTGTGCTCCCGACTACACCTACCGCACACTAGATGCTAGAATCTGCGGGCCTGCTGCTCTGACCCCTACAGCCTGATGCCCTCCCTCTATGGTCGTGCCTATGCCTGGATGGCACACTCAACGCTGAAGATATTAGGGCTGAAGATCTCTGGTGGTTCTGCTGTTAGTTCCTGCCACCTGACCTCGATTGTGAGAATTTGTGACCATCAATCCTGGCCCTTTTGGATTCCCTTTCTCTCATATGCGCTGCCTCCATCTGTTGGGCATGCAAAATTATATGAGGAAAATCCATATCCTAGTGGATCATAGCAGTCCTACAATCCTTGTCCAAATAATCCACCACACAATGAACAAATCTGCTCACCGCGCCATTTGATCAGCCACTAACTCTGGGCCATATTTCGATAGGCGAGTGAACTCAAGGGCATACTCCTGCACTGTCATCCTCCCTTGCTTAATATTCACAAACTTGGAAGCCTTCAGCTCCCTCATCTCATGAGGGAAGAACCAATCTAGGAATGCAACATGGAACTCCTCCTGAGTGACAGGGCCTACTCCCATGGCCCTACTATCTTTCCATTATTGGAACTAGATGTGTGCAACCCCTTTCAGCTGGTATGAGGCCAACTCTGCACATTCAACCCCATTCACCCCCATGACTTGGGTGATCTTCACAATCTCATCAATGAATTCATGTGGGTCCTCATCTACTTTTGAACCGAGGAATTCTGATGGGTTCATTCTAAAGAAATCCCTGACTCGAGTTGCTGCCTCATTTCTATTTTGCGGGAAATGCGCCATTTCCTGTTGGTTGACCTGAGTGGTCAAGGCCTGCGCTAGCATCTGAATAGCTGCCCTAAATTTAGCATGGGCTACCGGCTCCAGTGCATGGTGCTCCTGGACTGGTGGGCCTTGTGGTGCCCGTTTTTGTCACCATCCTCATGGCCATTTCCATTTCCATTCCTCCTACCCGTTTACTCTTTGGGGAGCCATGATTCTGCAATCGAGAATATCATGAATTAGAAGGATAGGAAGACATTTCATCGTACTACATAGATCATGAAAGAAGGGAACATTTCCTAAATGTCATGTAGCCTCTTCGTCATAAGTGTGGCATGCTTCACACTCATGAAAAAGACGCAACTTAACACAACATTCATACACCCTAGGACACTTCAAACCTATTGATCTGATACCAAGTTTGTCACAACCCGAACAGAGGCTCGGATCGAGACATGAGATAACGAGCCCCGAGAGGCTCCAAGTCGACACATGGCATGAACATACATCTAACCTAACTATTACAACTGATGAATCAACATGACAATCTTAGTGAAAGTCTGAAATAAACATTACATTGAGATACACGATTCTCAAGCTAAATACATCCTTTTTGTCTGAAAAGCCTCTAAACATGATGAGTTGATGGGATAAGACCACAACTAACTCGAATAAGCTAAAAACTGAAAATACATAGAGAAATTTGAATAAACATGGTCCTCGGGAGATGAGGACTCACCAACAAGGGTAAGATGCTAACTCTAAAGACTGGCTATGAACGGGGATGAGCATGAGTGTCGGGCCTGTATCATGAAATGATACAACATAGATTATGCGGTCAGTACGTGGAATGTACCGAGTATGCAAGGTAAGTAAAAATTCTTAAATAAGTAAAATCATTTAAAGACATGCAAAATGTAAAACACAAACAATAAGAATCTAAGAGTAGGGCTTGCATGAATTCTTTCTGAAATCATGATCTGATTATAACATAACATAACATCATAACTGAATTGATTGAATCAAAGATGAAATTTGATAGTCATGAGTAAAACTAAACATTGAGTCAAACTTGCTTTAGAACATATATAGATGTATAATTCTCATGAATGATGAACATGCATAACTAAAATCATGAGGAACAATGGGAGACTAACCGACATACCATAATAGAGCTTATGTGGTGCCAACTATCACACTCAAGTGGGAATAGCCGTCCAAAGCCTTTCCAGGGCTAGGGATGATACCATGATATCGATATCAAGCTCGTGGCCCAATAGGGCAGGGGATAGCCCACAAGGGAGGTCTCAAAGTAATATATATTAGAATAAACCTATGTTGGTGCGTAGTTATGAGGCATAGGGTGATCGACCCTTAGCCTACTCGGTGCTAGACACTACTCCCAAAAAAACATGCATATGCTCTCCATTGTTTTTCAACGAAGCTTACCATCGTCTATTTATGAAGATCAATAATCAAAATACATCTCATATCTGAAATCATGCATATGAGAAGCTTTAGCTCAAAATATACCACAAGCTGAAAGATAATTGGGATTCTTCGCTCCAAAACCATGTGGTAAGCTTAATTCGGGAAAATCATAAATCATACTTGAACATGTGGACATTTCCCAATACCTTAACATGCTTGAAAATACTCAATTTATATTGAAAACGTGATTATAAACATGGGAATCTAGAAAACATGCTTTTCATCATAATACCTCATGATAACCATACATTCATCACAAATCTCATCTTTCATGAACTTTCTATAATTGGGCATTTTGATTTAATAAACGTAGAACATGATTTTCACTGAAAATAACATAAAACTTGCCCATGAATTATAATTCAATAGTATATACATATTTAAATCATACCCATGTAGTAAATTTAGAAATCTCATGCATTGGGTTAAAACCCCATAGATTTTACATAGGAAATTATTGATTTAGAGAGGGATTGGGCATGGGTGTGAAAGGATTCAGCCATTCATAACCCTATATACCTAACTATAGATGATTCTTACACTTCTTTGAGTGTCCAAGAGGAATTGAAGTGAATTTGAAGAAGAACAACCTTGATCACCCTCTCTAACGTTCTATATTTGGATGCATGAGTAAGAATGGCCTAAAATGAACTTAACCCCCTTCAAAACTCACCATTCATAACATTAAATGACGTAGTTTAGGCCTTAGTCTAATAGGAATTACGGAAAATCCCTTACTATATTCGCAGGAAATAACTGCCAGTTAGTCCCCACGAGGGACATGACGACTCGTCACCTCTCTCGGTGCTAGACACTACTCCCAAAAATATGCATATTCTCTACATAGTTTTTCAATGAAGCTGACCGTCGTCTAGTGACGAAGCTGTATAATCACATACATGTAAAATCTGAACACATACATGAGGAGCCTTGGATCAAACCATAACACATGCTGAACATAATTGAGAGTCTAGACTCCAAAACCATGTGGCAGTATTGACATGAAATCATAAATCATACTTGAACATATAAGCTTGGCCAATACTTATACATGCTTGAAATTATTTGATTCACTTGAAAACATGATCATAGACATGGGTAACTTGAAAACAATGATTTTTTCCATAAATATCTCATCATACTTGAACATATATTATAGATCTCAATTTTCATTAACTTTCATGGATAAGCATCATAATTTATAAAACTTGAAATAGGATTTATAATTCAAACATTTTAAAACTTGACCATGAATCATAATTCAATAATAGAAACATGCTTCGATCATACCCATGGTAGAAACTTAAGGAATTCATGCATTGGGTTAAAACTCCATAGAATCAACATGTAGATTTTCATAAATTAGAGAGGGATTGGGCATGGGTGTGAACAATTTCACCCATTCATAACCCTGTATACCTGAGAAAATCTTATTCTACAATCTCCTTGATTGCCCAAAGAAGAATCGAGGAAGAACTTGGAAGGACTAGACTTGATCACCCTCTCAAAACCTCTATGCTTGCATGCATTAATTGTGTATGGCTTAGAATGAACTTATCCTTCCTAAAACTTACTATTCAGAGCTTAAAACGATGCAGTTTAGGCCTTAGAATCATAGAAATTACAGAAAATCCCTTAATAAACTCGCATGGAAAGACAGACTACCAGTCCCAGGAGGGATTGGACGAGTCGTCATCACTGGCCACTACTCGTGGCCTGGATTCATAGACTTCACTGGAAACTGCATACTGATAGTCACCACGAGGAACTTAACGACTCATTACCGATTACTATGACTCGTGATCACCTCCCATTACCCTCACTGCCAGAAACTCTGCAGGGGCTCACCACGGGGGACACCACGATTCATGGTGACCAATCTTTTAGGTGTACTGCCCATTCTTTCTCTTTCTTTAACCATCCTTGACCACGTCTAACTTAACGAGTCGTGGAGCTGACCATGACTTGTGGTCATGCCCGTGGTTGCTCAAAACTTGAAATTTCCAACTTAATTCAAACTCCTCACCACGAGTCACTTAATGACTCGTGGCCATCTTGACGAGTCACTGGAGGATTCATCCTGTGACCTGATACAGAAAATGCTTTTTTCTCTATTTCAACTCCCCAGTCTGATCTTAGGGTTTCCAAGGAATTACATTTGAAGTAGGTGAAACTACGTTGATAGGGTAAGATTCAGTTCATGAAGCTATTGAGAAAGTTTAGCTTATAAGGGAAAGGCTGAAAATTGCTTGGAGTCGTAAAAAGTCCTTTGCGGATGTAAGAAGGAGAGAACCTGAATTTGAAGTTGATGATTGGGTGTTTCTAAAGGCGTCACCCATGAAGGGAATAATGAGGTTTTGAAATAAAGAGAAGCTTAGTCCTCGATATGTCGGCCCATACAAGATTGTGAGATGTGTTGGCAAGGTGGCCTATGAGGTTGAGTTGCCCTAAGAGTTGACTTCAGTACCTCTAGTTTTCCATGTCTGGTGTTCCAGTGGAGAGAATATGTGTGAAGGATAGCCTTAGCTATGAAGAGGTACAAGTTGAGATCCTCGATCCTCAGGTTTGGAAGTTGATGAACAAAGAGGTTGCGTTAGTGAAGGTTTTTTGGAGGAATCATCATGTTGAGGGAGCTATGTGGGAAGCTGAAGTAGAGATGATGGCTAAACACCGACATCTTTTCCCTCCCGGCTCAGTTCCATCTTGAGGTATCGGTTTTCTTCTTAGTACTCTATCCAGTTTCATGTCCAGTGTATGTTTTCCAGTTTCTTTCATGTCAGTGCATGTATGTGTGATTCATGAATTTAGTTCAGTCATTTATTTCAGTTTGGAGTCAGTCACTCCGCCAGTTTTCAGCTTCAGATTTCGATGTTTGGGATGGCAGTTCATTTCCCTAGGTTTTTAGTATGATCATCTATATTAGAGGATGAATTTTCTTAAGGGAGAGATATTGTAATACCCTAGAAGTCCCTAACATCTGACTAGAGGGTTCAAGTGGAGAAAACAGGAAATACTTCACCAGGTCATAGGATGAGTCATCCAGTGACCCATGAGGAGACTTCACGAGTCGTGAAGTGGAGGTTTGTGGGAAGTTGAGGTCAAGGGGTGACTAGGAGTGGCAATCATGAGTCGTTGAGTACCTCATGACTGGTAAAGTTGGTCATGACCAGGAGGCAAAGTTGGAGACTTCATTTTCCAGTGGACTTCATGGATGGGACTCTACGACTCGTCCTGTGCCTCAGGAGTCGTTGGGTCACTCGTAAGGACTAGCATGGTCCAAAGTTCCTGCATTCTAGTAAGGGTGTTTACATAATTTCAGAGCTCCAACGTCCTGAACTATGTCATTTTAAGCTCTGTTAATAGGGTATTAAGAGTGCTTAACCAATACTAAGACATTCTATTCCATTCATGCAAGATTAGAGTGTTCCATTATAGATCAAGCTTGAGAATTCCCTTAGTTCTTCCCCAGATCTCTTGGGCATTCAAGGAAGGGTGTGAAATCAGATTTACCCAGGTATGTAAGGTTATGAATGGGAGTTTGTCTTCACTCTCTTGCCCAAATCCCTTCTCAATACATAAATTCAATGTGTGTAGTTCCATGGGGTTTCGACCCAACCTATGAAATTCTCTATGTTTCAATCATGGGCCAATTCTCTTCATGTTTCTATTGATGTCTTAAAATTCATGGGAATGTTTTACAATTATATTGATTAGAATTTATGATTTCAAAGTTTTAAAAATATGATGCCAATTATTTAAGCTTCATGAAAAGTTGAGATTATGGTCTATGTTTTCAAGCATTATGAGATGTCTAGTTGAAAGTAAGATTATGATTTACCCATGCATGTATCTATAATTTTGATTATCAAGTTTAATTCAAGCATATTTAAGTTTGGGCAATCCCACATGATCTAAGTATGTTTCATGAATTAGCTCTACTTTATGATATTGGCTTACCACATGATTTTGGAATATAGACTTTCACTTTTTAGCTTGTGGTATATTTTGAACCAAGGCTCCTTATATTCAGATTTCAGACTATGTATGTAATTTCATGATCAGCTTCGTCGAAAAATGATGGTTCATCTTCGTTGAAACACAATGGAGAACATATGTATGTTTTTAGGAGGAGTGTCTAGCACCTAGTAGGCTAAAGGTTCAGGTAAACCCCGAGCCTCAGAATTATATGCCAACATAGTATTATTCAGATTCATTGGACATCCCTTAGTATCTTCCCCGCCCCCAAGAGGTCTTCAGCTTGATATCGATATCATGGTAGCGCCCTGTCACGACTCAAACTGAGGCCTTAATCATAACATGGGACAGGAGCCTGAGAGACTCATGGCATTAACATTTAGCTAACTCCATATCATTAAAGCGGAAACTTAACATGAAGATATAGCGGAAACATAAACATAACATAACATAGCATGATAAGCGAAATGTACTAAATACATCACAGCTGAGTACTACAATTAGTCTGAAAGCCTCTATTGTATCAGATGGGTTGATGGGACAACATCCCAAATTAACCTGGAAAAAACTGAAAACAAAAAGGAACATATAGTCCTCGGAGAATGAGGACTCACCTAGGGGCTGGATGCTAAACTCTGAGATAGACTACTGACGGGGCTGAGCCTGAGAGCTGAGTCCTGTATCATGAAATGATACAACATAGAGTATGCGGTCAGTACGTGGAATGTATCGAGTATCTAAGGTAAGTAAAAATGCTTAAGTAGGTAAAACTATTTAAAGACAATGCATAATGTAAACATAAACATTAAGAATCTGTGAGTAGGGCTTCCATGCGTTCTTTCTGAAATCATGATCTCATCATAACATAACATACATCATAACTGAATTGATTGACTCAAAGATGAAATCTAATATTAATAAGCAAAAATGAACATTGAGTCAAACCTGTTTTAGAACATGTACCAATGTATAAATCTTAAGAATGATGAACATGAATAACTGAAATCATGAGGAACAATGGGAGACTCGTCTTTTAACTGGCATACCACGATAGAGCTTATGTGGTCCCAACTATCACACTCAAGTGGGTAGATCCATCCAAAGCTTTGCCAGTGCTAGGGACGATACCATGATATTGATATAAAGCTCATGGTCCAATAGGGTCGGGGATAGCTCACAAAGGAGGTCCTGAAGTAATATATATAAGTATAAACCTACGTTGGCATGTAGTTTGAGTCATAGGGTGTGCGACCCTTAGCCTACTCGGTGCTAGACACTACTCCCAAAAACATGCATATGCTCTACATCGTTATTTAACGAAGCTCAACATCGTCTATTGATGAAGCTCAATCATCAAATACATCTCAAATATGCAATCATGCATATGAGAAGCTTTAACTCAAATCATAACACAAGTTGAAAGATAATTGAGAATCTTCTCTCCAAAACCATGTGGTAATCTTAATTCGGGAAATCATAAATCATGCTTTGAACATGTGGGTATTGCCCAATGCTTTATCATACTTGAAATTACTCGATTCATATCGAGTACATGATTATAAACATTGGTAGCTTGAAAACATGTTTTTCATCATAATATCTCATCATCATCATACATTCATCATAAATCTCATCTTTCATGAACTTTTCATCAATGAGCTTTTTAATTCATAAAGCTAGAAACATGATTTTTAATTGAAACCATTATAAAACTTGCCCATGCTTTATAATTCAATGGTAGAAACATATTTAAATCATACCCATGTAAAGAATTAGAAAATTAATGCATTGGGTTAAAACCCCATAGATTAGACATAGAAATCTCATAATTTAGAGAGGGATTGGGCATGGGTATAAAAGGAATCACCCATTCATAACCCTACATACTTGTTGGTAGTTGACTCTTGCACTTGTTTGACAGCCCAAGATGAAATCGAAGAAAAATTGAAGAACACTAAGCTTGATCACCCTCTATCCCTTCTACCTTGCATGCATGAATGAATATGGCCTAAAATGAACTTAACCCCTTTAAAAGTCATCATTCATAACTCAAAACGGCGTAGTTTAGGCCTTAGCATCTTAGAAATTGCGGAAAAGCCCTTACTAAAATCGCAGAAAATAACTGCCAATTGGTCCCAACGAGGGAACTAACGACTCATCATTATGGGCCAGACTCGTGGAGTCATCCGTCAAGTACACTACCCCTCAGATCATCTAGGCTCATCATGGTTGACATCACGATCCGTTACAGGTGACCACGACTTGTGGTTACCATCCGTTATGTACATTACCTCTGATTCTTGCCTTGCTTCATCCTGCTGCTCGCGACCCTCCCCACAAATCGTGGTGACTGACCACAACTCATGGGGTCCTTCCATTAAGTCCACTTCCATCCTTTTCCTCTTTTCTCAATCACCACTCCCCATGACTGACCTAACGAGTCATGGGACCTTACCACAACTTGTGGTAACGCCCATAGGGATCTCGTTTCCCAAAATTCAAATTTATCTCTTGGGCCACACCATGAATCACATCATGACTCATGGCTGCTCTTCACGAGTTGCCTCATGACTCGTTTTGTGCCTAATGCCATCTTTTATGTTTTTCTCTGTTTCACCTCTCGGGTCTGATCTTTGGGATTCCGGGATATAACACTATCTCCCCCTTGGGAACATTCATACTCAAGTGTTAAAAGACATACAGAAAAGCAAAGAAATACAATCATCATATTCAAATATCGATCATTTAAGCCGAAAACTGATGGAGTGACTATCTCCGATTCAAACTACATAGCTGAACTGAATTAACGAGCCATACATACATCCACATACATAAAAGAAACTTGGGCACATGAACTCAACATGAAAACTAAATAGAGTTTTAGGTCAAAACTGATACCTCAAGCTGGAACTGAGCTGGTAGAGAATAAAATGTGGGTATTTATCCATCATATCCGCTTCGGCTTCCCAGGTAGTTCCTTCAACATACTTATTCCTCTATAACACTTTAACTGAAGCTACTTCCTTGTTCCTTAGCCTTCGAACCTAACAATGCAGTATTTCTACCGGAACCTCCACATAACTGAGGCTGTCTTTTACACCAATACTGTCCACCGGGACGACTAGAGTTAGGTCACCCAAATAGTTCTTCAAGAGAGACACATGGAATACAGGATGAATTGAAGCTAATTCTGAGGGCAACTCCCACTCATAGGCCATCCTGAACGGGCCAACATAGCGTGGACTGTGTTTCCCCTTCTTCTTGAACCTCATCACTCCCTTCATGGGAAACATCTTCATAAATACCCAAAATCATCAACTTCAAATTCTAATTCTCTCCTTCTCACATTGGCATAGGACTTTTGGCGTCTCTAAGAAGTTTTTAACCTGTCCCTTATCAACTGAACCTTCTCCATCGCCTCATGGACAAAATATGGTCATATCATCATCGCTTCGCCAACCTCAAACCATCCAATAGGTGGCCTACACCTCTGCCCATAGAGAGCTTCGAACAGCGCCATCTGAATACTGGATTGATAGCTGTTATTGTAGGCAAACTCGATAAGGGGAAAATTCTCATCCCAACTACCTTTGAAGTCGATTACGCATGCTCTCAACATGTCCTCAAGGGTTTGAATTGTTTGTTCCTCTTGACCATCCATTTGCAGGTGAAATGTAGTGCTGAGCTTAACCTGAGTACCAAGCCCCTTTTGAAATGACCCCCAAAATTGAGAGGTAAATTGAGTACCTCTGTCTGAGATGATGGATAAGGGCACTCCATGCAATAGAACTAGCTCCCGAATATATAGTTTGGCATAATCTTCCGCCGAATCCATAGTTTTCACCTGTAGAAAATGAGTGGCCTTGGTCAACCTATCTACTACAACCCAAATGGAGTCATATTGCCGGCGAGTACGAAGTAAAACTGTGATGAACTCCATATTGATTTCTTCCCACTTCCAAGTAGGAATACTGATATCTTGAAGCATACCTTCTAGTCTTTGATGCTCAAACATTACTTGCTAATAGTTCAGACACTTAGCTATGAATTCTGTGATATCCTTTTTCATGTCATTCCACCAATAGATTTTCTATAAGTCACGGGTACATCTTGGTGGCACCTGGATGGATAGAATACCTGGTTCCATAAGCCTTTTGCAACATCTGGCTCCTTAAGTCATCAACATCCGAAACACATAGGCAACCTTGGTACCGAAGCACACCATCTCCCCCTTTGGAGAAGACCTCTACCCTCTGATTCTAAACGGCTTCCTTTAACTTTACCAAAATCGGGTCCTCATCTTGTCTATCTTTTACATCAATCACAAAAGATGATTCTAATCCATTCGTAACAACAACACCGTCCTCAGTCGAGTCAACCAACCTAACTCCCAACCTTGCGAGTCGATGCACATCCTTCACCAGCTCCTTTTTCCCTTCATCCACATGAGACCCACTCTCCATAGAGAGTCCACTAAGCGTGTCTGCTACTACATTATCCTTGTTCAGATGGTAAAGGACACGCATATCATTGTCCTTTAGTAGCTCCAGCCACCTACTTTGCCGAAGATTAAGGTCCTTCTGTGTAAACACATATTGTAAGCTCTTACGATCCGTAACACATCCACATGAACCCCGTACAAATAATGTCTCCATACCTTCAATGCGAATACCACCACGGCAGTTCAATATCATGGGTCGGGTAATTCTTCTCATGAACCTTTAGATGTCTAGAGACATATGCTATAACTTTTTCGTATTGCATAAATACACACCCACGTCTGATCCTTAAAGCATCACAATACACCACAAACCCATCAGTACCCTCCGGTATAGTTAACACCGATATTGAAGTAAGTTGAGTCTTTAACTCTTGGAAACTCTTCTCACAAGCCTCCGACCATTGGAACTTTACCTTTTTCTAGGTCAACTTGGTCAAGGATGCTACAATCAATGAGAAACCTTCCACAAACCTTCGATAGTAGCCAGCCAAACCCAAGAAGCTCTGAATATCTAAAGGATTCACCGGTCTAGGCCAATTCTTCACCGACTCTATTTTTTGAGAGTCCACCCTTATGTATTCACTTGTTACTACATCGCCCAAAAATACTACGGAGTTCAGAACTTGCTGAATTTGGCATATAATTGGTGATCCTTGAGAGTCTGCAGGACTACTCTCAAATGAGCGGCATGCTCCTCCTCGCTCCGAGAGTATATCAGGATGTCATTAATAAAAACAATCAAGAACATATCCAAGTATGGCTTGAACACCCTGTTTATCAAGTCCATAAAAGCTATAGGAGCATTCATTAGTCCAAAAGACATAACTACAAATTCATAATGACAATACCGTGTCCTGAAGGCTTTCTTTGGGATATCGCTCTCCTAGACTCTGAGCTGATGATACCCGGATCCGAGATCCATCTTTGAGAAACACTTGGCACCCTGAAGCTGGTAAAATAAATCATCAATCCTGGGTAGAGGATACCTGTTCTTAACGGTGACTTTGTTCAATTGCCGATAATCAATACACATTCAAAGAGAACCATCTTTCTTTTAGACAAAGAGAATTGGTGCACCCCATGGAGACTAGCTTGGTCTAATGAAACCCTTATATAGCAGGTCCTTCAACTGCTCTTTCAACTCCTTTAGCTCGACTAGAGCCATTCTGTAAAGGGGAATAGATATAGGCTGCGTGTCGGGAAGAAGTTCAATACCAAAATCAATCTCCCTCTCGGGAAGGATTCCCAGCAAATCATCATGAAAGACTTCTGGATACTCACGTACTACTGGGACAAACTTGATAGTCTGGGCCTCGGACTCAACATCCTTAACCTTAACTAGATGATACACACAACCCTTAAAAATCATCTTTATAACCTTAAGGTAGGAAATAAAATGACCTACAGGCACAACTGAACTACACTTCCACTCTAGGACTGGTTCACCCAAAAATATGAACTTTACTGCCCGAGCTCTACAATTAATAGAAGCATAACACATATACAACCAATCCATACCGACAATAATATCAAAGTCAGTCATGGATAACTCTACAAGGTCTGCGGAGGTGATTTTATGCAATATAATAATCGGGCACCCTCTATACACCCGCCTAGCTACAACCGAATCACTAATAGGAGTAGAAACTGGAAATGCTTCTGACAGAGTTTCGGGACTGACTCCAAAGCTAATAGAAATATAAGGTGTCACATAGGAAAATGTATCCCCTAGATCTAACAAAGCATAAGCATCACGGTGAAACACTCGTAACATACCAGTAACCACATCTGGTGAAGTATCCTGCTCCTGATGGGTCACAAGGGCATATAATCTGTTCTGGCGCTACCCGCCAGCTGAACTAGTCGAGGCACCCTACTGGGAGGGACGTGCTGCTGGTGCAACTAAAGCATCGGCTTGTATACAGGTTCCGCCCCCCCCCCCTAATATGGCTGAAGGGAAATCCCTGAGTCTGTGTTTGGGTTTGCCACACCTGAAACAAGTGTTTGAGCCAACTAGGCACCTCCCTGGGTGATTCTTATCGCACCTTGCACAAGCTGGGAAAGTGCACTCTATATACACACTACCCTGGCCCCTCGAATCTGAAGCCCTGCTCCTCCAATCCACTCGTGATCTAGATGATGTACTAGCTGATGATGGTGCTGGAGCAAAAGACCTATGATGAGACTTTTGGCGCTATCTATCCCCCGATCTAGGCTTAAAAATTCCATAATTGTTTGTCCTGGCCCTCTTGGCCTCACTCTACCTCTGATACACTGACTCATCTGTTGGGCATGCAACACTATGTGGGGAAAATCTATATCTCAATGCAGCATGGCCATACTAAAGTCCTTATCTAGGTAGTCCACCATTCATGCAGAAATCGGCTCACCCGAGCCCTCTGGTCTACTACTAACTCTTGTGCATACTTGGATAAGCGGGTGAACTACAGAGCATACTCCTAAACTAATATATCACCCTGCTTCAGATTTACAAACTTGGTCGCCTTCAGTTCCCTCATCTCGCGAGGGAAGAACCGATCCAGAAAGGCTGCATGAAACTCTTCCCAACTTATAGGGCCTGCCCGCACTCCGCTACTGTCTCTCTATTGCTTAAACTAGATATGCGCCACCCCTTTCACCTGATAAGAGGCCAAATCAACGCACTCTCCATTTGTCACCCCCACAACCTAGGTGATCTTCATAATCTCATCTATGAACTCATGCGGGTCCTCTTCTACTTTTGACCCAAGGAACTCTAGGGGGTTCATTCTCAAGAAATCCCTGACTCGAGTCGCTACCGCATTTCCATTTTGTGGGACATATGCAACTACCTGCTGATTGACCTACGCGAGCATCTTAAAAGCTACCCAAAACTTAGCATTGGCAACCGGCTCCGGTGCCTGGTGCTCCTGAATTGGTGCGGCCTGCTGGTGCCCGTTCTTGTTGCCATCCTCGTGGCCATCTCCATTCCCATTTCTCCTACTATTCATTCTTTGGTGAGCCATGATTCTGCAATCGTGAATAGCATGAATTAGAAGGATAAAGAGACATTTCATCTCACGATATAGATCATGAAAGAAGGGAATATTTCCTAAACGTCTCGTAGCCTTTTCATCATAAATGTGGCACACTTCACACTGATGAAAACGACTCTATGTAACGCGGCTTTCAAAAACCCTAGGACACTTCAAACCTATGGCTCTGATACAAAGTTTGTCATGACCAGAACTAAGGCTCGGATCGTAACACAGGACAAGGAGCCCTAGAGACTCCAAGTCGACCCATGGCATTCATCTAACTCCGTATCATTTAAGTGGAATACTTAACATGACGATATAGCGGAAACATAAACATAACATAACATAGCAAGATAAGAGGAATGTACTAAATACATCACAGTTGAGTAGTACAATTAGTCTGAAAGCCTCTATCGTATCAAATGGGTTGATGGGACAATATCCCCAACTAGCCCGGCAAAAACTGGAAAAAAAAAGGAACATCAACATCTGAAACATATGGTCCTTGGAGAATGAGGACTCACCAAGAAGATGGATGCTAAACTCTGAGATGGACTACTAACGTGGCTGATCGTAAGAGTCGTGTCCTATATATCATGAAATGATACAACATAGAGTATGCGGTCAGTACGTGGAATGTACCGAGTATTTAAGATAAGTAAAACCACTTAAGTAGGTAAAATCATTTAAAGACAATGCATAATGTAAACATAAACATTAAGAATCTGAGAGTAGGGCTTCCATGTGTTCTTTCTGAAATTGTGATCTCCTCATAACATAACATATCATCATAGCTGAGTTGATTGACTCAAATCTAAAATCTGATATTTATAAGAATAACTGAACATTGAGCAAAACCTGCTTTAGAACATGCATCAATGTATAATCTCAAGAATGATGAACATGAATAACTGAAATCATGAGGAACAACGGTATACTCGTCTTTTAACCGACATACCACGATAGAGCTTACGTGGTTCCAACTATCACACTCAAGTGGGTAGAGCCGTCTAAACCCTTGCCAGGGCTAGGGACGTACCATGATATCAATATCAAGCTCGTGGGCTAATAGATTTGGGGATCTCTCACAAGGGGAGTCCCAAAGTAATACACATAAGTATAAACCTATGTTGGTGTGGAGTTGTGAGGACTAGGGTGTTCGACCCTTAGCCTACTCGGTGCTAGACACTACTCCCAAAAACATTCATATGCTCTACATCGTTATTCAACGAAGCTCTACATCGTCTATTGACGAAGCTTAATCATCAAATACATCTCAAATATGAAATCGTGCATATGAGAAGCTTTAACTCAAACCATACCACAAGCTGAAACATAATTGGGGGTCTTCGCTCCAAAACCATGTGGTAAGCTTAATTTGGGAAATCATAAATCATACTTTGAAAATGTGGGCATTTCCCAAGGCTTTATCATACTTGAAATTACTCGATTCATATCGAGTACACGCTTATAAACAAGGGTAGCTTGAAAACATGTTTTTTATCATAATATCTCATCATCATCATATATTCATCACAAATCTCATACTTTCATGAACTTTTCATCAGTGGGATTTTTAATTCATAAAGCTAGAAACATGATTTTTAATTGAAACCATTATAAAACTTGCCCAAACTTCATAATTCAATGGTAGAAACACATTTAAATCATACCCATATAAAAAATTAGGAAATTCATGCATTGGGTTAAAATCGCATAGATTAGACATAGAAGTCTTATGATTTAGAGAGGGATTGGGTATGGGTGTGAAAGGAATCACCCATTCATAACCCTATATACCTGTTGATAGCTGATTGTTACACTTCTTTGATGGCCCAAGAAGAAATTGAAGAGAAATTGAAGAACACTAAGCTTGATCGCCCTCTCTCACCTTCTACCTTATATGCATGAATGAATATGGCATAAAATGAACTTAACCCCTTTAAAAGTCATCATTCATCACTCAAAAAGACGTATTTTAGCCCTTACTAAAATCGCAAAAAATAACTGATAGTTGGTCCCAGCAAGGGACCTAATGGCTCGTCATCATGGGCCACAGCTCGTGGAGTCATCCGTCAAGTACACTACCCCTCAGATCATCGAGGCTCATCACGGTTGACATCACGATCCGTTACAGGTGACCCCGACTCGTGGTCATCACCCGTTATGTACACTACCTCTGATTCTTACCTTGTTTCATCCTTCTGCTCACAACCCTTCCCACGAGTCGTGGTGACTGACCACGACTTGTGGGGTCCTTCCATTAAGTCCACTGTCATCCTTTTCCACTTTTCTCAATCACCTTTCCCCACAACTAACCTAACGAGTCATGGGGCCTGAGTACGACTCGTGGTCACGCCCGTGGGGATCTCATTTCCCAAACATCAAATTCATCTCTTGGGCCACACCATGAGTCACATCACGACTCATGGCTACTCCTCACAGGTCATCTCACGACCTGTTCTATACCTGATGCCAAATTTTAAGTTTTTCCCCATTTCATCTCCCAGGTCAAATGTTTAGGCTTTTGGGGTATAACACGCCCTTAGCCCTGCAAGGCTTTGGATGACTCTGCCCACTTGAGTGTAATAGTTGGGATCTCATAAGCTCTATCGTGATTATGTCAGTTATACAATGAGTCTCCCATTATTTCTCATAGTTTCAGTTATGCATGTTTATTAGTTATGATAGGAAGTTTTCAAGAGGTTTGACCTAATGTTTAGTTTATCAGTTTTACTTATGAATACTAGCTTCATCTTGAGGTCATTCGATTCAGTTACGAAATTCAGCTTATTTTTAATAATATTTTCAACATTCAACATGTAGTCCTTACTCTCAAAATCTTACAATGATTTAATTTATGTTATGCATGTTTTTAGCTATATGTACTTAGCCTATTTTACTTACCTTGTATACTCAGTACATTTCAAGTACTGACTGTATATATATGCCTGTATCATTTCATGATACAAGGTCAGATGTTCAAATTCAGTCTTGCTGCTAGCCAGTCTCCCGAGCTTGTCCAGTTATCCACTTGGTGAGTGCTCATCCTTCAAGGACCTTTAGTTACCTTTGTTATTACTTTCTTTCAATTTCAGACTTGTAGTGAGCTAGTTGGGGTGTTGTCCTTATGTTAGAGGCTTTTCAGACATTGTGTTGTAATCATCTTTGGATTTTGTGTTTTGACATTCCATTGTTCAGATGCTTTAATGTTTAGACTTCCGCTATTTCAGAACTCAATTATCCGTTTTATTTATATTGAGCCTCAGTTATCATGTTCATTCCATGGGTCGACTTGCAGCCATGCATGGTTCTAGATTATGTATCTCGATCCAGGCCTATGTTTGGGACGTGACAGTATCATGGTTTTTGTCACATGGAATACGACATTTCCTACCATAGGGGGTAGGTGAATAGCACTAGCTACATCGGGCAACATAGGCTCATCATTATCGTGGTACATGTAGTTATCCGCAGAACATACTTGAGTGTCTTTTCTCATGAAGCTCAACCTAAAGAAGCAGCAAAAACAACAACTAATGTAAACGCAAACGGATGCTTAACTAGTTCAAATCAATAAACAACTCGAGGCTATCAATGCACATTCCCCGGCAACAACGCCAAAATTGGTAACATCCAAATCCACTTCTCAAAGTGAGAGAGCGTACACGGTCGTATGCAATATAATTTACCCATTAAGTTTGGGTCAAATACACAAGGGATAATGAATTATTTCTACAAAAGTCGTAAATCAATCATAACAAACTAGAATCATCATATAACAACTTGTAAAGTAAATTTTGGGAAAATTAAGATCACTATATAACTCTAAAAGTAATAAAAAAAATAGGGCAATGTGAATTGAAGCAATGATGAGAGCAATTACTAGGGAAGCGCTATTGAAGGGGCGTCGATAGGATTGGGGTTAATTGTTAAGTCTAAAGAACCAATTATAAGCATGAATAGTCATGGAAAAGGCTACACCTTATGTTTCTTAACCACTTGGGTACATTTTACTTGAGTTCTCTCGAACCCAAGGTCGCATAACAACATAGCCACATAAACTTGGAGAAGAATTGAGCTATATCTAGGCTCAACTCTTGAATAAACTCTAATGGGTATTAACTATTTCTAGCCTTATCCACACCTTCAAATTTCAATTTCCCACTATTGCATTCTCACTCAAATCCTACTTCTTTTTCTCAAGCAAAAGCAAGATAAGAAAACACAATTTATGTTTGCAACCATAAATATTTCACTTAAAACTCAGAGAAAGCAGTAGATTCATGCTAGATAAGAGAATCTAAGACTAAACAACAACACCCAATCTATTCTAACCCCTATCAAGTACACATCGCTAGCAATAAAATTAGCTACTCGTGAAATAAGAATATTATACCAAAAATTGATTCCTCAATATTCATCATTGAATAGAAAACTCAAGCTTCAAAATGTGGTCAATGGTGGGTTTTTCCCTAGCTACTTGAAGAAGAAGAAAAAAAAAGCTCTAACTTCTCGCTATCTTTCTCTCTCTACAATATGATGTGTACAAAAAGTTCTTTTTTCTCCCATTATCAAGGGTGTGTACAAATTAGGGAAATTCTGCTCCTTTTTCTTATAGATGAATTCCCATAGTTTCCTTCAGAAGCATCCAAAGTATCTTTGTGCTAGAGCTGGATATTTTTACCTCGATCAGCATGGAGCTCACTTGCACAACACCTGTGTTTTATAGGTGCCCATCTGCGAAATGCGAGTCTTCCGCAAGTCTAGCCAGATAACCTTGCTTTTCTTGTGTGGTTGTACCTGCATTTCGTTGGTACCCACCTATGCTCAGAAGGTGCTCTTTTGCTTTAGGAAAGTACTTTTTTCATGGAAACTATGTTTCACAGGTGCTCAAGTGTGGCTTCTAGCAACTTTAATTTTTTTTCAATTTCTTTGCTTTCCTTGTTCACGTTTAATACATTAAAAATCAAAGAGTAAAGGCATGAAATCTTTATAATTGAGTTGAAAAAGAATCTCATGTTTAAAAGTCTAATGAGTTAGTAAATTACAAACTCATCATAACTCGTACAATGGTACTACAAGTCTTAAGAGTTTTTCATGGCTTGATCTTCTGAAACATGGCATCTCTTTTGTTTCTCATACGGGTCCTTGTTACCATTCGTACCATATTGGTATGGCTCATGCAATCATATTGTACCTTGAATCTGCCAAGTACTCAACTCTCTAAATCTTACCACAAGTCTGTCAGTACGACCCGTACCTTGCCATAACGACTCATGGCTTCCACTCGTACCACTAGGTTCAATGAGTACCCAACTTATGTATCTCATGTTACGGACATTTAGTACGGCTCGTACCTATGAAACACCCCAAAAGTCCCTACGATCAAGCCCTATACATGTAGCAGAAGCAGCAAAAAATTTGCAAAATCCCTCATTGTATGAGTCATGGGTTGATGTCACGAGTCATTGGGTGAGTCATGGTTAGATTTTGAGGTTTCATCTCCCAGACCATGAGTCCACACCATGAGTCATGGTGAGTGGGTATGGCTCATGGTCATGAGCCATGGTCAATGTACGCAAAAGAAGGCCTGAGGTGGTCAGTCATAGTACCACCTATAGGTCCCTATAAGGGGTCGCGGTTCGGAGTTGTAGGTTGGAGGATTAGAGGTGGGGCAAGAACTGCCCACTGATCACAAGTCACAGGATGACTCATGGTATGCAAGTATGAGTCTTAGAGAGCACTCATGGTTTGATCCAGAGAACCAAAGGTTTTGACCGGCCAACCACGAAAGGAAACCACGAGTCGTGGTAAGGTGGTATGACTCGTGGTATGACTTGTTACAACTGGAAGCTAGTATTTTAATACGAGTTCCCAGTGGTATTTGTGTAATTTCCCAAGCTTCTCATTCTTTAATGACATTATTTTAATCCCTGGAAGGAGTGTTTTAAGAGGTTTTAGCCTATACTAAGTCATTAGACTCCTATGCAGGTAAGATATTAAGATTCCCCTTCAAGATCAAGCTGGATTTCTCCACAATTTATTCCCTAATCCTCTTGGGCTTTCAAGGCTAGTTTAGAATCAATTTACTCAGGTATGAAGGGCTATGAATGAGGGTTTCCTTCCACCCTAATGCCCAAGTTTCTCCTCAAGTTCATGAATTCAAGTTTTAAATCAAGTGTATTGCCTTCTAGTGTATCATTCCAATTTTATAAAATTATCTATGATATGTTTAAGGATCTAATACCCTCATATTCTAATGTGTATTTTAAGTCTAATGGGCAGATTTTACACCCAAATTGATTATAAATTTATGATTCCAAGTTGTTAGAAATTATTCCCTATTATGCAAGTTTATTAAAGTTCAAGCTTATGATTCATGATTTCAAGTATGATGAGATATCTATCATGCATGAATGTTTATAAGCTCTTCACTTATGTTTCCATGACTTCGACTTATGAAGTCTATTTCAAGTATGCATGATTTTTTATTTGGCCACACCCATGCAAGTTAAGTATGCTTATTATGATTCTAGCCAAGGCTAATAAGACTAGTATATGACATGATTTGGAGTCATGACTCCTAATGCAGTTTATGATATGAATTGGAGTCAAGACTCCCAATGTTCATATTAATGCTATGTTTTGAGTACATGACTGTATGAGCAATATACATATTTTGATAGTAGTGTCTAGCACCAAGTAGGATAGGGGTTCCGAGATCCCCTGATCTCATAAACTATGCGCCAATGTAGGTATATATTTGGGACCTCTCAAGAGAGTGCTTCCCTCACCCGAGGGCACACCATGATATCACACCTTATTCGTCTTTCGCCCTAGCAAGGCTTAGGATTGCTCTCCTCCACATTGGCAATATCATCATACGCTCATTCTTGGTGGTTTTTGGTTATGACAAGTCTTCCATTATTCCTCATAATTTTAGATATTTATGTTCATGGCTTATGATATTATGTTTTATAGTTGATTTGACCCAAAGGTGAGTGTATGAGTTTTACTTATGATTTCAAATATGACAAGTTATATGATTCTTATTTCTAAATCTTGAGTCTTTACGTTCAATCATTTTAAACAGCTTATGATTATGTTTATCTCAGTTACAGTTTAGCCTTTAGTCCTTACTCTGATGATCTTTCGGTTTACAAGCATTTTTTCAACTAATAATTTATTAAGAATGTTTTACTTACCCTACATACTCAGTATATTACAAGTACTGACCGCATACTCTATGTTATATCATTTAATAATATAGGTTCAAGTGATCTAGCTCTATCTCACCGATAGCTCACTCCCATCTCAGCCCACTTCAGCCCTACTTTGGGTGAGTCCTCATCATCTGAGGATATTTATCAGTTCAATTTTGTTTCAAACATGTAGATAGCTGGAAGGGCTTGTCCCAACACCTCATCACGATAGTAGAGGATTCTCAGTCATAGACTAATATGTTCAGCTTTAAGATTTAGCATTGTGATGTTATCACTTGATATACATTTATGTTATTCAGACTTTCGCTTATTCATGTTTATGTTATCATTTTCCTCTTTAGTTTATGCTCTTGAGTTTCTATGGACATGTCATGAGTTGACTTGGATCCATCTGTGGTTCTAGGTCCCGTGTCTCGATCCAGGGTTACAACTTGGGTCGTAACACACTTGGTATTAGAGAAAATGTTTATGTGTGTCCTAGGATGTTTGTAAGCCGCATTAAGTATAGTCTTCTCCGTGGGTGTGAAGCGCACACCACTTATGGGGAAGTGGAGACAAGATTTTTTAGGAAATTTCCTTGACCTCTCTATTTCTCTAACTTGTTTTATACGCGTTTGTATAAATATGCCTATACGCCGAGTGAATGGTAGAAAGAATGGAAATGCAAATGTCCATGACAATGGAAATGGAGATGGGCATCATCAAGCCCCACCAACACCAGCGGATCCTTCGCCCCAGCAGGTCACTCATGTCGAGCTCAGAGTGGCATTTTAGATATTGGCACAAGCCATGACCGCCTAGGTCAACAGCAGGCGGTGGCCTATGTTCCCCAGAATGGGAATGCACCAGCGTCAAGAATGTGAGACTTTCTAGGGATGAATCCACCTAAGTTTCTGGGGTTGAAAGTGGATGAGCACCCGCATGATTTCATTGAGGAACTGCAAAATATCACCTAAATTATGGGGGTGACTAGAGAATAGAGTGAATACATAGCCTTCTATCAGCTGAAGGGGGTTGCTTACATATGTCTCCACTAGTGGAAGGAGAGTAGAGTAGTGGGAGCAGTTCCCATGAGTTTGGATGAGTTCGTGACTGCCTTCTTGGACAGATTCTTCCCTAGAGAGCTGAGGGACGCAGGACTATCCAAAAGTATGCCTTGGTGTTCACCTAACTGTTTAAGTATGTGCCGGAGATGGTTGCGGATCAGAGGGCTCATATAAGAAAGTTTGTGAAAAGGGCAGAAAATTTGTTGTTCAAGGAGTGTAGGACCGCTATGCCGAACAGTGACCTAGATTTCTCTCGGTTGGTCATATACGCCTAGCAGATAGAGGTAGAGCAGATAAAGGAGAAGGAGAGAGAGGACAAGAGGGCCAGGATAGGGAGCCATGGGCTCTTCCAATAGAGGCTTAATGGTGGACATTGACCTCTATTTCACCAAAGGTTATCAGTGCCAACTCCCTCATCAGCTAGCATTCCATCCAGATCGAGAGGAGATCAAAGGGGCAGAGCATCAAGATCTAGGGGACAGCAGAGCATGTTAGGGGAGCACACTTTTCCAACTTGTAGGAAGTGTGGTGGAGGCACCCTGGTGAGTGCATGGTTGGTATGGATGCTTGCTTTGGGTGTGAGAAGCCCGGGCATATGCATAGGGATTGTCCTTTGTCTAGGCAGGGCGACAGTAAAGGACATGCCCCAGCTACTACTTCAGCAACCCTAGTAGCTCGTTTATCTCAGCAGGGTGCCTCATCTAGTGCAAGTGATGGCCAGCGCTAGAATTGATTCTATGCACTATCTTCTCGTCGGGTGCAAGAGGCCTCTCCCGATGTGGTCACTAGTATGTTACAAGTATTCCATCTTGATGTGTATGTTGTTAGTTCTAGGGGATACCTCATCTTTTGTGACACCTTATGTTGTTGTTAGTTTTAGAGTCAATCCCAAAATCCTATCAGAACCCTTCTCAGTCTCTGCTTCGGTCAGTGAGCCATCTATAGCTCGATGGGTATACAAAAATTGCCCTATCACAGTCCTTCAAAAAGTCACCTCAGATGACCTAGATGAGTTAGATATGACCGATTTTGATGTTATCTTCGGTATGGATTGGTTGCATGTATGTTATGCCTCAGTGAATTGTAGAACCCGTACGGTAGACTTTCAATTTTCGGGTGAGCCAGTCCTAGAATGGAAGAGTAGTTTAGTTGTGCCTGTAGATCACTTATTTTCCTATCTCAAGGCCAGAAAGATTATCTCTAAGGGTTATGTGTATCATCTAGTTTGGGTCAAGGATTCTACGTCAAAGACCCTGACACTTCAATAGTTCCTATACTGTGTGAGTATCCGGAGGTATTTCCAGATGATCTACCAGAAGTGCCTCCCAAGCGGTAGATTGACTTTGGTTGACCTTTTACCTGATATGCAGCCTATATCCATTCCTCCATACAGAACGGCTCCAACCAAGCTAAGGAGTTGAAAGAACCATTGAAAGATATTATAGATAAGGGTTTCATTAGTGATAACACTCAAACCACACTTTCAACTGAAGTATGAAGCAGACATTGTCAATAAAGAACCCAACTAGAGGTTGGGATTGAACCCATAGGGAATATGGAAGATCTAGATTACAGTCGTTAGATGAACTTGTATGGTAATTACTTCACAATGGGGGGAATTTCTAATAAAAATCAATCATAGAAATAAACAGCAGTCAAGATTTTATTTGTGAATCAATAACCAAAGGATAACTAGGGTTTGTGTTCCCCATGGGTTCATAACAGCTTTGGGTATACACTCGTGATCTTTACCAATACTTACCTACAGAACTGCTAACTTAGGTTCATTCAAACGATCAACCAATCCCTATTGAATGACTATTCTCAATTACTCGACCAAGTCTCATGAGTTTTGCAAACTAACCGTTATCACTAAGTTCCAGATATAACTATCCTGTGACCACAACTCAAGTTAATACAATGATCATCAAGATCAAGCCTCTGTTGTAATTCTCTTTTCCTAATCTCTACCTCTTCGACCAAAGCAAGTAAAGATTCAGGCACTTCCTAATGTTGTGCACTGCTAAGAATCATTAAAGATGAAGAGAATACAATATAAGTAATTGGTATTGGTTTTAGAATCACTTTGTGCAACCCTAACTTGTTATTCCACCATGGTTCCTACAACCCTAGCTATGGAAGTTTTAGCCTCTCATAGTTGCAAGGTTGTGATTTGTGCTCATTATTGAAAACATAAAACAATACTTACAAAGATGATTGACAAAAACAATTCCTTCAATTAAACCACGAAATCTTAAATAACAAGTAGCAAGAACAAGATGAATTCAAGAAAAGGTTGATCACAAGGTTGAACCAACTCAATTCTCTCTTCCAACGATGTAAAATTGCTTACTACAATGTTTTCCTACTAGAATTAAGTCTATTTTTCGTCCTCTATAAAAAAATAAAACATAAAAATTATTTATATAGACACAAGAATCCTTTTCCTAAACTAACAGGACTAATTTCCATATCTGTAGACGACCTCATCACGGGTCCACCTATGACTCATAGGGGCTTCTCACGAATCGTGACATCAACTCGTGGTTTGGAGTGTTGGCTGAATTTTGGCTAATTGTTGGGCCAAGGTACAATTCATACCAACACCCTATGACTCGTACATTGCACCCATTGCTTGATCCTGATATTTTGAACTTCTTCTGAACTTCACCACGACCAATATGGTACAACTCTTACCTTCATCTCACTGGTCATAACGTGCTCTCGTATTGAGAATCAGCCTCTTGTGCAATTCTTCCGTATTTCATCACGACTGGCTTACCACGACTTGTACCACCATTGTACGATCCGTGACAAGTCTCATAGGATCAGTCTTCCAGGTTAATCTTTTAGCTTCTCATCAAGGCCCTCAGTACGACTCATAGGTCCATCCTACGGATCGTACTGTGGACTGCACTTTTTTTTCTTTTTTGCAAACTTTTATCTTCCTTTTGCAATTTATTGTTCCAACACCCATTATCTTGAAATCAAAGGGAAAGTGCCTCATATCCACATAAATACACCTAAGTCCATGTTATTTTCTTAGTTTTGAGTGTCAATAGTGCTTTAAATCCACAACACATCAGCACCCTCAACTTAAGACTTTTGCATGTCCTCAGGCAAAGAAAAAGAAAAACTAAAGACGATGCTCAACTAGAAAATAAACTTAAGATACTACAGCCAAAACTCAAACAAATTTGTGCACTGTATATACAAACTCTATTGACCTTTCCTCTTGAAACATCATCAGCTAATGTATTGCAAGCAACATCAAAACATCATATTCAGGGATCAAGACATGTCATCTAGCTATCAACAAGAAATCAAGTCATCACCTATGTGTTTCACATAGACCAATGGTAAAAGCAAACATAATCCATGTATCCTCACAAAAAATGAAGTCCCCACTCTAGTATGAAGTATCAAATGAAACATAGGACTAGACAAATGAAGAACTCGCTCTCTCAAAGAACTGCAAATATTATGCATCAGATACCATAGGCTTGCCCTTATTTTCTCTGCTTTGGTTTGTTAGATGGTCAAATTAAGATCACTATAGGACTTGATACAGCTTGTAATGTAGGCTCAAGGATGGACATGATAAAGATGGAAGATTTTATGAGTGACTATTCCTTCCTTGGCACTACATTCATTGGCTACACCATTCTCCTATTTCACCCTTCATTCTTTTTGTCTTCTTTTCTTCCCTTTTTCCCATTTTAACAATATTTGCATGGGTGAGGTGATTTTTCACATTTTTCAATAATTTCAAGCTATTTTGAATTTTTTATTATTTTCTCAGTATTCTCCAATTTTCAGGTTTTTTTGCTTTTTCACCTCATCGCACCTTTTTTCACCATTTTTTTCTTTTCTCTTTCTTTTCTTTCATTGTCTCCCGCTCCCACCATTTATTCACCCCTACTTTAGCCACCCTCAACTTAATCTTTCTTATATTGAGGTTCGCAATATCCAAGGGAAGAACAAGGCTAAACAGGTTCATTATAAACAAATGGGTATGGTTAACAGGTAAATCAAAGAAATATGGTCTATTAAGGCTCAAACTTGGGATCTAGGGATTCATAAAACTTTGGTAGGGAAATAGAGCCTAAAAGTGAGCTAACACAAAAATCGCCTATGATCATATATTAACCAACCATCCTCAACCTATCTAGAGACCAACCAGGAAAGTTCCAAATCCTCAACAACATACCACAATAACTACTAAGACATCACTCGCACATGGTACATAAATTATTTTTACTTTACTTGTCTGGTTCGTACATGGCATAACAAGACTAGAACTATTAATAACTAAATGACATAAAACGATCCACAGAAATCATGCATTGTTGTCACAAATACATAGCAAAAATTTTTAAACAGGGTCAACTTTTCAAAAACAACAAAAGTAGTGCAAATCCATTGGTTGAGTATTCCTAAGTTAATTTCTAAAAAACAAAAATAACAACTAAAAACAAAAAATCCTAACACATGCTGATTCTACTACATAGCATGCATGAGGAAAAAGAAACACGGCAAGAGAAACCCTCAGACGAACAAAAATATCCCAAAAATACAAGTACAGCCCCCTTTTTAAAAAAATGAGCTTCGTCCCCGGAGCATCAAATATTAGCATGAAGGGAAAAGGGATATACCTGTGGCTACTCAGACTTCGCCTTTCTCATCTTGCGAAGGTGGTATCTCCACAGTAGTAGTGGCGCTAGCGGTGGCTGGCACACTCAATGGTGTAACAATAGGGGTAGTGGTCCCACCCTCAGTGAATGTAGCCATTTGAACAGCCTCAATTGTAACCGAGGCTGAAGGTGGCTCGCCCGAAGGGTCATGGACACTAGCAAGCTAGGGTTAAGCTGTTGTGGAGCTTCCCGCTCCTCTAACTCGCTCATGCAGCTCAGTCATGTGCTCTTCATGAGCCCGCATACTCTCCGCTCTAGCCCGCTTGAGCTCTTTCTTCTCTTTTTTTCTCTTTTTTCTGCCACCACTGCTACCACGATTCGTAGGACCTCACCACGAGTCGTATTGAGATCCTGTAGCAGCAGATTTTTCAGCCACCTATCTTTTATTTCCCTGCACACTGAGCACACATTAGTTCAATAACTTGGGTTGCCTCCAAAGAAGCGCTTGATTTAACGTCGTGGCACGACGCAGGTGGTCTGGTTACTCAGATTTCACCAAACCACCACTTGGTTTGCCTCCCAAGAAGTGCCTGATTTAACGTTGCGGCACGACGCAGTTCTCTCAACTACTTAGTATTCGTCAAGTGACTCATACTCAGCCTCAAGTGCTGAGATCACACTAAATTCCTTTGGTTGCTTCATAGTCTTAGAGATGCTGAAAGCGACCTCTTCTTTGTTTAGCCTGAACTTCAACCGGCCAGCTTTCTTATCTACTAGAGCTCTCCCAGTGGTGAGGAATGGTCACCCCAGAATGATGGGGACCTCATAAGCGACCTCGCAATCCAATATCACAAAGTCCATTGGGAATATAAACTTATAAACCTTGATGAGAACATCAACTAGGATGCCCACTGGTCTCTTTATTATTCTATCGGCCATCAGTAGCCTCATGTTGGTTGGTGTGGAGGCTCCCAATCCTAGCTTCTTGAAGACCGCTAAGGGGATTAGATTAATGCTAGCTCCCAGATCACAGAGTGCCCTTACGGACTCGACATTACCAATTGTACAAGGTATCGTGAAGGCACCTGGGTCTTCCTTTTTCTGAGCTAAGACTCTTGTTTCTATGGCACTGCAGTGATGGACATTGTAAACTGGCTCATAGCTTACAAATCTTTTCTTTGTCACTAGGTCCTTCATGATTTTGCATATCCTGGCATCTACTCTAGTGCTTCGACCAACAGTATATTCACAGAAAGTTGTTTAAAAATTGAAAGAAATTTTTAGAACTTACCATTGTCTGCCTTTTTCTTCATTATTTACGGGAATGGTGGCGGTGGTTTCGGGATAGCCTTTTGCACTAGAGTTTCCCCTTGATCTATGTCGCATTCCTTCTCACCCCTAGGGACCTCTTGCAACTCCTCATGTTGTGTCTCATTACCAATCTCTTCTTCCTCAATCATGCTCTCTTTCCTCCTTTCAACTTTAACAAGGAATAGGGGTTTAACTGTGGTTTTACCACTCCTAGCCATCACTTCCATGCAATAAGCATCATTCTTTGAATTCTGGACAGTGTTGCTAGGAAGTGTACCCTTTTGCCTAGGGTTCATTGATTCCAACAGTTGCCCAAGTTGGTGTTCTATCTTCTTGATGGCGGTGGCATGAGATTCCACTTTCTGGCCCATGCTAGATAAGTCACTTCGAATTTCTTTTAACTGATCATCCATGGACCTCACCTTTTTCAGCATTTCGGCCATCATACTCTCCAACATTGATTGTCCGTCCTCCCCTTCTCGTGCGTTTGGAGGCACATAGACTCCAGTTCGGTCACTGTGATGTCCATCATTTCTTCTCCATTCTCCCTCTCACTCATGACCACGACTCCTATATCTGAACTCGTTCTTGTTGTAGTTGTCTCTGTATTGGTTCCGGCCTTGATTTCCAGAACCTTGGCGCCAATTTTCTTGTCCAGATGCTTGGGCATTGGCCCGGAAACCTGCCACCTGGCTATCTAGGAAGTTTTCCTCTTCCTCAAAATCAGAGTTTCTGCTCCCTTCTCCCTTCCTTGAGTTCCCACTGCATTTACCTTTTTGGCTCCTGCTCCCATGATATGCTTTGTCAGCAAATCCAATGATGTGCGCATGTGAGCCAACTCCTGATCACGTTCTTCCTCTTTCATTCATTGGTCTGCAATCAAACCAACAACATATGTACCTGCCACTGCATTAGCCTCCCTCGTATGCCAGGCCCTGTTTGTCTTTGTCACCCTGTCAAGGATAGTGGCTGCTTCCTCCCAGGTGTGACTCATCAATGCTCCACCCACCACCGTGTCTGCCACAGCCTTGGTTCCATTATTAAGAGACCTGTAAAAGATTTCCAACAAACTTTCATCTAGGATTTTATGGTTCGGGCACTTAGCCAACATCTTTTTGAACCTCAACCTAGTTTCATGAAGTGCCTCCGTCTTAATCTGCCGGAAATTATAGATCTCATCTTTTAACTATAACATCCTTGATGGGGGAAAGAATCTCTCCAAGAAGGCTTGTTTAAGCTCCCTCCAATTGGTTATGGAGTCGTTGGGCAACTCGATAACCACAAAGTAGCTTCCCCTAGTAGAGAGAAAGGGAAGAGTCGGAGTCTTATTACATCTTGGCTTACTCCGGGCAACCTGTATGCCTTGCATATTCCTACAAAATTCATCAAGTGCAAGTTAGCATCATCCGTTTCTTGTCCACTGAACACCCCTTCATGTTTAGTAAGTGAATCATGGTGCTCGTAATGTCAAATTTGGCCCCAGCGGGCAGTGGTGGTGGCATAATTGCTCAAGTTGACCCAACCTCATCAATAACTAGGTCCTCATCATCGAAGAACTGAGGGGAAAATCTTTAAGCTTGGTTGCCCCTCCCATGTCGACCAGCGTTTACCAACTCATCTCTATCATCACCAACCTGCTGAAATGCAGCTAACCGAGCTAGATCAGCTTGCCTAGCTTCTTCAGCTAAGCGAGCTTCTCTCTGCTCAGGGTTTTCCATTCTATTCAGTGCTCATTCAGTTTCGAGATTTAGTGGAACAAGGGGGTCTCCTCTACTCCGAGTGCTTGGCATTCACCGGAGGACATCCTGTGGGTATAAAAGAAAAACACAAAAATAAACGTAATAAAGGAAATAATTACCAAAAAGTCAAATACAAGCAAATAACCTAGTATTAGCTGTATTCCCCTGCAATGACGCCACTTTTTGATAACGCTCAAACCACACTTCCAACTGAAGTATGAAGCGGACGTTTTCAATAAATAACCCAACAAGAGGTTGGGGTTGAACCCATAGGGAATATGGAAAATCTAGATTACAGCCGGTAAACGAACTTGTATGGTAATTACTTCACAATGGGGAGAATTTATAATGAAAATAAATGATATAAATAAATAGCAGTCAAGATTTTATTTGTGAATCAATAATCAAAGGATAACTAGGATTTGTGTTCCCCGTGGGTTCATAACAGCTTTGGGTATACACTCGTGATCTTTACCAATACTTACCTACAGAACTGCTAACTTAGATTCATTCAAACGATCGACCAATCCCTATTGAATGACTATCCTTAATTACTCGACCAAGTCTCATGAGTTTTGCAAACTAAGCGTTATCACTGAGTTCCAGATTTAACTATACTGCGACCATAATTCAAGTTAATACAAAGATCATCAAGATCAAGGCTCTGTTGTAATTCTCTTTTCCTAATCTCTACCTCTTCGACTAAAGCAAGTTAAGAATTCAGGCACTTCCTAGCATTGCGCACCGCTAAGAATCATTAAAAAAGAAGAGAATATAATATAAGTAATTGGTATTGGTTTTAGACTCACTTTGTGCAACCCTAACTTATTATTCCACCATGGTTCCCACAACCCTAGCTATGGAGGTTTTAGCCTCTCATAGTTGCAAGGTTGTGATTTGTGTTCATTATTGAAAACATAAAACAATACTTACAAAGATGATTGATAAAAACAATTCCTTTAATTAAACCACGAAATCTTGAATAACAAGTAGCAAGAACAAGATGAATTCAAGAAAAGGTTGATCACAAGGTTGAACCAACTCAATTCTCTCTTCCAATGATGTCAAAATTTTCTTACTACAATGTTTTCCTACTAGAATAAGTCTATTTTCCATCCTCTATAAAAACTAAAACATAAAAACTATTTATATAGACACAAGAATCCTTTTCCTAAACTAACAGGACTAATTTCCATATCTGTAGTCGACCTCATCACGAGTCCACCTACGACTCATAGGGGCTTCTCATGGATCGTGACATCAACTCATGGCTTGGAGTGTTGGCTGATTTTTGCTAAGTGTTGAGCCAAGGTACGATTCATAGCAACATCTTACGACTCGTACATTGCACCCGTGGCTTGATCCTGATATTTTTTTTCTTTTTTTGAACCTCACCATGAACGTTATAGTATGACTTTTACCTTCATCTCACAAGTCATAAGGTGCTTTCATACTGAAAATTAGCCTCCTGTGCGATTCTTATGGATTTCATCACAAATGGCTTACCAAGACTCGTACCACCATGGTATGATCCCTAACAAGTCTCATAGGATCAGTCTTCCAGGTTAAACTTTTAGCTTCTCATCAAGGCCCTCAGTACGACTCGTAGGTCCATCCTACGGACTCATATTGTGGATTGCACTATTTTCCCTTTTTTGCACACTTTAAGCTTCCTTTTGCTATTTATTGTTCCAACACCCATTTATCCTGAAATCAAAGGAAATGTGCCTCATATCCACATAAATACACCTAATTCCATGCTATCTTTTTAGTTTTGAGCGACAATAGTGCTGTAAATCCACAACACATCAATCAGGCCTAGTAAATCCCCATGGGGTGCTCCAGTTCTCTTTGTTCGAAAGAGGCATAACTCCCTTAAAATATGCATTGATTATCAGCAATTGAACAAGGTCACAATCAAGAATAAGTATCCCCTCCCCAAGATTGATGACTTGTTTAACTAGCTTCAGGGTGTTAAGTGCATCTCAAAGATAGATCTCAGATCTAGCTATCACCAGCTCAGATTTAGAGAGAGTGACATCCCGAAAACAGCCTTCAGGACTCGATATGGTTACTACGAGTTCATAGTTATGTCTTTTGGACTAACAAATGCTCCTGAAGCTTTTATGGATTTGATTAACAGGGTGTTCAAGCAATATTTGGATATGTTCATGATTGTCTTCATAGATGATATTCTCATAAAATCTCAGAGTAAGGAGGAGCCTTCGCTCATTTTAGAATCATGTTGCAGACTCTCAAGGATCGCCAGTTGTTCACTAAATTCAGTTAGTATGAGTTTTAGCTGAACCCAGTAGCATTTTTGGGCCATGTGGTGTCTAGCGAGGGTGTGCAGGTGGACTCTTTGAATTGGCCAGTCCAGTTAGTCCTTCGATATTACGATCTTATTAGGTTTAGTTGGCTACTACAGTACATTAATTGAGGGATTTTCATCCATTGCAGCAACGTTGACTAAGTTAACCCAGAAGAAGGTCAAATTTCAGTGGTCGGATTCTTGTGCGAAGAGTTTTCAAGAGTTAAAGACTCGACTCACTTCAGCCCTCATATTGGCCCTACCAAGAGGGCACGGATGGTTTTGTTGTGTATTGTGATGCCTCTAAGGTTGGTCTTTTTTTTGTGATGATACAACATGGTAAGGTCATTGCGTATGCCTCTAGACAACTTAAAACTTATGAGAAGAATTATTCGACGCATGACTAGAGTTGGCAGTTGTGGTATTTGCCTTGATGATGAGGCACTACTTGTATGGGGTGCATGTGGATGTGTTCACGGACTGCAAGAGACTTTGGTATGTGTTCACTCAAAAGGACCTAAATTTGTGGCAAAGGAGATGGCTAGAGCTTCTCAAAGATTATTACATGAGTGTCCTTTATCATTCAGGCAAGGTCAATGTAGTGGTGGTTGCTCTTAGTAGGCTATCCATGGAGAGTGTGTCTCATATGGAGGACGGGAGGAAGGAGTTAGTGAAGGATGTCCATACGCTTGCTTCTTTGGGGATTCGCCTTACATATTCAGTGGATGGTGGTGCGATTGTTCAAAATTAGCCTTAATCTTCCTTGCTGACAGAAGTTAAAGCTAGGCAACATGAGAATCCTATCCTGGTGGAGCTAAAGGAAGCTGTTCGAAATCAAAAATTGGAGGTCTTCTCCCAAGGGGGAGATGGTGTACTCCGATAACAGGGATGATTGTGTGTGCCAATTGTTGATGACTTGAGAGAGTGAATGTTGAGCAAGGCTCATGGCTCTCAGTATTCTATCTACCCAGATGCCACAAAGATATTATGTGATCTATGGGAAGTCTATTGGTAGAATGGTATGAAGAAGGACATAGCAGAGTTTGTGGCTAAGTCTTCGAATTACCAACAGGTGAAGGTCGAGCATCAGAAACCTAGAGGTATGCTTAATGATATTAGTATTCCTACTTGGAAGTGGGAAGATATGAATATGGACTTCATTACAGGATTGTCTCATACCCGCTGATAGTATGACTCTATATAGGTGATTGTGGATAGGTTGACCAAATCAGCTGACTTCTTACTAGTCAAAACTATCGACTTAACTGAGGATTATGCTAATTTGTACATTCAGGACTTAGTTTGGTTTCCTGGAGTTTCCTTGTCCATCATCTCATATAGGGATACCCAGTTTACCTCTCAGTTTTGGATATCGTTTTAGAAGTGTCTTGGTACTCAGGTAAAGCTTACAATAGCTTTTCACCCATACACAGATGGTTAGTCCGAGCGGACCATTCAGACTATTGAGGATATGTTTAGAGCTTGTGTAATCGATTTCAAGGGTAGTTAGGATGACCACTTACCTCTTATTGAGTTTGCCTACAATAACAGTTATCATCCAGCATTATGATGGCTTCATTTGAGGCTCTCTATGCGCAGAGGTGTAGATTACCTACTGGATAGTTAGAGGTAGGTGAGGCTACATTGATCGGACTAGATTTAGTTCATGAGGCCATGGAGTAGGTTTAGTTTATCATAGAAAGGCTAAAAATAGCTCATAGTCATCAGAAATCTTATGCGGATGTTAGACAGAGAGAACTTGAGTTTGAGGTTAATGATTGGGTGTTTCTGAAGGTGTCATCCATGAAGGGGGTGAGGAGGTTCAGGAAGAAAGGAAAGCTTAGTCCCCGATATGTTGGTCCTTCTAAGATTTTAAGATGAGTTGGCAAGGTGGAATATGAGTTGGAGCTACCAGCGGATTTTGCTTTGGTACATCCAGTTTTCCATGTATCTCTATTGAACAGGTGTATTGGTGACCCGAACTTAGTTGTTCCGGTGGAGAGCATAGGTATGAAGCATAGCCTTACGTATGAGGAGGTTCTAGAGATCCTAGATCATCAGGTTGATAAGTTGAGTAACAAGGAAGTAGCTTCGGTGAAGGTGTTGTGGAGAAATTAGCTTGTTGAGAGAGCGACGCGAGAAGCCAAAGCAGATATGATGGCTAGATACCCGCATATTTTCCCTTCCTACTCAGTTCGAGCATGAGGTATCGGTTCCCTCCTTAGTACTTTATTCAGTTCATTCCAAATTTATGTCTCTATGCTCCTTTCATGTCATAATATGCATGTATGTTTCATGAATTCAGTTTAGTCATATATGTCAGTTCGGAGTCAATCACTCCGTTAGCTTTCATCTTCAGTTATTTAATTTTGAGATCGTAGTTCTTTCCCCAGCTTTTCAGTATACTTATTCCATATTTGAGGATGAATGCTCCAACGGGAAGATAATGTAACACCCCAAAAGTCCCTACGATCAAGCCCTAGACTTGTAGCAGAAGTAGAAGAAAAATCTGCAAAATCGCTCAAAACGACTCATTATACGAGTCGTGGGTTGATGTCATGGGTCATTGGGTGAGTCATGCTTAGTTTCTGAGGTTTCATCTCCCAGACCACAAGTCCACACCAGGTGTCATGGTGAACGGTACAACTCATGGTCATGAGTCATGGTCTATGTCTGTAGAAAAAGGCCTAAGGTGACAAGTCACATTATGACCCGCAGGTCCCTATAACGAGTCATAGTTTAGATTCATAGGTTAGAGGATCAGATTTGGGGCAAGGCTTTCCCACACCATGAGTTACAATATAACTCATGGTATGCTTGTACGAGTCGTAGTGAGTGCTCATGGTTTGATCCAGAGAACCAGTGTTTTTGATCAGCCAGCCACGAAAGGATACCACGAGTCGTGGTAAGGTGGTACGACTCGTTATGACTGGCAGACGGGATTTTAATATGTGTTCCCAATGGAAGTTTTGTAATTTCCCAAGCTTCTCATTCTTCAATGATGTTGTTTTGAGCATTGAAAGGAGTGTTTTAAGAGGGTTTAGCCTGTACTAAATGACTAGACTCCCATGCATGCAAGATATTGAGCTTCCCCTTCAAGATCAAGCTAGATTTTTCCCCAATTTCTTCCCCAATCCTCTTAGGCTTTCAAGGATAGTTGAGAATCAGTTTACTTAGGTATGTAGGGCTATGAATGAGGGTGTTCATGAATTCATGTTTTAAATAAAGTGTATGACTTTTAGGGTTTTAACCCAATTTTATGAAATTATCTATGATATGTTTATGGATCTAATCCCCTCATGTTCTAATGTGTATTTTAAGTCTAATGGGAAGATTTTACACCCAAATTGATTATAAATTCATGATTCCAAGTTGTTAGAAATTATGCCATAATATGCAAGTTTATGAAAGTTCAAGCTTATGATTCATGATTTCATGTATGATGAGATATCTAGCATGCATGAATGTTTATGAACTCTTCACTTATGATTTCATGATTTTGACTTATGAAGTCTATTTCAAGTATGCATGATTTTTTATCTGGGCAAGCCCATGCAAGTTAAGTATGCTTATTATAATTCTAGCCAAGGCTAATAAGACTAGTTTATGACATGATTTGGAATCAAGACTCCCAATGCAGTTTATGATATGAATTGGAGTCAAGACTCCCAATTTTCATATTAATGCTATGTTTTCAGAATGTGACTATTTGAGAAATATACATGTTTTGAGAGTATCGGTTGTCACGACCCGGACATAGGCCCAGATCGAGACACGGGACAAAGAACCCCGAGAGGCTCCAAGTTGGCCCATGGCATAAACATGACATCTAAAGCTCAACATAATAATGCAAAAGTCTAACATATATAATAGTGGAAGTCTGAAAATCTGATAATATTGTATCTGAATACATAACAACGATCTGAAACTAAAAACATAATATGTATGATAAACCTCTAAACATTGACGAGTTGATGGAAAAAGACCCCAACTAACTCACTAAAACTGATACTGAACATACTGAACACAAGTAGAATAAAAGGGTCCTCGAAGGATGAGGACTCACCAACTCTAGCTGAGAGATGCTAACTCTGAGGATCTGGCTAACGGCGGGACTGAACCTAAGTATTTGAGTCTGTACCATGAAACAATAGAGCATAGAGAATGCGTTCAGTACGTGGAATGTACCGAGTACCCAAGGTAAGTAAAACCGCTAAGTATGCAAGGTAAGTAAAATATTTCATCATAAAATTCTGAGAGTAGGGCTTGCATTCAAGTATCTGAACACATGATTTGAACATAACTGAATAGCATAACTAAATTGAATGACCCAAAGCTGAAACTGATCATTGATAAGTAAAACTGAACATTGGGTCAAACCTGCTGAAAACATAATATCATGACTGATGAACATGCATGACTGAAATTATGAGGAACAATTGGAGATTCTTCATATAACCAACATTACCATGATAGAGCTTACATGGTCCCGACAATCACACTCAAGTGGGAAGAGCCATCTAAAGACTTTCCATGGCTAAGGACGCTACTATGATATCGATATCAAGCCTAAGGCCACTTGAGGGCAGAGAAAGCTCAAAAGGGAGGTCCCCGATAATCTGAACATATCTACATTGGCACTTAGTTGTGAGGCATAGGGTTGAATGAACCCTTAGCCTACTCAGTGCTAGGCACTACTCCCAAAAATATGCACATGCTCTCCATCATTTTTTAATGAAGCTGAACCATTGTCTTGCGATTAAGCTGAATCATAATCATGCATGCATAATTTGAAAACATAACATCAGTAGCCTTGTCTCAAACCATACCATAAGCTGAAAAGTTTGAATCTAGAATCCAAAAACCATGTGGTAAGCTAATAACATGAAATTGAGTAAATTTGAAACATATTTGATCATATAGGCTTTCCCAAACCTAAATATACTTTAGATAGTCAAAAAACATGGATATAAACATGGGTAATTCATCATACTTTCATCATATATATCTCATCATACTTGAAAGCATATTTGATAATCTCAACCTTTCATAAACCTTCATAATTGGGCATCATATTTGTAAAACTTTGAAAACATGAATTTGTAATTGAAAATATTATAAAACATGCCCATGAATCTGAATTCAACATTAGAAACATGAACAGAGTATACCCATGATAGATACTTAGAGAATTCACAAGCTGAGTTGAAACCCTATAGATTCATCAACTTAGAATTTCCATGAATTTGAGAAGGGATTGGGCATGAGAGTGGATGGATACACCCATTCATAATCCTACATACCTGGGTACTTCTGATTTTTCAACCTTCTTGAATTCCTAAAGGAAACTAAAGGAGAATTGATGAATTTCTAGGCTTGATCACCCATAGGAACTTTTAGGCTTGTATGCATGGAGAGGGATAGGTTTAGAATGAGATAAACCCTCTTAAAACACACCTATCTAAGCTTAAAAAGATGTAGTTTAGGTCTTAGGAGCTTAGGAATTACGGAAAAGCCCTTAATAAATTCGTAGGAAAGAGCATACTACTAGTCCCAATGAGGGACTGGGCGACTTGTAACCTGAGAGAATGATCTATCGTCTAAACCCATCCTCTGCACTAGAAAACATACCTCTGCTAGTCACCAAGAGGGACACCACGACTCATAGTGACCAAGTTGTGATGAACTCTGAGGACACTCTCCACCTTCATGTCAACCTTTGACCACGAGTAACCTAACGACTCGTTGTTCTGACCACAAGTCGTGGCTTGTCTTGTGGTCAACTCCCAAACCATAGAAATCTTAGCCAACTGCCTTCCACCTCATGCGTCACTTAACAACTCGTGGGGTACCTTACGGGTCACTAGAAGACTCGCCCTGTGACCTGGTACAGAAAATCTTATTTTCTCCGTTTCAATCCTCGGATCTGATCTTAGGGGTTTTGGGGTTTACAATATCTCCCCCTTGGGAACATTAATCCTCAAATGTGGATAAACATACTAAAAAGCTGGGAAGAGCAACTTCCATACCAAATGCTGAACATTTAGGGGCCGTTTAGTTACTGGGTTAGACCCAAATTAATACATGAATAACTTGGCTATTCATGTATTTATTTTATACATTGTTTGGTTTTCAAATAAGATAAAAGTTATTAATGTATTAATTTTATACAATGTTTAGTTGGTAGGTTCCAAATATTGTATAAAAGTTATTTATGTATTAATTTTATGCAGTGTTTGATTGTGGTTTAGTAACTCTACATAATTTATACTCACATAACTTATGAGGAAATCTATGTATAATTTTATGCGGGGTAGAACGTGGAATAAGTTATGTATGTGTTAGTTAGACATGGATTAAATAATAAAATTACAAATTTATCCCTATCAATTTATTTTTTAAATACTTTTTAATTCGATACTTTTGCTTTAAAAATTATCACTTTTTTCTATGTACATTTATCCAGAATTAGTTATCATTTTTTTTATTCGATTTTTCAATTCTTTGATTCGATTACGATTTAATTTTCTAAATATTCGGTGTTCAATTTATAAAATTTTTAATAATGTATTATAATAATACTTATTAGGATTCAAAATTTTAGGTCATAAAAATATAAATTATGTGTCTATCTATCCCTATTTTTTAATTTCCGTCCGCAGTGAGTTGCTGCTTCACAAGCAGACGGACGCAATGGCACTATAGCAGTAGTGCTGAAGCCTAAAGGCAGTTCAAATTCCATGCTCACTTGATCACCAAATGGCTGCCATCCTCTTGCAAATTGCTGCTGGAATTGCTGCAATAGAAGGTTCCCAACTTATCCGTTTTAACACCATTAGAAGTGAGTTTATAATAATTTAATTGAAAAATATACAATTATATAATAGAATTTTATATTATTTGTAAATAATATTGTAATCTTTACATAACTAAATCCTACATATATAATACCTATATGACTAATACTTGCATAACTAATACCTACATAACTAATACATGAATAACTAAAACTAGTATAACTATCTCTGCTAAAATAGTACATAAATTCCCTCATAACTAATTCATGTATTACTAATACCTGGATAACTCTAACATGTAACCAAACGGCCCATTTGAGCTAAAAACTGACAGAGTGACTGGCTCCGGATTAAATTACATGACTGAACTGAATTCATGGATCACACATACATACCTTGACATGAAAGAAACTAGGGCACATGAACTGAACATGAAACTAAATAAGGTACTAGGGAGGAAACTAATACCTCAAGCTGAAACTAACCCGGAAGGGAATTGATGCGGGTATTTAGCCATCGTATCTGCTTCGGCTGCCCATGTAGCTCCCTCAACTTGTTGATTCCTCCATAAAAATTTACCGAAGCTAATTTCTTGTTCCTTAGCTTTCTAACCTGATGATCAAGTATTTCAACCGAAACCTCTTCGTAGTTAAGGTTGTCCTTCACACCTGTGCTCTCCACTGGGACAACCAAAGCTGGACCCCCCATGCATTTCTTTAAAAGTGACACAAAGAAAACTGGATGTACTAAAGCCAATTCTAAGAGCAACTCCAACTCGTAGACCACCTTTCCAACACGTCTCACAACCCGGTACGGGCCAACATAGCGAGGACTGAGTTTCCCCTTCTTTTCGAACCTCATTACTCCCTTCATGGGAGACACCTTCAAAAACAACCAACTATCAACTACGAACTCAAGCTCCCTCTTTCTCACATCTGCATAGGACTTTTGGCAACTCTGACCTATTTTCAGCCATTCCCTTATAAGATGAAACTTCTCCATAGCCTCATGAACTAAATCTGGTCCTATCAACGTAGTTTCACCGACTTGAAACCAACCAATAGACGATCTACACCTCCGCCCATAAAGAGACCCAAACGGAGCCTTCTGAATGCTAGAATAGTAGTTATTGTTATGTGCAAATTCAATGAGAGGAAAATGTTCATCCCGACTACCCTTGAAATAAATCACACATGCCCTCAACATGTCCTCAAGATTTTTAATGGTTCGTTCAGCCGGACCATTTGTTTGCGGGTGAAATGTTGTGCTAAACTTGACCTGAGTACCAAGTCCCTTCTGAAGAGATCTCTGGAATTTGGAGGTAAACTTAGTACCTCTATTTGATATGATGGACAAGGGCACTCCATGCAAATAAACCAACTCCTGAATATACAATTTAGCATAATCCTCTCCTGAATCGGTAGTTTTGACTGGTAGAAAATGAGTTGCTTTAGTCAACCTGTCTACCACAACCAAAATAGAGTCATACTGTCGATGAGTACGAGGAACCCTATAATGAAGTCCATATTGATTTACACCCACTTCCAAGTAGGAATACTAATGTCTTGAAGCACACCTCCGGGTCTTTGATGCTCAACTTTCACTTGTTGACTATTCGGGCACTTTGCCACAAACTCTACTATGCCCTTCTTCATGCCATTCCACCAAAAAAACTTCCCGTAGGTCACGGTACATCTTAGTGGAACCTAGATGTATGGAATATCTAGAACCATGAGCCTCATGCAACATCCGCTCCCTCAAATTATTAGCACCCGATACACACAAATGACCCTGATATCATAGTACACCATCTCCCCCTCGGGAGAAGACCTCCACCTTCTAATTCTGAATGGCTTCCTTCAACTGTACCAAGATAGGACCCTTATCTTGCCTAGCCTTGAATTCGGTCACCAAGGAGGATTCCGATCCATTCTAACAAGCCATATGGACCCCGTACAGATAGTGTCTCCGAATCTTCAAGGCAAATACTACCGCTGCCAACTCGAGGTTGTGAGTCGAATAGTTCTTCTCATAGACTTTTAGCTTCCTAGAAGCATGGGTTATAACCTTACCATGCTGCATTAATACACAACCAAGGCCGATTCTTGAGGCGTCACAATATACCACAAACCCATCGGTACCCTCAGGTAGGGTCAACATTGGTGCTGAGGTGAGGCGAGTCTTCAACTCTTGGAAGCTCTTCTCACAAGCCTTCGACCATTTAAATTTCACATTCTTCTGAGTCAACTTAGTCAACAATGCTGCAATGGATGAAAAGCATTCAACAAACCACCAATAGTAACCAGCTAAGCCAAAGAAACTCCTGATATCCAAAGGACTAATTGGTCTAGGAGAATTCTTCACCGCTTTTATCTTTTGAGAGTCCACCTATACACCCTCACTTGACACCACATGACCTAAAAATGCTATCGAGTTTAAGCAAAACTCACATTTGCTGAACTTAGCATACAATTGGCGATCCTTAAGAGTCTATAGCACCACCCTCAAATGAGCAGCATGCTTCTCCTCTCTCCGAGAGTATATGAGAATGTCATCTATGAACACAATCACGAACATATCCAAATATGGCTGGAACACCCTGTTCATCAAATCTATAAAAGATGCAAGAGCATTCCTTAGTCAAAAAGACATAACTACAAACTCATAGTAACCATACCGAGTCCTGAAGGCTGTCTTCAAGATGTCATTCTCTCCAACCCTGAGCTGGTGATATCTAGATCTGAGGTCTATCTTTGAAAAACACTTAGCACCCTAAAGTTTGTCAAACAAGTTATCAATCCTGGGAAGGGGTACCTGTTCTTAACGGTGACCTTGTTCAATTTTTGATAATCAATACACATCTGTAGGGAACCATCCTTCTTCCGGACAAAGAGAACTGGTGCACCCCATAAGGATTTGCTTGGTCTGATGAAAACTTTATCTAAAAGATCCTTCAACTATTCCTTCAACTCGTTTAACTCAGCTAAATCCATTCTGTAAGGAGGAATAGATATAGGTTGCGTATCGGGAAGAAGGTCAATACCAAAATTGATCTCCCGCTCGGGAGGAATTCCCGATAAATCATCTTGAAACACTTTTGGATATTCATCACCTACAGGAACTGACTAGATAGTCAGGGTTTCGAACGTAGCTTCCTTAACCCGAACTAGATGGTGCACACAACCCTTAGAAATCATCTTTTTGGCCTTAAGATAGGAAATGAAGCAACCTACAGGCGCAACTGAACTACTCTTCCACTCTAGCACTGGATCACCTAAAAATCGAAACCTTGCCGCATGAATTCTACAATTTACTAAGGCATAACATGCATGTAGTCAATCCATGCCAAAGATGTTGTTCTTGTTGTTCAACAGCAGTGCCCTCCTCCAAGAAAAATTGTTTGAGGACATTAAAATTTGTCATGGATAGCTGTACTAAATCTGCTCAGGTGACTTTCTAAAGGAATGTGACAGGGAAATTTCTACATACCCGTCGAGCTATAACTGAATTGCCAACTGGATTAAAGACTGAGAAGGGTTCTAATAGGATTTCGGTACTAACTCCGAAACTACTAGCAACATAGGGTGTCACAAAAGATAAGGTAGCCCCTGGATCTTGCAAAACATATACATCAAGGTGGAATACTCATAACATACTAGTGATTACATCTAGAGAGGCCTCCTGCACCTGACGAGATATGAGGGAATAGAATCTGTTCTGACGCTGGCAACCACCTATACTAGTGGAGGCTCCCTACTGAATTGAGTGTGCTGGTGGGGCTGCTGAACTAGTGGCTGAGTCTCAGCCTCTACCATGGCCATGTCCTGCTTCTGGAAAATCTTTGAGCATATTTCTGGGATTCCCACACCCCAAACAAGAACCTGAACCTGCTAAGCACTGACCAGTGTGCCTCTTACCACACCGGTCACAAGCTGGAATACTGCGCTCCACTAATCTGCTCCCCTGACCATGAGAGCATGATGCTCGTCCCCTCTGGTCGGGCCTAGATCTGGATGGCACACTCGCTACTGAAGGTGCTCGAGCTGATGATCTCTGGTGGGACTGCTGACGGTGCCTACCACCAGGTCTCTGCTGAGAGAATCTAAAGCTATCAATCCTAGCCCTCTTTGCCTCTCTCTCCCACTTTCTCGCCCATACCACCTCTATCTGCTGGGCATACAGAATTATCTGTTAGAAGTCAATGTCCTAATAAAGCATCGCGGTACGACAATCTTTGACCAAATAGTATTCTATCCCATGCATGAACCAACTCACTTGAGCCCTCTAGTCCGCCTCCATCTCAGGTGCATATTTGGATAGGTGAGTGAACTCTAGAGCATACTCTTGGAATGTCATGTTGTTCTATGTTAAGTTTACAAATTTAGTTGCTTTGATCTCCCTCATCTCACGGGGAAGAACCAATCCAAAAATGCGGTATATAACTCATCCCAACTAATAGGGCCGGCTCCAACTACCCTACCATCCTTCCGTTGTCTGAACCAAATGTGTGCAACCTCTTTCAGCTGATAACAGGTTAATTCTGCGCACTCCTCTAGCGTCACCCCCATGATTTGGGTGATTTTCTGAATTTCATCAGAAAACTCGTGTGGATCCTCGTCCACCTTTGATCCAAGGAACTCTGGAGGGTTCATCCTAAGAAAGTCCCTGCGTCGAGCCGCTGTCGCATTCCCATTCTGGGGAACACACACTACCGCCTGTTGGTTGTCCTGATCGGGTCAAAGCCTATGCCAACATCAAATGGCAACCCTAAACTCTGGATTGGCCACCTGCTCTGGCACATGATCTTCGAGGGCTAGTGGGCCCTGCTGGTGCCCATCCCCATTCCATTCTCATGGCCATTTCCATTCTTATTTCTTCTTTTGTTAACTCGGCAAGGAGGCATGATTCTACAAATGCATATAGCACGAGTTAGAAGGATAGAGATACATATCATCGTACGACATAGATCATGAAAGAAGGGAACATTTCCTAAATGTTTCATAGCCTCTTCACCATAAGTTTGGCGCACTTCACACCCATGAAAAAGAATCTACTTAACGCAACTTTCAGACAAGTTACGACACTTCAAAACCTAGTGCTCTAATACTAAGTTTGTAACAATCCACACATAGGCTCAGATCGAGACACGGGACAAAGAACCCCGAGAGGCTCCAAGTCGACCCATGGCATGAACATGACAAGTAAAGCTCAAAAAAATAATGCAAAAGTCTATTATATGTAATAGTGGAAGTCTGAAAATCTGACAGCATCAAATATTTGAATACATAAAAGTGACTGAAATTAAAAACATACTATGTCTAATAAGACTCAACACATTGATGAGTTGATGGGACAAGACCCCAACTAACTCACTAAAATTGATACTGAACATACTGAACACAAGCTGAATAAAAGGGTCCTCGAAGGATGAGGACTCACCAACTCTGGTTGAGATATGCTAACTCTAAGGATCTAGCTAACGGAAGGACTGAACCTGAGTATCCGAGCCTGTATTATGAAATGATACATCATAGAGGATGCGGTCAGCACGTGGAATGTACCAAGTATGCAAGGTAAGTAAAACTGCCAAGTAAGTAAAAATTAGGAATCCTGCATATCATAAAGCATTTCAGCATAAAATTCTGAGAGTGGGGCTTGCATGCTAGTATCTAAAAACATGATTTAAACATACCTGAATATCATAACCAAATTAAATGGCCCAAAGCTGAAATTGAATATTGATAAGTAAAACTGAACACTGGGTCAAACTTGCCGAAAACATAATATCATGACTGATGAACATGCATAATTGAAATCATGAGGAATAATAAGAGACTTGTCATATAATTGACATTACCACGATAGAGCTTATGTGGTCCCGACTATCACACTCAAGTGGGCAGAGCCGGTCAAATCATTTCCAGGGCTAATGATGCTACTATGATATTGATATCAAGCTGAAGGCCCCATGGTTGTAGGGAAAGCTCAGAAGGGAGGTCCCAAATAATTTGAACATACCTACGTTGGCACATAGTTCTAAGGAACAAGGTTTACTGAACCCTTAGCCTACTTGGTGCTAAACACTACTCCCAAAAACATGCATATGCTCTCCATCATTCTTCAACGAAGCTGAATCATTATCATATATGCATAATCTGAAAACATAACATAAGGAGCCTTGGCTCAAACCATACCACAAGCTTAAAAGTGAGAGTCCAGACACCAAAAAACATGTGGTAAGCTAAAATCATGAAATTGAGTAAATCATGAAGCATTCTTGATCATAGGGGCTTGCCCAAACCTAAACATACTTTAGGTAGTCAAAAATCATGGATATAAATATGGGTAGTTCGAAATCATACTTTCATCATATACATCTCATGATACTTGAAAACATATATCATAATCTCAATCTTTCATAAACCTTCATAATTGGGCATCATATTTGTAAAACTTTAAAAACATGAATTGTAATTGAAAATATTGTAAAACATGCCTATGAATCTGTATCAATATTATAAACATGAATAGAGTGTACCCATGATAGATACTTAGAGAATTCACAAGTTTGGTTAAAACCCTATAGATTCATCAACTTCGAATTTCTATGAATTTGAGAAGGGATTGGGCATGGGAGGTGATGGATAAACCCATTCATAATTCTACATACCTGGGTACTTTTGATTTCTCAACCTTCTTGAATGCCCAAAGGAAATTGAAGGAGAATTGATGAATTTCTAGGCTTGATCACCCTTAGGAAGTTTGAAGTTTTCATTCATGGAGAGGGATAGGTTTAGAATAAGTTAAACCCTCTTAAAACACACTTATTTGAGCTTAAAACGACATAGTTTTGGTCTTAAGAGCTTAGAAATTATGAAAAAGCTCTTAATAAATTCATAGGAAAGAGCATACTGCCAGTCCCAATGAGGGACTGGATAACTTGTTACCTGAGGGGACGACCCGTTGTCTGCACCCATCCTCAGCACTGAAAAACATACCTCTACTAGTCACCATGACTCGTGGGTGTACCCAATGGCTCGTGGTGACCAAGTCGTGATGAACTCTGCCAACACTTTCCACCTCCAGGCCAACCTCTGACCACGAGTAACCTAACGACTCGTTGTTCTGACCACGAGTCATGGTTTGTCTCGTGGTCAACCCCCAAACCACAGAAATCTTAGCCAACTGACTTACACCTCATGAGTCACTTAACGACTCGTTGGGCACCTCATGGGTCACTGGACGACCCGTCCCGTGACTTGGTGCAGAAAATCTTATTTTCTCCATTTCAACCCTCGGGTCTAATCTTAGGCTCTATGTGTATTACATGCCTAGCACCGAGTAGGCCAGGGGTTCTGAGGTTCCCCGGTCTTATAAACTATGCGCCAATGTATATATATATTTGTGACGTCTCAAGAGAGTTCTTCCCCCACGAGGGCACACTGTGATATTATACCTTATTTATCTTTTGCGCTGGCAAGGATTAGGATGGCTCTCCTCCATGTGGGAAGGATGTGGGATCATCATGCTCTCATACATGGTGGTTGTCGGTTATGACGAGTCTCCCATTGTTCCTTATGATTTCAGATATTTTATGTTCTTGACTTATGATATTATATTTTGTAGCAGATTTGAACCAATAATTTGTTTATGAGTTGTACTTATTGTTTCAGACATGACAAGTCATATGATTTCTATTTCTAAATCTTGGGTCATTACGTTCGATCATGTTAACCAGCTTATGATTATGTTTATCTCAGTTACAGTTAAGCATGAAGTCCTTACTCTCATGATCTTTCGGTTTACAAGCATGTTTTCAACTAATGATTTATAAAGCATGTTTTACTTACCTTACATACTCAGTACATTCCAAGTACTGACTACATACTCTATGCTATATTATTTCATGATATAGGTTCAGGTGATCCAGCTCAGTCTCTTTGATAGCTAGTTTAAGAGAAGTACAGGTTGTATATTGGTTGTAGATGACAAGGAAAATGTGTACGAACAAAAAAGTAAAAAGTAAGTGAAGTTAATAATTGAGGGTCAATTTTAAACAATCATGTCTCCCAATATATAATGAATTAGAAGTCCACGACCTGTCAAAATTAAAGATCTTTGAGTCTTTTTTTTAGAACATCAAACCACTTGCCAATCATAGTTCGGAGTAAGAAGTTATAGGCATTTTACCAAAGCACCCTGAGCGGTGACGCGGGCATGACGCCCTAGTGCCTCCACCGCCCTATTTACTTAAAATCTAATTTTTCACTTGTAGAAAACATTTGTATCTTAATCTAAATCGACCATCTTTCTAAGGATTCCATTTCTCTCACAATTCCAGCAACTAGAAAAAATAAAATCAAGGAGGAACATCAAGCAAACTTCAAGAAAATCACAAGACAAGTTGAGAATACTTTGCCAAGTGTGCTAGGGGCTGTTTCGGAGCTTGTTCTGGCAAGGTTTTGAAGGTTTTTCTGCATTTCAAAATATTCTTGGACTGCCTATATATCCATATTTGAGTAGGTATTGAAACAATGAGGAAAGGTAAGGATTCCGCCCCTTTTAAACCTCTCAAATTGCAAAGCGAAAAGCTTGAAATTGGCAGCTAAGTGAGCTGCCGATAGACTATTTGTGAGATGAGTTTTGGGCGTTTTCCTTAGGATTTTTGGCTGTTTCTTTTGCTGGAATTATACTTCATATTTAAGGGAATAAATACAGCAGAAATAAGGCAAATTTTCCTCTTGTTTCTCCCTCAAAAGTAAGTGAAAACTAATTGAAAAAATGGCTAAATGTTGTTGATGTTACCGTGTGTTTTTGTTTCTATTGTGACTGCCTTTGGTTAGTTATTTTTTGCTGAATTTTGTGCTAAATATTAAGATTTTTTTTGGCCTATAAAACCACTAGATTAAGGAGGTTTAAGGCTGATCATTGTAATAGAAAATCGGCTAAAGAAAAGCTTACCAGAGAAAGGTATGTAAGCCGCCCATCCATCGTTCTTTTAAGCACGATTTGTGCATTGTGAATTGAATGAGAAAGCAACCTCTTTACAAGTATTGAGGCAGTATATTAAGATTCATTTAAGAATTCAAAGTTTCATGTTTGATTGAGGTTAAATGTTGACATCATGTCTAGCTCGAGTGAGGCATTTAAAGTGGGATATCGTGTTGATTGTTGTCGTAGTTGTACATCGAGTTGGAGACCCATCAGCAAAGGTATTATTAGGTGGTCCTTACTATATGTTATATATATATATATAGGTGATTTTGAATGTGTTTAAAGTTCTGGTTGCTAACTGAAATTGGTGAAAGAGCCAAGATGATGACGTGTAAACTATTCTAAGCAAAGTAAAGACGTCGCAAGCTATTAAGGGTAAATGACTTTAGTGAATTAGGATTGCTTTGTTATGGTTTTCCTTTATCTTATGTGTATGTTATGAAATATACCAGGCCAACGGGAGATTTCATAATCCCTTTCCCATAAGCCGAATGACAAGCTAGCGAGTCTCCGAGCTCTGATGCCCCTTTGAACACGATCTATAAATCTTGTTGAAACTCTTAGGTCATCCACAGTTCCTTATAATTTATACAAGTTTTGAATACATGCATTTAAGTGCTATTTTATAGCTTTACATATTATACATGTTCACTCGCAACTATGCATTACGCAGGAGGCCTATGTAGGCTACAAATTTAGTATTCATCGTTTCTATGCTATACGTATTAAATTGACCCAGTATAAGCCATATCGGCTCCGTTTATGATTATGATCATGATTTATTGATTTTACCCTGTTGTGGTACATCGTCTAGATGGATCTTACCCCTGTGGTACACCCGCTATGAGCATTTTTCTTTTTTACCCTAGTTTGGTACACTGGCTGGACGAATTTTATATGAATTTTATGGTTGGCTGGCCACAGGCATTTCAATTATAGTTTTTGTTGTGCATTAGATGATTGCTTTTACACTTGAATATTGAGTTATTGTCAGGTTTCGATTTTTCAAGATTCCAGGTTGTTACTATTCCTTATTTCTGGTTCAGTTATCATTGTTATCTTATATGTTTATAGTTTTCAGCCTTACATACCTATACATTTTATACGTATTAACATCCCTTCTCTGGGGACCCCTCCTGCAATCATGTTGCAGGTACAGGCCGAGGCTCAGACCATCAGATATAATAGGAGCCAGATTTCAGCGGAATAGTGGTATGCTCCTCTCTTCCAGGAGCCAATGTCCTATTTGACTATTTTGAGTTTTGTGTACAGCATGGGTAGGTCGAGGACCTGTCCCATGTATTTTAGTTTGTTTACTCTATAGAGGCTGGTGTGGACTAGTTTGTATAGTAGTTTTATTGTGTAGTCGTATTGGTTTTCCGTTACTCTCTTTATCTTTATTATAGCCTTGTCAGCTTTCCAGGTTGCATATTCGTTATTATCGAGACATTGCGGGTCCAGTATTTATCTTGGTTGGTTATGACAAGTGGCTTGGTAAACGTTAATGTTACATTTACAGATGTTATATAGTCGATTTCTCGATCAATCATTAATTGAGTTTTAGTTGCGCCCTACCCCAGTTTTGGGGCGTGATAGCTCGCTCCCATCATAGCCCTATTCAACACTACTTTGGTTACATCCTCACCATCTCAGGACATTCATCAGTTCAGATTTGATTCGTCTGAGGGTTTTTCTTGTCGTGTTTCTTTTCCCTCAGGCATGCTATCTAGTAGAACCGGCATGTGTAGGATTTTTATTTTTTAGCTTGTGATTTTTGTTTAATTAGAAAGTAATTAGGAATACTCAGCCAATAAAAATGCACTAGTTTTGGTTTTTAAAAAATTGATGCTATTTAAAAAATTTTGATGCATTAGCTATGTATTTGTGACAACATGCATGATTTATTTTGATCTTTTGATGGCATTTAGTTAATTAATATGAGTAGTCTTGTTAATCTATGTATAAACCAGACAGGTGAGGTTAAAATAGTTCATGTACCATGTGTGAGTGAGGTATAGTACTCAGTTTGATATTGTGTTGAAGATCTAGAACTTTCCTGATTGGTCTTTGCATAGGGTAACGATGGTTGGTTAGGATATGATCATAGGTCATTTTGTTTAACTCATTGTTATCCTATATTACCCAACCAAAGTTGCATGAATCCCTTGATCCCAAGTTTGAGCCTTAATAGACCATGTTTCTTTGATTTATCGATTGACCGCACCCATTTGTTTTCAATGAACCTGTTTTGGCTATGGTCCTCACTTGGATATTTTGAACCTCAACATAAGAAAAATGCTTAAGTTAAGGGTGGCTAGATTAGGGGTACGTAAATAGTGGGAACGGAAGAAAGGAAAAGAAAAAAAAAGGAAATGGTGAAAAATGAGGTGTGGTGTGGTGAAAATAAAAGAGATGAAAAATATTGAGAATCTTGAAAAAGAAATTTCAAAAGAAAATAAAAATACTAAAAAAAAGTTGAAATACACCACACCCGTACAAAGGTGTATAAAAAGAGGTGAAAAGAAAAGAAAAAGGGAATGAAAGAATAAAGGGTGAAATAGGTGAATGGTGTAGCCAATGTATGTAGTGCCAAGGAAGGGATAGTCACTTATAGAATCTTCCATCTTTATCATGTCCACCCCTAAGCCTACATTACAACCCATACCAAATCCTACAGCAATTCTAACTCGACCATCTGATAAACCAAAGCAGAGAAAACAAGGGCAAGCCTATGGTATCTAACACATAATACTTGTAACTTCTTTGTGAGAGTAAGCGCCTTACTTGTTTAGTTCCATGCTACGTTTGGCATTTCATATCTGAGTGGGGACTTCATTTGTGTAAGGGTACATGGATTATGTCTGCTTTTACCATTAGTTTGCGTGAAAAAACATTGGTGATGACTTGATTGCCTGTTGATAGCTAGATGACCTATCTTGATCCCTGTTTATGATATTTTGAGGTTTCTTGTAATGCATTAGCTGGTGTTGTTCCATGAGAAAGGGTCAATAGAGTTTGTATAGAAAGTGCAAGTTTTGTTGGAGTATTGGCTATAGTATCTTAAGTCTATTTTCTAGTTCAGCGTCGTGTTTAGTTTTTCTTTTCTTTACTTGAGGATAGGCAAAAGTCTTAAGTTGAGGGTGTTGATGTGCTGTGGATTTACAGCACTTTCGATGCTCAAAACTAATAAAATAGCATGGACTTAGGTGTATTTATGTGGATATAAGGCACTTTTCCTTTGGTTGAAGGATAAATTGGTGTTGGAGCTAAAAAATACAAAAGATAGCCTGAAGTGTGCAAAATAGGCTCAGATTGCAGTCCACAGTAAGAGCCATAGGAAGGTTCTACGAGTTGTACTGGTGGCCTTGAAAAGTTGCAGAAGGTTAATGTTGAAGAGATGCAATATACGAGTCTCAGTACGAGTCGTACCAAGCTTGTACGATTCGTGGTGATGAAGTCATGAAAATATTCAGAAGATTTGCAAAAGAGGCTAACTCCTGCTATTGAAAGGAAGTATGAACCATGGAACGAAGGTACGAGTCGTACCATGGCGGTCGTGATAAACTTCAAAAATATTTTAAAATCTCAGAGTTAAGCCACGGGAGCTCAGTACAGATCGTAAGATGGAGGTACAAGTCGTACCAGGATCCAACACTTAGCCAAAATTCAGCCAGTCATGCAATGTACGAAAGCATGCTATGGGTCGTATGATGGTGCTACAGATCATAGGATGACTCATGACATGGGTGGAACCAGATATGGAAATTCATCCTGTTAGCCGAGGAAAAGGATTCTTGTGTCTGTATAAATACGTTTCATTTTTATTTTTAGTAGATATCGATCAGAGAAGAGATTTGGAGGAGAGAAAAAGAGAATTGAGTTGATTTGACTTGTGATCAACCTTTTCTTGAATTATTCTTGCTACTTTGTCTTCAAGATTTTGCTAACTAATCAAAGGAAGTGTTTGTTTTTTCATTCATAATTGTAAGTATTGATTTATGTTTTCAATGATGAATGCAATTCACAAGCTTACAACTATGAGAGGCTAAAACCTCCATAGCTAGGGTTGTGGGAACCATGGTGGATTAACAAGCTAGGGTTGCACAAAGTGATTCTAAAACCAATATAAACACTTATATTGTAGTCACTTCATGCTTAAACATTTCTTAACAGTGTGCAACGTTAGGACATGCCTGAATTCTTTACTTGCTTAGTTCTAAGAGGTATAGATTAGGAAAAGAGAATTATAAGAGAGCCTTGCTCTTGATGATCATTGTATTACCTTGAGTTGTGGTTGTAGGATAGTTAAATATGCAACTTAGTGATAAAGGATAGTTTGAAACCGCTCATGAGACTTGATCGTGTAATTGAGTATAGTCATTCAATAGGGACTGGTCGGTCGTTTGAATGAACCTAAGTTATCAATTCTATAAGTAAGTAATGGTGATGATCACGAATATATACCCAAAACAGTTATGAACCCATGGGGAACACAAACCCTAGTTATCATTTAATATTAATTCAAAACCAAACTTTTGATAATTGTTTTTATTATTTCTTTTCTTTAGAACCCCCCAATTTTGAAGTAACTACATTACAAGTTCACTTACCGGCTGTAATCTAGCTCTTCCATATTCCATGTGGGATCGACCTCAACCTTTAGTTGGGTTCTTTATTGACAACGTCCGCTTCATACTTCAGTAAGAGGTGTGGTTTAAGCGTTATCATATGGCTCGTACTATCACTCATACGATGTCTCTACACTTGTGCACTTTCTCTGAATTTGTGAATGTCAGGTACAACTCATACTAGGGTGGTATGGCTCGTACTGAGACTTGCCACAAGCCATTTTCTTCACTATTTCAGCTCCTTTTCCAAAATCCAACTCCCGAACCTAATTTCCTTGAAAACAAAGTTAAAGAACCTCATTTACATATAAAAACACCTAAGACCAAGAATTTTTCCTATATTTTAATTGTCGAATGTGCGATAAAATATATGGCACATCAACACCCTCAACTTAGAACTTTTGCACGTCTTCAGGCAAACAAAAACATTACACAACTACAACTCTTAACTAGAAAGTAAATTAGAAGACCTACAACCAACAACACCAAAAATTGCATATATGACCATTATCAAATATCGACCCTTTTTTCTTCGAACATTCAAAACTAGGAGTGCTATGTACACATGCAACTACAACTCTTAACACGAAGGGATCTACAAATGGCATCAAACCATTAACAGACAACTGAGCTATCACTAATGCTATGTGCACAGACAACTGGCAGAATGCAATACAACCCATGTACCCTCATAATAAATGAATTTCGAAACCCTCACAATGATATGTATATATGAAACTGAGACTATCAAGTAAATCTCTCACACTCACAAAGAAGTTTGATGTTGGGCATATTCTTATACCCATTTGCCATGTTTTTACCCATATTTTGCCTTATTTTGAGTTCATAATTCCTATGAAATGTATGAATTCGTGTTTTTATGTGTCTTATGAGCTAATGAATCTTTCTACATGTTTTGAGCAGAAAACCAAGGAAAAAGGACCCAAAAATGACTCAAGGTATGAAGAAGAAGAGTTCACGAAAGTCAGCATGAGGCTATGGCTGGCGTGGCACGTGCAACAATTGTGTTTCAGAAAAAAATGCACCAAAGTTGGTGCTATGGATGGCGTGGAGCCCCATAAGCATTCCAGACTTTGGAAATTTTCCGAACATTTTGGGAATATGGATAAAGTGGGGCACCAAAAGGGTCCTAAAGCTCAAGATTTAAACTAACACTCTAGTGCTACAGATGAAATGGGGCACCAGAGGTCTCAAAAGTGCAGAAATTTAGTTAAGTCCTTGGTGTTATAGTGGGAGTGGGGCGCCTGGAGCCATTCTTCAGAGGAAATTTGACTAATGTAATACCCCAAAGTTCCTAAGACTAAGTTAGGGATTTTAAAAGAGTTCAGTGAGGAGAAACCTGCATTTTTGCCTCAGTACTATCAATGGTATGAGCCGTATGAGGGTGGTACATGTCACGCCCCACCTTGGGGGTATGACTGGCACCTGGTGCCCAACTAAGACCTGACCTGCTGAACTGTTAAGCCTGGGCGCGTCTGGCGCCTGGCTGGCTCTAACTCAAATTTCTGGAAACAAAGGGCTATATAACGGCTGTAAATACAGCCCCCGGCCCATTGGCCTATAGCCTTCTGTACCTGTATTACAGCTGACCAGAAACAAGGTAATTCAGGGGAACCTATGCGGGCTGACAAGGCGACCATGCTGTCTAGTTATCTACAAACTCAAGCATAACATACTGAAAAAAAGCTACGTGACCGGCAAGGTCACCACTACTGGTAAACTATGGCCCCACACGGCCATTACAAAAGAAATAAGTAGTAAAGGCAACTATACAACTGCACGGTCTCTCACGACCGACTCATCTGACCACAGGGAATATAAACAGACTGCAAGCCTCTAAGAAGGATAATAGAAATGATCGGGACAGGGCCCCGACCTACCCGTACTGTACAACAAAAGGAACTGAACTACACCTCTAGAAATTTAGTCTCCGGATGACAGGAGCTTAATATTCGACCGCTGATGGGGATCACGTGGTATCGCCTGCGCGTCTATGGTTACCTGCAGGCAAGTAATGCAGCGCCCCACTGGGCGTCAGTACCGCTGGTACTGAGTATGTAAAGCAAACTGAATACAGCTGAATACAAGTAATATAACTAAAAATTCTGAATAGTATGAGATAACTGAATCTGTAAGAACTGAAGGGATATCTGAAATCAATAACATAACTGTCAAAACTGAAATAAGGAGTAGATAACTGTCTGATAGTGTAGATCGTACCTGTTCTTAATCATACTGAAGGGGGTAGGAATCATACCTGGAGACGTATCATTCTACTACTAATCAGCTCGTATTTACTGTAATATAGCATAACATACATAACATAACATGGCATACACAACCTTACCCAGCCCCCATAAGCCGGGAGGTACAATCAACACAGAATCTATACCCCTACCCCGGTCAACCCATCTCCTACACTGGCTGTAAGCATCCTGCCGGTCCCCTGGGTATGCACTTGGGCTCGCTGAGCCCCTGACTATAACTGCATCTGAGTCCGGAGGACTCCTGAATCTGCACCCGGGCGTATCCGCTCGACTGGGGTGTGTAAGGGCCGATCAAGGCACAAGTATGGGGAACAACTGGCATCCCATCTTCGTCCCCTGGCGGGACGGCATGCCACTCCGTAGAGTGACGTATCCTCGTCCTCTGGCGGACGAGTCGATACAGCTATTAACCCTGGGCGGTCATGGATGCTAGGTAATCCAACCCCAAACAATACCACGGTCTCAACTGGTAATACTATCTGTGTATCTCACATGCTGAGGCTACTAAGGGTAAAGTATCATATATATTACATGCTGGGCTATTGATAGCAATCTGTATGTATTTAATACGTGCTGAGGCAGGTAAAGATGTATAAATATGAACATAGTCTCCTGCCGGGCTGTACTGAGCAAATGCTATAAGGTAATGTTTCTGCTGAAAATTCTGTTGTTTACTAAGTCTCTGTATACACTATATGCTGGACTAATGATAGAAATAAGTACATACTTAATACATGCTGAGGCTGGAAGTACTATATATGTATGTACGAATATAATCTTTCTGCTAGACTACGCTGTATACTAACTTTCTATAGTAACAGGATTTACTAATCCTGACATGCTTTCTGAACTTCACTTTAGTCTGCTATTCTATTTCTGAAGTGCTTTACGGATACTGTACTACTTCACGGGGTTTCAGCTGAACACAACAATATCTTAACATGGCATACTACATCACACTCTGAATATACTGGGCACTCTCTAACGCTTGCGTTAGAATCTATATCATACTGATAGGTTTCATACACATTACAACCCAATGTTTCTCACATCATACCAACATTCATAATAACGCAATACTCGACTTCTGAACATTCTACTGGTCCGTAATTTATTACGCTATACTGATACTACTTAACTTGCCGAAGAAAACTAACTTTACATACCTTATCTTCGACTATTCGTCCGTCGGACGAGGCTCGGCCGGTACTTCAACTATTTTCTCCCAACTGCATTCATAAACACGTCAATCAATACTAAATACAACGTTATTGTAAGGAGCAACGTTACTTTCAATTTAATTTATAGCCTAAACTTAGGCTTATCGAAAGACGGTCAAAAACTCGCTATTTTCCAGCGGCCCAGAAGGGAGAATTATTTACTTCTCAGCTAGGAACACATAGACATTAATTTAGAGCAATTCTACGATTCGTCGGCCGTATTTCGCAAAACTAACTCCGTAGAAATGCTCTCTGCTACTAAATACCTTGGTATCTAGGATTAATTTGGGTTTGGGCAGCGTTTGGCAGCGTAATCGGATGAATTTATTTAATCTCCCTTTGATTTCCCTCTGTTCAGCACGCTTCTGGAATTTATTAGGTAATGGAAATGAATTTAACCCGAAGTGGGGGCTTTATATACTTGGGCCTGGACAAGGGCAACGTGTCACGGAGCCATCGCGGAGGCCTCATCTCCGTGACACGCTGCCATCGCGGAGGGGCTCTGCCTCGGCTTCTCCCGCGATGGTTCGACAGGTTTCTCATCCGATCCTTTTCCCGGGCCTTTCCCTAGCACGTATGGCTTTCAAATATGCTTAACCAACGTGCGAATAGGTCATCTAAGTGCCGGGAATTCTACGGGGTATAACATTCTCCCCCCCTTAGGGACATTCGTCCTCGAATGTATACTGCTATCTAGAGGACTATTTATTATAGTTTCTGGAAAAATTTTGGCAGAGTTTCCCCTGTAATATGGACTATCGCAAAGACCTGAAACGCAGAAAAAGTCCAACACATGCACTGCACACAATATTCTACAATCCACTGGACAACTAAATATCACTTCTTTCTTTATCATTTACAACATACATACCATAAAGTACTGTGTAAGTAATAATACGGACATACCTGTCATCTGACTAGGCCTGAAATAAGTGAGGATATCTGATTTTCATGTCTTCTTCAGCCTCCCACGTCATTTCTTCCCGATTTCTGTTACGCCACAATACCTTGATAGATGCAACATCTTTAGTTCTCAGCCTGCGAATCTGTCTGTCTAAGATGGCTACGGGAACATCTTTATAGGCTAACTCCTCTGTGACCTGAACATCCTGGACTGGAACTACTGTAGAAGGGTCCCCTACAAACTTTCTTAACATGGAAATGTGGAATACTGGGTGTACTGACGCTAATTCTGGAGGCAAGTTCAACTCGTATGCCACGCAGCCTATTCTTCGCCGAACCTGATACGGCCCAATGAATCTTGGGCTAAGCTTGCCCTTCTTGCCAAACCTCATTACCCCTTTCATCGGGGACACTTTCAGATATACCCAGTCGTTTACCGAAAATTCTAGATTTCTGCGCCGTCTATCTGCATATGACTTCTGACGGCTCCGAGCGGTTAGTAAACGTTCTCGGATAAGCTTTATCTTTTCCTCGGACTGCCGAACAATGTCTGGGCCAATTAATGCTGATTCTCCTATTTCAAACCAGCCCACTGGCGATCTATATTTTCTCCCGTACAATGCCTTGAAAGGCGCCATCTGAATACCTGAATGGTAGTTGTTATTATAAGCAAATTCAATTAACGAAAGATGTTCATCCCAGCTACCCCCAAAATCTAACACACACGCTCGTAACATATCTTCGAGCGTCTGAATTGTACGTTCGGCCTGCCCATCTTTTGAGGATGGAATGCTGTGCTCAAATTAATCTACGTCCCCAAACCTTTCTGAAACGATTGCCAGAATCTAGCTGTAAACTGTGCTCCCCTGTCTGAAATGATAGATACCGGCACGCCATGCAATCTAACTATTTCTCTGATATACAATTCGGCATAATCTTCAGCTGAGAAGGTAGCCCTTACTAGCAGGAAATGAGCTGATTTTGTCAGCCTGTCAACTATTACCCAAACGGAATCATTTCTGTGTCTAGTACGGGGTAACCCTGTTACAAAATCCATGTTTATTACTTCCCATTTCCATATAGGTATTATTATCTCCTGAGTCAAACCACCCGGTTTCTGGTGTTCTGCTTTCACCTGCTGACAATTAGCACATCTAGATACAAATTCAGCTATCTCAGTTTTCATACCTGGCCACCAGTAGATGTCTCTGATGTCGTGGTACATCTTCGTCGCCCCTGGGTGAAGGGAATAGCGAGCGTAGTGTACCTCATGCATGATCTGCCCACGAAGTCCTGCGACATTCGGGACACAAAGGCGGCCCTTACAATGTAGCACACCATCCTCGGTTATTTGAAAATCTGGCTCCTTACCCTTCTGAACTCTATCTCTGAGCTGGACTAAATCGGGATCCTCATACTGTCGTTCTTTTACCTCTGTAACTAACGATGACACTGCAGAATTCTGGATTACTGGTCCATTATTTTCTGTTTCTATTACTTGAACGGCTAGGCCAGCTAACTGATGAATTTCTTTAGCTAATTTCTGTTTCTCAGGTCGCAAATACGCTAAACTCCCCATTGACTTACGGCTCAGGGCATCTGCTACAACATTAGCTTTCCCGGGGTGGTATAGAATATTCACATCATAGTCTTTCAACAACTCTAACCAGCGGCGTTGCCGCAGATTCAACTCCCTCTGGGTGAAAATGTACTGTAAGCTCTTATGATCTGTATAAATGTCAACATGGACTCCATACAGATAATGCCTCCACATCTTCAAGGCATGAATTACTGCAGCCAACTCTAAGTCATGGGTGGGGTAATTCCTTTCATGCTTTTTCAGCTGCCTGAAAGCATGTGCAATTACTCTACCATGCTGCATCAATACACAGCCCAATCCGACACCTGACGCGTCGCAATAGACTGAATAACCTTCTGTGCCTTCCGGCAGTGTTAATACGGGAGCGGAGGTCAATCTATCTTTCAGTTCCTGGAAACTCTGCTCACATGCCTCCGTCCACTGAAACTTTGCTGCTTTCTATGTCAATTTTGTTAAAGGTGCTGCAATGGTTGAGAATCCCTCAACGAATCTCCGATAATACCCTGCTAACCCCAGAAAACTACGAACTTCAGTCGGGGTAGTAGGCCTAGGCCATGACTTAACAGCTTCTATCTTCTGCTTGTCTACCTGTATACCAGCGTCTGAGACAATATGCCCTAAAAAGGCCACTGAGTTAAGCCAGAATTCGCACTTCAAAAACTTAGCATACAACTGGCGGTCCCTGAGAATCTGGAGCACTGTTCGCAAATGAGTCCGGTGATCTGCTTCAGAGCGAGAATACACCAGAATGTCATATATGAATACTATCACGAACAAGTCCAGGAAGGATCTGAAAATACTGTTCATCAGATCCATAAAGACTGCTGGGGCGTTCGTTAGCCCGAAGGACATAACCAGAAATTCAAAATGCCCATATCGAGTCCTGAATGCTGTCTTAGGAATATCCCTCTCACGTACTCGGACCTGGTGGTATCCGGACCGCAAGTCAATCTTAGAAAAGTATCTGGCTCCCTGCAACTGATCAAGTAAGTCATCAATTCTGGGGAGCGGATACTTGTTCTTTACTGTAACTTTGTTTAGCTGCCGATAATCTATGCACATTCGGAGTGAGCCATCTTTCTTTCTCACAAACAAGACTGGCACACCCCACGGGGAAGTACTCGGCCTAATAAAACCTTTATCTAACAGGTTTTTCAACTGCTCCTTTAATTCTCTGAGTTCTGCAGGAGCCATACGATAAGGAGGTATTGATATTGGCTGAGTGCTTGGTAGCAAGTCAATAGTGAAGTCTATTTCCCTTTCTGGGGGAAGACCAGGTAACTCATCAGGAAATACATCTGGGAATTCATTTACCACGGGGACAGACTGGAGTGTCGGAGATTCTGCTTGGACATCCCGAACTCTGACAAGATGGTAAATGCACCCCTTAGATATCAACTTTCTCGCCTGAAGGTAGGAAATAAACCTACCTTTTGGCGTAGCGGTGCTACCCTTCCACTCCCGTACTGCTTCTCCTTGGAAGTGGAATCGGACCGTCTTGGTCCAACATTCAACATTGGCAAAGCATGGCACTAACCAGTCCATACCCATTATGGCATCGAAGTCTATCATTTCTAACTCGACCAGATCTACTGTGGTCTGACGGTCAACAATCTCTACTGTACACCCGCGGTAGATTCGGCTAGTTGTGATAGAGTCACCGACGGGCGTAGATACCAAGAAGGGTTGCCGTAATGATTCTGGTACAATACTAAACTTCCGTGCCACAAATGGAGTAATGTAGGACAAAGTAGACCCTGGATCAATAAATACATAAGCAGGGTGTGAGCAGATAGTTAGCATACCTGTCACAACATCAGGCGATGCCTCTGAATCTTGCCTCCCTGGTAAGGCATATGTGCGGCTTGGACCCGCACCTGTACTGGAGGCCCCTGATCTGCCTCGACCCCTGCCTGCTGAAACTGGGGGCCTACGCCCAGTCGAGGATGTTGTAGCTCGTGATCCTGTTGATGCCCTATCCTGTCTGTCCCGGTCCTCACGACCTCTGGCTGGGCAATCTTTCATCAAATGGCCTTCTTGGCCACAAATATAACATGCGGTGGAGCCATATCTGCATGCTCCAGAATGACGTCGATTACATATAGGGCAAAGTGGTAGGGTATACCTGCTCTGCTCTGCCCTCCTCTGTGATGGTGAATCTGCCATCTGCGAGCCTCTACCAATCCCTGACTGCCCCCTGCGGCTGGATCTACCCCCCTGTGACTGTGGCGGAGGCGGGGGCCTGGGCGGCCTGTCTGACATTCGGGGCCTGGGTTCTCCCCGGGCCTCTCTCTGTAATTCAACTGGCCTGTCCCGGCGACGCTGTTCCTGATTAACCCTTCTGACCTCTCGTTGCCGCTGTCTGATTCCCTCAATATTCTGAGCAAATGCCTGAATGCGAGCAATATCCATGTCCTCTCGCAGTGTGGCTGTAGTGCAAATCTCAACATATTCTGGATTCAATCCCGTAATGAAGCGATGCACTCTGGATGCCATGGTATCAATGAAAGCCGGTGCATATCGGGCTAAAGAATCGAACTGCAAAGAATATTCCCGAACACTCATGGCCCCCTGTTCTAGATGTAGGAACTGGTCTACCCGGGCCTGTCGAATCTCCCGCGGCAGATAATGATCCAGAATGGCTCCTGAAAAATTGGACCAGGTGGGAGGGGAAAAATCTCTCCCTCGGGACCTCTCCCAGCTTTCATACCATAGCACCGCAATATCTCGCAACCGGAATGCGGCCAATTCAACTGACTCAGTAGGCGTAGCATGCATAACCCTGAAGATTCTCTGCATCTGATCCAGAAAATCTTGGGGGTCCTCTGTTCGGTCCGTACCTGTGAATTGTGGAGGATTCAGGGCTAAGAACTCTCGGACCCTCGAACTACTGGGCCCTCCTAATGATTCTGCAGCTGTAGATGGCATTGGCTGACGCTGAGCAGCCATCATCTATGCTAACAAAACTACAGCACTCCTAACCTCCTGATCAGAAGGAGTCAATATAGGGGCTGCTGAAGGTAATGTCGCCCCAAGTGACTCCTGACGTGGTGGAGACTGCTGAGGAGGCTGAGATAAAGCCTCTGTAGGGCCCTCTGATCGGGCTGTCTCCAAATGAGGGAGAGGCATCCTGCTGGTGCCTTCTCCTGCTGCGATGTCTAAGTTCCGACCTGTAATAGGATGGCGCTGGTCTGACATTATCTGTAACCAAAGAATATGGTAAGATTTTTTAGGAATTCAACCCATAGTATATGGTGCACAACACATCCATGGACAGGACTCTACTTAGCACGGCTTGCAGACTCCCTGGGATACGACCTGCTCTGATACCAAGTTTGTCACGCCCCACCTTGGGGGTATGACTAGCACCTGGTGCCCAACTAAGACCTGACCTGCTAAACTGTTAAGCCTGGGCGCGTCTGGCGCCTGGCTGGCTCTAACTCAAATTTCTGGAAACAAAGGGCTATATAACGGCTGTAAATACAGCCCTCGGCCCATTGGCCTATAGCCTTCTGTACCTGTATTATAGCTGACCAGAAACAAGGTAATTCAGGGGAACCTATGCGGGCTGACAAGGCCACCATGCTGTCTAGTTATCTACAAACTCAAGCATAACATACTGAGAAAAAGCTACGTGACCAGCAAGGTCACCACTACTGGTAAACTATGGCCCCACACGACCATTACAAAAGAAAGAAGTAGTAAAGGCAACTATACAACTGCACGGTCTCTCACGACCGGCTCATCTGACCACAGGGAATATAAACAGACTGCAAGCCTCTAAGAAGGATAATAGAAATGATCGGGATAGGGCCCCGACCTACCAGTATTGTACAACAAAAGGAACTGAACTACACCTCTAGAAATTCAGTCTCCGGATGACAGGAGCTGAATATTCGACCGCTGATGGGGATCACGTGGTATCGCCTGCGCGTCTATGGTTACCTGCAGGCAAGTAATGCAGCGCCCCACTGGGCGTCAGTACCGCTGGTACTGAGTATGTAAAGCAAACTGAATACAGCTGAATACAAGTAATATAACTAAAAATTCTGAATAGTATGAGATAACTGAATCTGTAAGAACTGAAGGGATATCTGAAATCAATAACATAACTGTCAAAACTGAAATAAGAAGGAGTAGATAACTGTCTGATAGTGTAGATCGTACCTGTTCTTAATCATACTGAAGGGGGTAGGAATCATACCTGGAGACGTATCATTCTACTACTAATCTGCTCGTATTTACTGTAATATAGCATAACATACATAACATAACATGGCATACACAACCTTACCCAGCCCCCATAAGCCGGGAGGTACAATCAACACAGAATCTATACCCCTACCCCGGTCAACCCATCTCCTACACTGGCTGTAAGCATCCTGCCGGTCCCCTGGGTATGCACTTGGGCTCGCTGAGCCCCTGACTATAACTGCATCTGAGTCCGGAGGACTCCTGAATCTGCACCCAGGCGTATCCGCTCGACTGGGGTGTGTAAGGGCCGATCAAGGCACAAGTATGGGGAAAAACTGGCATCCCATCTTCGTCCCCTGGCGGGACAGCATGCCACTCCGTAGAGTGACGTATCCTCTTCCTCTGGCGGACGAGTCGATACAGCTATTAACCCTGGGCGGTCATGGATGCTAGGTAATCCAACCCCAAACAATACCACGGTCTCAACTAGTAATACTATCTGTGTATCTCACATGCTGAGGCTACTAAGGGTAAAGTATCATATATATTACATGCTGGGCTATTGATAGCAATCTGTACGTATTTAATACGTGTTGAGGCAGGTAAAGATGTATAAATATGAACATAGTCTCCTGCCGGGCTGTACTGAGCAAATGCTATAAGGTAATGTTTCTGCTGAAAATTCTGTTGTTTACTAAGTCTCTGTATACACTATATGCTGGACTAATGATAGAAATAAGTACATACTTAATACATGCTGAGGCTGGAAGTACTATATATGTATGTACGAATATAATCTTTCTGCTAGACTACGTTGTATACTAACTTTCTATAGTAACAGGATTTACTAATCCTGACATGCTTTCTGAACTTCACTTTAGTCTTCTATTCTATTTTTGAAGTGCTTTATGGATACTGTACTACTTCACGGGGTTTCAGCTGAACACAACAACATCTTAACATGGCATACTACATCACACTCTGAATATACTGGGCACTCTCTAATGCTTGCGTTAGAATCTATATCATACTGATAGGTTTCATACACATTACAACCCAATGTTTCTCACATCGTACCAACATTCATAATAACGCAATACTCGACTTCTGAACATTCTACTAGTCCGTAATTTATTACGCTATACTGATATTACTTAACTTGCCGAAGAAAACTAACTTTACATACCTTATCTTCGACTATTCGTCCGTCGGACGAGGCTCGGCCGGTACTTCAACTATTTTCTCCCAACTGCATTCATAAACACGTCAATCAATACTAAATACAACGTTATTGTAAGGAGCAACGTTACTTTCGATTTAATTTATAGCCTAAACTTAGGCTTATCGAAAGACGGTCAAAAACTCGCTATTTTCCAGCGGCCCAGAAGGGAGAATTATTTACTTCTCAGCTAGGAACACATAGACATTAATTTAGAGCAATTCTACTTACTTTAGTTCGGCGGCTCGCCGATTCGTCGGCCGTATTTCGCAAAACTAACTCCGTAGAAATGCTCTCTGCTACTAAATACCTTGCTATCTAGGATTAATTTGGGTTTGGGCAGCGTTTGGCAGCGTAATCGGATGAATTTATTTAATCTCCCTTCGATTTCCCTCTGTTTAGCACGCTTCTGGAATTTATTAGGTAATGGAAATGAATTTAACCCGAAGTGGGGGCTTTATATACTTGGGTCTGGACAAGGGCAACGTGTCACGGAGCCATCGCGGAGGCCTCACCTCCGTGACACGCTGCCATCGCGGAGGGGCTCTGCCTCGGCATCTCCCGCGATGGTTCGACAGGTTTCTCGTCCGATCCTTTTCCCGGGCCTTTCCCTAGCACGTATGGCTTTCAAATATGCTTAACCAACGTGCGAATAGGTCATCTAAGTGCCGGGAATTCTACGGGGTATAACAGTACAACTCGTAGGATGACCTGTAGTAAGGATGAATAGTTGGCCTTTGAAACCCTGAGTCCCCACTACGAGTCGTGGTGTGTGGGTATGACTCGTGGTACGGATCGTAATAAGAACTAGGGACCTTACAGGTGTTGATTATACAAGTGGGGAGGGTGCGACTCATAGGTTGAAGTTACAGGTCGTAGTAGGATTTGTGGAATTTTTCAGAGGAGTGATGTTTTGGGACTTGTGTAGTACGGAAGGATACCACGAGTTGTAGGTCAATTGTATGACTCGTGGTATGAATCGTAGTAGCTGGTAGTTCAATTTTCCTTGCGATTTTATTAAGGGTATTTTTGTAATTCCTAAGCCCTAAACTATGTCATTTTAAGCTCAGTTAGGAGGATATTAAGAGGGTTTAGCCTATTCTAACCCATTCCCTCCCCATGCATGAAAGACTAGAGAATTCCTAAAGAGATCAAGCCTAGAATTCTTTAAGTTCTTCTCCAATTCTCTTGGCTTTCAAGGAGGAGTGTAGAATCAGATTACCCAAGTATGTAGGGCTATGAATGGTAGTTTCCGTTCACTCTCATGCCCAAATTTCTCATCAAGTTTATGAATTCAAGTCTTAAAGTTAAGTTTATGATCTTATGGTGTTTTAATCCAATTCTATGAATTTCTCTATGATTTATCTATGGGTCAATTCCTTTCATGTTTTAAATGAAATTTTAAGATTCATGGGCATGCTTTATACTTATTTTCATGATTTTTAGTTTTGAAATTATTATGCCTAATTATTCAAGTTTCATGAAAAGTTAAGATTATGATATATGTTTTCAAGCATAATGAGATGTTTACCATGAAATAATGTTTATGAATTACCCATGTATGAATCCATGATTTTTTACTAGCACATTCATTTCAAGCATGTTAGAGTTTTGACATGCTCATATGATTTAAGTATGTTTTCATGATTTAGTTCAAGTTTATAATGTTAGCTTACCACATTGTTTCCGAGTCTACTCCCACTTTTCAGCTTGTGGTATATTTTGAGCCAAGGCTCCTCATATTCAGATTTTCAAACTATGTATATAATTTCATGATCAACTGTCACGACCCGAACGTACACGTGGATACTAGACATGGGACAAGGGAACCTGAGAGACCCCAAGTCAACCCATGGCTCACGCATTTAACTAATATCATTTAAACAAATAGAATATGAAGCATAAAACATTGCGTAAATGTAACCACAACATAGCATCAAGAAGTATCAACATTTACATAAGTTGAATAGTACTCATTTGTCCGAAAGCCTCTAATACATAAGATGAGTTGATGGGACAACATCCCCAACTAACCCAAGCAATACTGAAACATAATCAACAAGAAAATTTATCAAACAGCCCTCAGAACATGAGGACTCACACACAAGCTAATATTGTAAGCTGGGATGGACAAAGGATGAGGATGAGCCTGAGATCCGGATCCTGTATCATGAAATGATACAGCATAGAAATTATGCAGTCAGTACGTGGAATGTACTGAGTATGCAAGGTAAGTAAAACAAACATTTTTAAAAGTAAAGTAAACATCATAAATAGACATAGGAGAAGGACATCATGCTTGCATCAAAATCTTCATAATAAAACATAAGGCTCAAGACATTCAAATCATTCATAAACATTCATTATCATAATTGTAAATAACTTTATCATAATATAACTTGAGCCAATAACATAAATACAAAAATTCATAAAAACATGTGGAACGACAGGAGGACTGGTCATAACTGACACCATCATGGTAAAGCCTTTCATGATGCCCCATTGTCTCGCTCAAGTGGGCAGAGTCGACCCTGGCTTGCCAGGCGAGGGTCATGCATAAGGCGTGACATCACCTTTGAGGGGATCACTATCAGTACATCATAACATTTACAACCCACGAAGGCACGTGGTTTTGAGACACCGGCATAGTTCTTTGAACGCCAGGCTGCTCGGTGCTAGACACGGCTCCCAAAAACATGCATATAGGCTCATACATAAATCATTAACACCATGCTTAAAAATTCATTGGCTAAGATATAATATTTATTATCATTGATCCCCTTTAAAACATGCTTAGCCAAGAATCAAGGCCCTTTTCATCGGCTGACATCATAAATCGATAAATCATGGAATTCCTTTCATAAATCATAAATCATTCTTCATCATGTGGGAATTTCCCAATACTTCATCATACTCAATTCTTTCAAAATATACTCATAAACATGGGTAACTTGGACTCATGCATTTTCATAATCAATAAACTTAAAATCATGAATATTCATCATAAATCATAATTTCCATGAACTTCCATAAATGGGCAATTTAGATTTAAAAAGATTGAAACATGATTTTGAAGAAAATAATATGAAACTACCCATCATGCATATTTCAATAAATAAAACTCAATTGAAACATACCCATAAGGAGAAATCACATTGACATGTTTTGGGTAAAACCCATGGAATTTGAGTAGAAGAATTCATAACTTTAATGAAAATTGGGCATGGGCGAGTAAGAATTCCACCCATTTTAAAACCCTACATACCTGGGGATAGATGGACTTAAAGTTCCTTGAGCACCCATAAAGAAATTGAAGAAAATTTAGGGAAGAAGGCCTTGAATCTCCCAAAAACCTCTCTAGAATCCTTGCATGAGAATGGGAATGCAATAGGGACTTAACTCCTCTTATCACACTCAGAAAATATCCAAAACTACGTAGTTTAGGCCTTAGGGACTTAGGAAATTGCGGAAACACCCTCATTAAAACGCAGGAAATATTTGGTTGCCAGTCCTCACGAGGGACCTAACGGGTCGTTGCCACAGGGCACGACTCGTGGCCTTGATCCGTTGAGTCCACTGCCTAATCCTCCAACGGAACCCCACGGGATCCTTCACGAGTCGTGAGGTCAGACCAAGACTTGTGGTCATCTTCCGTGGCCTACACTGCCCATCCCATTTAGCCAGTCTTCCAGGGGTGACCACGGGTGACCTCATGAGTAGTGAGGGCTGACCATGACTTATGATCAGGCCCGTGGCCTCCTCACTCAGGCTTTGCCAAACCAAACTGACCACGAGTCACTTCACGACTCGTGATCACTCCTCATGAATTACCTCACGAGTCGTTTTATGCCCTGGTGCGAATTTTTAGTTTTTCTTCGTTTTCACTTTCGGGTATGATTCTTGGGTTCCCGGGGTATAACAATATCTCCCCCTTGGGAACATTCATCTTTGAATGTTAGAAACATGCAGAAAACTTAGAAACAAGCTATCACCATATACGATTACCAATCATTTAAGTCGAAAACTGACGGAATGACTACCTCCGAAAGGAACCACATAGCTAAATTGAATTACGCTATCACATACATTTAACATATCATAAAACAAACTTGTACACATGAACTGAACAGGAAAAGATGATTATAGGTTTAGGGCAAAACTGATACCTCAAACAAAAACTAAAACGGAAGGGAACAAATGAGGGTATTTACCTATCATATCTGCTTCGGCCTCCCACGTAGCTCCCTCAACATGCTGATTTATCCATAATACTTTAATTGAAGCTACTTCTTTGTTCCTCAGCCTCTGAACCTGACGATCCAAGATTTCAAGGGGAATTTCTTCATAACTGAGGTTGTCCTTCACTCCAATGTTGTCTACCAGAACTGCCAAGGCTGGATCACCCAATCACTTCTTCAAAAGTGACACATGAAGATGGGATGAACCGAAGATAGCTCCGAGTGCAGGTCCAACTCATACACCACCTTACCAACGCTTCTCACAACCCGATAGGGGCCAACATAGAGGGGATTGAGTTTACCTTTCTTTTCGAACCACATGACTCCCTTCGTGGGAGATACCTTTAGAAATACCTAGTCATCGACATGAAATTCCAAATCTCTTCTCCTCACATCATCATAAGATTTTTGACGACTCTGAGCGGTTTTCAACTAGTCCCTTATCAACTGAACCTTCACCATCGCCTCATGAACAGAATCTGGTCCTATTATAGCTGCCTGACCAACCTCGAACCATCCCATGGGAGATCTACATCTCCGCCCATAAAGAGCCTCGAACGGTGCCATCTGGATACTGGAGTGGTAACTGTTATTATAAGCAAAGTCGATCAAGGGCAAATGATCATCCCAACTACCTTTAAAATCCATAACACATGCCCTCAACATATCCTCAAGGGTCTAAATGGTTTGTTCTGCCTAGTCGTCTGTTTGCGGATGGAAGGTTGTACTAAGCTTAACCTGTGTCCCAAGTCCTTTTTTAAAAGAACGCCAGAATTGAGAGGTAAACTGAGTACCTCTGTTTGAGATAATAGACAAGTGCACTCCATGAAGTCGAACAACCTCCCGAATATACAACTTAGCATAATCATCCGCTGAATCTGTGGTCTTGACTGGTAGAAAGTGTGCAGCCTTAGTTAACTTGTCAACCACCACCCAAATGGAGTCATATTAGCGGCGAGTACGAGGTAGACATGTGACGAAATCCATATTAATCTCTTCCCACTTCCAAGTGGGGATGCTGATATCCTGAAGTACGCCTCCCGGCCTTTGATGCTCGACTTTCACTTGTTTGCAGTTTGGACATTTTGCTATGAACTCCACAATATCTTTCTTCATACCATCCCACCAATAGATTTCTTGCAAATCCTAATACACTTTAATGGATCTTGGATGGATAGAATATCTGGTACCATATACCTCATGTAATATCCAAACTCTCAAATTATCGACATCCAGAACACATAGTCGATCCTAGTATCGCAGCACACCATCTCCCCCTTGGGAGAAAACCTCCACCTTCTGACTCCGCACCACCTCCTTCATCTTCCTTAATATTGGATCCTCATCTTTCCTAGATTTAACATCAACTACCAAGGATGACTCTGACCCGTCATGCACAACAACACCGCCATTAGTCGAATCGATCAATCTAACTCCCAGCCTTGCGAGTCGGTGGACATCCCTTACCAATTCCTTCTTCCCCTCATCCACGTGGGACACACTTTCCATGGAGAGTCTACTAAGTGCATCCGTAACCACATTAGCCTTGCCCGGGTGGTAAAGGACACTCATGTCATAGTCCTTAAGTAATTCCAACCACCTCATTTGTCGAAGATTTAGATCCTTCTGTGTGAACACATATTGCAAGCTCTTGTGATCCGTAAATACATCCACGCATACCCCATACAAGTAATGTCATCATATCTTCAATGCAAACACCACCGCGGCCAACTCAAGATCATGGGTCGGGTAATTCTTCTCGTGAACTTTTAGCTGTCTCGAAGGATATGCTATTACCTTCCCACGCTGCATCAACACACATCCCAGCCCGACTGTCGAAGCATCACAATACACTACAAAGCCATCAGTACCCTCGGGTAAGGCCAACACTGGTGCTGAAGTGAGTCGGGCCTTCAACTCTTGGAAGCTTTTCTCACAAGCATCCGACCATTGGAATTTCACCTTTTTCTGAGTCAACTTAGTCAAAAGTGCCACAATAGATGAGAAACCCTCCACTCTCATCCTCCACGAACCTTTGTTAATAACCTGCTCAGACCAAGAAACTCCAAATTTCTAAAGGATTCACCGATCTGGGCCAATTCTTGACCGCCTTTATCTTCTGGGAATCTACCCTTATACCTTCCCTTGATACTACATGTCCCAGAAATGCGACTGAGTTTAGCCAAAATTCACACTTATAAACTTTGCATACAGCTGGCGATCCTTAAGGGTTTGCAGCATTATTCTCAAATGAGTGGCATGCTCCTCCTCGCTCCGGGAGTATATCAAGATGTCATCGATGAACACAATCACTAACATATCCAAATATTGCTTGAACACCCTATTCGTTAGGTCCATAAAAGATGCAGGAGCATTGGTTATCCCAAAAGACATAACAACAAATTCGTAGTGACCATACCAAGTCCTGAAAGCGATCTTCGGGATGTCACTCTCCCGAACTCTAAGCTGATGATACCTAGACCTGAGATCGATCTTAGAAAAGCACTTGGCACCCTGAAGCTGGTCAAACAAATCATGGATCCTGGGTAAGGGGTACCTGTTCTTAACAGTAACCATGTTTAACTACCAATAGTCAATACACATGCGAAGGGAACCGTCCTTCTTCCAAACAAATAGAACTGGTGCACTCTATGGAGATTGGCTCGGTCTAATGAAACCCTTATCCAACAAATCCTTTAACTAATCCTTCAATTCCTTTAGCTCGGCTGGAGCCATCCTATATGTAGGGATAGAAATAGGTTGCGTATCTGGCAATAGATCAGTTTCCCTTTCCGGAGGAACACTTGGAAAATCATCGAGAAACACCTCTGGGTACTCGCACACCAATGGAACTGACTGGATAGTTAGGGTCTCAAACTCCACATCCTTAACCCTAAAAAGGTGGTGCATACACCCCTTAGAGATCATCTTCCTATCCTTAAGATAGGAAATAAACCGACTTGCTGGCACTGCCGAACTACCCTTCCACTCCAAAACTGAATCACCCGGCAAATGAAACTCCACGGTACGGGTCCTATAGTTAATCGAAGCATAACATGCAAACAACCAATCCATACCAAGAATAACATCAAAGTCAGTCATAGCTAACTCTACCAAATCTGCGGAGGTAAACTTATGCAACACAGTAATGGGGCAACCTCTATATACCCACCTAGCTACAACTGAATCACTGACTGGAGTAGATACAAAGAATGGTTCTAACAGAATTTAAGGACTAACTCCAAAACTACTAGCAATGTAAGGAGTCACGAAAGACAATGTAGCTCCTGGGTCTAACAAGGCATAAACATCAATATGAAAGACACGCAACATACCAGTGACCATGTCTGGTGAAGTCTCCTTCTCCTGGTGTGAGGCAAGGGCATAGAATCGATTTTAGCACTGACCGCCACCCCAACTAGTAGATGCTCCCTGTGGAGCTGAACGGGTTGGAGCTGCTGCTATCCTGGTGGTCTGTGCTCGACTCCTATCATCACCCTGTATAGCATATGTACATGCTCGACACATGTTCCCAGGTCTACCGCACCCAAAGTAGACATCTGAACCGAGTAGGCTCTCCCCGGTGTGACTCTTGCCGCACTTCCCATAGGCTGGAGAGGTATACTCTGACTGGGTGCCCCTCTGATCCTTCAACCATGAAGCCCTACTCCTCTGATCACTCCTGGGCTTGGATGGAATATTAGCTGATGATGGTGCTGGGGCTGGTGACCTCTGCTGAAACTGTGGATGGTAGTCATCACCGGACCTCTAATGTGAAAACCCACGACTATCTGTCTGAGCTCTCTTTGCCTCCCTCTCCCTCGCATTAGTCGCCTCCATCTGCTGGTCGTACAAGTCCATATCTTGATGAAGCATGGTGGTCCTGCAATCCTTGTCTAAATAACCAGCCACGCCATAGATAAACCGGCTCACCCGCGCCCTCTGATCCATCGCCAACTCTGGGGCGTACTTTAACAACCGGGTGAAATCTACAGAATACTCCAACACTGTCATCTTTTCTTGCTTGAGGTTAACAAATTCAGCTTCTTTCAATTCCCTCATCTCCCGAGCGAAGAACCTGTCAAGATAAGCCATGTGGAACTCATCCCAACTGATAGGGCCCACTCCTGCTACCCTACTATCCTTCCATTGCTTGTACCAAATATGAGCGGCCTCTTTTAGCTGATATGAGGCCAAGTCTACACACTCTCCATTTGTCACCCCCATAACCTGAGTGACCTTAAAGATCCCTTCAATGAACTCGTGTGGATCCTCATCCACCTTCGATCCCGTGAACTTAAGAGGATTCATCCTCAAGAAGTCTCTAATCTGAGCCGACAATGCATTTCCATTCTGTGGAACCTATGCAACAACCTGTTGGTTGACCTGAGCGGTCAAGGCCTACGCAACATCTGGATCGCTGCTCGAAATTCGACGTGGGCAGCTGGCTCTAATTCTTGGGGCTCCGGAACAGGTGGGGCTTGCTGATGTTCATGGTCATTGTCATCTCCGTGGCCTTCATCACTTCCATTCCTCCTTCCATTCATTCTTCTAGGAATAATTCTGCAATCGCGAATCGCACGAATTAGAATGATGGAAAGGTTTTTCATCGCATGAGATAGAACATGAAAGAAGGGAACATTTCCTAAATCGTTTAGTAGCCTCTTCATCATAGGTGTGGCGCGCTTCACCCCCATGAAAAAGACTCTACCTAACGTGGCTTTCGGACACCCTAGGACACTTCAAACCTATTGCTCTGATACCAAGTTTGTCACGACCTGAACGTAGACCCGAATCGTAGACACGGGACAAGTGACCCCGAGAGACCCCAAGTCAACCCATGGCTCAGGCATTTAACTAATCTCATTTAAATAAATGGAATATTAAGAATAAAACATCGTGGAAACATAACCATAACATAGAATCAAGAAGTACAAACATTTACATAAGCTGAATACTACTCATTTGTCTGAAAGCCTCTAATACGTAAGATAGGTTGATGGGACAGCATCCCAACTAACGCGAGCAATACTGAAACATAATCAACAAGAAAATTTGTCAAACGGCCCTTAGAACATGAGGACTCACCAACAAGCTCATATCATAGGGTGGGATGGACTAAGCATTAGGATAAGCCTGAGATCCGAACCCTGTATCATGAAACGATATAGCATAGAAAGTATGTGGTCAGTACGTGGAATGTACTGAGTATGCAAGGTAAGTAAAAGGGACATTTTGAAAAGTAAATTAAACATCATAAATAGACATAGGAGAAGGACATCATGCTTGCATTAAAATTTTCGTAATAAAACATAAGGCTCAAGACTTTTAAATCATTCATAAACATTCATCATCATAATCGTAAATAACTTTATCATAATATAACTTGAGCCAATAACATAAATAAAAAAATGCATAAAAACATGTGGAACAATGGGAGGACTCGTCTCGACACCATCATGGTAGAGCCTTTCATGATGCCCTAATGTCTCGCTCAAGTGGGCAGAGCCAACCCTGGCTTGCCAGGTGAGGGTCGTGCATAAGGTGTGATATCACATTTGAGGGGATCATTATCAATACATCATAACATTTACAACCCACGATGGCATGTGGTTATGAGACATCAGCATAGTCCTTTGAATGTCGGGCTGCTCGATGCTAGATACGGCTCTCAAAAATATACATATAGGCTCATACATAAATTACTAACATCATTATTAAAAATTCATTGGCTAAGATATAACATTTATCATCATTGATCCCCTTTAAAATATTCTTAGCCAAGAATCAAGGCCCTTTTCATCGGCCGACATCATAAATCGATAAATCATGAAATTCATTTCATAAATCATAAATCATTCTTCATCATGTGGGAATTGTTCAATACTTCATCATACTCAATTGTTTTAAAATATACTCATAAACATGGGTAACTTGGATTCTTGTATTTCCATAATCAATAAACATAAAATCATGAATATTCATCATATATCATAATTTCCATGAACTTCCATAAATGGGCAATATAGATTTTAAAATATTGAAACATGATTTTGAAGAAAATAATATGAAACTGTCCATCATGCATATCTCAATAAATAAAACTCAATTGAAACATACCTATAAGGAGAAATCACATTGACATGTTTTGGGTAAAACCCTACGGAATTTGAGTAGGAGAATTCATGACTTTAATCGAAATTGGGCATAGGTGAGGAAGAATTTCACCCATTTTAAAACCCTAGATACCTGGGGATAGATGGACTTAAAGTTCCTTGAGCACCCACAAGGAAATTGAAGAAAATTTGGGGAAGAAGGCCTTGAATCTCCTAAAAACCTCTCCAGAATCCTTGCATGAGAATGGGCATGCAATAGGGACTTAACTCCTCTTATCACACCCAGAAAATATCCAAAACTACGTAGTTTAGGCCTTAGGGACTTAGGAAATTATGGAAACACCCTCATTAAAACGCAAGAAATATCTGGTCGCCAGTCCTCATGAGGGACCTAATGGGTCATTGCCATAGGGAACGACTCATGGCCTTGATTTGTTGAGTCCATTGCCCAATCCTCCAAGGGAACCTCATGGGAGCCTTCACGAGTCGTGAGGTCAGACCACGACTCGTGGTCACCTTCCATGGCCTACACTGTCAATCCCATTTATCTAATCTTCCAAGGATGACCACGGGTGACCTCACAAGTAGTGAGGGCTGACCATGACTCGTGGTCAGGCCCGTGGCCTCCTCACTTAGACTTTTCCAAACGAAGATAACCACGAGTCACTTCACGACTCGTGGTCACTCCTCACGACTCACTCATACTTTTCCAAACCAAGCTAACCACATTTCATGATAGAGGCTCTGATGTTCAGGTTTAGTCTCGCCACAGGCCAGTCTTTCGAGCTTATTCAGTTCACTTGTTCATGAGTCCTCATCCTCCAAGGACCTAGATTTAGTTGTGTTGTCGCTATTTCAGTTTCATTTTTCTAGTGAGCTAGTTGGGGGTGTTGTCCCATCAGCTTGTCAGTATGTAGAGGCTTTTCAGACATAGTATTAAATTCAGCTTCGGATTCAATGTTATATTATTTTCATTGTGCAAATGTTTTAATATTCAGACTTCTGCTACTTCATAATTTAATCTTCCGCTTTATTTATGTTGAGCATCAGATTTTATGTCCATGCCATGGGTCGACTTGGAGCCATTTATGGTTCTAGGTTCCTATGTTCGGGTTGTGACAAAGTTGGTATCAGAGAAACGGTTCAGTGAGTCCTAGGGTGTCTGAAAGCCGCATCAAGTAGAGTCTTTCATGGGTGTGAAGCGCGCCACACTTATGACGAAGAGGCTACGAAATGTTTTAGGAAATTTCCCTTCTTTCATGATCTAATTTGTGTGATAAAGCTTCTCTCTATCCTTCTAACTCGTGCTATACGCGTTTGCAGAATCATGCCACCTCACTAAGTTAATGAAAGAAGGAACGATAAAGGAAACAAAAATAGCCATGAGAATGGAAATGGAGATGGGCACCATCAAGCTCCACCATCCCCGGAGGATCATGTGCCTAAGCAAGTTTCCCATGCTGAGTTTAGGGCATCCATCCAGATGTTGGCATAGGCATTGACCGCTCATGTCAATCAATAAGCGATGACTCATATTCCCCAGAATGGGAACGCAGCAGTGTCTAGAGTCAAGGATTTCCTCAGGATGAATCCCCCTGAGTTTCCATAGTGCCAAGAGTCGGGCGTGATGCACCGCTCAAGGTGTCGGGGCAGGTGCGTGACGCGCCACTCTTTGCGCCCTGCCTCTGCTTCGGCCTCCTGCTCGCTCGATGATGTACTCATGCGCTCCCCTCTTCAGGCCTTTTCTTGTACTTGCCGTGCTCCCAAAACTATCACAAAAAAACACACATGTCCACTAATCAATTGCAACTTACAGGGTGTAACAGTTGCTGACTTGGACAATGATGATGATGAGGAGGATGTTGCCACGGGAGCCATGCAAATTGATGGTGATGATGAGGAGGAGGATGACGATAATTAGGGGTACAATCTTGATGATGATACATAGGGGCCCAAGAAGTTCCTTTTCTCTACCTATTTGACATAATTGTGTGTGCACTAAAGACAGTGCACCATTTAAAGGGGGGTTGGAGGAAAGATTCCTGTTTGCTCTTTCTTTGCTATATTTGTAGTAGGCCTATAGCATAGTGTCATTCCCTGTGGTAATAGCTCTATGATTTTTTAGGCATGTTTGGTAATAGATAGTATTGATAATGGTAATGGATAACCTTGATGATGCATGTGATGTTGGATAATTTGTTCGTCTTAGGTATTTTGATTTGTTTAGTTTAATTTTAGAGTTAAAATTTTCAAAGTTAAGGCATACACCATCAAGTTTTATGTTTTAAATTGGCATATCTCACCAACCCTTCGATTTGTTTTAAGGCATCGACTCTTTTTTGAAGGGGAGACCTTTGAACTGGGTAATTTTTTTCATTTTTAGGAGTCGTTGTAGTCGTAGAGTAGTGACCCTTTCCTATAATAGATGGATGATGACTGTCTTAAGGAAATTTAGTCATGTTTTTTTATTTTTTATGTTTGTGTTGGAGTTAGACGTAAGTCACTTGTGTGCTCTGAGATATTTCATTTAGACTCTAAGCATGAGGCAATGAAGTGGTCATCTTAAGTGAGAATTCCATGTGATACACACATAGTTCTGTAACTCAACTCAAGAGACTTGTAGGGCTTAATAAGGAAGAATGTCATTCAATATGATTGTATGAATGTGTAGCTATAGGGAGTCGACTAGAGTCTTAATGCCATGTGATGTGAGATTAATTCTTTTGTTTTAACAAATTGTACATCTAGAACTTGCCTTAGTGTATGTTGAATGGCTATTTGTTAGAGAGTTAAGAGATAATCAAGGCGTTTGTTTGAAAAATCCATGATTTCCCATGTTTTTTTTCTCGTTCCTGAACATGTTCCCTAGTTAACCCCCTTAAACCATAAGCCTTATTCTTTTCATAGTCAAAAAAGTAGTTTATTCCCTTTTTGTTGTGAGACCTCCAGAATTCGTATCCAAAGTAGTATTAGGCACTTTGAGACTTGAAAGTGAAGGTCCACCAAGCATGAATGAGAAGGGAAGGGAAAGAAAGAAAAATGTGTGGAAAGTAAGAAGAGGAAACAGGAAGCAGGGGTGCCCATAAGAATATGTTGTTTGCTTGCTGCTAGAAAAATGAAAGAAAGAGTTTTAAGAGTGAAAATTCTTAGTAATTCTACAAGCACAGACTAATATTCAAGTAGTGAAAAAAGGGGCATGAAAAGAAAAGAAAAAGTGTGAGTGAAAGTGAAGGGTGAACAACAAGGAAAGGTGGTGGACTAAAAAATTAAAAAAATATTTTAAAAGTGCTTAGGATTGGTAGTCACTATAAAAAAAATCATTCATACCCATCCCTTAGCCGACATTACAACAAACAAAGGTCCTTACAATCTTAATCTCTTGAAATGACTAACTAGTCTAAGTGTACATGAAGGTCAAGCTTATGGTATGTTGCATATGTATGATACATCTTTGATGTGTTATGAGTTTACAGCACTTACAACGCTTAAAACTGGGAAAATATCATGGACTTAGGTATATTTATATGGATATGAGGTGTTTTTACTTTATTTTTAGGGAAAATAGGTGTTCGAGTAAATACGTGCAAAGGTTGCAGAAAAGCAGCCAAGTACTGATCTCCGTACGAGTCGTACCAAGATTGTATGAGCCATACTGAGACTCATGGAAAAGCTCAGAAGATAAGTACAAGGCAAAGGCAAAGTAAGACTCTTAGTATGAGTCGTACCATTGGGTACGAGCCATAACATGAGTCGTAGAATACTTTAGAGAAATTTGAACAATTGAAGTCTCCTGATATGGGTAGCACCTATGAATTGTAGCAATTATCTATGACTCGTAACAAAGCCATGGAAAGCTTCAGTGATTTTTGGGACTTGGCAGTTTTTATGATACGACAATCTATTACGAGCTGTAGGAGCAAGGTATGAGGCATACCAAGACACTCATAGAAATCTTCAGAAGATGCCAATGTTCTTAGAGCCAAACCACGACTGGATTGTATGACTCATGGGATCATGTTATGAGTCATACCAGATGCCAACAATTAGCCAATTCTGAAGATGTCAAGGGATGTACGAGACAAGGAACAACCCACACAATCCTGTTATGGGTCGTATGATGAGTCGTAGGATGTGTCAGCACCAGATTTGTTTATTTCCCTGTTAACTTAGGAAAAGGATTTTATTCTCTGTATAAATACATCTTAAGTTCAGAATAGCTAAGAGACGGTCAAAATTAGTTAAAGAAGTTGATTATCAAGTTTGTAATTAGTTTTTGAAAACATTTAAGTGCAAGTCTTGAGAATCACAACTTGGATTTCTCAATTGTTCTTGAGTTTGTTCATCATATTTTCTTGCAATATTCAGAGCAGGTTTTCTTTCAATCATCGTTCCAAGTATTTAATTATGTGTTTGTCTATGAATACTAATTATAATTTTATAATCATGAGAGTCTAGAACCTCCACAACTAGGGTTGTGGGAACCATGGTGGATTAACGAACTAGGGTTACACAAAATGATTCGAAACTAATGCTAAACGCTTGTATAATATTCTCTTCATCTTTAAATTATGTGTTTGTCTATGAATATTAATTATAATTTTACAATCATGAGACGCTAAAACCTCCATAACTAGGGTTATAGGAACCTTGGTGTATTAACAAACTAGGGTTACACAAAGTGATTCCAAACCAATCTAAACTATTTTATTTTATTCTCTTCATCTTTAATGTTTCTTAGTGAAGTGCAACGTTAAGGCTTGCACGAATTCTTTACTTACTTAAAACTAGAGATGTGGAGATTAGGAAAAGAGAATTACAACAAAGCCTTGATTTTTATGATCATTGTATAACTTGAGTTACGGTCGCAAGATAGTTAATTTGAAATAATTTGATAACGGTTCAATTGAAATCTCTCATGAGACCTAACACGGTGATTGAGTATAGTCATCCAATAGGGACAAACCAGTCATTTGGATGAACCCTAGCTATCAGTTTTACAAGTAAGCATTAGGATTGATCACGAGTGTAAACCCGAAGTAGTTATGAACCCATGTGGAATAACTTACCATAGTTAATTGCAAATGTTGATAAACAACAACTTATTTTCACGCTTGTTTCACTATTGTTTTTCTATAAACCCCCAAATTTGGAGATTACATACAAAAAAGCTTAAATACTGGCATTAGTCTAGTTCTTACCATATTCCCTGTGAATTCGACCCCAACCTCTTTGTTGGTTTCTTTATTGACAACGTCCTCTTCATACTTTGTCAGGAGTGTGAGTTTGAGCATTATCAAAAAGTGGCACCATTGTCGGGGAATACGGCTAAGATTAGATTAATTGCTTGCGTTTAACTTTTGGTTGTTGTTTCCTCATTTACGTTTTCATCTTGTTTTTGACACCCACAGGTTGTCTCTTGGTGAATGCCAAGTACTCAATTGAGTGGAAACCCCCTGATTCCACTGGATCTTGAAATAGAAAGAACACTACGAAGAATGGAGAACCAAGAGAAAAGAGATGCCCGTCTTGCTGAAGAAGCTAGGCAAGCCGAGCTAGCTCGGCAAACTGCACTTAAGGAAGCTGATGATGCTCGAGATGAAGTTGTGAATGCTAGTCACAATGGAAGGAATAACAGAGGCCAGAGATATTACCCTCAGTTCTTTGACGAGGATGACTCAGATATTGATGAAGTAGGGTCAACTAGAGCTATTGTACCACCATTTTTTCCTGTTGGGGAAAAGTTTTACACCACCATCACCATGATACAGTTGCTGAATATGAAAGGGGTGTTTAGTGGTCATGCAGCGGATGATGCCAACCTGCACTTAATGAACTTCATTGGAATATGCAAGGCATACATGTTACCCAGTGTCAGTCAGGACGCAATAAGGCGGAGACTCTTTCCATTCTCTCTGCCTGTGGAAACCACTTTATGATTATCAAAGTTTCCCAATGACTCCATTACCAACTGGAGGGATCTCAAACAAGCTTTTTTAGAGAGATTCTTCCCACCCTCCAAGATGCTACAGCTTAAGGATTAGATCTACAATTTCATACAACTGAAAATGGAGGCACTTCATGAAACCTGGTTGAGATTTAAGAAGAAGTTGACCGAGTGCCCAAATCATAAAATTCCTGATGACAGATTGTTGGAGATTTTCTATAGGTCATTGAACAATAGTACTAAGGCTGCAGCGGACACTATGGTGGGAGGAGCACTGATAAGTCACACCTGGGAAAATGCTGCCACTATTCTTGATAGAGTGACTAAAACTAATAGGGCATGACACACCCGAAAGTGGAAGCAGCTTCTGGTACATATGTTGTTGGTATGACTGCCGACCAATGAAAGAAGGAGGAGGAACGTGATCAGTAATTGGCCCACATGCGTACATTGTTAGACCTGCTCACAAAGCATATCATGGGCACTGGGGCTAGGAAATTTAATTTAGTGGGGACACAGGGATAGGAACCAGGGCTGGAGCATTTAGATTCCGAGGAGGAGGAAAACTTCTTGGATAACCAGGTTGCGGGTTTTAAGGCCCATACCCAAGGTTTTGGATAGGACACTTGGTGCTAAGGTTCTAAAACTCAAGGTCAAAACCAATACCGAGACAACTACAATTAAAATGGGTACAGAGACAGAAGCCGAGGTCGTGAGCGAGTGTGAGAATGGAGAAGGAATGATGGTTACCACAACGCACGAGCAGGGTTGTGCGTGCCTCCTAATGCACATAAGGGGGAGGCTGGATAGTCAAAATTGGAGAGCATGATGGTTGAGATGCTCAAGAAGGTGAGATCCACGGAGGAGTAGCTAAAAGTCATTCGTTGAGACATATATGGCATGGGCCAGAGAGTTGAGTCATATGCCACAGCCATCAAGCAAATAGAGCAGCAGATGGGTCAACTATCGGCATCCCTAAACCCTAGGAAAAAGGGAGAACTACCTAGCAACACAGTCCAAAATCTGAATAATGATAGTCACTATATGGATTTGATGACTAGGAGTGGAAAGACCACAGTTGATCCCCCTCTATCGATTTTAGTTGAAGTGCAAAAGAAAAATAGATCGTAATTGATAATGATGATGAGGTTGTTGAGCAAGAGCTTAAGGAAGAGGCTGAGTTAACTGAGGCTCCAGTTGTTGAGAAGGAGCATGAAGCTGAAGAAGGAATGAAATAAGAGGCCACATAGATCTATAAGGCTATCCCACAGCCACTGCCACTGTTCCCTTAAAGAATGAAGAAGAAGGAAAAAGATGGTAATCTTTAGAAATTTCTATCCATGCTTAAATAATTATCTATAATCATACTGTTGTTGAGGCATTGGAGCAGATGTTGGGATACGCCAAGTTTAAGAAGGACCTTGTTACCAAGAAAAGGTTCGGGAGTTGTGAGCCAGTGGGTAACTTGCATCATTGTAGTGCCATAGCCTCACGGGTTCTTGCCCAGAAAAAGGAGAATCCAGGTGCCTTTACCATTCCATGTACTATTGGTGACGTTGAGTTTGAGAAAGCACTTTGTGACTTGGGGGAAAGCATCAAGCTGATGCCATTAGCTATGTTCAAGCAGTTGGGATTGGGAGCCCCCACACCGACTACTATGCAACTACTGATGGACGACCAAACTGTGAAGAAGCCTGTGGGGATCCTATTTGATATGCTTGTCAAGGTGGACAGATTCATATTCCCAGCGGACTTTGTGATCCTTAATTGCGAGGTTGACTTTGAGGTCCCCATCATTTTGGGGAGACCATTCCTTGCCACTGGGAGGTGTGTAGTAGATTTAGAGGCTAGCCAACTGAAATACAGGCTTAATAAAAAGGAGGTGACCTTCAATGTCTACCGGTTAATGAAGTAACCAAATGAGTTTAGAGTGGTCTCAACAATCGAGGATGAGTCTGAGTTTCTTGATGAAGTTTGAGTAGTCAGGAATATTGCGTCGTGTTGCGATGTTAAATCAGGCATTTCTTGGGAGGCAACCCATGAGGTTGTGTGGTGAAACCTGAGTAACTGAACCACCTGCGTTATTCCGCGATGTTAAATCAAGCACTCCTTGGGAGGCAACCCAAGTTTATTGACTTATGTGTGCTCAGTGTGCAGTTGAAACAAAAATAGGCTACAGAAAAAAATTGTAGTACAGATTGGTACTACGAGCCTCTGTATGACTCGTAAGAGCATTGTACAGGCCATAGTATGAGTCATGGTGAGAAGCAAAGATATGGACTAGTGCATGAGCTCATGGTACGGTTGGTCCAACGACTTGTAACTCTATTGTATGGGTTGTAGTACTCACTATAGTTATGAACTATTCTATGTATGAAACTCCATTTTAGAGTGACCTACGAGTCATGGTACGGTTCATACCTTCATGGTACGAGTCGTATGATGTGCTCATAGGTCCATAGGTAAGTTTTCTTAATCCTATGCTACAAGTCCTAGGGACTAGTCGTAGGTCCCTACGACTCGTGGTACATCTCATGATGGGCCAAATTTCTTAAGTCGACCCGACTCAACCCGAATTTTTTAAATTTGCCCTAAAGTATTTAAATTCCAAATCCTTCGGACCCTCCTACGACTCCCTCACACCCATAACTTAATAAAAACAATCGACTGAGCAAAATTTGTGTTTGATTAACACTGCTCAAGTCGAGTTCCAACCCTAGTCACTAAAACATGCACGAAGTGAGCAAAATTTTGCAAAAATCAAGTAAGTATGCTTTGGGTTGAGTAAAAAGACCTTCACGTTTGTATGAAATTATTTAACAAATGGGAGTCCTCAAAATGAATGAAAATAAATGAAGATAATGATCAGTAATATGCAATATGAGTGTGTTGATTGAGTAGGAGTTCGAACATGCTTAGAATCAAAATTAAACTACTACGAACTGAGTTACGGGCTGTGAAACAAAAAGAGAGGACTGGGTAGTTGTAAAAATGTGAAAAATGCATGCCTAGAATTGGGGAATTCTAAGTATCCAACACAAATTGAACATACCTACAAAAAAACTGACATGAACAAACGCAAGAACAGGCTTCACAAGCCTTCCTACGACTCGTGGTTTGATACTACAACTCGTAGGATGGCTTGTTGGGACTGTCTTATGCCAAATGTATGACAATCAATTGGTACAGAACCTAGTACAACCCATGGCATCCTACTATGAGTTGTACCGAACAATTGTACCAGAAATCTGAAAAGGGTCAAGTCCAAAGGCAATTGTACGATCCTTACTATGAATTGTGGAATCGAATTACCGGTTGTACCATGAGTTGTGGAAAAATACAAAATAATGGTTTTTAAGGGGTATCCTCATATGACTTGTGGTACAGATCATACCTTCATGGAATGAGTCATACCTCAGAGTCATGACTATGACCTGAGATGTTACATGTCTCAGTATAGGTCATACCTTTTAGGTACAACTCGTATTGAAGACCCATGGAAAATTTCAAAGGATTTTTTTCTTTTTTTTCTTTTTCTTAGATATGAATTTCTAACCCTTTTTCTCCACAGGTACAATGATTTTAAAGAAGAAAGCAACAAAAGCTGCCAGGGCAGAGATAGCTACTTGGAGGGAATTGAGAGATGAGCCCTCCAACTCTGAACATGCACACACCTCTCCTAGTGGTTCAATGGAAGAGTACAGGGTGGATACATCTGACACTAAAGGGACCTGAACCACTAGGGAAAAAGCTAAAGCCCAGGTCGAGGCAGCCACTGCCACATCTGCTTATGCTCCCCAGTCTGAGGAGGGAGTTGAGGAATGAGTCCAAGTGTCCGATAGTGGCTCTAATGATGATGAGGGGTCTGAGGAGGCCCAACCCAGAGATGGATATAGTGAGTTTGGATCTGAAGATGAGACAACCAATTCTGAGGGAGAGCAAACTCCACCTAGGGAGAACCGTACTATTCGGTGGAGAGTTCCAAATGCGCAAGAGATCTATGAGTAGGGACTCTCTCTCACTGCCAGGAACCACCCTGGGCGAAGTATTCAAGAAGAGTCTTGGATCCTCACCAATGCACTAAATGGGGTAGAGGAGATGAAGCAGATATTCAGCTACTACAAATTTGAGTAGATGGCTAAAACCCCGGATCGGTACACCTTAAAGATTGTTCGGGAGTTCTATGCTAATTATTTATCTACCATGGAGCAAAAAGCAAACGATGGGAAGAAGTTGAAAGATCAGCCCAAGCTGGAGAGTGTAATGGTGTGAGGCCGCACTGTTGACATATCCGAGTGTACTATTGCTCGAATATTATATGGGCCTCAGGTCATACCACCACATAGTACACCATAGTTTTACTACTTGGTGGACGCTATGAAGAAGATTAAGAAGTTCGGTATCAAGGAGAGGAAGAATCAAATCAACTGGCTCTCTAGGGTCATTATTAAAGATAAGAAGGAGGCGGAATAGGTGACTAGTGGAAACCAGGTCACCAAACATTCGCTGAATTTCATAGCGAAGGCCTGTTGGATGCTAGTTCACCACAGGTTGGCACCGATCGTGAACAACAACACCCTCAGTGCAGATAGAGCATCACTGGTGGCGTGTATCATATCAAGATACACCATTAATATTTTGAGGGTCTTTGTGGAGGATATCCGGGATTGGTCTATGGTATTGAGCACTACTATCCCATTCCTAAGTCTCTTGTTCATCTTGTGTATAGAGGTGGGTCTAAAGGTACGTCCTAATGAGGAGCGGTTGATTGGAGGACAGCGTACAGCAGACATTCGGTTGATCCGTGATGAAATGAACCCAGTTAGCTGAGCACGACTTCATATGTAGTCCTAGCACCATGGATAGTTAGGGATAAGCAGGTTAATGCCCCCACCTCACAGTTAGGGATACACTGGCTACAGATGCAGTTCATTTGGAGGCAGCTCCAACCACCTCTTTTACACCACCTATGGGCCTTTCAAGCTAGACCCCAATAGGATACATGCTTGTGCCTCAGGACTTTCTATAAAAGATGGAAAAGATACTGACCATGACTGAGAGAAAGGTTCAGCTATGATGGAGAAAGTGAAGCCTTGGGTAAAGGCTGAAATTGAGGCGGTTGCACGGGTCTTACATGCTAGACTTGATAGATCTGAGAACCGCTTCAATGAGCGCATGGCAGAGCATACTGACACTAGTAGCCTCCATGAGGAGTTGGGGGCTCTTAAGAGCCAAGTGATCAAGTTGTCATCTCAACAGCCAGCAATTCTAGCAGCCCTCACTCTTCCTGACCTTGATATAGAGATGGATGATGAGCTTGACTTGGCAGCATCTTGGGATCCGACTGGAGTGGAGGGAGGAAAAGGGAAGAAGATGGTCTCGAAGAATGTTGGATATGAGACCCTAAAGTAGAAGAGAAAGAAGGAGAAGAAAGAAAGCAAGCAGGGAAGATTGGAGAATCAGCAGATTCACAACGACCATAGGTTAGAGCAGCTTGAGAGAGCGAGAGGAGCGGGTAGCTCCACCACTACCCATGCCGATCTTGCATGTGGCAAGGACCCTTTAGGTGAGCCACATTCAGTCCCAGTTGTCACTGAGGTCGCAGAGGCAACCACTACTCCTGAGGGGGTGACCGTTTCCCTTGTGGAGGTACTATTAAGTGCGTCAGCCCCACTAGCGCCATGACTTTGGCGGAGGTACCACCTCTACGAGATGACAGGAGTGCTTAATGTGCAAAAGGTATGTCTCTTTACCTTGTGTTTTTATATTATCTTCTTTGGGGACGAAGCATGCTTTTCAAAAGGGGAGGGGTGTACTTATATATTTTTGGGATTTTTGGATTCATCCGAGGTTTTTCTTGTCGTGTTTCATTTCCCTCAGGCATGCTGTCCGGTAGAACCAACATGTTTAGGATGTTTTTTTTTAATTATAAAGTATCTTAGAATTACTCAGCCAATAAAATGAACTAGTGTTAAAGTTTTGAAAAAATAACCCTGTTTAAACTTTTTGGATGTTAGTTGTGTACTTGTTGACTACAAAGCATCACATTAAGTGTATTAGCATAAGTAGTTATAGTTAGCCATTTATGAACCGGATAGGTAGAATGAATGCAAAACATGTACAATGAGTGAATGAGGATCAATACCTAGTTCAATACTGCGTAAAGGATCTAGAACTTGCCTGGTTGGTCTCTCCATAGATTTTAGGATAGTTGGTTAGGAAAGGATCATAGGCCCTTTTTGATTAGCCCATTTTAGCCTGAAATACCCTACCAAAATATATGATTCCTTTGATCCCGATTTTTAGCCTTAAATTGATCATTTTTCTTTGATTAACTAATTAATCTTACCCATTTTTATAGTGAACCTGTTTTGGCCCTGGTCTTGCCTTGGACATTATGAACCTCAACCCAGGCAAAATGTATTAGTTGAGGATGGATAGAGCAGGGATACATAGACTGTGGGGAGATGAAAAAGCAAAAGATATGAAAAGGGTTCAAAACAGGAGGTATGGTGTGCCAAGAAAAGAAAAAGAAGAGCTGAAAAAGATAAATTGAAAAGAAAATACAAAAGAAAACAAATGAATGAAAAGTTGAAAACACACCACACCCATATATTGCATAAAAATAGAGAAAAGGGAGGAAAAAGTTTAAAAAGCAAAGAGGGTGAAATAAGTAAAAAGTGGAGCCACGAATATGTAGTGCCAAGGAGGGTTTAGTCAATAAAATTTCATATTTATCATACCTAACCCAAAGCCTACATTAAAAGCTAAATAAAGTCCTATAGTGATCCTAGACTGACTATCCGAAGAGCCGAATTAGAGAAAATAAGGGCAAGCCTATGGTATCCGATGTGCAGTATTTGGAACTTCCTTATGAGAGTGAGAGTCTTACATGTTTAGTCTGAAGTTTCATATTTTCATATATCTGTGAGTTGGGGACTTCATTTTATGTGAGGGTACATGGTTTGTGTTTTATTCTGCCAGTTGTCTATGTGAAAACTATTGGTAATAACTTGATTCTCTACTAATAACTAGATGACGTATCTTGATCCTTGTTTATCATGGTTCATGGTCACTTGATGTGCAAAGCTGATAGGGTTTACATGGAGAAGGGACAAAAGTTGTTTGTGTTCATAGTGCAAATTTTGATTGGTGTTGGCTGTAGTATCCTAGGTTTGTTTTCTAGTTAAGCATCAGTTTTAGTTTTTATTTTCTTTGCCTGAGGACATGCAAAAAATCTTAAGATGATCGTGTTGATGTGTTGTGAGTTTACAGCACTTTCGACGCTTAAAATTGGAAAAATAACATGGACTTAGGCATGTTTATACAGGTATGAGGTGTTTTTACTTTGTTTTCAGGCAAAATAAGTGTTGGAGTGAAAATGTGCAAAGGTTGCAGAAAAGTGTAGAAAAGCAACCAAGTACTGATCTTAGTATGAGCCGCACCAAGATTGTACGAGCCGTACTAAGACTCGTGGAAAAGCTCAAAAGATTGGTACAAGACAAAGGCAAAGTACGACTCTCAGTATGAGACGTACCATCCTGATATGAGCCGTAACTTGAGTCGTAGAATACTTTAGAGAAATTTACACAATTGAAGTCTCTTGATACAGGTATCACCTACTAATCATAGCAATTATCTATGACCCATACCAGGAGTTGTAGAAAGCTTCAGTGATTTTTGGGACTTGGCAGTTCTTATGATACAACAATCTATTACGGGCCATAGGAGCAAGGTACAGGGCATACCAAGACATTCTTAGAAATCATTAAAAGATGCCAAAGATCTCAGAGTCAAACCACAACTGGATTGTATGACTCGCGGGATCATGTTACGAGTCATACCAGATGCCAACACTTAGCCAATTCTGTAAAAGCCAAGGGATGTATAAGACAAGGCACGACTCATACAATCCTGTTACGGGTCGTATGATGAGTCGTAGGATACGTCGGCGCCAGATTTGGTTATTTCACCGTTAACTTAGGAAAAGGATTTTATTGTTGTAAAATATTTTTTTAGTTCAAAATAGGATAGAGACGGTTAGAACTAGTTAGAGAAGTTTATTATCAAGTTTTTAATTAGTTTTTGACAACATTGGAGGGCAATTCTTGAGAATCATAACTTGGATTTGTCAATTGTTCTTGAGTTTGTTCATCATATTTTCTTGCAATATTCAAAGTAGGTTTTCGTTCAATCATCATTGTAAGTATTTAATTATGTGTTTGTCTATGAATACTAATTATAGTTTTACAATCATGAGAGGCTAAAACCTCCACAACTAGGATTGTGGGAACCATGGTGGATTAATAAACTAGGGTTACACAAAGTAATTCGAAATCAATGCTAAATGCTTGTATTGTATTCTCTTCATCTTTAATGTTTCTTAACAAAGCACAACATTAAGACTTGCCCGAATTCTTTATTTGTTTGAACCTAGAAAAGTAGAGAGTATGAAGAGAGAATTAAAATAAAGCCTTGATTTTTATGATCATTATATAACTTGAGATGCGGTCGCAGTATAGTAAATTTGGAACAAATTGATAACGGTTTAATTGAAATCGCTCATGAGACCTAAGCCGGTGATTGAGTATAGTCATCCAATGGGGACGAACCATCATTTGGATGAACCCTAGTTATCAGTTCTACAAGTAAGCATGGATTGATCACGAGTGTAAATCCGAAGTAGTAATTAACCCATGGGTTACCCTAGTTAATTTCAAATCTTGATAAACAAAAAATGAATTTCACACTTGTTTTACTACTATTTTTCTATAAATCCCCTAATTAGGAGATAACATACCAAAAAGCTTAAATACCGGCATTAGTCTAGTTCTTAACATATACCCTGTGGGTGTGACCCCAACCTCTTTGTTGGGTTCTTTATTGACAATGTCCACTTCATACTTTATTAGGAGTGTGAGTTTGAGCACTGTCAATCTTTTTTGAGTGTGAGTGTCCCTTACTTATTATGTTCTATGCTTTGCATTGATAACTTGAGAGAGGAACATCACTAAAAGTGAGGGGCACAATATTTCTAAGTCGGTGTACTATGTGTTTCATGTTTTAAAATTAATCATGTTGGCCTGATTTTGAAAAATGAGTTGGTTATAGAAATTGTGTAGTCTTGAATGTGAAAACTTTGCATGTACTTGATGTGAATTGCTATAAGTTGATGAATCACTAATCGTATGCTCTCTGCTAGTTATTTGAGTATGAATTGATAGAGGTGACAACTGGTGAGAAAATATGAGTTTGTGCATAGAGTTGAGGATTGTGCGAGGACGAACAATGGTTTAAATGTGGGTCGTGATGTTGGGCATATTCTTATGCCTATTTGCCATGTTTTTACCCATATTTTTCCTTGTTTTAAGTTCAAAATCCAAATTAATTGTATGGTTTATGTTTTCATGTGTTGTGAGCTAATGAATATTTCTAGATGTTTTGAGCAGGAAATCAAGGAAAAAGGACCCAAAAATAAGTCAAGGTTGTTATACCCCGGGACCCAAGGATCCCGGAAGTAAAAATGGAGAAACACTGAAAATTTGCACCAACTCATAGAATGACCCATGAGGTGAGTCATGAGGAGTGACCACGAGTCATGAGTGGCAAGGCATGAGTGAGGAGGCCACGGGCTTGACCACGAGTCGTGGTCAGACCTCACAACTCGTGAGTTCAGCCGTGGTCAACTTTGGAGAATCGGCAAGTTGGGATGGGCAGTGTAGGCCACGGAAGGTGACCACGAGTCGTGGTCTGAACTCATGACTCTTGAAGTCACCCATGGTGTACCCTTGGATATTAGGCATTAGACTCAACGGACCATGGCCACGAGTCGTTCCCCATGGCAACGACCCGTTAGGTCCCTCGTGGAGGCTGGCGACCAGAAGTTCTTGCGTTTTAATAAAGGTATTTTCACAACATCCTATGTCCCTAAGTCCTAAACTACGTTATTTTGGATATGTTGCTGAGATAGATAAGATGGGTTAAGCCCTTTATGCATGCCCATTCTCATGCAAAAACTTAGAGAGGTTTTTGGGAGATTCAAGGCCTTCTTTCCCAAGATTTTCATCAATTTCTTTGTGGGTGTTCAAGGAACTTTGAGCCCATGCATTCCCAGGTATGTAGGGTTTTAAAATGGGTGGAATTCTTCCTCACCCTTGCCCATTTCTATTTAAATCATGAATACTCCTATCCCAAGTCTACGGGGTTTTACTCAAATGCATGAAAATATGATTTCTCTTTATGGGTCTGATTTGATTGAGTTTTTAATTATCAAATTATGAATGATGGGCAGGTTCTATTACTATTTTCTTCAAATCATGTTTAAATCTTTTGAATCTAAAAATGCCCATTTGATGAAAATTCATGGAAGTTATGATTTATGATGACTACTCTATAATTTGAATTTATTAATGATAGAAAAGCATGATTTTCAAGTTACCCATGTTTATGAGAATGTTTTGAAATAACTGAATATGATGAAGTATTGGGAAATGCCCGTATGTTGAAGAATGAATTATGATTTATGAAAGAAATTACATAATTTACCGATTGATGATGTTGGCCGATGAAAAGGGCTTTGATTCTTGGCTAAGCATCTTTTAAAGGGGATCAACGCTGATAAATGTTATATCTTAGCTAATGAATTTTAATGCATGATGTTATTTATTTATGTATGAGCCTATATGCATGTTTTTGGGAGCCGTGTCTAGCACCAAGCAGCCTGGCGTTCAAATGACTACGCCTGTATCTCATAACCACGTGTCACCGTGGGTTTGTAAATGATATGATGTATTGATAATGATCCCCTCAGAATGTGATATCACGCCTTATGCACGACCCTCGCCTGGAAAGCCAAGGTTGGCTCTTCCCACTTTAGCGAGACAGTGGGGCATCATGAAAGGCTCTACCATGGTTGTGTCGATTATGACAAGTACTCCCATTGTTCCGCATGTTTTATGCATTGTAATGTATATGTTATTGGCTTAAGTTATATTTTTATAAAGTTACTTATGATTATGATAATGAATGATTACGAATGATTTGAAAGTCTTGAGCCCTATGCTTTATTACGAAGATTTTGATGCAAGCATGATATCCTTCTCCTATGCCTATTTATGAGTTTACTTTAATTTTATAATGTCCGTTTTACTTACCTTGCACACTCGGTACATTCCACGTACTGACCGCATACTTTCTATGTTGTATTATTTCATGATACAGGGTTCGGATCTGAGGCTCATCCTTATCCTTAGTCCATCTCAGCCTACGTTTCCAGCTTATTGGTGAGTCCTCATGTTCCGAGGGCCGTTTGATTGACTTTCATGTTGTTTATGTTCAGTTTTGGTCGGGTTAGTTGGGGATGTTGTCCTATCAACCCATCTTATGTATTAGAGGCTTTCAGACAAGTATGTAGTGCTCCGTCGTGTATATGCCAAGTATTTCTTGATGTTATGCTATAATTACATTTTCGCTATGTTTTATGATTATTATTCTGCTTATTTGAATAAGATTAGTTGTATGCATGTGCCATGGGTCGACTTGGGGTCTCTCGGGGTCCCTTGTCCCGTGTCTATGATCCGGGTGTTCGTTCAAGCTGTGACAAAGGTGTAAATTTGAAGAGTTCACGAAAGTCGACTTGAGGTTATGTCTGCTGTGGTGTGCCTAACACCTGTGCTTTAGAGAAAAATGCACCAAAGTTGGTACTACGGATGGCATAGGGCATCAGGTCCCTTGGCTTCAAAGATGAGAATTTGACTTACACCTTGGCGAGATGGATGGCGTGGAGCCCCAAGGAAATTTTCTTGATATTTGGGGATATGGATGAAGTGGGGCGCCAGAACAATCATACAGCTCAAGAATTTGACTAACACTCTGGTGCTACAGATGGAGAGGGGCGTCAGAGGTTCAGGGGTCTCAAAAGTGCAAAACTTTTGCTAAGTCCTTGGTGCTATAGCGTGAGTGGAGCGCCTGGAGCCATTCTTCAGAGGAAATTTGACCAACTCCTTGGGGCTATGCATGGGGCGGCGCGCTAGACCTTCCTGGATGGGATTTTGATGATTTTTAAGCCAAATACTTGAGGCAAAAGCATCATTTGAAGGATTACCTATATATATATATATATATAACACTAGGGCATTTTTAGCATATCAAACTTTATTTTGTTTAGTCATGGAAGGTTGTAAACATAGCTTTTGGAGGAGAGACAAGTTCTACTTATGTTTCTTCTTTTCTTTGCTGTTTTACTGAGAATGATGATGTTATCTTTGTTTTTCCGCTTGTCTATGAGTGGCTAAATGCCCATTCTAGGGTTTTGGTCGTAGTTGATGGTTAAAGTTTGAAAGTCTTATGATTTCTAGTTTTGATTCATTATTAAAGGTTGTTCATATTTACTTGTTTTAATTGCTTATTCACTAGACTGATCACCTTGTGAGTAAATCTGTTGGCTTTTGGTTGAACTTGGGAAAAAAAATCGAAAGGGTTAAAAGTAAATGCAAAACAGGAATTCGAAGATCCTTTGGCCCATTGATTGGAGGTTAGAAGTTGTTGTTGAGGATATGGATATACCCTTCAACCCTGTTTAGTTGAAATACAAGTTGGTATAATCGTCGTTTTATGTTTCTCCTATTACCATAGGGATATAGTCATTAGGGTTCATTAGATAGTTCTTGAATGCTCGGGAGAGTGGCAAGAAATAGGATAGTAACTTGCAACTACGAACCTTAAGAAGAATCAATGTAGTGTAATTACGTATTGAAAACTCAACCTGAAATGGAAGTGCCAATTCCCTAGATTTTCATCATTTGAAGTATAAACAAGTTTGCAACAATCTTTAGTTAATTTTACATTTCAAGTTTTTAATAGTTTAATTCTCCAAATCATTCCCATTTTATCTATTTTGTTAGTATAGAGAAATAAAGAAATAATCTTAATATAATTGATCTGACAAGTTTCTGAGGGATCGATCATTAGGACTTCACCATCCTACACTACTTGACGACCACATGCACTTCCGTACGCTTGGGCGACATCAAAGTTCCAACTACTGCACAAGTGATACCATAGGCTTGCCCTTATTTTCTCTACTCTAGTATTTCAAACAGTCAAGTTAGGATCACTATAGGACTTTCATTGGCTTGTAATATAGATTTAGGGATGGGTGTGGTACATATGGACAATAGTGACTAACCCTCCTTGGCACTACACAACTCTTAGCTTCACTTTTAACTTCCCTCCCCCCCCCCTCTTTTTTTGTCCCTCTCTCCATTTTATTCAGTTCTCAATTGGTGGTGTGGTGTATTTCTCACTTTTCTATTTTTTCCTTTTGACTTTCAAAGTTTTCTCTTTTCTTTTTCTTTTTCTTTTTGCTCACAATACAACCCACCTTTTAATGACTAGCTTTTTCTATTCTTCCCCCACATCATCTATGCACCCCTACAATAGCCTCCCTCAACTGAGGCATTTTTCCTGAGTTGAGGTTCACAATATCCAAGGAGGAGCCAGGGCCAAAATAGGTTCATTATAAATAAAATAGGAAAGGTGAATGGACTAATCAAAGAAAAGGTCAACTTTTGGCTCGAACATGGGATCAAGGAATTCATTTCATTTGGTAGGGAAATTTAAGCTAAAAGTGGGATAAATCAAAAATGGCCTATGATCCCTTCCTAACCAACTATCATATGACCTAATCAAAGACTAACCGGGCAAGTTCTTGATCACCTACACAGCATTAAACTAAGTAAGAATCCTCACTCACATATGGTACAGGTTTGCATAACACTACCTATCTGGTTCATTCACAGCTGTACTACATTTAATCATGCTAATCTATCAAATGCCATAAAAAGATCAACATTGGTCATGTTTTGCAGTACACAAACACAGCTAATCACAAAAAATAAATTTAAAAAGGATAATTTTTTTCAAAGAATTGCAAAAAATCAAACACATGTGCATTTTTATCTCCTAAGCTACTTCTAATTAAACATACAAAAACATTCTAAACATGTCGGTTCTACTAGATAGCATGTCCGAGGGAAAACAAACACAATAATTAAAACCCTTGGATGTACAAAACAAATAGATTCACCCCTTCATTTTTTATAAAGCTTAAATTATATCCCTGAAGAAGTATAATGCAGATGTTGTTAATAAAGAACCCAACTAAGGTTGGGGTCAATCCCATAAGGAATATGATCAAGATATAGACTAATGCTAGTATTCACACTTTTAGTTCAGTTATTTTCTAAAAGAGAGATTTTAATAAAGTAATCAAGTAACAATATTGTGAACTAGTGTTGTGTCAAAGTTATGCAATTAACTAAGGAAGTGTTCCCCATGGATTCTTAACTAGGTCAGATTAGAACACTCATGATCTATCCTAATACTTCTCCTATAGAACTGATAAATTATGTCCATCCAAATGACTAATTCGTCCCTATTAGATGACTCTACTCAATCACCCGAATAGGTCTCATGAGCAATTTCACTTTAGCCTTTATCAATAGTTCCAAACTAACTCTCCAGCGACTGCAGCTCAAGCTATTCAATGAAACTCCATTTCAAGGCTTTGTTGTTCTTTTCGTTTCCTATTCTCTAATTCTCTACGTTCAAGCAAGAAGAAAATCTGAGCTAGTCCTAACATTGCACACCATTAAGAAACATTAATCATGAAGAAAAGAATAACACATGTATTCATATTGGTTTAGAATCATTTTGTGCTAAACCTAGTTTCTTATTCCACCATGATTCCCACAACTCTAGTTATGGAGGGTTTAACTATTCATGTTTGCAAGAATAAAATCAGATTTCATAGATAAAAACATAATTAAACACTTAAAATATTGATGGGAGAGAAACCCAATAATTAATTGCACAATCAAACTTGTCAAAATCAAGATCAATGATGAACTATGTCAAAGTATTTGAGTATTTGATCTCCAAGAAGTTAGGAAACCGAAAAACTACTATTATAATTGAAATTTATCGGCCTCTGTTAAGGAAATTAACCTAAAACTATTTATACAAATAATGAAATCTTTTCCTAATTTAATAGGAATTCTATTGTCGAGTCGTCCTATGAGTCTTAGCATGCTACTACGAGTCGTAGGAAGATTTCGTAATACAAGTCTACAACTTCTGTCTTCTTAGGTAGAGGTTAGTACAACTCATACAACGGTACTACAAGTCGTTGGAGCTTGTCATGGCTTGAACTTCTGAAACCTGGCATCTCTTTTGTATCTCATATGGGTTCTTGTTATGATTCATACCATGTTGGTATGACACATGCAATCATCTCATACCCTGAATTTTCCAAGTACTCAACTCTCTGAATCTTACCACGAGTCTGTCAGTATGACTCGTACTTTACCATCATGACTTGTGGCTTCCACTCGTACCACTAGATTTAGCAAGTTCCCATCTTTTGTATCTCATGTTATGGATATTCAGTACGGCTCGTACCTAGATGGTATGGCTCATACTATCACTCCCAGGATGGGTCTGCACTTGTGCACTTTCTATGAAGTTGTGCTACGGATGTCATGTACGGATCCTACCAAAATGGTACGACATATACTGAGACCTGTCATGAAGGGCGTACTCATGCACTTCATAGACATATTTTGCCCATACTTTACTATGTTTTGAGAATAAATTATGTGTGTTTGCATGTTTTTATGTTATATATTTATGAAAATTAGCTAACACATATGAATAGATGTTTTCAGGGCTAAAAAAGATGTATTTGAATGTATTTGAGGCTTATGGAATGAAGATGAAAAGAAGCTGAAGGCGTGGGAAATTATTGAAGTTTGAAGAAGCAGAGACAGTGTACCTGACGAGTTGAGAGAATGACTCGTTACATCTAGTAACTAGTCGTGAAGTCAGTCATGAAGGCTGGAAGAGAAATTATTGCCAAAGTAACCAGTGAAGATGACGACAGACTTAACGAGTCGTTAGTTGACTAAATGACTCATTGGTAGATCATTGGAACCAGCCGTAAGGTGCACTGAAAATTTGAAGGAGTTAGACCACGAGGGGCCTAACGACTCATGCCCATGCACAATGAGTCATTAGGTGACCCGTTGCCAGAACTGGCAATGCGGCTGGTTGGGGTGACGCTTAAGGCTCCCAAAACGGCAAAAATTGGCTTTCCTACTTCAACTAGGAAAAGGAAAATTTTAAATTCCAAGTCAAATTCATTAAGGAACAAGGAAAACATAAATCTACTACTATAAATACCCCTTTATTTTCATGTAATAAGCATGTCTTCAAGAGTTAAAGTTTTAAGTTTGAAATTAGAGTCTAAAGTTTTAGAGAACAATTAGAAGCCAAGTTTTAGACAAGTCTTAACACGTTTTGAAGACATACTTCGAGATACGATTGTAAAGTTGTTCTTCTTTATTTTTGCAATAATCAATTGAGTTTTTTCCTACCATCATTGTAAGTATTTATTTTTTCTTTTATTTATGAATTCTATTAATTTACATATAAACATGATAGGCTAAAACCACCACAATTAGGGTTGTGGGAACCATGACAAATTAGCACACATAGGTAAAATACTTAGTGATTCTTGAATGGAGTTTATGCATGTATTGTTTCTTCCTTCATTTTAATTGATTTTTAATTGTTGCAAACGTTAGAACTTGCCTTATTCTTACTTGCCAGACCAAGGAGGTAATGAATGAAAAAAGAGATTAACAATGGAGATTTGAGGCTATCAACCCTCATCTAATAGCTTGACCTTGTCCGGGAATAGCTAATCCAATATCAAGGGTAAGGGTTAGTAAAGCATACACCCGTAGACGGGACAAGTTGCGTGGTGATAATCATCTAAATAGGGGACTAACCATTTAAGTGAAATTAACTTACCGATATTGCATGCTAAGCACCATAATAGATCACTAGTATAAAACGCCTTGTGGTTATGAAGTCATGGGGAACACTTACCCTTGTTAATTGCATTAATTTGGAAACAACAATCAATTTCTCGACACAATTACTTATTAATTTTACAAATCCCCCCTCTTAGGAAATAATTAACTAAAAAGCTTAAGCACTAGTGTTCTTCTACATCCTTCTATATTCTCTGTGGGATTGACCCCAACCTCTAGTTGGGTTATTTATTGACAATTAACGCTTCATACTTTATCAAGAAGTGTGAGTTTGAGCGTTATCAAAAAGTGACGCCGTTGCCGAAGAAGACAGTTTAGGATTAGATTAATTGCTTGTGTTTAACTTTTAGTCTTTATTTCCTATTTTTTGTTTTTCTTTTATTCTCTGACATGTCACAGGACGGCGTGGTAAAACAAGCGGCTAAGATGTGACCACGGTCTCAACAGGCATCTTGATGAAGTCTGAGTAATCAAGATACCTGTGTCGTGCCGCGACGTTAAATTAGGCGCTACTTGGGAGGTAACCCAAGATAAATTTTTTGTTCGTTTTTACGTGTTTGTTCAAGTGTGCATGTGATAGGTCATAATTTTCAGTAAATATTAAGCTTGAATATTGAAGACGAGGAGCAGAAGTCGCACTCTATTACTTTATTCTTATTTGTTTTAGCACTAGGAATAGTGTAACCAATTAAGTGTGGGGTGGGAGATGTGAACTTCATATTACCATGCATGCTTTAATAGTTAAATTTTCACATGGTAGGCCTAGTTTTTTTGAGATTTATGATTTATCATGCATGCTAATTGGTTTTTAGTATTTGTTTTAGTTTTATTTTATTTTGGGTTCCTCTGGTTTTTGGTTTCGGTGCTTTTCCGGTGGATAGTCCCTTAGAACCGATTAGAGAGTCTAGATTTTTTTTTATTTTTTATTTTAGTCATTGACTCATGACTTTGCCCAATGATGGATGGATGACGACCGTCTTAAGGGTAAATTAGTCATTAGGAAGAACAAGAACTTGGATCGTATGAATGCTAGGTGCTTCACTTTAGGTATCATTGAGACTTTATTAAATTCACTCAAAAAAGCATGAAAAAGGTAGAAACACTTAGTGTTTTGGGAACTTGACTCTTGTACTTGAAAAGAAAAAAATTGGGCTTAATGATGTTATGCATGCAATATGGATATATATTTTCATGTGATCTTGATTTCCATTGTTAAACCATCTTGTGCCAATGTATGAGGAATTATTTTTGATATACTCCATGCTTGTAAATTAATGTCTAGAACTTGTCCGGTGTGTGGCAAAGCGAAATAAGAATGATGGATGTAGAAAGTTATATAGGCATTTCTTTGGCAACCATATTTTTATCCTATTTTACCTACCATGATTGTAATTATCCTAGTTAGTCATGTTGATCTTTAGCCTATTCTTTTGATAGCCATGTTATAAGTTTGAATCATTTTTTGTTCTATTGACTTCTATTTGATCCAAATGACTCCTAGAGCACTTTAATGAAAAAAAATTTGTAGGAAAGGAGCATAATCGGAGAAGTGAAGGGAAAAGCTAAAAAGTGTGGTGAATTGGAAGAAAAGAAAAAGGTGAAATTTCTCTAAAACAAGGAGGGTGATTTTAGTGGGAAAACAAAAAGAAGAAAGAGCTTTGAAAAATTGAAGATGAAAAAAATTATGATTTACCGATTAATCGTACCCATTTGTTTACAATAAACCTATTTTGGCCCTGGTCCTTCCTTGGATATTGTGAACCTCAACATAATAGAAATTCTTAAATTGAGGGTGGCTAGAGTAGGGGTGCGTAAAGGGTGGGAACGGAAGAAAGGAAAAGAAAAGAGAAAAAAATGTGTGTGAATAAGCTCAATGATGAAAAGAAAAATCCCGACTAGTCACCTAAGTTGAAAAAATTGAAAAATAAAAGGAGGTATAAGAAGAAAATCTTGAAATTGAAGAATGTGCTTAAAAATCAAAGTATTGTAAAGTATTAAAGTGCCTAGGGAGATTAGTCACTATCTTGGCCAAATAGTTCCTATCTATTCCTTAGCCTACATTACAACCAAATTTAAGTCCTAATTGATCCTTGATTCAAAATTCTATATTAGCAGAGTATTAGACTAAGGGCAATTCTATGGGTCGTCTTTGGCATGTATGTTGAGTTCTTTGGGAGATTGAGCGGAAATTGTTATATTTATGCCTAAGTTTATATTGACTTATATGTTGTATGAGAAAAGGGCATTTCTCCAAATTGTAATGGTAAGACTTTGGTTTAATCCTGATTGCTAAATTGCATATAATTCATGTTGGCCCAAAATATATCTTGATGAGTTAGTTTTCAAAAGTAAGTGATTTCAAACTTTGACATTTTAATGTTGATCCTACATGCATGCGAGTGAGTTGTTCAAGCTTCATAGATTTGTCTCATGATCCTAAGTATAAGTAGACCTGTTCGTGGGATGAATTTTGTGCTTAATTGTTAGAAGGGAAGTAGTAGATTGTTCGAGGACGAACAATAGTTTAAGTGTTGGATGTTGATGAAGGGCGTACTCACGCACTTCATAGACATATTTTGCCCGTACTTTACTATGTTTTGAGAATAAATTATGTGTGTTTGCATGTGTTTATGTTATATATTTATGAAAATTAACTAACACATGTGATTAGATATTTTCAAGGCTAAAAAGGATGGATTTGAATGTATTTGAGGCTTGTGGAATGAAAATGAAAAGAAGCTGAAGGCGTGGGAAATTATTGAAGTTTGAAGAAGCAGAGACAGTGGTCCTGACGGGTTAAGGGAATGACTCATTACATCTGGTAATGAGTCGTGAAGTCAGTCGTGAAGGCTGGAAGAGAAATTATTGCCAAAGTAACCAGTGAAGATGCCGACAGACTTAACGAGTCGTTAGTTGACTAAATGACTTGTTGGCAGATCACTGGAACCAGTCGTAAGGTGCACTAAAAATTTGAAGGAGTTAGACCACGAGGGGCCTAACGACTCGTGCCCATGCACAACGAGTCGTTAGGTGACCCGTTTCCACAACTGGCAACACGGCAGTGGTTGGGGCGACGCTCAAGGCTCCAAAAATGGCAAAAATTGGCTTTCCTGCTTCAACTAGGAAAAGGAAAAATTTAAATCCCAAGTCAAATTCATCAAGGAACAAGGAAAACATAAATCTACTACTATGAATACCCCTTTATTTTCATGTAATAAGCATGTCTTCAAGAGTTGACGTTTTAAGTTTGAAATTAGAGTCTAAAGTTTTAGAGAACAATTAGAAGCCAAGTTTTGGAGAAGTCTTAGCACGTTTTGAAGACATACTTCGGGATAAGATTGTAAAGTTGTTCTTCTTTATTTTGCAATAATCAAGTGAGTTTCTTCCTACCATCGTTGTAAGTATTAATTTTTGCTTTTAATGAATTCTATTAATTTACTTATAAACATGATCGGCTAAAACCACCACAACTAGGGTTGTGGGAACCATGACAAATTAACACACATAGGTAAAATACTTAGTGATTCTTGAATAAAGTTTATGCATGTATTGTTTCTTCCTTCGTTTTAATTGATTTTTAATGGTTGCAAATGTTAAAACTTGTCTTATTCTTACTTACCGGACCAAGGAGGTAATGAATGGGAAAAGGGATTAACAACGGAGATTTGAGGCTATCAACCCTCATCTAATAGCTTGACCTTGTTCGGGAATAGCTAATCTGATATTAAGGGGAAGGGTTAGTAAAGCATGCACCCGTAGACGGAACACGTTGTGTGGTGATAATCATCTAAATAGGGGACCAACCATTTAGGTGAAATTAACTTACCAATATTGCATGCTAAGCACCGAAATACATCACTAGTATAAAACGCCTTGTGGTTAATAAGTCATGAGGAACACTTACCCTTATTAATTGCATTAATTTGGAAACAACAATCAATTTCTTGACATAATTACTTATTAAATTTACAAATCCCCCCTCTTAGGAAATAATTAACTAAAAACTTAAGCACTAGCGTTCTTCTACATCCTTTCGTATTCTCTGTGGGATCGACCCCAACCTCTAGTTGGGTTATTTATTGACAACGTCTGCTTCATACTTTGTTAAGAAGTGTGAGTTTGAGCGTTATCAACCTGCAACAAGCCATTTTGTACACTATTTCAGATCTTTTTCCAAAATCCAACTCCCCGTCTTGATTTCCCTGAAAACAAAGAAAAGCACCTCATATCTGTATAAACACACCTAAGACCAAGCATTTTTCTTATGTTTTAAGAATCAAAAGTGTCGTAAATCTATGGCACATCTGACTCCTTATGTTGCTATCCGTTTCGATGTCAACCTAGAAATCCTCTCAAGACCTTTCTCAATCTCTACTCCTATTGGTGTGTTAGTTATAACTAGATGGGTATACAGAAATTTCCCTATCATAGTTCTTCAGAAAGCCACCTAAGCCGACTTAGTGGAGTTAGATATGATAGATTTGATGTTATCTTCAGTATGGATTAGTTGTATGCTTGGCTATGCTTTAGTAAATTATTGAACCCAATTGGTAGAGTTTTGATTTATGAGTGAGCCAGTCCTATATTAGAAGTGTAGTTTAGTTGTGCCTATAGGTCATTTTGTTTTCTATCTTAAAGCCAGAATGATGATCTCTGAGGGTTGTGTATATCATCTAGTTCTGGTTAAGGATTCTAAGTCTAAAACCTCGACTCTCCAGTTAATTCCCATTGTATGTGAGTATCCAGAGGTGTCCAGATATCCTACAAGGATTCCCTCTTGAGCGGGAGATTGACTTAGGTATTGACCTTCTCCCTGATACGTAGCCCATATCCATCCTTCCTTACAGAATGTTTTTTGCCTAGATAAAGGAGTTGAAGTAGTTGATGGACCTCTTAGATAAAGGTTTTATCAGGCCTAGTATGTCCTTGTGGGGTGCTCCAATTTTCTTTGTTCGGAAGAAAGATGGCTCTCTTAGAATGTGCATTGACTATTGTTAGTTTAACAACGCCACAATAAAGAATAATTACCTCCCCCCTCCAGGATTGATCACTTTTTCAACCAGCTTCAGGATGTCGAGTGCTTCTAAAAGATAGACCTCAGATCCAACTATCACCAGCTTAGGGTTAGGGAGAGTGACATCTTGAAAACAACCTTTAAGACTCGGTATGATCACTATGAGTTTGTAGTTATATCCTTTAGACTAAAGAATGCTCCTGTATCTTTTATGGATTTGATGAATAGGGTGTTCAAACAATAATTGGATATGTTCGTCATTATCTTTATAGATGATATCCTTATATACTCTCGGAGTGAGGAGAAGCATGCTACTCAGTTGAGTATTATGCTGTAGGCTCTTAAGGATAGTTAGTTGTTTTCTACATTTTGTAAGTGTGAGTTTTAACTGAAATCAATTGCATTCATGGGTCATTTAATGTCTAGTCAAGGTGTTCAGGTAGACTCTCAGAATATTGAGGAAGTAAAGAACTATCCTAGACCTGTCAGCACTACTGACATCAGGAGCATTTTGGGTTTAGCTGGCTACTACAGGAGGTTTGTAGAGGAATTTTCATCCATTGCAACACCTTTGACTAAGTTGACCCAGAAGAAGGTCAATTTTCAGTGGTCCGGTGAGTGTGAGAAGAGCTTTCAAGAGTTAAAGACTTGACTCACTTCAGCTCCAGTTTTGGCCCTACCGAAGGGCACGAATCACTTTGTCGTATATTGTGATGCTTCAAGGATTGGCCTTGAAAATGTGTCGATGAAGCATGGAAAGGTCATTGCTTATTCTTATAGGATCTTAAGACTCATGAAAAAATTACTGATACATGACCTTGAGTTAGCAGTGGTGGTGTTTTCCTTGAAGATTTGGAAGTACTATTTTTATGGGGTGCATGTGGATGTGTTCACGGATCACAAGAGCCTTCAGTATGTTTCTACTCAGAAGAATCTGAATTTGCAGCATTGGAGATGGCTTGAGGTTCTAAGGACTATGACATAAGTTTCCTTACCATCCGGGCAAGGCCAATGTAATGGCGGATCCTCTCAGCAGGTTGTCCATGGAGAGTGTGTCCCATATTGAGGATGGGAGGAAGGAATTGGTGAAAGCAGTCCATAGGCTCGCTCATTTAGGGGTTCGCCTTACCAATTTAGCAGAAGGTGGTGTTTTTTTTTTTTGAATGGGTCAGAATCTTCCTTAGTGGCAGAAGTTAAAGCAATGCAAGATGAGGATCCTATCTTAGTAAGATTGAAGGAAGTTGTTAGGAATGAGAAAGTGAAGGCTTTTTCCAAAGGGGGAGATGGTGTACATCGATATTAGGATCAATTGTGTGGTCTAGATATGGATGACTTGAGAGAGCGGATGTTGAGAGAGGCTCATAGCTCTAGGTATTCTATCCACCCAGGTGGCACCAAGATGTAACGTGACTTGCGGGAAGTCTATTGGTGGAATGAAATAAAGAAGGACATTGTAAAATTTGTGACTAAGTATCCGAATTGCCAATAGGTGAAGGTTGATGATCACAGAACGAGAGGTATGCTTCAGGAAATTTGTAATCCTTCTTGGAAGTGGGAAGACATCAATGTGGACTTTATTACATGGTTGTCTCAACAAGCTGACAGCATAATTCTATATAGGTAATTGTAGACCTGATAACCAAGTCAACACATTTCCTACTAGTTAAGACTATAGATTCAGTCGGGGACTATGCTAGACTTTACATTCGGGAGTTAGTTTGGTTGTATAGATTTTCATTGTCTATCATCTCAGATAGGGGTACTCATTTCACCTCTCTATTTTGGAGATCATTTCAGAAGGGCCTCGATGCTCAGGTGAGGCTTACCACAGCTTTTCACCTATAGATAGATGGTTAGGCTGGGTGGACTATTCAAACTCTTGAGGACATGTTGAGAGCTTATGTGATTGATTTCAAAGGTAGTTGGGATGATCACTTACCTCTCACTGAGTTTTCTTACAATAACAGTAACCACTCCCGCATTTAGATGGCTCCATTTAAGAATATTTATGGGTGAAAATATAGATCACCTATTGTATGGTTCGAGGTAGGTGAGGCTACATTGATACGACCCGATTAATTTCATGAGGCGGTGGAGAAAGCTCAGCTTATTAGAGAAAGGATGAAAACCACTCAGGGTCATCAAAAATCATATGCGGATGTTAGAAGGAGAGTGCTTGAGTTTGAGGTTGATGATTGAGTGTTTGTGAAGGTGTCTCCCATGAAAGGCTTCATAAGGTTGGGCAAGAAAGGGAAGCTTGGTTCCCGATATATCGGTCCTTATAGGATTCTGAGGAAAGTTGGAAAAGTGGCTTATGAGTTGGAGCTACCAACCGAGTTAGCTTCGGTACATCCAGTTTTCCATGTGTCTATGCTAAAGAAGTGTGTCAGTGATCCAACTCAAGTTGTTCCTATAGAGAAAATTGGTGTGAAGGATGGCCTTACCTCTAAGGCCTATTGAGATCCTTGACTATCAGGTTCACAAGTTGAGGAACAAGGAAGTAGCTTCAATGAAAGTCTTATGGAGGAATTAGCTAGTTGAGGGGCTTCGTAGGAAGCCGAAGCAAATATGATGGCTACATACCCGCATCTTTTCCCTTCCAGCTCAGTTCCAACATGAGGTACTAGTTTCCTCCTTTGTACTCTATTTAGTTTCATGTTAAGTTCATGTCTCTCAGCCCCTTTCATGTCAAAGTATGCATGTATGTTTCATGAATTTCGTTCAGTCATGTATCTTAGTTTGGAGTCAGTCACTCAGTTAGTTTTCAGTTATAGCTATTCAATTTTGGATTGCAGTTCCTTCCCTATTAATCCAGTTTGCTTAATTTACATTTAAGGATGAATGTTCCCAAGAGGAAGATGATGTAACACCACAAAAGTCCCTAAGATCACACCCAAGGCATGACATGGAGAAAATAGGAAAATCTACACCAGTTTACAGAACAAACTATCAAGTGACCTGTTAAGTCACTTGATGGGTCATTAAGTGACCAGTGAAGTGCAGAAATTGGTAAAAATCATGAATTCCAAAGAGCCTTAACGACTAGTGAAGTGATCCATTAGGTGTCACGACGAATCGTTAAGTGGAGCCATCAAGAGAAGATTAGAGAATTTGATTGTTGTCCCAGTGGTAACGGGTGGCATGTCAAGACCCATGAATTCTCTTAACGGATCGTGAAAGGACCCATTATGACTGTCGGGGTGATTTTTCTAGTCGAGTCATTAAGGGTATTTCCATACTTTGTATTTAATTCCTAAACTAAGTAGTTTTGAGCTCCTAAAAGGGTGTATTATAGGGTTTTATTGAATCCTAACCCTCATTCTACTCCTAACACCTCAAATTGAAGATCAAATACTCTCAAGGCAAAACTAGGGTTCTTCATGATCTTCTTCTCAGTTTCTCTTGGGTCTTCAAGACAAGTTAAGGATTCATCAAGCCTAGGTATGTAGGGTCATGAATGGGGGACTTCTTCCACCCTCATGCCCAGTTTTGAGTAAATTTCATGAATTCAAGTCTCCAATCATGTTTTATAAACTTTTAGGATTAGACCCGATTTTGATGAAATCTCTTATAATCTTCTATGAATTTAATTCTCTTATGATTCATCGATGTTTTATAATGAAAATGTCTTATAATCTTCTATAAATTTGATTCTCTTATGATTCAATCGATGTTTTATAATTATGAATCCATGTTTTCTACAAGTATCTCTCATGAACCTATGTGTCACGACCCGAACATAGGTCCGGACCAAGACTTGAAACCTAGAACCATGAATGGCTCCAAGTCGACCCATGGCATGAACATAGAGACGAAAGAGCATTCATTAACGGAAATTGATAAACTAAACATGAATAAGCAGAATTCTGCATACATAATGATCAGAAAAAGAGTTAACACTGACAAGCTGAGATTCTACATATTGTCTGAAAAGCCTCTAACATAACTGAAGAGCTGATGGGACAACATCCCCAACTAGCTCACTAAATGTTTGTAACTGAAAGTAACACAACTCAATAATCTGAAGGTCCTCGAAGGATGAGGACTCACCAACAAGTGAACTAGACTAAGCTCTAGATATTGGCTAATGGTGGGACTGAGTCTGAACGTCTGAACCAATATCATGAAACGATACAGCATAGAGTATGCGGCCATTATTTAGAATGTACTAAGTATTCAAGGTAAGTAAAACAGGTTGAGTAAGTGTAACTAAAATCATACTCATAACATAAATCATAAGTTCATGAGAGTAAGGACTGCATGCTAATATCTGAAAACATGTATAGTCATAAACTAAATTTCATATCTGAATAGAATGACCCAAAGCTGAAAATAAAATCATATGGTTTTCCATAACTGAAATCATAAGTAAAAGCTTACAAACTGAACACTGGGTCAAACCTACTAAAATATAATATCATATGTCATAAACATGCATTACTGAAATCATGAGAAATAATGGGAGACTCGTCTTATAACCAACACCATTAGGTTAGAGCTTACGTGATGCCCCAACTATTACACTCAAGTGGGAAGAGCCGTCTAAAATCTTTCAAGGCTAAACACGCTACCGTGATATCAATATCAAGCTGAAAGGCCTCTGGCGGGGAGGGGAAACTCCCTTGAGAGGCCCCAAATATACATATATAAACCAATGTTGGCGCTTAGTTCTGAGACCGGGGAACCTTGGAACCCCAAGCCTACTCGATGCTATACATTGCTCCCAAAAACATGCTTAGTGCTCCTATTATTTTTCAATGAAGATAAATCATAATTATATGCACAGTCTGAAATCTAAAAATGGGGAGCTTGACTCCATAACATATCATAAGCTGATCTTATTAGCCTTGGATAAATCATGAGAACAGACTTAACTTGTGTGGGCTTGCCCAAATTTTAAAATCGTGCATACTTTAAATAGATTTCATAAGTCAAAATCATAGATTCATACATGGGTGATTTGTAAACATTCACACATACTAGATATCTCATTGTCACACCCCGCCTTGGGGGGCATGACTGGCACCTGGTGCCCTACTGGAACCTGAACTGCTGGACTGCTAAGCCTGGGCACATCTGGTGCCTGGCTGGCTCTAACTCATATTTCTGGGAACAACGGGCTATATAACGGTTGTAAACACAGCCCCCGGCCCATTGGCCTATAGCCTCCTGTACCTGTACTAACAGCTGACCAGAAACATATCAATTCAGGGAAACCTATGCGGGCCGACAAGGCCACCATGCTGTCTAGTTATCTATAACTCAATCATGAAGCACTAGAAACTACGTGACCGGCAAGGTCACCACTACTGGCAAACCATGGCCCCACACGGCCAACAGAAGAGAAGAAAAAGTACTAACAGCTAACAACTGCACGGCCCCACACGACCGGCTCAACTGACCACAGGGAAATATACAGACTGCAAGCCTCTAGGAATAGCAATAGAAATGATCAGGACAGGGCCCCGACCTACCCGTACTATACAACAAAAGAACTGAAATACACCTCTGGAATTCAGTCTCCGGATGACAGGAGCTGAATACTCGATCGCTGACAGGAATCACGTAGTGTCACCTGCTCGTCTATGAGTACCTACAGGCAAGTAATACAGCGCCCCACCGGGCGTTAGTACCACTGGTACTGAGTATGTAAAGCAATAACTGAAAGAAACATCTGAAAACAATAATATAACTGATGAAACTGAAGTAGAAGGAATAGCTTAACTGTCTGATAATGTAAGTCATACCTTCTCTTAGTCATACTGGAAGGAGTCGGAGTCATACCTGAGGATTGATCGTTCTACTGTCGATCTACTCGTATCTACTGTAACACAGTATAACATATCAAAATCAACATAGCATACACAAACCTTACCCGGCCCCCATAAGCTGGGAGGTACAACCAGCACAGAATCTACACCCCTACCCCGGTCATCCCATCTCCTATAATGGCTGTAAGCATCCTGCCAGTCCCCGGGGTATGCACTTGGGCTCGCTGAGCCCCTGACTATAACTGTACCTGAGTCCGAAGGACTCCTGAATCAACACCCCGGGCGTACCCGCTCGACGGGGGTGTATAAGGGCCGACCAAGGCACAATATGGGGAAAATTGGCATCCCATCTTCGTCCCCTTGCGGGACGGCATACCACTCCATAGAGTGACGTATCCTCGTCCTCTGGCGGACGAGTCGATATAGCTATTAACCCTGGGGCGGTCATGGATGCTGGGTAGTCCAACCCCAAACAATACAACGGTCTCAACTAGTAATGCTGTCTGCGTATCTCACATGCTGAGGCTAATAGGGGTAAGGTATCGTATATATTACATGCTGAGCTAATGATAGTAATCTGTACGTATTTAATACGTGTTGAGGCAGGTAAATATATATAAATATGAATATAGTCTCCTGTCGGGCTGTACTGGGGCAAATGCTATACAAGATAGTGTTTCTGCTGAAAACTATGCTGTTTACTGAGTTTATGTATTAACATGATTTCCTATTCCTAACATGCTTTCTAAACTTCATTTTAGCCTGCTATTCTGTTTCTGAAGTGCTTTACGGATGTTGCATTGCTTTGCGGGGTTTTAACTGAATACAATAATATCTTAACATTTCGTATTAAATCACATACTGAGCATGTTGTGCAGTTTCTAACACTTATACTGGAATCTATATCGTACTAGTAAGTCTTACGCAAGTTGCAACTTGATGCTTCTAATACTGTATCAATATTCACAATAAACGTAATACTTAACTTCTGAACATTCTACTGGTCGGTAAATTACTATACTGCACTGATATTACTTAACTTGCCGAGAGAACTAGCTTTACATACCTTCTCCTTGAACTATCCGTCTGTCGGACGAGGCTCGGCCGGTACTTAAACTGTTTCCTCCCAACTGCATTCATAAATATGTCAATCAATACTAAATACAACTTTATTTCAAAAGGCAACGTCACTTTCGATATAGTTTATAGCCTAAACTTAGGCATATCGAAAGACGGCCAGAAACTCGCTATTTTTCAGAGGTCCAGAAGGGAGAAATATTCACTTCACAGCTAGGAACACATAGACACTAATTTAGAGCAATTCCACTTACCTTAGCTCGGTGGCTCGACGATTCGTCGGCCGTATTTTACGAAACTGAATCCGTAGGAATGCTCTCTGCTGCTAAATACCTCAGTATCTAGAGTTAATTTGAATTTGGGCAATGTTTAGCAGCGTAATCGGACGAAAATTATTTAATTTCCTTCGTCCCCCCTTTCTCTCTGCGTGTAGCCTCTATTTTCTGGAAGTAATTGTGTGGTAAAATGAAATTAAACCGAAGTGGGGCTTATATACTTGGGCCTGAACCTGGGCAACGTGTCACGGAGCCATCGCGGAGGCCTCACCTCCGTGACACGCTGCCATCGCGGAGGGGCTCTGTCTCGGCTCCTCCCGCGATGGTTCGACGGGTTTCTCATCCGATCTTTTTCCCGGCCTTTCTCTAGCACGTATGGCCTTCAAATATACTTAACCAATGTGCGAATAGGTCATCTAGGTGCTGGGAATTCTACGGGGTATAACATTCTCCCCCCCCCCCTTAAGAACATTCGTCCTCGAATGTATACTGCCATCTAGAGGACTACTTAACTTACTTGTTTAGAAAAATTTTTGGCAGAGTTTCCCCTGTAATATGGACTATACCAAAAACCTGAAATGCAGAAAAGTCCAATACAGGTACTGTACACAATACTGTAGAATTCACTGGATGGTTACGTATCAATTTTTCTCATTTATACACATACAACCATAAGATATTACATAAGCAATAATACGGACATACCTGTCGCCTGACTAGGCCTAGAATAGGTGAGGATATCTGGTCCTCATATCTTCCTCTACTTCTCGAGTCATCCCCTCTCGGTTCTTGTTACGTCTCAATACCTTGATAGACGTAATATTTTTAGTCCTCAATCTGCGAATCTGTCTGTTTAAGATAGTTATTGGGACCTCTTCATAAGCCAGCTCTTTTTTTTTTTCATAACCTATCAACTCCAATTTTTTCTGTGCCGCACATCTGCATATGATTTCTGGCGGCTCTGTGCAGTCAATAAGCATTCTTCGGATAAGCTTTACCTTTTCCTTTGACTGCTGAACAATGTCTGGGCCAACCAACACTGATTCTCTGATTTCAAACACCGTCCGGTGATCTGCATTTTTGCTCGTATAATGCCCCAAAAGGCGCCATCTGGATGGCTGAATGATAGCTATTATTGTAGGCAAATTCAACTAACGGTAAATGCTCACTTTGGCTACTACCGAAATCTAGCACACACGCTCGCAACGTGTCTTCGAGCGTCTGAATTGTGTGTTCAGCCTGCTCATCTGTCTAAGGGTGGAACGCTGTGCTCAAGTTAATCTGCGTTCCCAAACCCTTCTGAAACGACTGCCAGAATCTAGCTGTGAATTGTGCTCCCCTATCTAAAATGATGGATACCGGCACTCCATGCAATCTAACTATTCCTCTGATGTATAACTCGGCATAATCCTCAGCTGAAAAGGTAGCCCCTACTGGTAGGAAATGAGCTAATTTTGTCAGCCTGTCAACTATTACCCAAATGGAATTATGTCTGTGCCTGGTACGGGGTAATCCTGCCACAAAATCCACATTCACTGCTTCCCATTTCCAGAGAGGCGCAGTTATGTCCTGAGTTAACCCACCTGGTTTCTGAGGTTCTGCTTTCGCCTGTTGGCAGTTAGGACACTGGGCTACCAGTAGTTCTCTTTAATGTCATGGTACCTCTTTGTCGTATCGGGATGAAGAGAATAACGAGCGTAATGCGCCTCGCTCATAAACTACTGGCGATGCCCCAAAATATCTGGAGCACAAATGCGGCCTTTATATCGCCACACTTCATCCCCGGTTATCTGAAAATATGTCATCTCTCCTTACTGAACCTTGTGTTTAAGTTGAACCCGGCTAGGGTCTCCACACTGTCATTCCTCTACTTCCACCATTAACGACAACGCTGCGACATTCTGTATTATCGTTCTGTTATCCTTTATTTCTACTATGTGAATGGCTAAACCGGCTAACTAGTGAAATTCTCGCGTCTATTCTCGCCGTTCAGGCGGCAAGTATGCCAACTCCCCATAGATTTACGGCTAAGGGCATCTGCTACCATATTAGCCCTTCCTGGGTGATACAAAATTTTCACTCTTTAAGGCATAAACTACTGCAGCTAACTCCAGGTCGTGGGTAAGATAATTCTCTTCACGTTTCTTCAACTTCCTGAAAGCATAAGCTATTACCTTACCACGCTGTATCAACCCTCTGTACCTCTTGGCGATACTAACACTGGAGCTGATGTTAACCTGGCTTTTAACTCTTGGAAGTTCTGCTCACACGCCTCAGCCTACTGGAACTTTACTGCCTCCTGTGTCAATTTAGTCAGAGGTGCGGCTAAAGTGTAAAATCCTTCCACAAACCCTCTGCAGTACCCGGCTAACCGCAGGGACTACGTACTTCGATCGGAGTGGTAGGTCCAGGCTAGATCTTCATTACTTCAATTTTCTGTGTATCTATCTGTACACCAGCCTCCGACACAATATGACCAAAAAGGCTACTGAACTCAACCAAAATTCACATTTACAAATTTGACATATGACTGACGGTCATACTGGTTTATTATACCGGAGAATCTGACAAGTAGTCTACCGGTATAGCTAAAGCTTATCTGGCCTTCTGGCCGCATGCTAAGGCTACTTGTTGCTAATCCTTGAATGACTATCTGCACACCACGTGCTCGTATCTGGTCAGGGGGGGTCCTGATATTGACCATGACCTCTAATGACCTGGCTGCATAACCCTTAATAACTGCATAGTCGGGTTGAATGACCCGAATGTGGCAGTAGTCTAACAATATTCTAACCGTTCTACTTGGGTGCTTGTAGTTCATGCATAACCGCAGACTTGTGGGCATCTAATTGCTCTGTTATCTTGCTTAAACCACTGTAATGCTGGACTCAAACTTACTCCCAGGCGATCAATCTCTGGATCTTCACGGGGAGTCTACTGATCCCCTGGTCTTAATAAACACTGTGCTAGCAGGGTACTATCAATTTCTTACACCTTGTGTGTATCCACTTGGATTTATACTGCTATTCTGGGGAATTCTCGGTCTTATGGGCTATTCTGTAAATACTGGCCTTCTACTAGGGCTCTGTATCTGAATATCTTGTACTAATCTGTCACTGACTACTGATGTGAACCCTTCCTTGGGGTACCCGCGAGTATTCTGACTGGGACGACCGACTAACTTATGGGGTATTCCACATAATGTCTGCTAGGTTAGCTAAGGCCGACTCTCACCTACAAGGACGGGAAAATGATGTACAACCACTTAACATACTAGAACAATTCTGGTATTGCTAATCTCTGAAATTTGCCTATTCGACCTCTAATCCTGGTTCTAGCATATACACTACTGTTACCGATCTTCAGGGATGCCTCCCTGCTAATGCAGGCGCCAGCTGGTCGGTAAACCGTCTAACTGCATCCTTATCATCTAGCCATCTGTTTTAGGCCATTAACTCTGGTAAGCTCTTATAGCCTAGATCTGGTAACAACACATAAGTCTATTAACTTAATAACGGAGAACTGAGATAGTTTCTATGACTTCACACGTAATTCACACTTAATCTGCCCCTTCCCTTCTCCTTTTCTTTCTTATTTTTTTTGACAAGGGGGGTGTCCTGCAATGCAATTTGTATATGCTTTCTATTACTAATCAGCATCTGTGATTGTAGCCCTTATAGGCAGCCACTCACAACATATCTATTATCTTTATACATATATATCGCTAGCTACGTACAATATGTACTGAATTCTGCGGCAATTCATAATCTCTGACATGCTCTGCTGAGTCTCATACCGTACATGATACACCGCTTCTACGGCCTAATACTATCTCTTGCCCTGACTTATCATTTCGTTGTATTGTCACCCCATTCTGAGAGTAACGAACATAAACACCTTAGTTATTGTCTGCTGTTTGAAATTCCGCCACTCTTGCGATGTGGGGTCAACGTTCGAATCTTGTGGCCTTACTAGGCATATATTGAGAGCCCACGACTGTTTGTTGGGCCTTATCTCTATGCCACACTAGATTAGAATTGATGTATCGGGAACTCCTTAACTTTTCCATAGCGGACACACTGCGGTATTCCGAACCGCAATCCTACTATCATCCCCAAGCTTAATCCTTAAAACGATACTCTATTAATCTGGGGGGGGGTAACCCTGATTTCCCCACAAAATCTGGCATTCCTGCTTCTTCCTCTCATCTTGCTTAAGCTGAACTCTGGGGTTCGAGGTACCTGCCTTTCGTTGCTAATGAGATTACTGATCAAGCCTCGGCCTATACTTCTTCGGGCGTATACTGAAGCCCATCTGATTCACATGACCTCTATATCTTTCGATGTCACAACTGGATCATAACTATAATCTTACAGGTATGTCTTGCTATCTGTTAGCATATATGGCGGACTTGGCCTTTTTCTGACTCAAACTTGACTATTATTAGGCATTCATCACTAGCAGGTCTTTTACCCCTACTTCGGGTAAGCTAACAGTCTTACTTCCTTTACTGGCTTGTTATCATAAGGGTCTGCACAGCTTACGTAATCATAAGGGCTCTTTATACTTTCTAATACTTACTAGGGTCAATCAGCCCATCTTTACTTACTGCCTGATTTGGCAACCCCATCTCAAGTCTTATGCCCCTTTACTATACTGGCATCAAAACCAAGAGGTGGGAATAGCCCTTTTCTTATTGCAACAAGTAAAAGCATTTAACTGTACCATACCCAAAAAGATGTATTTGGGATTCCTGCATTTCCCTCTCTTTTTCATACTTACCTGGTGGTCTGACCTTGTCTATAATCTTAATCAGATCTTATATAACTAATAAGTAAATTAACTCATATGTACATTATACTTCTGACTTCCTATTCTGACGTTATCAAAGTATACTGGGAATAGTGCCAATAAAGGTATCACGCTGGGAGGTCTCTGATACCTCCTGCTGCTGCTATAGTTATCATGTAACTGACTGATGCTCTCTTCCGTTGCTATCTCTGATCTTCTGCCTGTGATAGGGTAATGCTGATCTACCTTTGTATCTGTAATCAAAGAATACGGTAAGTTCTCAAGTACTCAACCCTATACTGTACTGCTCTAAAGCACGACTGACTGAGAAGGAAGGGTAACCATCATATCATGCCTCGCAGCCTCCTGCCTATAGTATGTGGTGCACAACACATCCATAGACAAGACTCTACTTAGCACGGCTTGCAGACTCCCTAGGACACGACCTGCTCTGATACCAAGTTTGTCACACCCTGCATTGGGGGGCATGACTGGCACCTGGTGCCCTACTGGAACCTAAACTGCTGGACTGCTAAGCCTGGGCACATCTGGTGCCTGGCTGGCTCTAACTCATATTTCTGGGAACAACGGGCTATATAACGGCTGTAAACACAGCCCCCGGCCCATTGGCCTATAGCCTCCTGTACCTGTACTAACAGCTGACCAGAAACATATCAATTCAGGGAAACCTATGCGGGCCGACAAGGCCACCATGCTGTCTAGTTATCTATAACTCAATCATGAAGCACTAGAAACTACGTGACCGGCAAGGTCACCACTACTGGCAAACCATGGCCCCACACGGCCAACAGAAGAGAAGCAAAAGTACTAACAGCTAATAACTGCACGGCCCCACACGACCGGCTCAACTGACCACAGGGAAATATACAGACTGCAAGCCTCTAGGAATAGCAATAGAAATGATCGGGACAGGGCCCCGACCTACCCGTACTATACAACAAAAGAACTGAAATACACCTCTGGAATTCAGTCTCCGGATGACAGGAGCTGAATACTCGATCGCTGACAGGAATCACGTAGTGTCACCTGCTCGTCTATGAGTACCTGCAGGCAAGTAATACAGCGCCCCACCGGGCGTCAGTACCGCTGGTACTGAGTATGTAAAGCAATAACTGAAAGAAACATCTGAAAACAATAATATAACTGATGAAACTGAAGTAGAAGGAATAGCTTAACTGTCTGATAATGTAAGTCATACCTTCTCTTAGTCATACTGGAAGGAGTCGGAGTCATACTTGAGGATTGATCATTCTACTGTCGATCTACTCGTATCTACTGTAACACAGTATAACATATCATAACATACATAGCATACACAAACCTTACTCGGCCCCCATAAGCCGGGAGGTACAACCAGCACAGAATCTACACCCCTACCCCGGTCATCCCATCTCCTATAATGGCTGTAAGCATCCTGCCGGTCCCCGGGGTATGCACTTGGGCTCGCTGAGCCCCTGAATATAACTATACCTGAGTCCGAAGGACTCCTGAATCAACACCCCGGGCGTACCCGCTCGACGGGGGTGTATAAGGGCCGACCAAGGCACAATATAAGGAAAACTGGCATCCCATCTTCGTCCCCTTGCGGGACGGCATACCACTCCGTAGAGTGACGTATCCTCGTCCTCCGGCGGACGAGTTGATACAGCTATTAACCCGGGGGCGGTCATGGATGCTAGGTAGTCCAACCCCAAACAATACAACGGTCTCAACTAGTAATGCTTTCTGCGTATCTCACATGCTTAGGCTAATAGGGGTAAGGTATCGTATATATTACATGCTGAGCTAATGATAGTAATCTGTACGTATTTAATACGTGCTGAGGCAGGTAAATATATATAAATATGAATATAGTCTCCTGTCGGGCTGTACTGGGGCAAATGCTATTCAAGATAGTGTTTCTGCTGAAAACTATGTTGTTTACTGAGTTTCTGTATTAACATGATTTCCTATTCCTAACATGCTTTCTAAACTTCATTTTAGCCTGCTATTCTGTTTCTGAAGTGCTTTACGGATGTTGCATTGCTTTGCGGGGTTTTAACTGAATACAATAATATCTTAACATTTCGTATTACATCACATACTGAGCATGCTGTGCAGTTTCTAACACTTATACTGGAATCTATATCGTACTAGTAAGTCTTACGCAAGTTGCAACTTGATGCTTCTAATACTGTATCAACATTCACAATAAACGTAATACTTAACTTCTGAACATTCTACTGGTCGGTAAATTACTATACTACACTGATATTACTTAACTTGCCGAGGGAACTAGCTTTACATACCTTATCCTTGAACTATTCGTCTGTCGGACGAGGCTCGGCCGGTACTTCAACTGTTTCCTCCCAACTGCATTCATAAATATGTCAATCAATACTAAATACAACTTTATTTCAAAAGGCAACGCCACTTTCGATATAGTTTATAGCCTAAACTTAGGCTTATTTAAAGACGGCCAGAAACTCGCTATTTTTCAGAGGTCCAGAAGGGAGAAATATTCACTTCACAGCTAGGAACACATAGACACTAATTTAGAGCAATTCCACTTACCTTAGCTCGGTGGCTCGACGATTCGTCGGCCGTATTTTACGAAACTGAATCCGTAGGAATGCTCTCTGCTGCTAAATACCTCAGTATCTGGAATTAATTTGAATTTGGGCAACGTTTAGCAGCGTAATCGGACGAAAATTATTTAATTTCCTTCGTCCCCCCTTTCTCTCTGCGTGTAGCCTCTATTTTCTGGAAGTAATTGTGTGGTAAAATGAAATTAAACCGAAGTGGGGCTTATATACTTGGGCCTGAACCTGGGCAATGTGTCACGGAGCCATCATGGAGGCCTCACCTCCGTGACACGCTGCCATCGCGGAGGGGCTCTGCCTCGGCTCCTCCCGCGATGGTTCGACGGGTTTCTCATCCGATCTTTTTCCTGGCCTTTCTCTAGCACGTATGGCCTTCAAATATACTTAACCAACGTGCGAATAGGTCATCTAGGTGCCGGGAATTCTACGGGGTATAACACTCATCATACTTGAAATCATAAATTATAAACTTAACTTATTCAGGAACTTGCGTAATTGGACATAATTTTCTAAACTTGGAATCACAAATTTAAAATCAAAATAGATATAAAATCTATCCATGAATCTTAAAACTTATTTCGGAACATGAAGGGAATTGACCCATTAATAAATCATAGAGAATTTCATAAAATTAGGCTAAAACCTCATAAGATCATACACTTAAATTCATGAACTTGAGGATAAATTTGGGCATGATAGTGAAAGGAAACTCTCATTCATAGCCTTGCATACCTGAGTAAACAGAATCTACACTTGTCTTTGAAAGCCGAAGAGATTGGGAAGAACTTGAAGAATTCTAGGCTTGATCTTCAATTGAGAAGTCTTAGTCTTGCATGCATGGGAGGGGAATGGTTTAGAATAGTTTTAACCCCCTTAATACACCTCTTTTAGAGCTTAAAATGGCATAGTTTAGGGTCTAGAATCTTAGGAATTACAAAAATACCCTTACTGATTCGCTTGGAGAAGTAACACTGTCAGTCACCACGAGGGACATGATGAGTTGTTAGGTCCTTTGACGACTTGTTGTCTCCCCTCATCACCACCACTAGAAAATCCAATTTTCTTCAAACCTTGTCCAACCGATGGTCAACCTAACAAGTCATGAAGTGATATCATGACTCCTCCCTCCACTCGTTAGTCCCTCTGAAAGAAACCCTTAATTCCAACTCTGCACCACTCAACGAGAGACTCTACGACACATTGGGTGTCATGACTATTCGTTCCTCAACCCATTGCCACTGCCCAATAATGACACCTCCTCAAAACTGGGCACCACCTAATGGGTCACTTAACTACCCGTTAGGTCACACCACGAGTCACTGACGACTCGTTCTATGACCGGGTTAAGGTTTTCTTGCTTTCTCTTACTCAAGCCTTGGGTCTGATCTTAGGGACTTTTAGGGTATAACAATATCTCCCCCTTGGAAACATTCATCCTCGAATGTAAACTAAGCATACTATAGGGCTAGGGAAAGAACTACAATCCCAAAACTGAACAATTAAAGCTAAAAAACTTACGGAGTGACTGACTCTGGATTATACACATGACTGAACTGAATTCATAACTCATATATACATGCTAGAACATTAAAGGAACTGAGAGACATGAACTTGACATGAAACTGAATAGAGTATTAGAGAGGAAACTAATACCTTATATTGGAAGGGGACTGGAAGGAAATAAATGCGGGTATTTAGCCATCATATCTGCTTCGGCTTCCCATGTAGCTCCCTCAACGAGCTGATTCCTCCACAAGACTTTCACTAAAGCTACTTCTTTATTCCTCAAATTTTGAACCTGGCGATCAAGTCTCAAGGGGTACATCCTCATAGGAAAGGTTATCCTTCACGCCTATTCTATCTACCAGAACAACCAAAGTCAGGTCACCAATACACTTCTTCAATAGTGATACATGAAAAATTGGATTCACTGACGCTAACTCCGCTAGTAGCTCCAACTCATAGGCCACCTTGCGAATACATATCAAAATCCAGTATGGGCCTACATATCAGGGACTAAGCTTCCCTTTCTTTTCGAACCTCATCACTCCCTTTATGGGAGACACCTTCAAGAACACCGAATCATCAATTTCAAACTCGAGTTCTCTCCACCTAACATTTGCATATGATTTTTGACGACTCTGAGTTGTTTTCAGCCTTTCCTTATAAGATTAACTTTCTCCATAGCACTATGAACTGAATTTGGCCCTATCAATATGGATTCGCCTACCTCAAACCAACCAATAGGCGATCTACATCTCCGCCCATAAAGAGCCTTTGACGGAGCCATCTGAATGCTAGAGTGGTAACTATTGTTATAAGAAAACTTGATAAGAGGTAAATGATCATCCCAACAACCTTTGAAATCAATCACACATGCTCTCAGCATATCCTCAAGATTCTGAATAGTCTGCTTACCCCGACCATCTGTCTGCGGGTGAAAAGTTATGCTCATCTTGACTTGAGTACCAAGTCCCTTCTGAAATGATCTCCAAAATAGCAAGGTAAACTGAGTGCCTCTATCCGAAATGATGGACAAATAAACTCCATGCAACTAAACTAACTCTTGAATATATAATCTAGCATAGTTATAAGTTGAATCAGTAGTTTTGACCGGTAGGAAATGACCTGCCTTGGTCAACTATCTACCACCTCTCATATAGAGTCATATTGTCGGCGAGTGTAAGGCAACCCTGTGATAAAGTCTATATTAATCTCTTACCACTTCCAAGTGGGGATACTGATGTCTTGTAGCATACCTCCAGTTCTCTGATGCTCCACTTTCACTTGCGACAGTTCGGACACTTAGTCATAAATTCTGCTATGTCCTTCTTCATGCCATTCCACCAGTAGATTTCTCGTAGGCCACGGATCATCTTGGTGGCACATGGATGTATAGAATATCGAGAACCATGAGCCTCATGCAATATCCATCCTCTCAAATCATCGAAACCTGAAACACATAAACGACCCTAATATCGAAGTACACCATCTCCCCCTTGGGAGAAGATCTCCACCTTATGATTATGAACCGTTTCTTTAAACTTCACCAAAATAGGATCCTTATCTTTCCTAGCCTTGACCTCAGTTACCAAAGAAGATTCTGAACCATTCTAAACAATGACACCACCTTTTGTTGAATCCACAAGGCGAACCCCTAATCCTGCAAGTCGATGCACATCCTTCACCAACTCTTTCCTTCCATCTTTCACATGAGAAGAACTCTCCATAGACGGTCTACTAAGTGCATTCGCCAGTCATTAACCTGCCCGGATGATAAAGGACACTTCTGTCATAGTCCTTGAGCAGCTCTAACCATTTCCTTTGTCGCAAATTCAAATCCTTCTGGGTGAACACATACTATAGGCTCTTGTGGTCCGTAAACACATCCATATGGAACCTATACAAATAGTGTCTCAAAATCTTCAATGCGAACACCACCACTGCCAATTTCAAGTCCTGCATTGGGTAATTCTTCTCATGAGTCTTAAGTTATCTAAAGGCATACGCAATGACCTTACCAGTTGTATCAACACACATCCAAGTCCAATCCTAGAGGCATCACAATATACAATCAAACCATCCATACCCTCAGGTAGGGTCAATACTGGGGCTAAATTGAGTCGAGTCTTTAACTCCTGAACCTCCTCTTACAGGCATATGACCACTGAAATTTGACTTTCTTCTGGATCAACTTAGTCAATGGTGCTGCAATAGATGAAAATCCTTTAACGAGCCTTCTATAATAGCCAAATAAACCTAAGAAACTCCTGATATCCAAAGGATTAACTGGTCTAGAATAGTTCTTCGTAGCTTCTATCTTTCTAGAGTCCACCTACACACCCTCACTCGATACCACATAGACCAAAAATGCTACTAAGTCCAACCAAAACACACACTTTCTGAATTTAGCAAATAGTTGGTGATCCTTGAGAGTCTATAGCACCACCCTTAAATGAGCAGCATTCTCCTCCTTGCTCCAAGAGTATATAAGAATGTCTTCTGTGAAGACAATCACGAATATATCTAAATATTATTTGAATACCCTATTCATCAGATCCATGAAAGCTTCAAGAGAATTCATTAGTCCAAACGACATAACTACAAACTCATAGTGACTATACTAAGTACTGAAAGTTGTCTTTAGAATGTCACTCTCCCTAACTCTGAGATGATGATACCCAGATCTAAGGTCTATCTTTGAGAAGAACTTAGCACCCTAAAGTTGGTCAAACAAGCCATCAATTTTGGGGAGGGAATACTTGTTCTTTATTGTAACCTTGTTCAACTGTCGATAGTCAATACACATACAAAAAGACCCATCCTTCTTCTAAACAAAGAGAACTGGTGCACCTTACAGGGACTTGTTAGGCCTAATGAAGCCCTTATTCAAGAGATCCTTTAACTATTATTTCAACTCCTTTAGCTTAGTTGGAGTCATTCTGTAAGAAGGAATAGATATAGTCTACATATCAAGAAGATGTATACTCACATACTACAAGGACAGACTGAAGAGTCAAGGTCTCGGACGTAGTAAAAGATTACAAACTGAACACTAAGTCAAACCTGCTGAAATATAATATCATATGTCATGAACATGCATAACTGAAATCATGAGGAACAATAGGAGACTCATCTTATAACCAACACCATCATAATAAAGCTTACGTGATGCCCCAACTATGACACTCAAGTGGGCAGCCGTCTAAAACCTTGTCAGGGCTAAAGACGCTACCATGATATCGATATCAAGCTGAAGGCCCCTTGCGGGCAGGGGAAACACTCTTGAGAGGCCCAAAATATACATATATAAATCTACATCGGTGCATAGTTCTGAGATCAGGGAACCTTGAAATCCTAAGCCTACTCGGTGCTAGACACTACTCTCAAAAATATGCATAGTTCTCCCATTGTTTTTCAATGAAGCTGAAATCATAATTACATGCATAGCCTAAAATCTAAACATGAGTAGCTTGAATCCATAACATATCATAAGCTGATCTTATTAGCCTTGGCTAAATCATGAATACTTAACTTGTATGGGCTTTCCCAAATCTTAAAATCATGCATACTTGGAGTAGACTTCATAAGTCAAAATCATAGATTCATACATAGGTGATTTGTACACATTCATATATCTAGTCATCATACTTGAAATCATAAATCATAAACTTGACTTATTCATGAACATGCATAATTGGACATAATTTTTTAAACTTGGAATCACAAATTTAAAATCAAAATAGATATAAAATCTGCCCATGAATCTTAAATCATACTTTCGAACATGAAGGGAATTGACCCATAAATAAATCATAGAGAATTTCATAAAATTAGGTTAAAACCCCATAAGACAATATACTTGAATTCATGAACTTGAGGATAAATTTGGACATGAGAGTGAAAGGAAACTCTCATTCATAGCCCTACATACCTAGGTAAATTGAATCTACTTGTCTTTGAAAGCCGAAGAGATTGGAAGAAGAACTTAAGGAATTCTAGGCTTAATCTTCAATAGAGAAGTCTTAGTCTTACATGCATGGGAGGGGAATGGTTTAGAATAGGTTTAACCCCCTTAATACACCTCTTTTAGAGCTTAAAATGATGTAGTTTAGGACTTAGGAGCTAGAAAATTACAAAAATGCCCTTATTGATTCGCCTAGAAAAGTGATATTGCCAGTCACCACGAGGGACATGATAAGTCACTAGGTTCTCTTACAACTCATTGTCTCCCCTCGTCACCACCACTGGAAAATCTAATTTTCTTCCAACCTTGTCCAACCAACGGTCAACCTGACGAGTCGTGAAGTGACACCATGACTCATCTCTCCACCTGTTAGTCCCTCTGAAAGAAACCCTTAATTCTAACTCTGCACCACCCAATGAGAGACTCAATGACTCATTGGGTTTCATGACAGGTAGTTCCTCGACCCGTTGCCACTACCCAGGTCACACCTCACCTTGGGAGGTGTAACTAGCACCTAATGCCACACTAGACTCTAAGCTGACCTAGATGGACATATACACCTATGGTGTATACTAGTAACACATAATCAAGAGAATAGCAGTTATATCATGGCTCAAAACATAGCCTTAGGCCGACAAGGCTGCAACAAAAATACCTACAACAAATCAGTTGACCTAATAGTTGCAAAAATACTATCACCCTATGCGGCCAACAAGACCACCATGTCATCTAAATCATAACAGAGGGAATGCAGGCGCACATACACATATATACAAGCTGACAAGGTTGCCAACAGACAACACAATTAGGCCCCACATGCCAACAACGCATATCTAACCATGAATTGTGGTCTGCAATCCTCTAAGAGTAAAATATTGGTCGAGACAAGGCCCCGGCTTACCCAAAAACTTTACATCGAAAGACAGTCAAACCTCTAATATGGCAACTCCTGAGAAAAAGAGTTGGTCAATCTGTTAAGTCTGAAAGGTTACTAAGGAGGTCTTGAAACCTACCTGTTTGAACTTGTCGATAAGTATATAGCACCCAATTTGTGGGCATCGGTACAATATGTACTGAATATGTAAGGCAGTGATAATAACTGAATAGAAGCTGATAAGGGAACTGAAAGTAATCAGCAATAAAGGCTAGAAATAAACCTAGGTAATCTCACAAACACAAACTATAGCTAGCAGGCAAATATACATACAAGAATCTAACCTGGCCTCCATCAGCCTGAAAGGTACAAACAATATAGAATAACCTACCTGGGCTCCCATAAGCCTCGACAAGTGCAAAGCAATCTACATACTTCTAACTGTACCACTATAGTCCCGCAGGAAAACTGTACTAAACATACTCATTATCTGAGATTGTATCTGAGCCTTCTGGGCTCCTGTGACTGTGTTTGAGCCTTCTGGTCTCCTATAATTGTGCCTGAGTCTTCTAGGCTCCTGTAACTGTATATGTAACTATATCTGAATCGTCTGGTCTCCTGTAACTATATCTTAGCCGTCTGGGCTCTTATAACTATATCTGAGCCATCTGAGCTCTTGTAACTATATCTAAGCCATCTAGGCTCCTATAACTGTATCTCAAGCACACAAGGCTCCTTGTAAGGTTAGTAATGCCAAATTAGGCATAAGGAAGTTGGTAAGGGAACAAGACTTTAAGTGGCTCTGCAAGCCTCAATGTAGTCTCTTTAGACATTATTGCTTTGTGAGCATAACATAGCCTCTAGGCACTTTATGATTATCCTTTGCTCCTTGAGCAGCCTGTATAGTATCTGACAGCCTAACTTATATTACTACACATCGCTCAGTGAATGTAACATAGCCCCTTAGGCCTAACACAACTGTAGGCCTAACATAATTGTTACTCTCCCCAGTAGCATCCTGTATAGCAGCCAACAGGCACATCCTATATGTCCATAGCTAGCCAGATAGTCATGAAAGCAATTACAAAATTTTCTAGCCTAGAAAGAGAAGGGCGAGGTCTAGGTGACCTAGATGATAATCTGACTATCATAACGGTACAATAATATTTTATACGACAAAACATCGTAGCGACCGGAGTTTTGTCGTAGCGTAAATCAGCAAAATTATCAAGGCTCTCCATGATGATGCCTTGGTCATCGTATCAAGTTTGCTATAGCAAAGGTTACGACTGCTGCAGTAGAGGACGCGCGGCAAAATATGCGTTTAATTCAGTTATTTCGAGTTTCTCACCCTATAACTCTAAAAACATCAACTTCGAGAGCTGTGAAGCATATTTCCTAAGGCTAGGGCATATCTCTCGTTCAAGGTAAGTTTACTTTATTAATTCTTTCATCCATAAATCCTATAACCTTCTAGAATCATTGAGGGTGTCATTAATGGTGGACTGTAGGCTAGAACCCTAGAACTTAGGGAAGTTCGGGGAAATAGAATGGGTGTTGATAACTATTGCCTTCTAGGCTTCAAAATTGTCAGCTAACACTTCCTAGGAGGAAATTGAATGTTCATGTTCATGATTGTGGTAATTTAGGACGTAAATTTCAATAAAAGTGATAACTTTAGCATGACAACCACTATAATGGGGGTTTAAAGGAGTAGAAACTCCATGAATTAGGGTGATGTGATCATTGGGGAACTAAATTATAGTAAATTAATTCATGGATAATGATTTAAACCTTGATAATAGATAGAATTAGGTGGATCTGTATTCCAAAAGTAATTATTAAATGAGTAGATAATTAAATACTCTTGCATTGTTGTTTTTAGACTTTGGGAATTCCGAAGCATTGAGGAAAGAAAAGGCTCACGTGAAGTAGCTTTCTTATTCAAGTTATTCAATTGATGTAGATTATGATTTATGTTGGACTTAGACATTGATTAGTTCCTTGTATGTATTATGAATTGATAAAACATATATGATTGATCTTAGGGCCTAGATTGTGACTAAGGATTGTTAACTTGACAATATTATGTGAATAAGGTGTTAACTTGTTAAGTCTGCTGAATATAACTTGTGATTACGGTATGCACTTTTGATAATCAATGTGTACATTTTATTATTGTCTTGTGTGACGAGTGATAAGAATATTGTGAGATATAATTAATGAGTGGCTTGGGTCTAATGTGAGCTTACAGATGAGTGATGATATGATTGATGAATGACTCGTGTTCGATGTGAGCCTACAGGTGAGCATTGATATGATTGATGAGTGGCTCATGCCCGATGTAAGTTTATAGCGAGCAGTGATATGATTGATGAGTGGCTCGTGTCTGATGTTATCCTATAGATGAGTAGTTATGTGGGAGCAGGTACATACTAGTACTGTATATGGATACCTAGGGTCCACTGCAGGTAATGACTAGTTGGGTAAGAGTAAAGATCCATTAGCATGTGTATACAGATGAGAGTACAAATGTATGTTCAGGCACAGTAAGTTGTGATTCAGTATGAATATCATTCCATGGTTTTGATGTGATTGCATATAATTATAGCTTGTTGAAATGACTCTTATGATTATTTGTGATCCATATGTTGGTATTGATTAGCATGATTATGTTGCATATGATTGGATTACTTATGGTTAAACTCATCTATTGCTTTCGTTGATTTGTAATGTATACTAATTGCTAACCTGAGTTAGCCTATGATGCCTACCAGTACATAGTACTTGTACTGATGTACAGACTTTGTTTCAGAGACTTCTTCAAGAACTCACATATACTGTCGGTGATTGACTGATCTGAGGGTGAGATGTTTATATTCAGGCTGTCGTAGATCTTCTTTTAGATGGATACCTATTCTACTCAGACATTGATTTTTTTTGCTTTACTATTGTAGATATTGTTGGTTAGAGCCTATGTATAATGACTTTTGAATTTTGGGATTTGTAATAGTTAAACTTTGACTGAATGTTTTAGATTTCTTTAAAACCTTTATGTACTATCTTTCAAATGCTTTTTTTGGTAAAATGGAACTGTAACTGTTGGGTTAGTTGTTAGGCTATGGTTCTTCCATTGGAGAGTTAGAGTGAGTGCCAATCACGGCGGTTGGGTCGTGACACGGTCGTAAAATAGGAATGTTGTTCGCACTTTGGATCACAAAAAAGACAAAAACCAGCCCAGATTTTGACCTTTTTTCAGTCCATTCTTCAGACTGCAGAATGATAAACTGGCCATAGAATTTCCGAAAATGTTTCCCCAGCAGATTGCTTTGCTACCTTATGGTAAAATGTTCATAACTTTTTGTTTCAAACTTGGATCGACGAATGGTCAAATATGGTGAAAACTAAATTCATGGGGCTTTAATTTAGTGGTAAAAAATCAAATACACATCGTATATTATAAGATATGATCGTTTGGGGTTGGAGCTTTCTCGGAAGCTAAACAAACTCCTCACACTTCTTTATACATGCATATACTCTATACATATTATGTAAAGGTCTGTATGTAGCTATATGCATGGTAATAAGTGGCTTCTTCATCTCCCAACCTACATAGAACACAAGTTACACCTGTATGCTAATTCTACGATTGTAACTCACGCTTATCTCTTGGAAAAGTCTCAAAAATTGATCTTTTTTTAATCTTTAATCGAACCCAAACTTCCATAACACTTTCTTGATCGTACCAAGGTCCTCTAACCATTGTAAATTCACTCTATGTTTTTCAAGTCGGGTTAAGTCTCGTGTGTTGAATAGATTAGTCTTTAGCACAAATTAATGAGGCGTTATGACTTTTTACTCGTCCAACATTGATTTTGTTACTAGACCCTCAAGAAAAGGAACTGAAAAAAATTTCCTTTAAATTGAAAACTACCCCCACTATAGAAAGAGGGTTTGGTCAATTTAAGTAAAGCATTTGCTTAAGCTTTTGTGCTTCTAGCTAATTGATTGGCTTGGGAACGAGAATAAGGCATGCGGTTCTTGAAAATGTAGCCAATCTCAAGCTTTAACAAAATTATGAATCCATGTATAACATACATATCTAATATGGTGAGCCTAGTCATGATCTTATCAAATTCATTTTGATATTTTTTAATAAATTCTACTTGCTTAACTAATTTGAGCTCGATCATACAATTCTTAAATTCAGCCACAAATCTATCCATAAGAGAATAGCAGTACTCCTCCCAGTTAGGATAAAAAAAAAAGGTGTTGTTTACTTCTTAAATAGGCTAAGTATCATTCAATAGCCGAACCATCAAAATGCAAGGAAGCTACCATAATCTTCTGATTATAGAGAATTTCATCAAGAGAGAAGAACTGATCTACCTTGTCGAGCCAAGATTTGAGATCTATTCCATTGAACCCTTGAAACTTAATATTGACAACCTAGATATGAGGATTAAAAATGACCATTTGATAGTTGAATTCATATTCCTCGTCTTTGATGTCCCATTAGAGTTTGGTGTTGAATTCCTCCTAATGGTATCTTGTTTTGATCTCGTGCTGGTCCTAGAAATGGAGTCGAAGCTCACATCCCCATTTATCTAGTTACCCCTAACCCTATAATTTGAATTTAAGGCAAGACCCCCAACCCAAAATTATAACTAAAAGTGAGACATAGATCCCACACCAAACTAATTACCCTCGAAAGATACCATGTTAGGAACTCCTCCGCCTTGTGAAGTAGATATCCAAGCCATAGTGTTACCAGAGGGTGCACATATCTCAGTGTCCCCATCAACTCTTTCTATATTTTTTCCTCTGTCATATTTCTTCACAACATCCAATGTTTCCTTTTGTTCAGCAAAGAATTTCTCATGGTGGTCCTCTATTTGATTCAACTCGATGATAAAGTTTTTTGTTTTTATAGTCATCATATTGAGTATCTCTTTGATTTCTCTCATGTCTCTAGCTTTTTTTATTGCCTATGGAGCTCAAGATAGTGATCTAATATCAAATGGTGTAGTTCCAGAAACTCAATAATAGAAAAATACACGAAAGGAAGAAAAGTTGCATTCTAAATCTAACTAAAAGTAATTGTCAATAGATGATGAAGGATGACAATTATAGAGGAATAAATAGTCAAGACATGCTCTGGACCACTGCCACAGCTGGCACAATTCATATAAATGGTAACTAACTCGTTGAGGATTAAAAGTGTTCAATTACTCAAAATAGATGAGCTAAAGTACTAAACTGAATAACTACAAAACTATTAATACCCCTCGGCCTCTAATGACTTCAATTGCTAGGTACAACTACACAAACCAAGCGTCACGTACAACCCTGAAAAGCTTGGCTTCTTCATTCTTGCATCAAAGTAAAACACATAATATTTAGTGTTTATTATCTTGTACATTAAACTTGTTTAAAACACATTATTTAATTACTATTTCTATTATATAGAAAGATGAAGATGTGGTAGGTCAAAAGCATATTTGTCTTTTCACTTTATATCTATATCTAAGGATAAAATTGTCTTTTTATCTATATCTATATCTCTATATATTTTATATATTATATTATATTATATAGTAGAGTTGGCCTATAATTTTTTAACACATGGTTAAATATCCATCACATTTTTTATTCCACCTTTTTTTTAATAATTATTTTTTTATTTTTCACTGTTCTAGAGAGTTTGAGATCTATCCCACTTCAGATATTTATCATTATTTTTATTTTTATTATATATAAGAACCATGGAAGAACAACCATGACTATAAAAATTCATACAAGAAGCAATATAAATTATGCTATGTACTTAGCCTTATCTTATTTTTTCACCAATAGTCTCTAAACATATGTAATATATATGAGGCTAATTGCATTTTTTAATGATTCTTTTTATCATGTAATTATAGTAGCTTGGTACTTTTTTTTATAGACTTATTCAAGCTCATAAAATTTTAAATGTATAACCATTATCAACTTTCATTCACGTTATATTTTTAAAAAAAATTTAAGAAATTTTTATTTCAGTCATTATTTACTATTAATAGAATGGTGAATTCAATAAAAATATAACTCTTTTAAATATCAAACTGTACTTGTAAATTTATATCTTCAAAAATCAAAATTTTTAAAGTTATATTCTAGCCCAAAAATTGTTGTCATGAACTTCTACTAACAAACATATATAATTCACCGGAATTAATTTATAGACCATATATAAAAATTATATTAGACAAAAGATAATTTCTTATTTGAAATTTACTGCACCATATAAGATATGGTTATTGATGAATTACGTTTTAAATATTAAGATATGACTTTAAATTGAAATTATATTTAATTTAAAAATTATAATAAGATCAGTAATTATGATGGAATTGAATTTTCTATTATATTATTTATTTTTATATAGAAAGATGAAGTGAGACCAACGGTAGTTTTGACATTTCACTAAGATCATGCTAATATGTGTTATACACTTTTGAAAAATGGATTGAATATTTTAGCCAAATAACATAAAATTAGAATCTTACCTTTTAATTCAAGAGTATTTCTTTTACCTAATTTTAGAAGGTTCATCATGTATTTGGGTCTTTCTTATTTGATCTATTGATTACATTTCAGCAAATAAAATTATTTTTCATCCTTATTTTGTAATGCGGTTATATCACTTTTTTGAACTTAGGTTTTCTATTTCTACTTGATAAAAATAATAATCATATAAGTACAATATTTAAATTAATATTTACATATATATATATATATATATATATATGTGTGTGTGTGTGTGTGTGTGTGTGTGTTAATAAAAAAATACACGTTATTTGATATGATATTAAAATTCTCATGTAAATAGAATTTTGCATAAAATATTTAATAAATCTATTATATTTATTATATAGAAGAGCCATGGAAGAACAACCATGACTATAAAAAATTATACAAGAAGTAATATAAATTGTACTATGTACTTAGCCTTATCTTATTTTTCACCAATAGTCTGTAAGCATTAATAATATATATGAGGCTAATTGTATTTTTTGATGAGCTCATTCTTTTATATCACGTAATTGTTGTAGCCTGGTACTTTTTTTCTATATAGACTGATTTAACATCATAAACTTTTAAATATATAACCGTTATCAACTTTCATTCATGTTATATTCTTAAAATTTTTTTAAAGAATTTTTATTTCGGTCATTATTTACTATTAATGGAATAGTGCATTCAATAAAAGTACAACTCTTTTAAATATCAAATTGTACTTTTAAGTCTATATTTTCAAAATTCAAAGCTTTTAAAACTATATTTTAGTCCAAAAATTATTGTCATGAACTTCTACTAACAAACATATAAAATTCACCAGAATTAATTTATAGACCATATATAAAAATTATACTATATAAAAGACAATTTTTTATTTGAAATTTACTGCACCATATAAGATATGGTTATTGATGACTTAAGTTTTAAATATTAAGATATGACTTTGAATTAGAATTATATTTAATTTAGAAATTATAATAAGATATGTAATCATGATGAAATTAAATTTTATATTATATTATTTATTTTTATATAGAAAGATGAAGTGAGACCAACAGTAGTTTTGACATTTCACTAAGATCATGCTAACATGTGCTATAGACTTTTAAAAAATGGATTGAATATTTTAGCCAAATAACATAAAAATTAGAATCTTCTCTTTTAATCCAATACTATTTCTTTTACCTAATTTTAGAAGGTCCATCATGCATTTGGGTCTTTCTTATTTATCTATTGATTATATTTCAGCAAATAAAATTATTTTTTATCCTTATTTTATAATGTGGTTATATCACTTTTTTGAACTTAAGTTTTCTATTTCTACTTGATAAAAATAATATTTATATAAGTATATTTAAATTAATATTTATATATATATATATATTAATAAAAAAATACATGTTATTTGATGTGATATTAAAATTCTCATGTAAATAGAATTTTTCATAAAATATTTAATAAAATAAAAATAAACTTTTAAATTATTTTAATGATATAAAATTTATAAAATGTTATTATAATGGAGTGTTGGTCAGAGTTAAAATATATCACGCTAGATGTTTAAACTAAATCACATTAGTTTATCATGGTTAGATCATATATTAATAAGAAAATATATATTTATTAACTGTGATTTAGTGATAAAAGTATATATGAAAAATAAATTTCACATATTCGTTAGTTTGATGCAAATATTGAATGCAAATAATTTCAACCGGGACTGTTTACAATTACGAGTGTAAAAATGAAGATAATATATATTAATAAACATTATGATATAGAGTCATACAATATTTTAAAAAAATATATATTAGATATGTGTGAGATGATTTTCAAACATTTATGAATATAAAATTAATAAAATATATCATAAATTGAAAATGATGTTCAACAATGATGCTAAAGTATAAAAAACATATTATTCATATGTCAAACTAAGACATAAAAATAGAGAAAGTTTTAATGAAAATAACTTATGTAATTTTTTTAAAAAAAATAGAAATAGACTAATTTTTTTGTAAGAAAATTGCTTCTAAAGTATTAAACACCATAAATAGTTCTATTTAGGAGAAATGACATTTTAGTTAGCTTAACTTTTTTTTAATCATATTATTTTAAAATAATATCCAAAACTTAAAAAGTCTCTTTTACTTCAATTTTAAAGAGAGATATTATATGATTATTTCACATACTTGGTAATAATAAAAGCTAATTATTTATTCAACGTATTAGAAATAATTCCTCAATGATTCTCATTAAGATCAACGTATATATACAAAACCGAAACATGATATGTGCCTAATTCTAAGGGATACAGTTAGCATGATATGTGCCTAATTCTAAGGGATACAATTAGCATGATATGTGCCTATATATATTTACATATATTTAACACACCCCCGCAGTCAAAGCAGGAGGTTGTCGGACACTGAGACTGTCACGAAAATCTTCAAATAGAACTCGCGGTAGACCCTTGATAAAGATGTCTGCGATCTGATATCGGGAAGGTACATGAAGAACACGAACCTGACCACGAGCAACTTTTTCCCGTACAAAATGAATGTCCATCTCAATATGTTTGGTACGTTGATGTTGCACCGGATTACCCGATAAGTAAATAGTACTAACATTGTCACAATAAACAAGTGTAGCCTGTTTAATCGGACAATGTAACTCCAAAAGCAAATTTCGTAACCAACATGATTCGGATACTACATTTGCCACACCCCTATACTCGGCTTCGACACTGGACCGAGAAAGAGTAGGTTGTCTCTTAGAAGACCAAGAAATCAAATTATCACCCAAAAATACACAATAACCAGAGGTAGATCGTCTCGTATCCGGGCAACCACCCCAATCAGCATCAGTATATGAAACAAGGGATGAAACAGAAGATGAGTAGAGATGGAGACCATGGTCAAGTGTACCTTGAATATACCGAATAATGCGTTTGAGAGCTTGCATATGATCAACTCTCGGATCATGCATATGTAAACACACTTGTTGAACAGCATAACAAATATCCGGTCGGGTAAATGTAAGATATTGAAGAGCCCCAGCAAGACTCCTATATAAAGACGGATCCTCATAGGGAGTACTAGAAGTCGCACTAACCTTCTCCTTTGTGTCAACAAGAGTAGGAGATGACTTGCAAGAAGACATTCCGGCTCGCTCAATTATTTGCTCGGCATACTTGTGTTGTGAAAGGAACATACCACCCTTATGTCGAGAAACTGCAATGCCAAGAAAATAATTTAAAGGACCAAGATCCTTCATAGCAAACTCTGAGCCGAGAAGCTTCATAATAGACAACCGGAGAGCATTAGAAGATGCAGTGAGAATAATATCATCAACATAAAGCAAAATATATGCCATATCACGACCCTTGCGATAAATAAATAAAGAATTATCACAATTGCTATTAGAGAAACCAAGGGAAATGACATAGTCAGCAAATCGCTTATACCAAGCTCGGGGTGCCTGTTTGAGTCCATACAATGACTTACGTAACAAGCATACATAATCTGGATGAGTACGATCCCCATACCCCAATGGTTGATGCATATACACTGTTTCTTCTAGCTCACCATGAAGAAAGATATTTTTAACATCCAACTGATGAATAGGCCATGCCTTTGACAGAGAAAGAGAAAGAACTGTGCGAATGGGAGCCGATTTCACCACTGGACTAAATGTTTCGCCACAATCAATGCCCACCTGCTGAGTTTTCCCATCACCTACAAGACGGGCTTTATGCCTCTCAAAAATACCATCAGATTTTTCTTTATGAGCAAAAATCCACATAGAATGAATAACATTCATATTAGGTGGACGGGGCACCAACTCCCACGTCTTATTTTTAATAAGAGCATCATATTCATCGTCCATGGCCAACTTCCTATTCGGATCACGAAGGACTTCTGCTGGGTTACGTGGTAGTGGGGACCGTGTAACTGTAGTAGCATATGCATGGTCATATTTTCTATTGGGTTTAAAAATACCCATTTGGCTTCTTGTGACCATGGTGGGCCGATTGGTGGGCAAGGAATTTAATGTTTGGGTAGGAGGTGTGGGGAGAGTCGGAGAAGCTGGGCTGTGGGCGGCAGCTGGGCTCATAGGAGTAGGTCGGTCAGTAGAAGGTGAAGGTGGGTCGTGTGTTTGGGCCGTTTGTAGCTGAGTAGAAGGAGAAGAATTCTGATTTCATAAGTGATGAAATGTTTTTGGTGAAATATCATCACATAAAAAATCATAAGTAGAAGCAGAAGGAGTATGCAATTGTGCAAAAGGAAACACATGCTCATCAAACAGAACATGCCGACAAATTATAATCTTATTTGAGGACAAGTCATAGCATTTATAGCCACAGTGATTTGAAGGATATCCCAAAAAGACACATGGAGTTGAACGAGGTTGCAACTTATTGATGGTTGTAGATGGAAAAAGAGGATAACACAAGCACCCAAAAACCCGAATGTGAGAGTAAGATGGAACCCGATGACAAAGAATTTGAAGTGGAGATATATTTCCCAAAAGCTTGCTTGGAAGCACATTAAGAAGATAGGTAGCCATTTGTAATGCATGATGCCAAAAAGAAGGGGGAAGAGAGGCATGAGCTAAAAGAGTACGAGTAATATTATTTATAGACCGAATTTTTCGTTCGGCTTTACCATTTTGAGATGAGGTATGAGGACAAGAAAGACGGAAAGACATGCCATTTGTTTTACAAAACTCCCAAAAAGGGCCATTGTCAAACTCCCTCCCATTATCACATTGCACATTCTTAATATTACGTTCAAATTGGGTGAGAATATGAGCTTTAAAAGCTAAGAATTTGTCAAACACATCCGATTTCTTAGCTATGGAAAAAGTCCACAGATAATTAGAATAATCATCTCAGAAAACAACATAATATTTATGCCCCATAGAACTCAAAATAGGAGATGTCCAAAGATCACTATGAATAATATCAAATGGCATAATAGTACTTGATTTTGAAGAAACAAATGGCAACTTAATATGTTTGCCAAAGACACAAGATCGACAAATGCTAGAACTTGAATGACGATTACAATCAATGCTTTTATTTAGCCTAAGAGCATCTAAAACGGAAGCACCCGGATGACCCAAACGATCATGCCAAAGAGTAGGTGAAATGGCTGCAAAGGTTGAGTGGAGGGCTTGATTGTGATGGAAGAGGTAAGAGGATAAAGGTCGCCCCGACTATTACATCTCATTATTGGCTTCCCCGTCTGAAAATCCTTCACAGAAAAACCAAAAGGATCAAACTTAACTGTCACATAATTATCAGTAGTAAACTTACGGACATAAATAAGGTTTTTAATGATTTTGGGAGCATGAAGAACATTGTGTAGGGACAAAGGAGGATTATGATTAGTCAAAGACGTGTGACCATAACCATGAATTGAAATAATATGACCATTGCCCACAGTAATACCACTATTATGATTACTCAAATTAAAATAAGATGATAGATTACCATTGGAGAAAGTCATATGAGAAGTAGCTCCGGTGTCCATGTACCATGTCTGATCGGGGGGATTTAACGACATAGTATGCATCGCAGAAGCTATATCGGTTGGTGCATATGTAGCGGACTGCCCACTGGTTGAACCCATAAAGGCCTGCTGTGGTCGTGGCCTAAGAAGACCAGGCTGCTGCTGCCCCTTGTTACTCATTAGACGTTGAGCCCACCCTTGTGTTGGATATGGGCAGGTGGAGTGGCCCATTGTGGCATCCAACCCCAAGGAGGAAAATTAGGCCAGTGTTGTGACCCCCACTGCTGCTGTCCGTAAGGCTGCTGCCCAGAGCCGGATTGTTGCTGCTGTCCACCCCGAGCACCACCACCGTGAGACTGACCCTGGCGTCCCCCACCAGGACCTTTGCCGCCACCGGAACCCTTATGCCCAAAATTCTTGCGGTTGCCATGTTGCTTCCGTCGATGATTAGAATGGTTCGAATGAGAGGATGGATAACCCGAATCATCATACTCCAATCCCGAGGTAGCCACCATAGCGGACTCCGAGCCTGCGGCAGCCTCCTTCGCCAAGCCGGCCTCTTCTAAAGTCAACATTGACTGGGCTTGATAGAATGGAGGTAAAGGGTCACTTTGTCGAATCAAGGTACCAATACCCCGATATGCTCTCGTGAGACCCGAAACGAGTTGAATAACAAGCCGACTATCCAATACCGGTGCTCCGACATTCTTTAATTGATCAGCAAGAGACTTGAGATGCTGACAATATGCCAAAATGTTTGGAAAATTCTCCATCTTTGTATTGGAAAATTCGGCTTCAAGAGTTACCACACGGAAATTTTTGTTATCTTGGAAAATATCACGGAGTCGATTCCAAGCTTCCATGGTCGTAGCATCGGGTTCGATAATAGTATGCAAGAGATCATTAGAGATTGTAGCATAAATCCATGAAAGAACTGTAGCATCAAGAGTCGACCATAATTCCTTTTCATCCTCGGTCGAAGGAACCTTCTCTTTGCCCCTGGCAGGAGGAATAATATGATGAAGGACCTTATGAGAACGTGCGGTGATTTTGAAGAGTTCCTCCCATGTGGAGTATTGGACATTCTCCATTTCTAGAGTGATGGAGATATGGTTCCGAATGTTCAAAACCACAAGTGCAGGATGAAAAGTGCTCTTGTTATCCGACATGGTAAAAGAAGAATAGAAAAGAAGAGTAATGGAGAAGAAGAAGAAGGCTAGGGAGCTTTGCAGAAGGAAGAAAAGGATCGTTTTTCCCTAGATAGCTGATACCATATTAGAAATAATTCCTCAATGATTCTCATTAAGATCAACGTATATATACAAAATCGAAACATGATATGTGCCTAATTCTAAGGGATACAATTAGCATTATATGTGCCTAATTCTAAGGGATACAGTTAGCATTATATGTGCCTAATTCTGAGGGATACAGTTAGCATGATATGTGCCTAATTCTAAGGGATACAATTAGCATAATATGTGCCTAGATATATTTACATATATTTAACACAACGTTAAAATACAATACTATGATTTAATTTTTTAACATATTTTTTCTATTATAAGATGTTGAATATTTTTATATAAGAGCAAATAAAAATAGTAATAATTAAAGTTTTACTAAAGTACGTATATAAAATTATGAATCAATGATAAATTTATTTAGATTACATTTGAAATATGGAGAAAAGATAATTAAAATTTATATTGAATTAAAATAAGAAGTAAATTAATTAATGTTAAAATGAGATAAAAATTGGGAGAGCAAACCTTTCTATCAAAGAGGGAAATCTTTTAAGCTTTGCTTGAGTATAGAAAATCATTCAATTTTTTTAAAATTTAATTTGAGAAAACGCATAAGAAACTTATACCTATCATTTTTTCTAAAAAGATATTAAAAAATTTAAAAATTTTTATGTGTAGAGCCGTGTATACTTATCTAGTTTTTGAAATAAAACATTTAGTGGTACTCGAATAAAATAAATTGGAAGAAAATAAATATCTATTTCCGATATTAGGCTATTGGTCCACTTGTAAGGACAACAGAGGTTAACAGATATTCACACAAAACAGATACTCGCTTACGCAACATAGTTAACCACCACAAGACTCATAGATTCACGTAGACCCCACTCAGAATCCCAACACGGCAGTTTCTTCCTACTATTAAAAGCAAAGCTAAAATGTAATTCTCTTCCCTCCCACAAAGATGGAAACTTTCAGCTCAAATTTTGATCTTGGATCATCAATCCCTTCCTCAATCTCCAAATATTTGATAAAACCCACTTCAGAATCATTATTTTCTTGTAGATTTCCATCCATAAATCATAGTAAAACACCAATATTTAGAGGGGTTGTTCCCCAAGCTTTTGGCAGAAAGGAGCCTCCTATTGCACAGTTCAAGAAGAAGGATTTTCTTGGAGAGAATGAAAATTTGGTGAAACGGGTAGGGAAAGGAGTTGTTGGATTAGCTGCTGCTGTATCCTTGTTGTGTGATTCTCCAGCTTTGGCTGAGTCTCTAACTGTAGCATTCCCTGTCTCTCACACACCAGAGGTAATAAATTTGAATTCTTAAAAGACTGAAAGGAAAAATATTAGCTGCTGATTCTAACTCAAGTTAGAAATTTACTGGATTACTAATTCTTATACAATTGAATGATTGTTTGTTTGTTTGGTAGGTAAATACAGTCCAGAGGACCTTAGTTGAGGCTTGGGGTTTGATTAGAGAGACATTCGTAGATCCAACTTTCAATCATCAAGGTAAAATCATTTACTAAACAACGAGGTGTGTATGGTAGAACAGAACCTCCTTTTAAGTTTGTTTTTACCAAATTTCCTTTTCTTTCATCAAAGTTGGATTTCATATCGTGATAAAAGGAAGTTAATTAGTGTTCTTTTCTTCCCTTTGGTTTTCTGGTGATGCCTAAAGATACTGTTTAGTTGTATTAGCAAGCAATCTAACTGTTTGCGGGACGTATCTCACAGATTGGGATTTGAAACTGCAACAAACGATGGTAGAAATGTTCCCATTGAGGTCAGAAGATGCTGCCTATAGCAAAGTCAGGGGAATGCTATCTACGCTTGGAGATCCCTATACGCGCATTATTAGTCCTAAGGTCAGCCGTTTGCATTAAGGAAATCTTTCTTGTATGATTAAGAGCAGATAACTGCATATCACATATACTGTAATATCCCTTCACGGGATTGCTTCCACCATTCTATTATATCTACAAAATTCCATACTTGTTTTTCTGATAGGTTGTTCTAAGACAAACTGACAGTAAATTTAGGTTAACTTTAAAGTTCTAGTTCATAATACTGTATCCGATATCAAGTGATCAGCCCAAGTAGTCTTTCCTAGGACATTTTGCCATGTCTGCCCTACTTTCCTAATATGACTGATATTGTTATTCTGCTATGACATTGACAACATTTTCTACAGGAGTACCAAAGTTTTAGAATAGGAAGTGATGGAAATTTACAAGGTGTTGGCCTCTTCGTCAGTGTTGAACCAAACACAGGGCACCTGGTTAGTAACAATGATCTAATGAACTTGCTAGTTTACTTTATTTCTGTGAAGTATAGGTTGCTCATTCATAAATAGATTTTGCTTGTGTATCTCTTACTTTCTTATAAATTTGCGCTTTACAAAAAGGAGCTAAGCAAGGGGAGAGCTTATGCCCCGCTAATTGAATGGAGTTCAATGCTTCTTGAGGGGAAATATCAGTTTTTAACAGTCCAGTTTATGCCAGTTAAAATATTTTCAGCAATGAAAATTTGGTTACATTATTAGGACAGTTTTTTTTAGGAACATATCAACTCCTGCATATCTAAAGCAGGAAACAATTGCCATTAACCTTTGTACCATATGTGCAATCGATTTCAGGTTGTTTTGTCCTGTGTGGAGAATAGCCCAGCTGCACGTGCTGGTATTCATGAAGGAGATGAATTGCTTGAGATAAATGGTACTTATTAGTCAACCTTTTTTTTTTCAAGCAGAAATGATAATGTCCAAAATATACTCCTCATACAAAGATTATACACAGTTGCTGTATCAAAACAAGTAATCCGACGGATGTCGGGGTCTAATCCCACAAGGACTAGTGAGTGATAACTACAAGTGTCAGTTGCGAAATTGAAGCTAGCTTGTATCACTTAGAAATAACATAAAAATAAACAAGTTGGGGAAGATTGGAATTTGTAATAGAGTATGATTGCTAATTTGGATACCTACGATAGCAAGATTACCAAGGTTGTTGACAAGAATGTGAAAGATTAAAGGTGTGGTGTAAATGATATACTAACTATATAGAGACATGCTAGGTCATCTAATAAGTTCAATTGGTATAAATAATCTCAGGAAAATGGGTATTTACTGCTTTTCAGCTTTATAAATACCTCTTGCTAGAGTTTTATCAAACCTCTAGCCATCATTAGCTCAACCCGATCAGATTTGGACTAATAGCCACACTAATTTCTAGTTATTGGCTATTAATTTGGAGTGAGAATGTAATTTTGGCTATTTCTAGCCCAATTTCACGATTTTTCATCCATACCCACCACTAAATTCTCTTCCAATACTTAATTATTCTTTTGCAAGCAACAATCAAGTAAGAACAATTAGACCCACATCATAATCAATGGATCTTCAATTATAGATTGAAGAGAATCTAATAGATTTACACCTATTTAAACACTATTGAGATGATTCTAGCAATATCCACTCTAATTAAGCATTCATCATCACACACTTCTAGTTAATGATTTAGCTACTCATAATTAAGAAATTCAAAAACACATTTAACAATAAACACATTGAATTCAATAACAAGAGTAGTAAAATCAAGTTCACAAGTAGTCTTCGACAATGACAGTACCTTGCTATTAAAAAGAAGAAGAAGAAGAGGATAGTACTTTTCAAATTCTACCAATCAAATTTTCCTCTTCTCTGCCCAAGGAATGTTCTAAAGCTAAGAATGGAAAAAGATGATATGATATGATCTGATATGATATATCTAGTACACAGTACTTTCTCTAGAATTTATATATCCAAGAAAGTAGGCATCTTCTCTCTCTTTTTCCGTGCTGGATGATTCTTCCCTTAAGCAGCATTTTGGAATCAGTGGAAGTACCGGCGGTTCGCCGGTTACAATCCACGGACCGCCGGTTACACTTTCTGGGCCTTTAACAAATTCCAGTAACCATCGGCTGATCATTCGGTGTTTCGCCGATCTCCGTCCACGCATCGTCGATGCCTTGCTCTTCAATCCAGCAAGTCAGGTGTCATTCGATGGCTGGACCGGCGAGTCTCCATTGGCAACCCGCGTTTCGCCGATGACTTGTTTCCCAGAGACAGTGGTGATCGGTGTTTCGCCGGTCTTCTTCAGTAGAATGCCGAATTTCATACCACTTCCTTCTTTTTGCTCCATTCTTCCACTTTTCTTCACATTAGGCATCTGCACATAACAAAAGCAAAAATGGCATAAAATCCAGATAAACAACTGAAAAACTAAGCAGAAATTTAGGTTTAAGAGCTTGTTTACCAACTTATCAAACCCCCAAACTTGAACTATTGCTTGTCCTTAAGTAATGCAATTCTTATTAGTAGAAAAACATGCCGCTCCTCACAAGTTTAAACATCAATAACCACCTGTCTATGACAACCCAAAAATGCTCACCAATCTCACTAGAAAAGAGAAGAAAATTTCCCTCAAAACCAAAACAATGAAGATCTTTCAAGAGGCTACCACCCTTCACAAACATGGTTCATAAGAGGATTCATTTTGTAAAACAAGGGCATTGCTTATCTATGAAATACACATATCATCTCAATTCATAATCAATGCATATTCAAAACTTTCCTTAGAGCTTACACTTCTCGTGCCCTATCTATACATTAACTCTAAATGCACTTGTGTCGTCAAAAAGAGATGATGCCACTTACAGAAAGGAGAATCCCTATTCTTTTATCATGAAGTCACTCAATACACACAAGGAATTGCTTGGAAGAGATAATCACGCTCACTCTCCCAAAAGAAATCTTCATGCACACAACTTGACCGATAGGCTTGCCCTTCATGCAATTCGCCACTAATGTAGAGCAGCTGCACTTAAAATCACTTAAGACTTGCGGGTTATCATGTAGGCTCGGGTTAAGGGTAGGATGAAAATGTAGCTTTAGCGACTCGAACCTTCCTAATGCCTTTTGTGAACATACCTCCTGTCAACTCTTTTCACTCACTTCACCTTATTTCTCCTCTTTCATCATCTTTGTTTTTCATCTCTCAATGACCCTCCTTATAACTTCCTTTGGCTCTCACAATTAGCCTTATCTAAGCAAGAGGAAGCACGAATTCACAAAAATTCTTTTTCTATTTTCAACTTATCATTTTATGCATTTTGAACACAATGCGGTGCTACCTCAGATTGAGATTCTCATGTTTCCCTTGCACACCCCCAAACTTGGGCTTTTGCCTCTTTTCTCATTTATTCCCTTATCACTCCCTTCTTCTTGGGCTTGAAGCCTTATTCTATCGTTAGTTTATCACTAGCACTTAGGGAGGATGGGTGCCAAAGAGAGGTATTAAGAATAGTATTAAGCCTTGTAACATGGTTGACAAAGAAGGGGTCTAAGGCTCAACGTTGGCTGACAAAGATCAATGTTCAAGGAGGGTATATGGCTGAAGTGGCTAAACAAAAGAAAGCTTAAAATCATGTTCTAAGTGCAACTACATCTAGGATTTCGCCTTGAGTCATACTTGGGGGCAAGTTCTAGATAAGAAGTCATGCATGAGATTCACCAAAAATTCCTCACCACACAAGGCATCACCCTTAAAGGGTCCACAAGAGTCATTTTCGTCACAAGATTTCAAGTCAAGGCATCAAAGCATGCAAATTCATAAGTCAAGCAAAGAATTTACAAAGTATGACAAAGAGTGCTATGTTCTTGCTTCAAACATCGTCTCATTATCTTTCATTTTCATGCCCCTATTTTAGAATTCCATTTCAAATTTTTTTATCTGGTGGTGCCTCTTAAAACAGCTCCATATAAGACTCAAAAATGACATGGCATTTTCTCTTAAGAAAGTCACCACTCTATCTATCATCGGAAATGCCAACCCGGTTCGACAAAGAAAACAAATGAATGCTCCTCGGGAAAGAACCGTGGTATAAAGAAAACCCTTGAAGTTTATTTATTATTCTACTATTTACAAAGGCGAACAAGCAAAGGACTTGGGTCCTAAGGGAGTAAACAATTCAAGACAAGGACCCCACTATCATTCTTAGCACACAATAACTTTTGCAAATTGCACGACATACATCTCCCCCCTACTTAAAAAACCATACATTGCCCCCAATGTAGCAAAAATGATAGACAATAAGATGAAGGAGACTTAGTCATTGAATTAGTGGTTGGGACGAGTCCTCCAAGAATGCGAGGCTGCGTCAAATTGCCAAGAAGTTGTTTCTTCAACAGTTGATCATAGTGGATCAGGTGGGAGTTCCATTGGTTTCCCCAATTCTGGCACCACCCATCTGCCCGGTAGAGTATAAAGCTCATGATAAGAAGTTTTTGCCACTCCGTCAGGTGCCCAGATGGATCTACGTCATACACTGAGAACATTGGAGGTGGTGGTGGTCGGCTATGATATAACTCCTCATCTGACACAATTTTTGACGTGCTGTCATAACCTGTCCGCCAATCGTCCGGTGGACTTCTGGGTGCCTCAGGCGGCATGAGCACTGCTGCAGGTTCAGGAGGGTTTGAGTTGCTGGTAGATGGAGGTTCACCGAGTGCAGCCACCTCTTTTCTCATGGAAATCACTTCGCTCTCAAGGACCTCAACTGTGGAGCATAGGCTCTTCAACTTATCTTTAGCAGGTTGCATGGCTTGCTTGATGGCAGTTTGTATCATAGATGGGATAGCGTTAGCTAGCTTCACAAGTTGGCTCTCATGTACTTGGGCCCTTTATGCTATTTTGAGCAAATCCTGAGGTGTTATGATGGAGTCCTGCTTGTCGTACACTTTGCTCGCTTCATTGTTGGAGCATCTTTTGTCAGTTTTAGTAGCCAATGTAATCACACTGTTGGCTCGTACAGTCCTGTACAGTTGTCGGAACAAAGGGCATGCAGCCCGCACACATAACATACTCATGAGGCTGGGAAATGGCAACGCCATGGCCTGCTGCTTGGCTCTTCATTTGAATTGATCGGCAATGAGCTCCCCAAAATTGATGTGTACATGATCCATGATGCATGCGACAAGAATGGCGACTTCAATTGGGACTTCTGTTGTATTCTGAGAAGGCATTAACTGTGAACAAACCAAATCTAACCACATGGGGGCTTCAAACTTCAAGTCACGACTGTGAATCAGACCCCTGGAGATGGCCATTGTGGTTGGCTAACTGCAATCATATTGGCTACCCATTAGAACTGATTCACTTTATCTTCCACCTTCTTGCAGAATATTGAGTGTGATTGGATTGGCTCCACGCAATAAAGCGAATTGATTGCCTCGGGAGTTATAGGCACCTTTAGTCTGCACATCCAAACCGATGGTAGGCATGGTAATGTATCTGTCAGCCCTTGTGCTTAAGGAGTCGTTTCCTTGTCCTGTATGAAACATAGAATTCCCACACCAATTCTGGAAAATACGGGTCAATAGATATGGTGAATGGACCCCAGTCGCGCATCTCAATCTGGTCGTAGATATCTGGAAAGACATTTTTCAAGGAGTCCACTTCAAATTGGGCTTCTGCATGGATGAATCGCTTCTCCTTGAAAGCCACATAATACTCCTCCATTCTTTCCAACCCAACCGAACTTGTGTGTTGTTGGTGTTTATTGATGCTTGGCCTTGGTGAGATTGTGAGGAAACAGACATGATGCTGAAACTAAGGTTAGAATGGTGCACATATTTTGAAACTCAGATCAAGGAAAAAGAAAGAATTCAAGTTCAACAATTTTAGCCTTCTGGAGACATTAGCGAATCATCGGCGAAACGTCGATGCAGATTCACGAAGCGCCGATGAGTTGCCGATGTGAGGCAGTGGCCAGGGAGAACATCATACGTATTGGCGCCACACTGGTGAAACGCCGATCTGGATCTGCGAAGCTTCTGTACACTGCATAGTGATGCCAACATGCAATATTGGGAGAGTCAATCTGTGAGACAACCGGCGATTCACGAAACACGACCGAAGGTCCGCCGATGGCCGACCTGTAATTAATCCACAGGCTGCCCCCACATAGATGTACACCAATCTTGACCTTAACCAAGAAAACGACAAGTAGCCTTAAGAAAGGTGTCAAGCTATCTATCATTAGGCAACTTGAGAGGGTGTCCCACTCATACTACACTCGAACACCATGTGACACCCACGTGAAAACAAAACAAAATCCATCCACAAATAGCAAAGAAAAGCATAAGATCAACACCCAAGAAACAAAATATCACCAATAGCTCGAAATCACAGAGAGTGAATAGCCACAACTGACAACCTCTGCTTACCACTGGTATGGTGAGATTATAATGGAGTGATAGAGATGGGTGAGTGAAAATGGTTGGGGGTATTTAAATTAGAAAGAAGAGGAATTTGATTGGATGGGAGATAGTGGTTATTAATGGAGGATAGGTGGGAAAGTGGGTTGTTTGGGAGAATGAAAAATGGTGGGCAAAAGATGAATGAAAAGTGGGGAAGTGGGAAAGACCAGTCAAACTGCAGAAAAAGAGAGATCATTTCAACTCGGGTGCACCAACGATCACCGAAGAGGACCAGCGATTCGCCAATGTGACCGCCATTGCCATTACCTGTTTGAGCTCCTGGAAACTAGATCGGCGACTTATCGGCGTGTCGCGGAATGGATCCGGTGTTTCTCTGATTTAGAAACCAATGACAGGGCTACTCCCTGGCACACTGGTTGACATCGGCGACTGAACGGCGGTTCGCGTTTTGAAGCAGTGCTTCGCCGGATGGTTTGCCGACTAGCTTTGAATCCTTCAGTGCACTGGACAAGGTTGGCAACCCATCGGCGGTTCGCGGAATGTTGCCTACGTTTCATCGGTCTAGCACCGGCCAGCCCTGTCCTTGATCTTCTTGAAGTTCACCAACCTAACCTAGAAAAATCAAAAACAACAATACATATAAGAAGAGTTAGAAAAATAAAAATGCTTGAGTTGCCTCCTAAGAAGCGCCTTAGTTAACGTCGTGGCACAACGAAGGTCTCTCAAGACCTACGGTTCATCTAGATATACAACCTCTATTCGGCCAACTTCTTCCAACACCCCCAGATATCTTTTAACTCGTTGGCCACTCACTTTGAACTTGCTCCCATTCTCTCCACGGAGTTCTATGGCACCATTCTCATACACCTGAGATACTTTAAAAGGACCTGACCATTTGGGTTTCAATTTCCCAGGGAATAGCTGTAGTCATGAATTGAATAATAACACCTAGTCCCCTAGAGCAAAACTATGCTGCAACACTTTTTGGTCATGATAATGTTTCATTCTGGCTTTGTAAATAGCTGCATTCTCATATGCCCTCATTCTGAATTCATCCAACTCATGTAGATTATGAACTCGTCCTTTGATAGCTCTTCCCCATTCAAGATTTAAGCTTTTCAATGCCCACAAGGCTTTGTGTTCTAACTCAACAGGGAGGTGACATGATTTTCCAAACACCAGCTGATATGGAGACATCCCTATCTGCATTTTAAATGCAGTCCGATATGTCTGATATGCCCACAAGGCATCATCTAACTTCCGCACCCAATCGGTTCTGCTAACATCGACTGTTTTAGTCAAGATGGATTTTATTTCCCGATTTGAAACTTCCACTTGTCCGCTGGTTTGCGGGTGATAAGGGGTGGCCACTTTGTGTTTCACACCATGTTTAGCTAGTAATGTATTGAATACTCGATTGCGAAAATGGGATCCTCCATCGCTAATAATGGCTTTGGGAGTACCGAATCGCGAGAAAATATGTTTTTTCAAAAAGGTTGTTACACTCATCCCTTCATTATTGGGTAGTGCAATAGCTTCCACCCATTTGGAGATATAATCAACTGGTACCAATATGTATGTGTTTTCATAAGAGCTCATAAAAGGGCCCATGAAGTCAATCCACCATACATCGAACAACTCAATCTCTAATATTGGTGTTAACGAGAGTTCATGCCACCTTGAAATACTCCCTATCCTTTGACATCGATCACATTGCTTCACAAAGTCATGGGCATCCTGATGTAGTGTAGGCCAATAAAACCCACACTGTAACACCTTAGTTGTTGTCCGCACACTCTTATAATGACCCCCAACAGGTGAGGAATGACAAGTCTCCAGAGTTGGGACCATCTCTACTTCTGGAACACACTGTCGTATTAAACTATCCGCACAACTCCGGAAGAGGTAAGGTTCGTTCCAATAAAATTTTCGGACATCATGCATGAATTTCTTCCTATGTTAAAAGTTCAAGCCTTCGGGTATAATGTTGCTGGCCAGGTAATTAACAAAGTCGGCAAACCACGATGTTAGATCATGGGTTGCGGCCAGAATACACTCATTCAAAAAGACGTCATTGATCTCCTCATGTACTCCTGGCTGCCCACTTGTTTCTAGGTGTGATAGATGGTTGGCCACTTGATTCTCACATCCCTTACCTATAGTTTGTTTGCACATCATTCAGGGCCTTGCTAGCATAGTAGATTAGGTGAAATATCTTGTCTCTCCGCTGACCAAGGACTGCTCCTAATGCCACCCCACTAGCATCGCACATGAGCTCAAAAGGTTTTGACCAATCAGGTGCTATAATGATTGGAGAGGAAATCAACCTTTCCTTCAACTCCACAAAGGCCTTTAGACACTCCTCATCAAATTTGAACTTTGCTTATTTCTCCAACAGCCGAAATAGAGGATGAGCTATCTTAGAGATGTCTTTAATAAATCTGTGGTAGAAACCCTCATGTCTGAGGAAACTCCTAACGCCCTTCACGGTGCACGGTGGAGGTAACTGAGCAATGGCGTCAACTTTTGCTTGGTCCACCTCAATTACTTTTTCGAAAATCTTGTGTCCCAACACACTCTCTTCTTTTACCATAAAATGACATTTTTCCTAATTAAGGACCAAATTTGTTTCTGTACATCTCTTTAATACTTCCTCTAAGTGTGTCAAACAGTCATCAAACAAGTCACCCACAACTGAAAAGTCATCCATGAAGACTTCCGTAGTATCTTCCACCATATCAGAAAAGAAGGACATCATGCATCTTTGGAAAGTGGCGGGGGCATTGCAAAGACCAAAAGGTATCCTCTTGAATGAGAAAGTGCCATAGGGACATGTAAACGTGGTCTTTTCTTGATCCTGGGGTGCAATCGAAATTTGATTGTATCCCGAGTATCCATCCAAGAAACAATAGTACTCTTACAGGCCAACCGGTCTAACATTTGGTCAATGAATGGCACCGGGAAATGATCCTTCTTTGTCCAGGAGTTTATCTTACGTTAATCCATGCAAACTCTCTATCCAGTAACTGGGCGAGTGGCTATTAATTCATTCTTTTCATTCAGAACAACTGTGATGCCTCCTTTCTTTGGCACACACTGCACAAGGCTTACCCAACTACTATCTGCGATAGGATATACCACACCTGCATCTAGCCATTTAATAATCTCCTTTTTGACCACCTCTTACATAGTTGGGTTCAAACGCCTTTGATGCTCAACTGATGGGCTGCAATTTTCTTGAAGATTAATCTTGTGAGTGCAAATCCCTGGAGGAATACCAATGATATCAGCTATTGACCACCCTATATCTCGAATGTGCCTCCTCACTACCACAAAGAGTTTTTCTACTTGAGAAGGTGTGAGCTTTGCTGAAATGATGACCGGGAGCATTGCATTCTCCCCCTTATATGCATATTGTAGGTGAGTGGGCAAGGGTTTGAGCTCCAGCTTAGGTGGTGCCACAATAGATGGCTGTGACGGAGGAGTTGTATGATTTTTTAAATCCAGGTCAAGCTTCCTTGGTGGGAAAGGATAATTTCTTATCTCCTTATGCACTTGACGAACCTCCTCGAGTTCTTTACCATTCAAAAAGACATCGGCAATTAATTCTCCTACAACCTCTTCCTCCATTTCCCACTCGAATATATCATCGTCCATGATGACTTGAGTTGAGGACGTGTTGGTTTCTGTTGTTTGAGCTGCCACTTGAGATGCTAACTCGTTCATCCTATCCTCCAATTGTTGAATTATTACGTCATGACTCTTCACGATAGTTGTAAGGTCCAATAGTTTACTCCACAAGTATTGAATCCCTTCCTCAGTTGAAAGGACCTTTTCAAGCACCACTTTGAGAGTACTTTCCATGTGGGGTGTGACTGACTCATCGCTCTCCTGGCTACTTGTATCAACTGACCAAACATTGTTCCGACCTTGATTTCCATGATAAGCATACTCATAGCCATGGTTGGCTTGGTGGTATCTTGCATGGAAACCCTTCATATAGTTCGTCAACAACTCCATCTGCTTCATCATGACCAACAACATTGCGTCTTTCTTCCCCTCTCCACCATATCTTGTCAACTAGCTTGATAGTCTCCACACAAGGAACCCCCTCAGGGTCTCGTGACCACCCTCCGAAGCTGCTCATGAGCCACACAGCGATAGGTTAGTAGCAACAATTGTGGTGTGAAACTAATTCAAATTAACAATCAAGACAAGAATATCAAGCGCTCGTCCCCAGCAACGGTGCTATTTTTGATAACGTCCAAAATATACTCCTCATACAAAGAGTATACATGGTCACTGTATCAACATAAGTAACCCGACGGATGTAGGGGTCGAATCCCACAAGGACTAGTGAGTGATAATTACAAGTGTCGGTTGCGAAATTGAAGTTATCTTGCACCACTTAGAAATAACATAAAAATAAACAAGTTGCGGGAGATTGGAATTTATAATAGAGTATGATTGATAATTTGGTTACCTACGATAGCAAAATAATCAAGGTTGTTGACAAGAATGTTAAAGACTAGAGGTGTGGTGTAGATGATATACTAACTTGATAGGGACATGCTAGGTCATCTCATAAGTTTAATTAGTGTAAATAATCTCGAAAAAATGGGTATTTACTGCTTTTCAGCTTTATAAATACCTCTTACTAGAGTTTTATCGAACCTCTAGCCACCATTATCTCAACCCGATCAGATTTGGACTAATAGCTACACTAATTTCTAACTATTAGCTACTAATTAGGAGTGAGAATGTAATATTGGCTATTTCTAGCCCAATTTCACAATCTCTCATCCATACCCACTATTAAATTCTCTTCCAATACTTAATTATTCTTTTGCAAGCAACAATCAAGTAAGAACAATTAGACCCACATCATAATCAATGAATCTTCCGTTATAGATTAAAGAGAATCTAACAGATTTACACTTATTTAAACACTATTGAGATGACTGTAGCAATACCCACTCTAATTAAGCATTCATTATCACACACCTCTAGTTAATGATGTAGCTACTCATAATTAAGAAGAACAAACACATTTAATAATAAACTCATTGAATACAATAACAAGAGTAGTAAAATTAAGTTCACAAGTAGTCTTCAACAATGGCAGTACCTTGCTATTAAGAAGAACAAGAAGAAGAGAATAGTACTTTTCAAATTCTACCAATCAAATTCTCCTCTTCTCTGCCAAAGGAATGTTCTAAAGCTAGGAATGAAAAAAGATGATATGATATGATCTGATATGATATATCTAGTACACAGTACTTTCTCTAGAATTTATATATCCAAGAAAAAGGGCATCTTCTCTCTCTTTTTCCGTGCTGGATAATTTTGCCCCTGAGCAGCGTTCTGGAATCGGTGGAAGTACCAGCGGTTCGCCGGTTACAATCCGCGGACCGCGCGTTACACTTTCTGGGCCTTTAACAAATTTCAGTAACCATCGGCTGATCATTCGGCGTTTCGCCGATGCCCTGCTCTTCAATCCAGCAAGTCAGGTGTCATTCGGTGGCTGGACCGGCGAGTTGCCGTTGGCAACCCGCGTTTCGCCAGTGGCTTGTTTCACAGAGGCAATGGTGATCAACTTTTGACTGGCGTTTCGCCGGTCTTCTTCAGTGGAACGCCGAATTTCATACCACTTACTTCTTTTTGCTCTATTTCTTGCTGTTTTCTTCACATTAGGCATCTGCACACAACAAAAGCAAAAAGGGCATAAAATCCATATAAAAAACTCAATAACTAAGGAAAAATTCAGGTTTAAGAGCCTAATGAGTTGGTGAATTTACCAACTCATCAAGAACATAGCAAACTAAGACCTATTGGCTTACAGATGTTGACTAAAGTTCAAAGTTTTGATCTTCCATCCTGTGGAGTAATAGAGCTTTCCTAACTGCAGTTGGTTGGAGGTATGCAGAAGCATTGTTGTCTTGCTTAAAAGCATATAAGCTTTCTTCCGGAAGTTTAATAGTACTGTGAGTCCAAAAGGGTGAGATGGTCCTTATCCTATATGAGTACGGGTCACAAAGAGGCACCTAAATCAATTACCTTTTCTTGTGTTCAAGTTTGTTTGTCATCTCATAGCTTCTAATTATCTCCTCTTCCCAATGTCTATAGGTTTCAAAAATGATCTAATTCATGACAAGTTCTATCCAATTCATGTTACTAGTTCTATATCCTACTTTAGTTCGATGGTGTAAATTCTTAGTCTGCCACTCATTGTTTTCTAATTTGGGGTAATCGATTGCTAGAAGTTGTGAATTGATGAACAAACTCAGAGAAGTGCTTAGACTTATATACCAGAAGTTAGTCAATATAAGCTAAATGAAATAGTGCATTCCTCCTTGTCCTTTAAATTGAAACCACATAAAACAGCTGGATTAAAACTTGAATTTTTCCTGATTTATTCAGGTGAGAGGCTTGATGGAGTTGACAGTGAAACAGCAGCTCAAAAACTGAGGGGCCGTGCTGGTACAATTGTGACAGTCAAAGTTCACAGAGTAAGCTTGTCCCCTTTTTGTTGAGCCAACTGGAACTCTTTTACAATTTCCAGAACATTAATTCATGTAAACAATTTTATTTATACATTGTCTGTACAACAGCCTTTTCTGCCTGATTCTTTTGCATATTACTTATCATAATTTTAAAACCTCTCTTTTCCGGAAATAGTATTTATGATCGCACTGGTGCTTGAACGAAAATAATTGCTTCATCTAGATAGACATATTCTAGAAAATTTCTCCATCTTTCAGTGGAAGTGAATGCTCTTTCTAGCTCTAAGTTACCACTTTTTTCTGCTCTTCTCTTGACCAGGGTAATGGTGCAGGACTATCTAGTTACAAAGAGGTATGATGTCTCCAAGTAGTAAAGACAATCATTTATTATTTTTGGTTTCTCAGGCCCATGCACCTAGTTATTTTCTGTTATCTAAATTCAAAATTTATTGTCTTCCTAGTTATTTTTATCAACATTGCTTAATTTTTAAGGTTAAACTACCTCGTGAAGTGATTAAGCTTTCACCAATATCCAGTACCATCATCCCTCATAAAATGCCTGATGGTCGTCTCTTGAAAACTGGATATGTAAGGTTGGCAAGCTTCTCTCAGGTAGTTAACCAGTCATCTCATGAGCCCTAGCTCATTCACTTGCCTTCATCTTCAAATGACAAACAAACGAGTTCCTTTGCATATATTGAGTAAAGACTTCCATGTTTTTAATGAAACAGTCTGCTGCTATGGATATGGAAAACACAATTCAGGAGATGGAAAATCAGGGTGTACAATCATATATACTAGATCTTCGGAATAATCCGGCAAGTTCCTTAAACCCCTTCTCTTCGACTTATGTACTCTCATACTCAAGTTATTCACCCTTGGTCATCTGAGAAGTGTCTGTCTTATCTTTTTTATAAATAATGTAGGGAGGCCTCGTTACAGCTGGGTTAGATGTGGCCCAGATATGGCTAGACGGCGATGAGACACTTGTGAACACTATTGACAGGGATGGAAATATGGTACCAATTAGCATGGTCAATGGACATGCTGTAACACACGATCCACTCATCGTCCTTGTATGTTTAAGACATATTCTTCTCATACTATATCACAATTTTCTTAAACTTAGTATCACTTGACAAATTTGTTTGAGCTGAGGGGTTTAGTCGTTGAAGAAATATTTATACCTTTGATTCCCTCCTGACAGGTGAATGAGGGAAGTGCAAGTGCTAGTGAGATTCTGGCTGGGGCACTCCATGATAATGGCCGTGCAATCCTTGTCGGGCATAAGACTTTTGGGAAAGGAAAGATACAGGTTTGACTAGAACTTTGGATGAATACTAACCCTTCAGTCTATATATAAGAGCTACCCACTAGTGTTCTAAATCCTTCTTTGAACCTGTAGATTATCTTACCTGTTTAACTTATCTACAAGTAGTGGTTGGTTACCGTAACCATATAATATTCCCTTGTCAATTTGTCAATTCTGATATGGGCTAATCCCTGTTTTACTTATATAAATCTCCTCTTTTACGAAATTGAATTGTCTTTGATGCAGAGTGTTACACAGTTGCATGACGGATCAGCATTATTTGTTACAGTAGCCAAGTATTTGTCTCCAGCACTTCATGACATCGATCAAGTGGGAATAACACCTGATGTTCAGTGTACAGTTGACATGCTTACTTCACCCAAAGACACCTTCAAGGACAAGAGCGCATCCTCATCGTCTTTGGAGGCTGATTCTTGCATCATTGTTGCTGAACATGAACTGGATGTTCAAGAATCCGAGGGCTCTGCTTCTTGACTAGTTAGCAGTACCAACAGTCTCTTGCACATTTAGCATACTCATTGTATAGTAGGAGATTCAAAATGGTAGGAGTGGTTTATTAATATGAATTATATTATATACAAGTAAAGGTAATATTTGCCCTTGGAACATGAGGAGAAAATAACTAGTTCAACCATGGTAATATTGCCCTTGGAACATGAGAAAATAACTAGTTCAACCATGAAACTCTAATACTCCTCATATCATTTCATTTGAAAAACAAAGAGAAAGAATCTTGGACAGCAAAGACAAATAAGCCCTATGTTTGTGATAATTAATTGAACATAAACAAGAATAGTTCACCAGGGATGCTTTCAGCAGAAGTTAAGGAAAGCAATGCTTAATATGACTCTCAAGAGAAGTACTAACACAGATGTCACTTCTCTTGGACCATTTCCATCCATTTGTTGTCTCTTTTGCTACTGCTCCGTTGGATCAGCATTATGAAATTAACTAAGTTTGCCTTGGTCCCCTTGAACCCGCCTCTTTCGAAAAGACAACCACAATTATTCGTTACATATGGTCTAGTGGTTCGGAAAAATAAAACTCAAGGTGCAACTATAGTAATATAACATTTCAATGTAACCCTAATTTAATTTAATTTATATTTGTAGCATTTTCGCAACATGACCAAATGGTAAGGCAGAAGACCACAAATCCACTAATTGCAATTTTAAAAATCGCTCCTTCTCAATTTCTACTTTGGTTGTTGGTACTGAAATATTTTGACTGTTTTTGAACTTGCACTTTTTTTTTGGTAATAAACTATAAAAAAAATTACCATACTGTTGAAAAAGATCATACACCTAAAGATACCCCAATACTCCAACCACTTTCTACGAGGGGTGCTAGGGAAATCAAATCTTGAAAACTACCAACAAGTTGTTCAATCAATCCTATACACTTTCTACCATGTTTAGATCCTATACTATATGAATTCGCTCAATGTAAGGACCCGTCAAATCGTTATAGCACCTTAACAATGTTGGCATAAAAGTTTAAAATTTTTTGCTAATTCGATTTTATATTTTGTAGAAGGAAGTGTGCGATAATGAAAATTTAAAAGGACTGAGTTAAAATCAAGTGGGTCCAGGCGGCTGGACCGCTATAGTGGGTATCTCCTTGTCGTATCGAGACCGCTGCAGCGGAAAGGTCATTGCAGCAGCGAACAATACGGATCAGAACTTTGTGTTTTAATACATTTTAAGACCCAATTCTTATTTTAATAAGGTTAGTTGCTAAAAATGTCCCAGGGTAAAATTTTGGGTGTTCCAACAAAGAAGGGGAGAAGGTGGCTCAAGAAAGGCTAGATTCTATCATCCTCCCAGATGATTCTCTGCAAGAACACCAAGGCTCAAGGCAAGAATGCAACCCCATCGTTTCTTGGCAACAAGGTGCCCAAGTAGGCTATGACTTACCTTTGTGTTAGACTTTTATTAGTAAATTGTATATACGTATATTATTGATGTACAATTGGTGAGGTTAGAGGGATCACAAAATATGATGACGTGACGTAAGTTTCATAGTAACGTAACTATAAAATTGAAGGATATGTGTAGAAGAGTAACACTTAGATGGTATTTAACAATTGGGGTGCACTATTGAAAATAGAATATTTAAATCATATTTGGATGCTATGTTCTTGATAGGGGATTCTGATGTATATTTGTAATACCCCGGAAATCCTAAGATTAGACCTATGAGTTGAAACGGAGAAATCAGAAAATTTCTGCACCAGGTCAAAGGACGAGTTGTCCAGTAACTCATCAGGAACACCACGAGTCGTTAAGTGATTCATGGGGAGGGGTTTGGCTATGTTTGGAAAATTCAGGTTTGGGGTGACTACTAGTCGTGGTCAACCCCATGATCCGTTTCAAAGGTGGTTGAAGGATGAAGGAAGAGTAGGCAGTGCATCTAATGGGTCATCACTACGATTTGTCGGGTACACCACGAGTCGTGCTATCCCCCGTGGTGACCAAGGCAGGCAAGCTTCCAGTGTTGATCACGGAAGGTGACCACGAGTCATGGTCCAAGCGCCGAGTCGTGTAGTCCCTCGTGGGGGCTGACAGTGTAAATTTTCCTACAAATTTAATAAGGGTTTTTTCATAATTTCTAAGTTCTTAAGGCCTAAACTACGTCGTTTTAAGCTCAGAATAGAGTGTTTTAAGAAGGGTTAAGTCATTCTAAGCCAAACCTAATTCATGCATGCAAGCTTAGAGGTTTGTGAGGTGATCAAGCCTAGTTTCTTCAAAGTTCTTCCTCAATTATCTTTGGAAAATCAAGGAAGTAGTGAAATCAGATCCCTTCAGGTATGTAAGGCTATGAATGGGTGCAATAGTCCACACCCACGTCCAATCCCTCTCTATTTCATGAAATCCTTGTTGATGAATCTATGGGGTTTTAACCCCAAATATGTGAATTCTCTAAATTCTATCATAGATATAATCTAAGCATATTATGAATGTTGAATTATGATAAATGGGCAGATTTTAAAATGTTTTAAATTATAAATTATGTTTTCAAGTTTTCTAAATTATGATGCCCATCCATGAAAGTTCATGAAAGTTGATATCCATGAGACATGTGTCAAAGTATGATGAGTTGTTTATGAAGAAAGAATGATTTTGAAATACCCATGTCTATGTTCATGTTTTCAAAGTGAATCAAGTTGATTTCAAGCATGTATAAGTATTGAGCAAGACCATATGATCAAGTATGTTTTATGATTTCGTGAATTAGCTTACCACTTGGTTTTGGAGTCTAAACTCCCATTATTTTCAGTTTGTGGTATGGTTTGAGCTAAGGCTTCTCATGTTATTGTTATACCCCGTGGAATTCCCGGCACCTGGACGACCTATTCGCATGTTATTTAAGCATATGAGAAGGCCATACGTGCTAGAGAAAGGCCGGGAAAAAGATCGGACGAGAAACCCGCCGAACCATCGCGGGAGGAGCCGAGGCAGAGCCCCTCCGCGATGGCAGCGTGTCACGGAGGTGAGGCCTCCGCGATGGCTCCGTGACACGTTGCCCAGGTTCAGGCCCAAGTATATAAGCCCCACTTTGGTTTAATTTCATTTAACCAAAGGAAATTTCAGAGAAAAAAACAGAGGCTTCGGCAGAGAGAAGTAAGGACGAAGGAAATTATATAATTTTCATTCGATTATGCTGCTAAACGCTGCCCAAACTCAAATTAATCCCAGGTACCGAAGTATTTAGCAGCAGAGAGCATTCCTACGGATTCAGTTTCATAAAATACAGCCGACGAATCATCGAGCCGCCGAGCTAAGGTAAGTGAAATTGCTCTAAATTAGTGTCTATGTGTTCCTAGCTGTGGAGTGAATGTTTCTCCCTTCTGGCCGGCTGAAAAATAGCAAGTTTTCGACCGTCTTTGGATAAGCCTAAGTTTAGGCTATAAATTATATCGAAAGTAACGTTGCTCTTTACAATAAAGTTGTATTTAGTATTAATCGACGTATTTATGAATGCAGTTGGGAGAAAATAGTTGAAGTACCAGTCGAGCCTCGTCCGACGGACGAATAGTTCAAGAATAAGGTACGTAAAGCTCGTTCCCTCGGCAAGTTAAGTAATATTGACAGTATAGTAATTCACAGGCCAGTAGAATGTTCAGAAAGTTAAGTATTACGTTACTGTACATGTTGATACGATATCAGAAGCCTCAAGTTGTAACTTGCGTGAAACTTATTAGTATGACATAGATTCCGACTCAAGTGTTAGAAACTGCTCAGCATGCTCAGTATGTGACGTAATATGAACTGTTAAGATATTGTTGTATTCAGTTGAAACTCCGCAAAGCAATGCGGTATCCGTAAAGCACTTCAGAAACAAAATAGTAGGCTAAAATGAAGGTTAGAAAGCATGTTAGGGATAGGGAATCATGTTAATACAAAAACTCAGTAACCAGCATAATTTCAGCAGAAACACTATCTTGAATAGCATTTGCCCCAGTACAGCCCGGCAGGAGACTATATTCATATTTATATATATTTACCTACCTCAGCACGTATCAGATACGTACAGATTACTATCATTAGCTCAACATGTAGTATATACGGCACCTTATCCCTGATAGCCTCAGCATGTGAGATACGCAGACAGCATTACTAGTTGAGACCGATGTATTGTTTGGGGTTGGATTACCCAGCATCCATGACCGCCCCAGGGTTAATAGCTGTATCGACTCATCCGCCAGAGGATGAGGATACGTCACTCTACGGAGTGGTATGCCGTCCCGCAAGGGGACGAAGATGGGATGCCAGTTTCCCCATATTGTGCCTTGGTCGGCCCTTATACACCCCCGTCGAGCGGGTACGCCCGGGGTGTTGATTAGGAGTCCTTTGGACTCAGGTACAGTTATAGTCAGGGGCTCAGCGAGCCCAAGTGCATACCTAGGGGACCGGCGGGATGCTTACAGCCATTATAGGAGATGGGATGACCGGGGTAGGGGTGTAGATTCTGTGCTGGTTGTACCTCCCGGCTTATGGGGGACGGGTAAAGTTTGTGTGTGCCATGTTATGTTATGTTATGTTATGCCATGCTACGATAGATACGAGTAGATCAGCAGTTGAGTGATACGTCTCCAGGTACGACCCCTATTCCCTTTCAGTATAAACGAGAAAAGGTATGACTTACATTATCAGGCAGTTAATCTGTTCCTTCCCACTTTAGTTTTATCAGTTGTATTATTGTTTTCAGTTATTGCTTTACATACTCAGTACCAGCGGTACTGACGCCCGGTGGGGCACTACATTACTTGCCTGCAGGTACTCGTAGGCGAGCAGGCGACACTACGTGATTCCTGTCAGTGGTCGAGTATTCAGCTCCTGTCATCCGGAGACTGAATTCCAGAGGTGTAGTTCAGTTCCTTTTGTTGTATAGTACGGTTAGATCGGGGCCCTGTCCCGATCATCTCTATTGCTATTCCTAGAGGCTTGTAGTCTGTATATATCTCCCTGTGGTTAGATGAGCCGGTCGTGTGAGGCCGTGCAGTTGTATAGCTGCCAGTACTCTTTCTTTCCTCTATGATGGCCGTGTGGGGCCATAGTTTGCCAGTAGTGGTGACTTTGCCGGTCACGTAGTTTTTGTACTTCATGATTGAGTTGCAGATAACTAGACAGCATGGTGGCCTTGTCGGCCCGCATAGGTTTCCCTGAATTGATGTGTTTCTGGTCAGCTGTTAGTACAGGTACAGGAGGCTATAGGCCAATGAGCCGGGGGCTGTGTTTACAGCCGTTATATAGCCCTTTGTTTCTAGAAATATGAGTTAGAGCCAGCCAGGCACTAGATGTGCCCAGGCTTAGCAGTTCAGCAGTTCAGGTCACAGTAGGGCACCGGGTGCCAGTCATGCCCCCCAAGGCGGGGTGTGACAAACTTGGTATCAGAGCCGGTCGTATCCCAGGGAGTCTGCAAGCCGTGCTAAGCAGAGTCCTGTCCATGGATGTGTTGTGCACCACATACTATGGATAGGAGGCTGCAAGGCATGATAGGATGGTTGTCTTTTGTTCTTATTCAGTCGTGCCATAGAGCGGTGCAACATAGGGTTGAGTCCCTAAAAGCTTACTATATTCTTTGGTTACAGATAATGTCAGACCAGTGACATCCTATCACAGGTCGGAGTTTAGACATTGTAGCAGGGGAAGGCACCAGCAGGATGCCTCCCCCTCATTTGGAAACAGCCCGATCAGAGGGCACTACAGAGGCATCGTCCCAGCCTCCTCAGCAGTCTCCACCATGTCAGGAGCCACTTGGGGCGACAACACCTTCAGCAGTCCCTATACCGACACCTTCCGACCAGGAGGTTAGGAGTGCTGTAGTTATGTTAGCACAGATGATGGCTGCGCAGCGTCAGCCAATGTCGTCTACAGTTGCAGAATTATCAGGAGGGCCCGGTAGTTCGAGGGTCCGAGAGTTCTTAGCCCTGAACCCCCCACAGTTTACAGGCACGGACCGAACAGAGGACCCCCAAGATTTTCTGGATTAGATGCAGAGAATCTTCAGAGTTATGCATGCTACGCCTACTGAATCAGTTGAATTAGAGCATTCCGGTTACAGGATATTGCGGTGTTATGGTATGAAAGCTGGGAGAGGTCTCGAGGGAGAGATGTTTCCCCTCCCACCTGGTCCAGCTTTTCAGGAGCCTTTCTAGATCACTATTTGCCGCGGGAGATCCGACAGGCCCGGGTAGACCAGTTCCTACATTTAGAGCAGGGGGCCATGAGTGTTCGGGAATATTCCTTGCGGTTTGATTCTTTGGCTCGATATGCACCGGCCTTTGTTGATACCATGGCATCCAGAGTGCACCGTTTTATTATGGGGTTGAACCCAGAATATGTCGAGACTTGTATTACGGCCACACTGCGAGAGGACATGGACATTTCTCGAATTCAGGCATTTGCCCAGAATATTGAGGGCATCAGACAGCGACATCGGGAGATCAGGAGGGTCAATCAGGAACAGCGTCACCTGGACAGGCCAGCTGAGTTATAGAGAGAGGCCCGGGGAGGACCAAGGCCACGATTGTCAGACAGGCCGCCCAGGCCCCCGCCTCCGCCACAGTTGCAGGGGGGTAGATTCAGCCGCAGGGGGCAATCAGAGACTGGTAGAGGCTCGCAGATGGCAGACTCACCATTACAGAGGAGGGCGGAGCAAAGTAGGTATACCCTACCACTTTGCCCTATATGCAGTCGACGCCATTCTGGAGCATGCAGGTATGGTTCCTCCGCATGTTATATTTGTGGCCAAGAAGGCCATTTGATGAGAGATTGCCCAGCCAGAGATCGAGAGGACCGGGATAGACAGGATAGGGCATCAGCAGGATCACGAGCCACAGCATCCTCGACTGGGCGCAGGCCCTCAGTTTCAGTAGGCAGGGGTCGGGGCAGATCAGGGGCCTCCAGTACAGGTGCGGGTCCAAGCTGCACATATGCCTTACCAGGGAGGCAAGATTCAGAAGCGTCGCTTGATGTGGTGACAGGTATGCTAACTATCTGCTCACACCCTGCTTATGTGTTAATTGATCCAGGGTCTACTTTGTCCTACATTACTCCATTTGTGGCACGAAAGTTTAGTATTACACCAGAATCATTACAGCAACCTTTCTTAGTATCCACGCCCGTCGGTGACTCTATCACAGCTAGCCGAATCTACTGCGGGTGTACAGTAGAGGTTGCTGACCGTCAGACCACCATAGATCTGGTCGAGTTAGAAATGGTAGATTTTGATGCCATAATGGGTATGGACTGGTTGGTACCGTCTTTTGCCAACGTTGAATGTTGGACCAAGACGACCCGATTCCACTTCCCAGGAGAAGCAGTGCGGGAGTGGAAGGGTAGTACCGCGACGCCAAAAGGTAGGTTTATTTCCTACCTTCAGGCGAGAAAGTTGATATCCAAGGGATGTATTTACCATCTGGTCAGGGTCCAAGATGTTCAAGCAGAATCTCCGACACTCCAGTCTGTTCCAGTGGTGAATGAATTCCCTGATGTGTTCCCGGATGAGTTACCCGGTATTCCCCCAGAAAGGGAAATAGACTTCGCTATTGACTTGTTACCAGGTACTCAGCCGATATCGATTCCTCCTTACCGCATGGCTCCTGCAGAACTCAGAGAGTTAAAGGAGCAGTTGAAAGATTTATTAGATAAAGGTTTCATCAGGCCGAGTACTTCACCGTGGGGTGCGCCAGTTTTATTTGTGAGAAAGAAAGATGGCTCACTCCGAATGTGCATAGATTATCGGCAACTAAACAAAGTTACAGTAAAGAACAAGTACCCGCTTCCCAGAATTGATGACTTATTTGATCAGTTGCAGGGAGCCAGATATTTTTCTAAGATTGACTTGCGGTCCGGATATCATCAGGTCCGAGTACGTGAGAGAGATATTCCTAAGACAGCGTTCAGGACCCGATATGGACATTTTGAATTTCTAGTTATGTCCTTCGGGTTAACGAATGCCCCAGCAGTTTTCATGGACCCGATGAATAGTATTTTCAGACCTTTCCTGGACTTGTTCGTGATAGTATTCATTGATGATATTCTGGTGTATTCTTGCTCTGAAGCAGATCACCGGACTCATTTGCGGACAGTACTCCAGATTCTCAGGGACCGCCAGTTGTATGCTAAATTTTTGAAGTGTGAATTCTGGCTTAACTCAGTGGCCTTTTTACGGCATATTGTCTCAGACGCTGGTATACAGGTAGACAAGTAGAAAATAGAAGCAGTTAAGTCATGGCCTAGGCCTACCACCCCGACTGAAGTTCGTAGCTTTCTGGGGTTGGCAGGATATTACAGGAGGTTCGTTGAAGGGTTCTCGTCCATTGCAGCACCTCTAACTAAATTGACACAGAAAGCAGCAAAGTTTCAATGGAAAGAGACATGCGAGCAGAGCTTCCAGGAATTGAAAGACAGATTAACCTCCGCTCTGGTGTTAGCATTGCCGGAAGGCGCAGAAGGTTATTCAGTCTATTGTGACGCGTCAGGTGTTGGGTTAGGTTGTGTGTTGATGCAGCATGGTAGAGTAATTGCATATGCTTCCAGACAGCTGAGGAAACACGAAAAGAATTACCCCACCCACGACCTGGAATTGGCCGCAGTAATCCACGCCTTAAAAATGTGGAGGCATTACCTGTACGGCGTCCATGTTGATATTTACACAGATCATAAGAGCTTACAGTACATTTTCACTCAGAGGGAGTTGAATCTGCGGCAACGCCGCTGGTTAGAGCTGTTAAAAGACTATGATGTGAATATTCTATACCACCCCGGAAAAGCTAATGTTGTAGCAGATGCCCTGAGCCGTAAGTCAATGGGGAGTTTGGCATATTTGCGACCTGAGAAACAGAAGTTAGCTAAAGAAATTCATCAGTTAGCTGGTCTAGCCGTTCGAGTAATGGAAACAGGGAGTAATAGAGCAGTAATTCAGAATTCTGCGGTGTCATCATTAGTTATAGAGGTAAAAGAACGACAGTACGAGGATCTCGATTTAGTCCAGCTCAGAGATAGAATTCAGAAAGGTAAGGAGCCAGATTTTCAGATAACCGGGGTTGATGTGCTACGCTGTAAAGGCCACCTCTGTGTCCTGAATGTTTCAGGACTTCGTGGGCAGATTATGCATGAGGTACACTACGCTCGCTATCCTTCACCCAGGGGCGACGAAAATGTACCACGACATCAGAGACATCTACTGGTGGCCAGGTATGAAAGCTGAATTTGTATCTAGATGTTCTAATTGTCAGCAGGTGAAAGCCGAGCACCAGAAACCGGGCGGTTTGACGCAAGAGATAACGGTACCTATGTGGAAATGGGAAGCGATAAACATGGATTTTGTAACAGGGTTACCCCGTACTAGACGCAGAAATGATTCCATTTGGGTAATAGTTGACAGGCTGACAAAATCAGCTCATTTCCTGCCAGTGAGGGCTACCTTCTCAGCTGAGGATTATGCCGAATTATATATCAGAGAAATAGTTAGATTGCATGGAGTGCCGGTATCTATCATTTCAGATAGGGGAGCACAGTTTACAGCTAGATTCTGGTAGTCGTTTCAGAAAGGTTTGGGAACACAGATTAACTTGAGCACAACATTCCATCCTCAAACAGATGGGCAGGCTGAACGTACAATTCAGACGCTCGAAGATATGCTACGAGCGTGTGTGTTAGATTTTGGGGGTAGCTGGGATGAACACCTCTCGTTGATTGAATTTGCTTATAATAACAGCTACCATTCAGCTATTCAGATGGCGCCTTTTGAGGCATTACACGGGAGAAAATGTAGATCGCCGGTGGGCTGGTTTGAAATAGGAGAATCAGCATTAGTTGGCCCAGACATTGTTCGGCAGTCAGAGGAAACGATAAAGCTTATCCGAGAACATTTACTGACCGCTCAGAGCCGCCAAAAATCGTATGCAGATATGCGGCGCAGAGATCTAGAATTTGCGGTAAATGACTGGGTATATCTGAAAGTATCTCCAATGAAAGGGGTGATGAGATTCGGCAAGAAAGGCAAGCTTAGCCCGAGGTTCATTGGGCCATACCAGATTCGACGAAGAATAGGCCGAGTTGCATACGAATTGAACTTGCCTCCAGAGTTAGCATCTGTTCACCCAGTCTTCCATGTCTCTATGTTAAGGAAGTTCATAGGGGACCCTTCTACAGTAGTTCCAGTTCAGGATGTCCAGGTCACAGAAAATTTAGCATATAAAGATGTTCCCGTAGCTATCTTAGACAGACAGATTCGCAGGTTGATGACTAAAAATGTTGCAACTGTCAAAGTATTGTGGCGTAACAGGAATCGTGAGGAAATGACGTGGGAAGCTGAAGAAGATATGAAAGCCAGATACCCTCACCTATTTCAGACCTAGTCAGGCGACAGGTATGTCCGTATTATTACTTATGTAGTACCTTATAGTTGTATGTGTGTAAATGAGAAAGATTGATATCTAGTTATCCAGTGGATCCTAGAATATTATGTGCAGTGCCTGTGTTGGACTTTTCTGCATTTTAGGTTTTTGCTATAGTCCATATTACAGGGGAAACTCTGCCGAAATTTTTGTGGAAAGTAAGTATGTAGTCCCCTAGATAACAGTGTACATTCGGGGACGAATGTTCTTAAGGGGGGGAGAATGTTATACCCCGTGGAATTCCCGGCACCTGGACGACCTATTCACATGTTAGTTAAGCATATGAGAAGGCCATAAGTGCTAGAGAAAGGCCGGGAAAAAGATCGGACGAGAAACCCGCCGAACCATCGCGGGAGGAGCCGAGGCAGAGCCCCTCCGCGATGGCAGCGTGTCACGGAGGTGAGGCCTCCGCGATGGCTCCGTGACACATTGCCCAGGTTCAGGCCCAAGTATATAAGACCCACTTTTGTTTAATTTCATTTAACCAAAGGAAATTTCAGAAAAAAAAACAGAGGCTTCGGCAGAGAGAAGTAAGGACGAAGGAAATTATATAATTTTCATCTGATTACGCTGCTAAACGCTGCCCAAACTCAAATTAATCCCAGGTACCGAAGTATTTAGCAGCAGAGAGCATTCCTACGGATTCAGTTTCATAAAATACGGCCGACGAATCGTCGAGCCACCGAGCTAAGGTAAGTGGAATTGCTCTAAATTAGTGTCTATGTGTTCCTAGCTGTGGAGTGAATGTTTCTCCCTTCTGGCCCGCTGAAAAATAGCAAGTTTTCGACCGTCTTTCGATAAGCCTAAGTTTAGGCTATAAATTATATCGAAAGTAACGTTGCTCTTTACAATAAAGCTGTATTTAGTATTAATCGACATATTTATGAATGCAGTTGGGAGAAAATAGTTGAAGTACCAGTCGAGCCTCGTCCGACGGACGAATAGTTCAAGAATAAGGTACGTAAAGCTCGTTCCCTCGGCAAGTTAAGTAATATTGACAGTATAGTAATTCACAGGCCAGTAGAATGTTCAGAAAGTTAAGTATTGCGTTACTGTACATGTTGATACGATATCAGAAGCCTCAAGTTGTAACTTGCGTGAAACTTATTAGTATGACATAGATTCCGACTCAAGTGTTAGAAACTGCTCAGCATGCTCAGTATGTGACATAATATGAACTGTTAAGATATTGTTGTATTCAGTTGAAACTCCGCAAAGCAATGCGGTATCCGTAAAGCACTTCAGAAACAGAATAGTAGGCTAAAATGAAGGTTAGAAAGCATGTTAGGGATAGGGAATCATGTTAATACAAAAACTCAGTAACCAGCATAATTTCAGCAGAAACACTATCTTGAATAGCATTTGCCCCAGTACAACCCGGCAGGAGACTATATTCATATTTATATATATTTACCTGCCTCAGCACGTATCAGATACGTACAGATTACTATCATTAGCTCAACATGTAGTATATACGGCACCTTATCCCTGATAGCCTCAGCATGTGAGATACACAAACAACATTACTAGTTGAGACTGATGTATTGTTTTGGGTTGGATTACCCAGCATCCATGACCACCCCAGGGTTAATAGTTGTATCGACTCGTCCGCCAGAGGACGAGGATACGTCACTCTACGGAGTGGTATGCCGTCCCGCAAGGGGACGAAGATGGGATGCCAGTTTCCCCATATTGTGCCTTGGTCGGTCCTTATACACCCCCGTCGAGCGGGTACGCCCGGGGTGTTGATTAGGAGTCCTTTGGACTCAGGTATAGTTATAGTCAGGGGCTCAGCGAGCCCAAGTGCTTACCCAGGGGACCGGCGGGATGCTTACAGCCATTATAGGAGATAGGATGACCGGGGTAGGGGTGTAGATTCTGTGCTGGTTGTACCTCTCGACTTATGGGGGCCGGGTAAGGTTTGTGTGTGCCATGTTATGTTATGTTATGTTATGCCATGCTACGATAGATACGAGTAGATCAGCAGTTGAGTGATACGTCTCCAGGTACGACCCCTATTCCCTTTTAGTATAAACGAGAAAAGGTATGACTTACATTATCAGGCAGTTAATCTGTTCCTTCCCACTTTAGTTTTATCAGTTATATTATTGTTTTCAGTTATTGCTTTACATACTCAGTACCAGCGGTACTGACGCCCGGTGGGGCGCTGTATTACTTGCCTGCAGGTACTCGTAGGCGAGCAGGCGACACTACGTGATTCCTGTCAGCAGTCGAGTATTCAGCTCCTGTCATCCGGAGACTGAATTCCAGAGGTGTAGTTCAGTTCCTTTTGTTGTATAGTACGGGTAGATCGGGGCCCTGTCCCGATCATCTCTATTGCTATTCCTAGAGGCTTGCAGTCTGTATATATCTCCCTGTGGTCAGATGAGCCGGTCGTGTGAGGCCGTGCAGTTGTATAGCTGTCAGTACTCTTTCTTTCCTTTATGATGGCCGTGTGGGGCCATAGTTTGCCAGTAGTGGTGACCTTGCCGGTCACGTAGTTTTTGTACTTCATGATTGAGTTGCAGATAACTAGACAACATGGTGGCCTTGTCGGCCCGCATAGGTTTCCCTGAATTGATGTGTTTCTGGTCAGCTGTTAGTACAGGTACAGGAGGCTATAGGCCAATGAGCCGGGGGCTGTGTTTACAGCCGTTATATAGCCCTTTATTTCCAGAAATATGAGTTAGAGCCAGCTAGGCACTAGATGTGCCCAGGCTTAGCAGTTCAGGTCCCAGTAGGGCACCAGGTGCCAGTCATGCCCCCCAAGGTGGGGTGTGACAGTTATGATTTCAGATTTATGTATGTATGTATGAATCAGCTTCTTCACTAGACGATGGTTCAACTTTATTGAAAAATGATGGAGAGCATATGCATGTTTCTGGGAGTAGTGTCTAGTACCGAGTAGGCTAAGGGTCAGTCAGCCCTGTGCCTCAAAACTACGCGCCAAAGTAGGTTTGTTCAGATTATTTTGGGACCTCCCTTGTGAGCTTCCCCTGCCCCCAAGAGGCCTTCAGCTTGATATCAATATTATGGTAGTGTCCTTAGCCCTGACAAAGATTTAAACGGTGCTGCCCACTTGAGTGTGATAGTCGGGACCACGTAAGCTCTATCATGGTAATGTCAGTTATATGACGAGTCTCCCGTTATTCCTCATGATTTCAATTATTCATGTTCATCAGTCATGATAATATGTTTTCAGTAGGTTTGGCCCAATGTTTAGTTTTTCTTATGATTATTAGTTTTCAGCTTTGGGTCATTCGATTCAGTTATGATGTTCAGTTAAGTTCAGATCATGATTTCAGAAATAGCATGCAGGCCATACTCTCAGAATATTATTTTGATAATGTTTTATGATATGCATGACTTATGATTCTTACTTACTTAGCGGTTTTACTTACTCTGCATACTTGGTACATTCCACGTACTAACCGCATACTCTATGCTGTATCGTTTCATGATACAGGCTCTGATATCCAATCTCAGTCCCGCCAATAGCCAGTTTCCCAGCATTAGTATGTCCCGAATAGAGTTGGTGAGTCCTCATCTTTCGAGGGCCTTTCTATTCAGATATGTTTAGTATTTTCAGTTTTCAGACTATAGTGAGTTAGTTGGGGTCTTGTCCCATCAACTCGTCTGTATTAGAGGCTTTTCGGACATAGATGTATTCAACTTTGGACTTATGTCATGTATTCATATGTTATGTTATGTTTAGACTTCCTCTATGTTATTCATGTTGATCTTCTGTTTTATTGAATGAGTAGATATTATGTTCATACAATGGGTCGACTTGGAGCCTCTGGGGGTTCTTTGTCCCATGTCTCGATCCGTACCTATGTTCGGGGTGTGACAATGTTCTCGATAGCATATTCTTGAGGTTCGATTCTTGATAATATGTTGATGTTTTGCATTTTTGTAGGGGATTTTGGAGGTTACATTCTAGATAGCATATCCTTGATGATATATTTTTTGATGGCATGTGGTTTGGTGATTCGTTCTTCAGTGTATAGTGTGATTGTTTAATTTTATGGTATCTCCTTGAGTGAATTTATAACTATATGAACAAAGAAGGGAAGATGTGAGGTGATCAGACCTAGTTTTGGTTATATGAACTTAATGTCACCCTATCTATCATCGAGCAAATCGTACATTATAAGCACTTAGGACTACTCAAACTTCACCCCCAACTAAATCTCAAGCATTTAAATCATGAAGCATGTTTTCCAAAGAAAACACCCACACCAATATTTAAACATCTAACCTCCACCCACAACATACCCATAATATAGAAAATATTCAATCAATGAAAAACACAAGATGGAAGATGGGGAACATGGGTGTGACCATGATCTACTCTAGCATGCTTGAATTCATATTCATATTCTTAATATAAGCACATCAAAACTAGGAGACACATACCAAGTTGAGAAGTGAGAATAAGTAAGGGGATGGAAGCTTGGTAACCCACTCAACTATGGTGTCCTCACAGTGATGGGAGATGAGATGAGATGAGATAAAAGGAGTGAATGAGGAGAGGTTTTAAAGGCTGAGAGAGGAGAGGTGATTGGGTAGGAAGAAGGTGGGTGTTTAGGGTGTTAGGTTGGAAAGGTGGGTTTTGAGAAGTTAAAAAGTGGTGGGAGTTTTGATGAAAAGGTGGAGAGAAGGGTTTTTTAGTTGGAAGATTTGACCAGATTTTTTTAAATCCCTAGGTCAAGTTGGTCAACATTTTAAATGAAGTTCGTACCTTGACCTGTACTTAACCGGCGATCGCCGACGTTTTGCCAGTTTAACCGCCAGTGACCATCATCCTTTTAGTTCACTGTTTTGCAACCATAATTAGACTAGTAGTTTGTGGTTTTTCACTGGCATTCCATCAGTTGGGTCACTGATTATACCCCAACTCCTAGGTGTACTGGTTTGAGTCGGCGCCCATTTGGCGGTTCATAGTTGTCACCAGCATTATGTCGGTGGGTCGCCGGTTTCCTCTCTTTTTCTCCACTTTTCTACTTCCCACATGCGACAAGGCAGCACCTCATGCTTGTGTACATGCATTTTATAGGTCCAGTGCAGTGCCTTCCTTGTTCTTCTCTCCTTGTTTAACATCCAGTCCACCTACAAAAAAATAACAACAAAGAATTCAAAGTAGCAAAGGTAAAAATGCTTGGTCAGCCTCCTAAGAAACGCCTTGGTTCACGTCGTGGCTCGGCGGATGCACCTTTAATGCTATGGTTCATCCAGGTACATGACCTCCACTTTGCCAACCTCCTCCAATTTCCCCAAACACTTCTTAACCCTTTGTCCATTCACCTTGAATTTTGACCCATTTTCTCCCTCATGTTCAGTAGACCCGTTCCAAAAAACTTGGAACACCTTAAATGGGCCTGACCATTTCGATTTGAGCTTTTCTGGGAATAATATTAGTCTTGAGTTAAACAATAGCACCCATTCTTCCAGGGAAAAATTTTGATGCAAAATTTTCTGGTCATGGTAATTCTTTATGCGGGCCTTATAGACGACTACGTTCTCATACGCCCTTATTCTAAATTCTTCCAACTCATGAAGATTTTCCAGTCATCCTTCGATGCCTTTCCCCAAATAAAGGTTCAAACTTTTCAGTGCCCACAAAGCTTTATGCTCTAGCTCAACGGGAAGGTGACAAGATTTGCCAAAAATAAGCTGGTAGGGCGATATTCCAATTGGTGTTTTATAGGCAGTTTGATATGCCCCACAAGGTGTCATCTAATATCCAAGACTAATCTGTTCTGTTCACATTGACAGTTTTAGTCAAAATAGACTTAGTTTCCAAGTTTGAGACTTTTGCTTGGCCACTGGTCTGAGGATGATAAAGGGTAACCACTTTGTTCTTCACACCATACTTGGTTAGCAAGGCACTGAACAATCGATTGTAAAAATGTGATCCACCATCACTGATGATAGCCCTAGGGGTGCCAAATCGTGAGAAAATGTGCTTTTTCAAACAGGCTGTTACGCTCTTCCCCTCATTATTGGGCAACACCATAGTTTCCACCTATTTAGAGACATAATCAACAGCCACCAGAATGTACGTTTTTCCATAAGAGCTCACAAAAGGGCCCATAAAATCGAATTTCCCACACATCAAAGAATTATACCTCTAAGATTGGTGTCAAAGAAAGCTCATGACGCATCGAAATACTTCCTATTCATTAATACTGATCACATTTCTTAACAAAGTCATTGGCCTTCTGGTGGAGAGTAGGCCAATAAAATTCACACTATAACACTTTTACTACTGTCCTAACACTCCAATAATGGCCCCCGACTGGTGACGAATGACAAGCCTCGAGGATTGGCACCATTTCAACCTCTCAAACACACCTACTAATTATACCATAAACACAACTATGGAAAAGGTACAGGTCATCCCAATAAAACTTTCGAATATCATGCATGACTTTCCCCTTTTGATGGAAGGTCAACCCTGCGGGAGTGATATTGCTTGCTAAGTAATTAGCAAAATCTACAAACCAAGGTGTTAATTCATAGGTTGCAACCAAAATATGTTTGTCAGGAAAGTCATCATTAATCTCCTCATGTGCCTTCACCTTAACATTTGTTTCTAAGCAAGATAGATAATAAGCCACTTGATTATCACATCCTTTTCGATCCTTTACTTCAAAAATCAAATTCTTGTAACAAAAGGGCCCACCTAATAAGCTTGGGTTTAGCATCTTTCTTGGTTATTATGTATCTGAGTATAGCATGGTCCATGTGCACCACAACCTCTGTCCCTAGAAAGTATGCCCGAAAAGTTTCAAACACAAACACTACGAGGAATAGCTCTTATTCTGTCACTGTGTAGTTTGCTTGTGCATCATTCAAGGCCTTACTGGCATAGTAAATGGGGTGAAAAATCTTCTCCTTCTTCTAGCCAAGAACTTCCCCTAACGCTACACCACTGGCATCACACATTAGTTCAAAGGGAATTGACCAATCTAGTGCAGTGATGATTGGAGCGGATACAAGCTTCTCTTTCAATTCCATAAAAGCCCTCATGCAATCCCCATCTAAATTGAACTTTGCATATTTTTATAACCATCGGAGTAAAGGATGTTCTATCTTAGAGAAATCAGTGATAACACAACAGTAAAATCCCGCATGTCCCAGAAAACTCCTAATATCCTTCACAGTTTTTGGCGGAGGTAACTGCCCAATGGCGTTAATTTTAGCTTGGTCTACCTCATTCCCTTTCTCATAAATCTTGTGTCCTAGAACAATTCCTTCTTTTACCATGAAGTGATACTTTTCCCAATTAAGTACCAAGTTTGTCTCCTTGTATCTCTTCAACACCTCCTCTAGATGAACCAAAAAATCTTCAAATGAATTTCCCACAACCGAGAAGTTGTCCATGAATACTTCCATAGTTTCCTCTACCATGTCTAAAAAGATTGACATCATACACCTCTGGAAGGTAGCTGGGGCATTGCAAAGCTCGAAGGGCATCCTCTTATGCAAAAGTTCCATAAGGACATTTAAATGTGATTTTTTCTTGATCCTCGGGAGCGATAGAGATCTGATTGCAGCCTGAGTATCCACCAAAAAAATAATAATATTCTTTCCCACCAAGCGATCTAGCATTTAGTTAGTGAAAGGAACTGGAAAGTGACTTCTTAGTCCATGAGTTCAACTTGTGGTAATCCATACACACCCTCCATCCAGTGATTGGATGCGTTGTAATCAACTCATTCTTGTTGTTTGGTACCATTTTAATCCCTCATTTATTTGTCACACATTAGACAGGGCTCACCCAATTGCTATCACTATAGGATGCACAATTCCTACATCTAACCATTTGATAATTTCTTTCTTAACTACCTCATGCATAGATGGATTCAGGAATCTATGATGCTCAACTGGTGGGCTACAATTGTCCTGAAGGTTGATCTTGTGAGTGCAAATACCTGGAGGTATACCAATGATATTAGCTATAGACCATCTCATTATCGGATATGCTTCCTCAATACTGCTAGAAGTGCTTCTACTTATTAGTTATCGAGCTTAGCTGAGATAATCACCGCGAGTGTCTTATTTTCTCCCAAATATGCATACTACAAAAGGGCATGTAAAAGTTTGAGCTTTGAGATCGGTGGTGAAATGATGGATGGTTTCCATGGTGGGGTTGTTCAATTCTTGAGGTCAATAAAGTTTCTTCTATTGAAAGGAATAGGTGCCCAACCATTTACTCACATGACACACCTCTTCTAATCCTCCACTATTCAAGAGAATGCTTTCAAATGTTTCTTTGAAAATTTCTTCTTCCACCTCCCATTTGATAGCTTCTTCCTCCACAATTGTTGGTAGTAGTGGAGTATTTTCTTCCTTTATCACCTGTTAGGTTCCATTTGAGATGCTAACAAGTTCATTATATTCTCTAACTGTATGATATACACTTCATGATCCTTCACCTTTTGAGTGAGGTCCAAGATATCATTTTGCAGCTCTTGAATCCCTGAATCAGTCGAAATGACTTGCTTTAGCACAACCTTAAGCATGCTCTCAATGCGGGAGGAGAAGGACTCTTCACTTCCCTGCCTAATCGTTTTGGCTGTACAAACAGAGTTCCGACCTGGATTTTCATTATAAGGATATTAATAGCCTTGGTTGGCTTGCTGGTACCTTATATGAAAACCCGTCATACAATTCACTAGCAGCTCTATTTTATGCATCACCACCTTCAACACCGCATCTTTTCTCTCTTCTCTCCTCCACATCTCATCCATCAATTTGAGGGTTTTAACATAAGATACTGATAATGCTCAAAATCACACTTCTAATAAAGCATGAAGTGAACGTTGTCAATAAGAACCTAATAAAGGTTGGGGTTGATCCCAGCAGGAATAAGGTTTGGATGTAGAATAATGCTAGTATTTAAGCTTTTAAGTATGTTATCTCTAAAAAAGGGTTTCTTATAAAAGCAATTATAAGATAAGGTTGAGAATTGGTTGTTGTTTATCAATATTATGTAATTAACTAGGGTAATTGTTCCCCATGGGTTCATACCTATTTGGGGTTTACACTGGTGATATATCCCAATGCTTACTTGTAGAACTCATAACTAGGGTTCATCCAAATGACTGGTTGGTCCCTATTGGATGACTATACCCAATCACCGGGTTAGGTCTCATGAGCGATTTTAATTCAAACATTATCAATATGTCCCAAAATAACTATCCTGCAACCATAGCTCAAGTCATACAATGACCCATAAAGATCAAGGCTTTGTTGTACTTCTGTTTTCCTAATCTCTTTTTTTCTAGGTTCAAGCAAGTAAAGAATTCAGGCAAGTCTTAATGTTGCGCTTCTTTAAGAAACTTTAAAGATGAAAAGAATACAATACAAGTGTTTAACATTAGTTTAGAATTACTTTGTGTAACCTAGTTTGTTAATTCACCATAGTTCCCACAACCTTAGTTATGGAGATTTTAGCCTCTCATGATTTTAATATCGTTATTAGTATTCATAGAGAAACACATAATTGAAAACTTACAAGGATGATTGAAAGAAAACCTGCTTGATTATTGTTGAATAACTCAAGAACAAGGAAGACATCAAAGCAAGAAAATCTCCAAGACTTTAATTCAATTTAACAACAACTTGTCTCTCAATGTAAGAGAAACTTAATGTTCGACTCTCTCTACTAAAATAACCTAAAAAGTATTTATACAAATAATTGGAACCTTCTCCTAAGTAAACAGGGAAACTACCAAAAACTATTGCCTTCTTCTTTTACGACCTGTAACAGGATTGTACGGGTCATACCTTGATCGTACATTGGTTAGCTTCTGTTGAATCTGGCTAAGTGTATACTTTTGGTACGACTTGTACCAAGAACCTACAAGTTGTACAATCTTCCCTTGGCTTGAACTTGCACTTTCTAACATTCTCTATTAACTTTCACGAATGGCTTGGTACGACTCTTACCTCAGTTCCATGAGTGTGACTCCTTCTCATACCTTGAGTTCTGCCAGTCTTCTCTTATTTTGATCATTTCCACGGTTCCTTGGTACAGGTCTTAAGTAGATCGCACGGCTCGTGGTTGCTACTCGTACTAGGATACTTTTCCTATACAAAACTTTCTAGAATTTACTACGACTGCTATGGTACGGATCATACCATGAGCCGTAACTTGCATTTGCCTCACACTTTGGTCCTAGACCTTTCCACGACTCTCAGTACGGCTCGTACCAAAATAGTATGGCTTGTACCAGAATGGTACGACTTGTATAGTGGTCTGTACTTAGACACTTTTCTGTAATTTTCTCCATCTTTTACACAATTCAGCTCTAACATTATTTTCCCTAAAAACAAAGTAAAAGTACCTCATATCTATATAGACACACCCAAGTGCAAGTCAATAATGGCCTATGATCATCTCCTAACAATCTAAACAAAAACCTATGCAAAGACCAACCTGACAAGTTCTAGATCCTCAACGTAGTATCGAACTAAGCATACATCCTCACTCACTCATGGTATAGGTTTGCATTGAATCTACATATCCAGTTCATGCACGGCTAAGGTACAACTACTCATGATCATAGTTTAAATTCCATACAAAGATCCAAGGAAGTCATGCAATTGTGATTAACTACACAACTAACATCAAATTTTTCTTAAACAAGGTCAATTTTTCAAAAAAACATCAAACTAGTGCATTTATTAGCCAAAAAGTACTTTTAATCTACTTCTAATTAAACAAAAACAACCTAAATTATGCAAGTTCTACTAGATAGGATGTCCGAGGGAAAAGACACAGTCACGACCCGAGTTATACCCTAGACAAGACACGGTACTTGGAGTCACAAGTACCCAAAGCCAACCCATGGTCTATCATAACACTGGTAAACTGAGTAAACATATGCAGAAGCTTTAAATAATGAAATCATTTAAAAAAGATAAATTTTCTAAAAGTTCAAACATTTGAAAAAATACCATACTGAATGTCTAAAAGCCATCTACTAATGATGAGTTGCTGGGACAAGTCCCCAGCCAACTCTAAAGTCTAAATGAATGAAATAATTGAAAAATAAATATCATCCTCGAAAGAAGAGGACTCACCAACTGCAGCTGCTGATATCACCTGAAGGAATAGACTAACCATGCTGAGGCTGAGAACCTGCGCTTGTATCATGATACGATACAACACAGAAAGTATGCATCAGTACTTTGAATGTACTAAGTAAGTGAGAGAAAATATAAACATGAGGAATAAGTACTGAACTGTAATGACATGTAATGACCAACTGAAATACTGAAAACTAAACAACTAAAATATAACTGAGATGGTCAATAATGACCCTAACTAATGGTCACAGACATGCCCTGAATCTAAGATACTGATCTGGGCTAATTGTACTGAATTAAACTGAACTGAGTAAATTTGAAACTATACTAAGATGAGTTATACTGAAACTGTACTGACTAGTGGGAGAGTCTATAACTGACATATAACCACGTGAGCTAGACGTGGAGTTTGATGTATACACCCCATCGATAGTACCCAATATACCTTGACAGGGTATAAAGGCATGAGCTGGGTGATCACAAGTCTGGGGCCATAGGGCCAATAAAATGACCTATGGTGGCAATGTAGTTCTGGGAACCTGGGTGCACTGGAACCCCGCTACGCTCAATGCTAAACCCTAATCCCACTGGATAGTTCTAGTTTGACTACTAAGCTGATAGCTCAAAACTGGGGTCCAAGATTAAGTTAGGGATAATTATCTAGAAGTACCCTGAGAGTCTTTTCGGATCGGATTCTGTAACTGGTATTCTAAGACTGGCTAGAGTTGCTTATCTGGAAGCGTCGTAACCGTCTAAAGAACATACTAAAGCTGAAGCTGGTGGTTCTAAGACTGGTCAGAGCTGCATATCTAGAAGTGTCGTAACAGTATAAAGAACCAACTCATATATGCTAACTGATGAATGATTCTAATAACTGACATTTGGGAGGGACCACTGACACCTCAAGAAAAGACTATAGTCAAACTGATCAGCTGACATTTTTTGAAATTTCTAAGTAGGCTAGTATTCTGATTGAAACTGGACTAGCAAAAGCTGACTAAGATAATCAACTGATATTAATAATATGGGAATCCCAATAATGATAGAATCAAGCAACATGAATAAATAATCAATTATGCAAGACTCTAAATTTACGACATTAAAAAACTATGGCTAGAATCCATTTAAAGGAACAATCATCAACATAGTCACAAGATAGTGGAATATAACAACAATAACATGAATAAAGTTCCATATGACATAGAAGAAATCTGGCTGGTAATTTATTCACATTCAAAAATTCAAGGCCTAGAACTGATAAGAAATTTTAAATGGATTTTGGGGGCACAAGGGAAGGACAATTCCCTTGCTAAATTCTGACATACCTGGTGAAAAAATCCCTGAGAAAATCTCTTGAGAACTGAGAAGAAAAGTTGAATGCCCTAACTTGCCCTGAGGAGTCTTTCTGAGAGTTCTTCGCTTTGGAGATCGAGAGTTGAGATAGAATTGAGGGGGATCTAGTCTATTACCCATTTAATTATCTCCAAAACATGACCAAAACAATAGGTTTAGAGATTAAAAAGTTGGGAAATTACTAAAATAAACTTGGGAGAAAATTTGGAAAAAACTGCCCGACAGGGACCAATCGGTCACTCAATGAGTCGTTGTTGATACCACGACTCGTTGGGACTAGTCATTGGACCTGGGCTTGGATTTTTAGCTTGTATGAACTGGCAACGAGGGTGACCACGACTCATTGGATGACCAAAGGGTCGTTGGTGCTTTCCATAGTCACTATCTGGAAAAACCTGGGAGCCCCAACAATGAGCAACACAACGACTAGTTGGTAGAACCAACGGATCGTTGTATCGAGTCATCGTCTCCACTGGAAAAGTATGAGGATTTCTGAACTTGTCACTACGGGTGGACACAATGACTCGTTGTGTGGTATAATAGGTCTTTGTTTTCACTCATTGTCACTGAAGGAAAATTTCAACATTCTTCTAGGCTTCAACCAATGAGTCACCTCACGCGTCATTACTTCAAACAACGACTCATCGTATGACTCGTGGGTTCCTGGAAAAGGCAAAAACTAATCTTTGAACTGGAAATACATCAAGTGATAGGATGACTCGTTGCTTCTCACAATGGGTCGTTATATGTCCCGTTAGTTCCCGAAGGACCAAGGCAGAGCTGACCACTACCCACACAACGGGTCATTGGAGTTGACAACGACTCGTTATCTCGATTGTTCTGAGGAAATTTTTTTTAGTTTAATCTGATGAGTTTAGTCTAGAAAAGTTTTGAGGTTTTACAATATCTCTCCCTTGGGATCATTCGTCCTCGAATGAAGGCTAAAACTGCTGGAAAACTGGGAAAAGAGCTGCAATTCCCATACTGAGACTATGAACTGATTTCTGAAGGAATAACTGACTCCAAACTGATTTAACCTTGATAACTGAGTTGATTAAACTAGGATGCATATTGAAAATCTAAATAGAGCTGATGTGGAACTGAATAAAGTATTAAGGAGGAATTTAATACCTGACGCTGAAACTGAATTGGAAGGGAATAAATAGAGGTATTTGGCCATCATGTATGTTTTTGCTTCCCATGTGGCTCCCTCAACTAGCTGGTTCCTCTATAAGACTTTCACCAAAGCGACTTCCTTGTTCCTCAGCTTATGAACCTGACGGTCTAGGATTTGAATTTGGACCTCTTTGTAAGAGAGACTATCCATCATTCCCACACTGTCTAGTGGCACAACTGAAGTTGGATCATCGATGCACTTCTTAAATAGTGACACATGGAAGATTGGGTGTACAGTTGCTAACTCTGAAGGTAATTCTAACTCACATGCCACACTTCCAACTCGCCATAGAATTCGGTAGGGTCCTACATATAACGAACTGAGTTTCCCTTTCTTCCCAAACCTCATCACCCCATTCATTGGTGAAATTTTTAGGTAAACCCAATCATCTATAGCAAATTCTAACTCTCTCCCTCTCACATCAGCATATGATTTCTGTCGGCTCTTATATGCTTTCAACCTTTCCTTGATGAGTTTCACTTTCTGCATAGCTTCATGAACTGAGTATGGTCCTATCAAGGTAGCTTCTCCAGCTTCAAACCACCCTATAGGAGACCTACACCTCCTACAATATAATGCCTCAAACGGGGCCATCTAAATACTAGAGTGGTAGCTGCTATTGTATGCAAACTCGATAAGAGGTGGTGATCATCCCAACTGCTTTTGAAATCGATCATACAAGCTCTCAACATATCTTTTAAGGTCTGAATAGTCCGCTCAGCTTGTCCAACTGTCTGAGGGTGAAAAGCTGTACTGAGCTTGACCTGGGTACTAATTCCTTTCTAAAATGACTTCTAGAAATGCAAGGAAAACTGGGTACCTCTATTTGAAATAATGGATAAAGGAACTCCATACAGTCTGACTAACTCCCGAATATATAGCCTAGCATAATCCTCAGCTAGCTCTATAGTTTCAACTGGGAGGAAATGTGTTGACTTGGTCATCCGGTCTACCATCACCCAAATTGAGTCATGCTGCCGGTGAGTATGAGGTAGAACTATAATAAAGTCCATATTCACTTATTCCCACTTCCATGTGGGTATGTTGATATCCTGAGTCATACCTCTAGGTCTCTGGTGTTCCACCTTAATCTGTTGGCAGTTCGGACATTTAGCCACAATTTCTGCAATGTCTCTTTTCCTGCCATTCCACCAGTAAATATCCTGTAGATCATGGTACATCTTAGTGGCACCTGGGTGGATAGAATATCTCAAACTGTGTGCTTCTGCCAGTAATTGTTGTCTCAAGTCACCTACATCTGGTACACATAGTCTACCCTGGTAGTGGAGCACACCATCTCCCTCTTTGGAGAAAGCCGCTACTTCTTTTCTGAGAAATACTTCTTTTAGCTTAAGCATTATGAGATCTTCATCCTTCCTTGACTTAATTTCAACGACTAACGAGGAATCTGATCCACTTTGCACTACTACTCTGCCCTCAGCTGAATCAACCAACTGCACCCCCAACCAAGCTAACCTATAAATATCTTTGCCAGTTCCTTTATGCTCTCTTCAATATGAGCACGCTCCCCATAGACATCCTGCTTAGGGATCAGCCACCACATTGGCCTTGCCTGGGTGGTACAACACACTCATGTCATAATCCTTCAATAAATCCAACCACCTTCTTTGATGAAGATTCAAGTATTTTTGACTGAACACATACTGAAGGCTCTTGTGATTGGTGAAAACATCCACGTGAGCCCCATAAAGGTAATGCCTCCATATTTTTAACACAAACACCACTACTACTAACTCAAGGTCATGAGTCGGATAGTTTTTTTCATGAACCTTGGGCTATTTGGAGGTGTAAGCTATCACCTTATCCCGCTACATCAGAATGCAATTGAGTCCCACTCTTGAAGCGTCACAATATAATACGAACCCATCTGTTCCTTCCGGTAAGGTTAAACTGGAGCGATAACAAGTCGAGTCTTCAACTCTTGGGAACTCTTCTCACACGTATCTGACCACTGAAACTTCACCTTTTTCTGAGTTAAATTAGTCATAGGAGATGCAATAGAGGAAAATCCTTCCATAAAATGTCGGTAATAACTAGCTAGACCCAAGAAACTTCTTATATCAATTGGGGAAGTAGGTCTTGGCCAGTATTTCACCGCTGCTATCTTTTGAGGATCTACCTAAATACCCTCACCCGAGGCCATGTGACCAAACAAAGTCACAGACTTCAACCAGAATTCACATTTATTATACTCAGCAAACAACTGGTAGTCTCTGAGTGTCTACAACACTATCCTCAGATTGTTAGCATGTTCTTCCTCATTTCTGGAGTATTCCAGAATGTCATCAATGAATACAATGATGAACATGTCTAGATACTTCTTGAAAACCCTTTTCATCAGGTCCATGAAAGCTGCTGGGCCATTATTTAGTCCAAAGGACATAACCATGAATTCATAGTGACCATATCGAGTTCTGAAGGCTGTTTTCGGTATGTCACAATTCACTGACTCTAAGCTGATAATACCCCGACCTAAGATCTACCTTGGAGAAACAGCTGGCTCCCTGAAGCTGATCGAACAAGTCATCAATCCTAGGTAGGGGATACCTGTTCTTAATTGTGACTTTGTTCAACTTATGGTAATCGATACACATTCTGAGAGTGCCGTCTTTTTTTTGCACGAAGAATACTGGAGCACCCCAAGGAGAGATACTGAGCCTGATGAAAACCTTATCAAGAAGGTCTTTTAGCTACTCCTTTAACTCTTTTAGCTTAGTTGGATCCATTCTGTATGGAGGGATGGAGATAGGCTGAGTGTCTAGAAGAAGGTCTATGCCGAAGTCTATTTCTCGCTCGCTCGGGACTCCAGAAAGGTCTTTGGGAAACACATCAGGGAATTCGCTGACAATTGAAACTGACTGGATAGTTGGGGTCTCAGAGCTGGAATCTTTGACCCGAACTAGGTGATAAGTGTGCCCCTTAGAAATGAGCTTCCTTGCCTTAAGGTAGGAAATACACCGACCCTTAGGCGCTATACTACTACCAATCCACTCTAAAACTGGCTCATTAGGGAACTGAAATTTGACGATTCTAGTTCTGCAGTCTACTGAGGCATAACCGGAGTGTAACCAATCCATGCCAAGAATGAGATCAAAATCGACCATGTCTAACTCTACTAGATCAGCTGGAATAACCTTATTCAATACTGAGACTGGGCAATTTCTATACACCCAGCTGGCTCTAACTGAGTCACCAACTGGGGTAGAGACTGAGAATGGTTCTGAGAGGACTTTTAGACTGATTTGAAATTGAACAGCTACATTGGGAGTCACAAATGATAGTATGGCTCCTGTATCTAGTAGGGCATACACATCTAGGTAGAAGAGACGTAACATACCCGTGACTGCGTCAGGTGAGCTCTCCTAATCTCGACGGGAGGGCATAACATAAAAGATGTTTTGGCACTGACCGCCATTCGTACCTGAAGTGTTGGCCTGCTGAGCTGGTTGGCCAGCTAGAGCTGTTGAAGTGGTAGACTGTGATCTCCCCCATCCTACTGACGGACATTCCCTGAGCCGGTGACCTAGTTTTCCACACCTAAAGAAACCCTCTTTGCCATGAAGACATTCCCCTGGATGGTTCTTGCAATACTTAGGGAAAGCTGGATAGTAGTTGCTGATGTTGTGACTCTAGGACTGAGAGCCAGATGCTCCACACTTCTGATCCTTGCGGGATCGAAAAGTAGGGTCGTTGGCTGAAGTGGGTGTTGGATCCCTATGCTGCTGTTGCTGCTACTATGGGCGGCTACTACCGCCAGACCTCTGGTGGCCATAATCGGATTGGCCAGTCCTAGCCCTCTTATTCTCCTGCTCCATGTATTTCAACGTTTCTGCTTCAATCTGTAGGGCATGAATGATGAGGCTGGAGAGGTCAATATCTTTTATGAGCATCGCGGTCCTGCACTCTTTAAGTAACAGGTTTGATACTCCATTAACGAACTTAAGCATGCGAGCCTTTGGCTCAGCTACCATCTTTGGAGCATACCTTGATAACTGTGTGAACTCTAATGCATACTCCTCCATAGTTCTGTTACCCTGTTTCAACTTCATGAACTCTACGACCTTAGCCTCCCTCAACTCCCGGGGGAAGAATCTGTCTAGGAATGCTATGGTGAACTCTTACCACTCTACCCATTCTGCTCCTACTGGTCTCCCTTCCTTCCACTGATCGTACCAAATCTGTGCCACCCCTTTCAACTGGTAGGCGGCTAGATTGGCATTGTCCACAGAACTAACACCTATAATTCGGGTGATATTACGCACCTCATCTACAAACTCCTGTGGGTCCTCTCCCACCTTGGATCCATAAAAGGCTGGAGGGTTCATTCGGGTGAAGTCCCAAACCCTAGCAGCTACTGCAGATCCATTTGTGTTTACCAGAACCACCTGCTGGTTCATTTGGTTAGTCACTATTTGAGCCAACAGCTGGATTGCTGCTCGAAATTCTACTGAGGACACTTGGTCGTCCTGAGGGGCTTCTGGAGCTGGTGGGGTAGGTTGGTTAGCATTGCCAGCCTTTCTTCTGTTCTCTCATCTTAGAGGCATAGTTTCATTGAGACGAGATAGAGCACAAGTTAGGAGAACATTTCTGGAATTGAACTTCAATGCATGATAAGGAGTATGAACGAAAGAGAGTTTTCCTAATAACATCTCGTAGCTTCCCTATCATAAGTGTGACACGCTTCACACCCATGAAAAGGACTCTGCTTGACACGATTTTCAGACATCCTAGGATACTCTAAACCTAGTGCTGTTATATCAAGTTTGTCACGACCCGAGTCTATACCCTGGATGAGACACGATACTTGGAGTCACAAGTACCCCAAGCCAACCCATGGTCTATCATAATACTGCGAAACTGAGTAAACATATGCAGAAGCTTTAAATAATGAAATCATTTAAGAAAGCTAAATTTGATAAAAGTTCATACATCTAGAAAAAAACATACTGAATGTCTTATTCTATGTCTGAAGGCCATCTACTAATGATGAGTTGCTGGGACAAGTTCCTAGCTAACTCTAGAGTCTAACTAAAAGAAATAACTAAAAAATAAATATTGTCCTCGAAAGATGAGGATTCACCAACTGCAGCTGCTGATATCACCTGAGGTATAGACTAACGATGCTGAGGCTGAGAACATAAGCATGTATTCTGATACGATACAACATAGAAGGTATGCGTCAGTACTTTGAAAGTACAAAGTAAGCGAGAGAACTATAAATGTGAAGAACAAGTAATTGAACTGTAATGACATGTTATGACCAACTGAAATACTAAAAACTGAACAACTAAAATATAACTGAGATGGTCAATAATGACCCTGACTGATGGTCATAGACATGCCCCGAATCTGAGATACTGATTTAGGAAAAATGTATTGAACTGAGTAAATCTGAAATTGTACCTTGTTGAGCTAAACTGAAACTGTACTAACTAGTGGGAGAGTCTATAACCGACATATAACCACGTGAGCTAGACGTGGAGTTCGATGTATATGCCACATCGATAGGACCCAATATACCTTTCCAGGGTATAAAGTCATGAGATGGGTGATCACAAGTTTGGGTACGTTGGGAACCTAGGTGCACTGGAACCCCAGTCCGCTCAGTGCTAAGTCCTAATCCCACTGGATAGTTCTAGTTTGACTACTAAGCTAATAGCTCAAAATTGTGTTTCAAGATTAAGTCAGGGATACTTATCTAGAAGTACCCTGAGAGTCTTATCGGACCGAATTCTATAACTGGTGTTTTAAGACTGGCTAGAGCTGCTTATCTAGAAGCGTCGTAACCGTCTAAAGAACATACTGAAGTTGAAACTGGTGGTTGTAAGACTGGTCAGAGCTTCTTATATGGAAATGTCATAACCGTCTAAAGAACCAACTCATATCTGATAACTAATGCCTAATTCTAATAACTGACATCTGGGAGGCACCACTGCCACTTCAAGAAAAGACTATAGTCAAACTAATCAGTTGACATTTTGAAATTACTGAGTAGGCTAGTATTCTGAATAAAATTGGACTAGCATGAACTGACTAAGATAATGAACTGATATTAATAATATTGGAATCCAAACACTGATAGAATCAAGCAACATGAATAATTAATCAATTATGCAAGACTCTAAATTTACTACATTGAAAAACTAGGGCTAGAATCCATTTACAGGAACAAGCATCAACATAGTCAAAAGATAGTGGAAATATAGTAACAATTAACATGAATAAGGTTCCACATAATATATACAGAATATGGCTGAAAATTTATCCACATTCGAAAAATTAGGGCCTAGAACTGATAAGAAATTTTAAACGGATTTTAGGGGCACAAGGGAAGGACAATTCCCTTACTAAATCTCACATACCTAGTGAAGAAATCCCGGAGAAAATATCTTGAGAATCTGAGAAGAAAAGTTGATTGCCCTAACTTGCCCTGAGGAGTCTTTCTGAGAGTTCTTCGCTTTGGAGATCGAGAGTTGAGATAGAATTGAGGGGGATCTAGTCTATTACCCATTTAATTATATCCAAAACATGCCCAAAATAATGGGTTTAGAGATTAAAAAGCTGGAAAATTACTAAAATAAACTTGGGAGAAAATCTGGAAAAAACTGCTCGACAGGGACCAATCGGTCACTCAATGAGTCGGTGGTTGATACCACGACTTGTTGGGACTAGTCATTGGACCTGGGCCTTGATTTTTAGCTTGTATGAACTGAAAACGAGGGTTAGCACGACTCATTGGATGAACCAAAGGGTCGTTGGTGCTTTCCGTTGTCACTGGCTGGAAAAACCTGGGAGCCCCAACAACGAGCAAAACAACGACTAGTTGGTAGAACCAACGGGTCATTGTATCGAGTCGTCGTCTCCACTAGAAAAGTCTGATGATTTCTGAACTTGTCACTCGAGTGGACACAATGACTCATTGTGTGGTATAATGGTTCGTTGTGTCCACTCATTGTCTGAGAGTTCTTCGCTCTGGAGATCAAGAGTTGAGATAGAATGAGGGGGATCTAGTCGATTACCCATTTAATTATCTCCAAATCATGCCTAAGATGATGGGTTTTAGAGATTAAAAAGTTGGAAAATTACTAAAATAACCCTAGGAGAAAATATGGAAAAAACATCCCGACAGGGACCAGCGGGTCACTCAGCGAGTCGTTGGTTGAGACCATGACTCGTTTGGACCAGTCATTGGTCCTGAGCCTGGATATTTGGCTTACTGGAACTGGCAACGTGGGTAACCATGACTCTTTGTATGAAACAATAGGTCATTGGTGCTTCCTATTGTCACTGGTAGGAAAACCTAAGAGCACCAACAACGAGTGACATAATGACTCGTTAGTAGAACCAATGGGTCGTTGTATCGACTCGTCCTCTCCACTGGAGAAGTATGAGGATTTTTGGACTTGTCACCACGGGTGGACACAATGACTCGTTGTGTTATACCGGGTCATTGTTGCTACTCATTGCCACTAAAGGAAATTTTCAACTTTGTTTTAGGCATCAACCAATGAGTCACCTCACGAGTCATTACTTCAAATGATGACTTGTCGTACGACTCGTGGGTTCCTGAAAAGGGCAAAAACTAATATCTAAACTGCGAATACAACGAGTGATAGGACAACTCGTTACTCCTTAAAATGGGTCATTCCATGTCCCATTGGTTCCCAAAGGACTAAGGTAGAGCTGACCATGACCCAGACAACAGGTCGTTGGAGTTGACAACGACTCGTTGTCTCGATCGTTCTGAGAAATTTTTTTAGTTTAATCTGCTGAGTCTAAGTTTGGTCTAGGAAAGTTTCAGGGTGTTATAGACACACGGCAAGAAAAACCCTCAGATGAATCAAAATTCCCAAAAGTACAAGTACACCCCCCTCTTTGAAATACATGCTTCGTCCCCGAAGCATAAAATATGTAAGAACCAGGAAAAGGGACATACCTGTGGCTACTCAGACTTTACCTTCCGTGAGTTGCCTCCCATGCAGCGCTTGATTTAACGTCGTGGCATAATGTAACTTCCTTGATCATTTAGGCGTCATCAAGGTACACTGACTCAATCCCTCTTATCTCTTCGGTACCTCGCATATATAGCTTTATCCTTTGCCCATTCACATTGAACCTGTTACCATCTTTGTTTTCAAGCTCCACTACACCATGTGGGGATACATTCACCACTCTATATGATCCCATCCACCTATATTTTAATTTATCAGGATGCAAGTGGAGCCTTGAATTAAAGATTAGGACCAAATCACAAGCGTTAAACTCCTTTTTTGCTATCTTCTAGTCATGATAGATTTTCATCCTTTCTTTATAAATAACTGCACTCTCATAAGCTCGAATCCTGAACTCATCTAACTCATTCACCTGATCTAATCTTAAATTGGCTGCTTCATCCAGTCCAAAATCAAATTTCAGTGCCCACAGTGCCTTATGCTCTAGCTATACCAGTAGATAACACGACTTGCCATAGACAAGATGATGTGGAAATGAGCCAATGGGAATCTTGATAAAGCATGAAGTGGATGTTGTCAATAAAGAACCTAATAAAGGTTGGGGTCGATCCCAAAGGGAATAAGGTCAGCATGTAGAATAACACCAGTATTTAAGCTTTTAAGTATGTTATCTCAAAAAATAGGGGCTTTTTATAAAAGAAATTGTATGACAAGGTTGAGAATTGGTAATCGTTTATCAATATTATGTAATTAACTAGGGTAAGTGTTCCTCATAGGTTCGTAACTTGTCACAACCCGAACATAGGCCCGGATAGAGACATGGAACAAGGAGCCCCAAGAGACTCCAAGTCGATCCATGACATGAACATACATCTAACTTAATCAAATAAAGTAGAAAAACTTAACATAATAACATAGCAGAAGTCCAATCATAACATAGCTTCGGAGCCGGAATTCACTTCATACATGAAAAGCTGATTACTACATATATTCTGAAAGCCTCTAACATATTTGATGGGTTGATGGGACAACACCCCCAACTAACTCGACAATTTTGAAACTGAAATACAAGATAACTACAAATGAGTAGTCCTCGAGAGATGAGGACTCACCACTAAAGCTGAATGCTAACTCTGGAGAACTGGCTAGTGAAGGGGCTGAGTTTGAAGACCGGAGCCTGTATCATGAAACGATACAATATAGAGTATGCAGTCAGTACGTGGAATATACCAAGTATTCAAGGTAAGTAAAACGGACATTTAAAATACATAAAATTTCATAAAGGTAGGACATCATGATCATAACATAAATATTATAATGCAAACGGATGACTCGAGGTTTTCAAAATATTCGTAAATCATTCATAATTGTAATCATAAGAGAAAAACTTTATGAAACATGACTTGAGACAAAGTATATAATCATACTCATACATAAATCATGAGGAACATTGGGAGATTCTTATAACTAGCATACCCCATATGAGCACATATGGAGCCCTACCTGTAAACCCCTAGTCGGGAGGGCGTTCCTACCTTACCAAGGGTAGAACCGTGAAAGAGGTGTGATATTACAACAGAGTGCACATTTGGGCAAATGGGATAGTGTCATGGAGGTCCCATTGTGGCTACGTTGGCGTGTAGTTCTGAGACTCAGGGCATGCTTGGACCCCGGGTCTACTCGGTATTAAATACTACTCCCAAAACATATATAATGCTCATAGGATGATATATATGAGATTCATAGGCTAGTTAAAATCATGATAATCATTAGCATCCTTGAAATACATGACCACTCCATGAAAGTAAGGCCCCTGAGTCGGCTATAATCATAAATCATAAATCATGAGGTTCATGCATACTTGTAAAACATGTATATATTTGATATTCATAAATTCATGATGAACATTTGAGAGAAATCATATCATAAGTCATAGATCATAATGGGTTAATGAACACCAAAATGAAAGTAGAATCATAACTTGACTTATCATGAAACATACATGCTTGGGCATAGTTTTGTAGAAAATTTAAATCTAAATAGTTATAAAATATGCCCATGATTCATAAAATATGAAATTATACATGAGAGAAAGTAACCCATAGATAGATCATAAGGACTTCATAAGAATTGGAATAAAACCCCATAAAATTATCAATAGAATTCATGAATTAGAGAGAAATGGCGCATGGGTGTGGACAAATTCACCCATTCATAACCGTACATACCTGAGAGAATCAGATTCTACAACTCCCTTGATTTCCTAATGAAGAATTGATGAAAACTTGGAATAATTTGAGCTTGATCACCTCTCTAGCTTCTACACTTGCATGCATAAGTAGGAATAACTTATAATGAACTTACCCCGCTTAAAACTCACTATTCATAGCTTAAAACGACTTAGTTAGGACCCTAGGGCATAGGAATGATGAAAATACCCTTAATGAATTTCCTCGAAAAACTGCTCTCTAGTGACCACAGGCGCCACAACGGACCGTTACTGACTCCAATGGTCCGTTACATCTCTCGTTGTTACACCCCTGAATAAGGTCTCAGATCCCCTACCACGACCGGACATAATGAGTCGTTACAAGTGTTATACCCCGTAAGATTTCCGACACCTAGATGGACTATTCGCACATTGGTTAAGCATATTTGAAAGCCATACGTGCTAAAGAAAGGCCCGGGAAAAGATCGGATGAAGTAACCTGTCGAACCATCGTAGAAGGAGCCGGGGAAGAGCCCCTCCGCGATGGCAACGTGTCATGGAGGTGGAGCCTCCGCGTTGGCTCCGTGACACGTTGGGCCTGTCCAGGCCCAAGTATATAAAGCCCCACTTCGGTTTTAATTTAAGTTCATTCATTATAATTTCGAGAAAAATGCAGCAAACATAGAGAGACGAAGAGGGTGAAGATATAATCGTTCGATTATGCTGCCAAACGTAGTCTAAACTCAAATTAACCTCAGGTACCGAGGTATTTAGCAGCAGAGAGCATTCCTACGGATTTTGTTTCGCGAAATACGGCCGACGAATCGTCGAGCTACCGGACTAAGGTAAGTAGAATTGCTCCAAACTAGTGTCTATGTGTTCCTAGTTGTGAAGTGAATACTTCTCCCTTCTGGACTTCTGGAAAATAGCGAGTTTTCGACTGTCTTTCGATAAGCCTAAGTTTAGGCTATAATTATGTCGAAAGTGATGTCGTCCTTCAGAATAAAGTTGTATTTAGTATTGATTGACATATATATGAATGCAGTTGGGAGAAATAGATGGAATACTGACCAAGCTACGCCAGTTAGTCGGGAAATCAGTAGCGAAGGTATGTAAAGCTAGTTTTCTTGGCAAGTTAGTCGTCTCGCAATAGTAAGATAGTTCAAAGGCCCGTAGACTATTTCAGAACTCGTGTGTTATGTTCAGTATGAATGTTAGTACGATATTGGAAGCATCATATTGTATATAGTGTGAAACTTGCTAGCATGATATAATTCTAATACAAATTGTTAGGACCTGTACAGTATGCCAGTATGTGAGGTAGTAAAGTAAGTTAGGATCTTATCGTATTCAGTTGGAGCTTAGTAAAGCAATATAAGTATCTGTAAGGTATCTCAGAAGAATAATGGTAGATTAAAATGAAGTTTAGGAAGCATGCTAGAAATAGTAAATCATGTTATTATGAAACTCAGTTATACAGCATGATCCCTAGCAGAAAAACTATATCTTGTTCAACACTAGACTTAGCACAGTATGTCAGAAGATTATATGCATATACCATTATCAGTCTCAGCATGTAGTAAATACATACATATCGCTATCACTAGTTTAGTATATAGTATGTATAGATACATTATCAGCACAAGCTTCAGCATGTGATATACGTAGTTAGTATTACTAGTTGAGACCACTGTATTGTCTTTGGGTTGGATTACCTAGCATTCATGACCGCCCTAGGGTTAATAGCTGTATCGACTCGTTCGCCAGAAGGCGAGGATACGTCACTCTACGGAGTGGCATGCCGTCCCACAGGGGACGAAGATGGGATGGCAGTTTCCCCATATTGTGCCTTGGTCGGCCTATATACACCCCCGTCGAGCGGGTACGCCCGGGGTGTTGATTCAGGAGTCCTCCGGACTCAGGTATAGTTATAGTCAGCGGCTCAACGAGCCCAAGTGCATACCCAGGGGATCGGCAGGATGCTTATAGTTATTATAGGAGATGGGACGACCGGGGTAGGAGTATAGATTGCGTGTTGGTTGTACCTCCCGGCTTATGGGGGCCGGGTAAGGTTTGTGTGTGCTATGCTATGTTATGTTGTGTTATGCCATGTTACACTAGATACGAGTAGATCGACAGTAGAACGATACATCTCCAGGTATGACTCCTACTCCTTCCAGCATAGTTAAGAGTAGGCATAGCTTTACATTTTCAGTCAAGTTTAGTCTATTCCTCTCTATTTCAGTTCCATCAGTTGTATTGTTGTTTTCAGATATCTTTCAGTTGTTGTTTTACATACTCAGTACCAGCGGTACTGACGCCCCTTAGGGGCGCTGCATTACTTGCCTGCAGGTACTCATAGACGAGGGGCCGATACCTCGTGACTCCAGCCAGCTCACAGGGTCATCAGCTCCAGTCATCCGGAGCTAGATAGCTAGAGGTTTATCCCTTTTCTTTTGTTGTACAACATGGGTAGGCCGGGGCCCTGTCCCGACCATCTTATCAGTATTCTTAGAGGCTTGCAGTCTGTATATATTTTCCTGTGGTCAGATGAGCCGGTCGTGTGAGGCCGTGCAGTTGTATAGCTGTTAGTACTTCTGTTTATTTTATGTTGGCCGTGTGGGGCCATAGCTTGACAGTAGTGGTGACCTTGCCGGTCACGTAGCTTTCCAGTATTTCCCTCGTTTAAGTTTCAGATGACTAGACAGCATGGTGGCCTTGTCGGCCCGCATAGGTTCCTGATTATGAGTACGTTCTGGTCATCTGTTATTACAGGTACAGGTGGCTACAGGCCAGTTGGCCGGAGGCTGTGTTTACAGCCGTTATATAGCCCTTTGTTTCCAGAAATTTGAGTTAGAGCTAGCCAGGCGCCAGCTGTGCTTAGGCCCACCAGGTAGTAGTCCAGGTCCCACTAGGGCACCAGGTGCCAGTCATACCCCCCAAGGTGGGGTGTGACAACAAGCTCCAATGACCCGTTGCTTCCAATCGTTGCCACCAATGCCTTAACCTGGAATTCTTCCCAACGGACACTTACAATTACTCGTTGCTGCCAGTGACGAGTCATTACGTGATCTGTTACTTTCTCCCTGAATCTGAACAACCTTGCAACGACTTCCATCCAACGGCCCGTTACACCTAGCAACTGGTCGTTCCTAGACCCGTTACCTACAACTCTAGTCTTGCAACACCTCACCACAGACATATCCAACGGGTCGTTTATTCCACTAACGACCTATTCTGAGAAGGACTTTTAGATTTCTGCTACTTTTCATTTTCAAATTCCAAGTCTAGTCTTAGGAACTTCTAGGGTATTACAATATCTTCCCCTTGGGAACATTCATCCTCGAATGTGGGAAAACATACAGAAAATAGAGAAATAAAATCACCATATTCAAATACTGAGCATACAGGTTGAAAACTGATGGAGTAACTAACTCCGATTTGAACTACATGACTGAACTGAATTCATGAATCATACATATGTACTTTTACATGAAAGAAACTGAGGTACATGAGATGGACATGAAACTGAATAGAGTTTTAGGGCGGAACCTAATACCTCAAGTTGGAACTGAGCCAGTAGGAAATAGAAGTGGTATCTAGCCATCAATCTGCTTCTGCTTCCCACTTAGCTCCCTCAATATGCTAATTCCTCCATAAAACTTTAACTGAAGGTATTTCTTTGTTTCTTAGCCTTCGAACCTGATTGTCCAGTATTTCCACCAAAACCTCCTAATAACTAAGGCTGTCTTTCACGCCTACACTCCCTACCGGAACAACTAGAGATGGATCCCCCAAACACTTCTTTAAGAGAGATACACGGAAAATAGGACGAACGGAAGCTAATTCTGAGGGCAAATCCAATTCATATGCCACCTTGCCTATCCGTTTCACAATACGGTACAGGCCAACATAATGGAGACTGAGTTTTCCTTTCTTTCCAAACCTCATCACTCCCTTCATGGGAGACACCTTTAGGAACACCCAATCATCAACTTCGAACTCAAGTTACTTCCTCCTCACATCGGGCATAAGATTTTTGGCGACTTTGAGCTAATTTCAGCCTGTCTCATATGAGTTGAACTTTCTCCATGACTCATGGATTGAATCTGCTCCTATCATAGCATCCTCATCGACTTAAAACCAACCAATAGTCGATCTACACCTCCGTCCATAGAGAGCCTCAAACGGAGCCATCTGAATGCTGGAATGATAGCTATTATTATATGCAAACTCAATGAGAGGCAGATGATCATCCCAACTACCCTAGAAGTAAATCACACACGTTCTCAACATGTCCTCAAGAGTTTGAATAGTTCACTCCGCCTGACCATCCGTTTGCGGGTGAAATGCAGTACTGAGCTTGACCTGAGTACCAAGTCCCTTTTTAAATGATCTCCAAAACTGAGAGGTAAATTGGGTACCTCTGTCTGATATGATGGACAAGGGCACTCCATGTAACCAAACTAGCTCTCAGATGTATACTTTGGCATAATCCTCTACGTAATCAGTGGTTTGACTGGTAGAAAAGGAGTGGCTTTGGTCAACCTATCCATGACCACCCAAATGGAGTCATACTGTCGACGAGTGCGAGGAAACCCTGTGATGAAGTCCATATTAATCTCCTCCCACTTCCAAGTAGGGATGCTGATGTCATGAAGCACACCTCTCGGTCTTGGATGCTCTACCTTTACTTGCTGACAATTTGGACACTTAGCTACAAATTCTGCGATGTCCTTCTTAGTGCCATTACACCAATAAACTTCCTGTAGGTCACGGTACATCTTGGCGGCACCTGGATGTATCGAATATCTAGAACTGTGAGCCTCGTGCAACATTTGATTTCTCAAATCACCAACATCCAGGTCACATAAGCGACCCTAATATCGAAGCATACCATCTCCTCCTTTGGAAAAGGCCTCTACCTTCTGATTCTGAACGGCTTCCTTTAACATTAGCAAAATAGGGACCTCGTCTTGTATAGCTTTTACATCAGTCACCAAGGATGACTTTGACCCATGCTGAACTATAACACCGTCATTAGTTGAGTCAACTAAACAAACTCCCAACCTTGAAAGTCGATGCACATCCTTCACCAGCTCCTTCCTCCCCTCATCTACATGGGACACACTCTCCATGGAGAGTCTACTAAGTGTGTCTGCTACTATATTGTCCTTACCTAGATGGTAAAGGACATTCATATCATAATCCTTGAGTAGCTCTAACCACCTTCTTTGGTGGAGATTTAGGTCCTTCTGGGTGAACACATATTGTAGGCTCTTGCGGTCAATAAACACATCTACATGGATACCGTACTAATATGTCTCCAGATCTTCAATGCAAATACCACCGCCGCCAATTCAATATCATGGTTCAGGTAATTCCTTTCATGAACCTTTAGCTGCCTAGAAGCGTATGCTATAACTTTACCACACTGCATCAATATATAACCAAGGTCAATTCTAGACACATCGCAATACACCACAAACCCCTCGGTACCCTTAGGTAGGGTTAACACCGGTGCTGAGGTGAGTCGGGTCTTCAACTCCTGAAAGATTCTCTCACAAGCCTCCGACCATTGGAACTTCACTCTATTTTGGGTCAATTTGGTCAATAGCGTTGCAATAGATGAAAAACCCTTAACAAATCTCCGATAGTACCCAGCTAAACCCAAGAAGCTCCTGATGTCTAAAGGATTCACCAATTTAGGCCAATTCTTCACCACTTCTATCTTCTGAGAGTCCACCTTTATACCCTCACTTGACACCACATGGCCTAAAAATGCCATTGAGTTCAACCAAAACTCACACTTGTTGAATTTTGCATATATTTGGTGGTCCTTGAGAGTCTGTAGTAATACCCTCAATGAGCGACATGCTCCTCCTCACTCCTAGAGTATATCAGGATGTCATCAATAAACACGATCATGAACATATCCAAGTATGGCTTGAACATCCTGTTTATCAAATGCATAAAATCTACAGGAGCATTGGTTAGACCAAATGATATAACTACAAACTCATAATGACCATACCGCATCCTGAATGTTGTCTTCTGGATGTCACCCTCCCGGACCCTGAGCTGATGGTATCCAAATCTGAGATCTATCTTTGAAAAGCACATAGCACCCTAAAGCTGGTCCAACAAATCATCAATTCTTAGGAGTGGATACCTGTTCTTGATGGTGACCTTGTTCAATTTTTGATAATCAATTCACATGCAAAGAGAACCATCCTTCTTTAAGATAAAGAGAACTGGTGTACCCCATAGGGATTTGCTCGGTCTGATGAACCCCTTATCTAATAGGTCCTTCAAATGCTCCTTCAACTCCTTTAACTTGGATAGGGCCATTATGTATGGAGGAATAGATATCAGTCGCGTATCGGGAAGAAAGTCAATACCAAAATCGATCTCCCGCTTTGGAGGAATTCCCGGTAGATCATCTGGAACACTTTTGGATACTCAAATACTACTAGCACGGACTAGATAGTCGGGGTCTCGGACATAGCATCCTTAACCCTACCTAAATGGTATACGCAACCAATGGAGATCATCTTTCTATCCTTAAGGTAGGAAATGAAACGACCAACAGGCACAGTTGAACTACCCTTCCATTCTAAGACGGACTCACCCGAAAATCAGAATTCTATGACATGGGTTCTACAAGTGACTGAGGCATAGCATGCAAGCAACCAATCCATGTAAAGAATAATATCAAAATCGGTCATGGATAACTCTACTAAATCTATCGAGGTGACTTTCTGAAGGACCGTGACCGGGAAATTTCTGTACACCTGCCTAGCTACAACCAAATCACCCACTGGAGTAGAGACTGAGAAAGGTTCTGACAAGATTTTGGGACTGACCTCGAAACTACTAGCCATATAAGGTGTCACAAAAGACAAGGTAGCCCCTGGATCTAACAATGGATATATATCAAGGTGGAAAACTCGTAACATACTAGAGACTACGTCCGGGGAGACCTCCTGCTCCTGGCGGGATGCTAGGGCATAGAATCTGTTTTGGTGCTATTCGCCACCTGTGCTAGTAGAAGCCCCCTGCTGAGCGGAGTGTGCTAGTGGAGCTGTTAAACTAAAGGATGGAGTACGGGCTACACCATCGCCTGATCTGGATGAACGACAATATTTGAGCCTGTGTCCGGGTTTGCCACACCTAAAACAAGCGTCTGACCCAACTTAACACCTCCCTGGGTGATTCTTTCCATAATTCGCATAGGATGGAAAAGTATGATCTCATAACATGCTCCCTCAACTCTTCGAGCCTAGAACTCTACCCCTCTGATCATGTATGGGTTGGGACGGAACACTAACTAATGATGGTGCTGGGTCTAAAGATCTCTAGAAGGACTGCTAACGCTGCCCACTAGTCCTTGACTAGGAGCATCCGATGCTATCAGTCCTGGCCCTCTTGGCCTCCCTCTCCCTCTCACTCATCTATATCGCCTCCATCTGTAGGGTGTACAGGACAATACGATCAAAGTCAATATCCTGGAGAAGCATCGCGGTCTGGCAATCCCTGACCAGGGAGTCTGCTATCCCATGTACAAACCTGCTCATACCGGCTCTCTAATCCGCCACCAACTCAGATGCATACCTGGACAGACGTGTGAACTCTATGGCATACTCCTAAACCGTCATCTTTCCCTACTTGAGATTCACAAACTCAGCCTCTTTCGGCTCCCTCATCTCCCGAGGGAAGAACCGATCAAGAAAAGCGGAGTGGAACTCATCCCAACTGATAAGGCCTGCTCTGACTGCCTTACTCTCCTTTCACTGTTTGAACCAAATGTGTGCGACCCCCTTTAACTGATATGAGGCCAAGTCGGCACACTCCTCTCTAGTCACCCCCATAATCTGGGTGATCTTCAGAATCTCCTCAATGAAATCATATGGATCCTTGTCCACCTTCGATACAAGGAACTTGGGAGGGTTCATCCTCAGAAAGTCTCTAACCCTCGCTGCTACTGCATTCCCGTTCTACGAGATATGTGCTACCGCCTGCTGGTTGACCTAGGCAGTCAAGGCTTGTGCTAGCATCTGAATGGCTTCCCTGAATTCAGCGTGGACAACCAGCTCCGATGCATGGTGCTCATAGGCTGGTGGGGCTTGTTGGTGCCCATCTCCATTGACATCCTCGTGGACATTCCCATTTTCGTTTCTTCCGCTGTTAATTCTGTGGGGTGGCATGATTCTGCAAACGCGAAAAGCATGAATTAGTAGGATAAAGAGACATTTCACCATATGACATAGATCATGAAAGAAGGAAGCATTTCCTAAATGTCTCATAGCCTCTTCGTCATAAGTGTGGAGCGCTTAACACCCATAAAAAAGACTCTACTTAACGCGTCTTGCAGATTCCCTAGGACACTTCAAAACCTATTGCTCTGATAACAAGTTCGTCATGACCATAACATAGAACCGGATTGAGAAAGGAACAAGGAGCACCGAGAGACTCCAAGTCGACCCATGCCATGAACATACATCTAACTCAATCAAATAAAGCGTAAAAACTTAACATAATAACATAGAAGAAGTCCAATCATAACATAGCTTCGGATCCGTAATTCACTTCATACATGACAAGCTGATTACTACATACATTCTGAGAGGCTCTAACATATCTGATGTGTTGATGGGACAACATCCCCAACTAACCCGACAAGTTTGAAACTGAAATACAAGATAACTTGAAATGAGTAGTCCTCGAGAGATGAGGACTCACCACTAAAGCTGAATGCTAACTTCGGAGAACTAGCTAGTGATGGGGCTGAGTCTGAAGACCGGAGCCTGTATCATGAAATGATACAACATAGAGTATGCGATCAGTAGGTGAAATGTGCTGAGTATAATAGGTAAGTAAAATGGACATTTAAAATACATAAAAGTTCATATGAGTAGGACATCATAATCATAACATAAGTATCATAATGCAAACGTACGACTCAATGTTTTCAAAACATTCGTAAGTCATTCATAATCATAATCATAAGAGAGAATATTTATGAAACATGACTTGAACCAAAGTATATAATCATACTCATACATAAATCATGAGGAAAAGTGAGAGATTCTTATAACTGATATACCCCATATGAGCACACATGGAGCCTAATCTATAAACCCCTAGTCGGGAAGGCGTTCATACCTTGCCAAGGGTAGAACCATGAAAGAGGTGTGATATCACAACAGAGGGCCCATTTGTGCAAAGGGGAAAGTATCATGGAGGTCCCATCGTGGCTACTTTAGCGCATAGTTCTAAGACTCGGCCAATGCTTGGACCTCAGGTCTACTCAGTATTAAATACTACTCCCAAAACATATATAGTGCTCATAGGATAATATACATGAGATTCATAGGATAGTTAAAATTATGATAATCATTATCATGCTTGAAATACGTGAACTAGCCATGAAAGTAAGGCCCCTAAGTCGGCCATAATCATAAATCATAAAATCATGAGGGTCATGCATACTTGTAAAATATGTATATATTTGACATTCATAAATTCATGATGAGAATTTGAGAGAAATCATATCACGTCATAAATCATAATGGGTTAATGAAGATCAAAATGAAAGTAGAATCAATACTTGACTTATCATGAAACATACATGCTTGGGCATAGTTTTGTAGAAAATTTAAATCTAAATAGTTATAAAATATGCCCATGATTCATAAAACATGAAATTATACATGAGGGGAAGTAACAGATAGACAAATCATAAGGACTTCATAAGAATTGGGATAAAACCCCATAGAATTATCAATAGAATTTCATGAATTAGAGAGAAATTGGGAATGGGTGTGGACAAATTCACCCATTCATAACCGTACATACCTGAGCGAATTAGATTATATAACTTCCTTGATTACCCAATGAAGAATTTATGACAACTTGGAAGAATTTGAGCTTGATCACCTATCTGGACTTCTACACTTGCATGCATTAATAGGAATAGCCTAGAATGAACTTACTCATTTTAAAGCTCATAGCTTAAAATGATGTAGTTAGGACCCTAGGGCTTAGAAATAATGAAAATACCCTTAATGAATTTCCTAGAAAAACTACTCTACCAGTGACCACGGGCGCCACGATGGATCGTTACTGACTCCAATGGTCCGTTACATCTCTCGTTGTTAAACCCGTAAATCAAGTCTCAGATCCCTTACCACGACCGGACAGAGCAAGTCGTTACAAGCTCCGACGACCCATTGCTTCCAGCCATTGCCACCACTGCCTTAACTTAGAATTCTTCCAAATGGGCACTTACAACGAAAGGTTGCTCCCAATGATGAGTCATTACGTGATCCGGTACTTTCTCCCTGAACCTGAACAACCTCAAAAAGGCTCATATCGAATGACCGGTTACATCGACCAATAGGTCGGTCCTAGACCTATTAGCTACAACTCCAGTCCTGCAGCACCTCGCTACGGAAACATCCAATGGGTCATTTGTCCCACTAACAACCCGTACAACGACCCATTCTGAAAAGGATTTCAGATTTCTACTACTTTTCATTTATAGATCCTAGGTCTAGTCTTAGGCATTTCCGGGCTATTACATAACTGCTTCGGTTTTACACTTATTATCTATCCCAATGCTTTCTTATAGAACTGATAACTAGGGTTCATCCAAATGTCTGGTTCATCCCTATTGGATGACTATACTCAATCATCAGGTTAGGTTTTATGAGTGATTCTAAATTCAAACGTTATCAATTTTGTCCCAAATTAACTATCCTACAATCGCAACTCAAGTCATACGATGACCCATAAAGATCAAGGCTTTGTTTTACTTCTCTTTTCCTAATATCTACTTCTCTAGGTTCAAGCAAGTAAAGTATTCGGGCAGGTTTTAACATTGCGCTTCGTTAAGAAACTTTAAAGATGAAGAAAATAAAATACAAGTGTTTAGCATTGGTCTAGAATCACTTTGTTTAACCCTAGTTTGTTAATTCACCATTGTTCCCACAATCCAAGTTGTGGAGATTTTAGCCTCTCATGATTGTAAGATTGTTATTAGCATTCATAGACAAGCACATAATTGAATACTTACAAGGATAATTGAAAGAAAACCTGCTTGATTATTGCAAGAATTGATGTTGAATAATTCAAGAACAAGGAAGAGATCAAAGCAAGAAAATCTCCAAGACAAAAATTCAATTTAACAACAACTTGTCTCTCAATGTAAGAAAAACATAATGTTCGATTCTCTCTACTGAAAATAACCTAAAGATTATTTATACAAATAATTGGAACCTTCACCTAAGTAAACAGGGAAACTACCAAAAGTTGTCACCGCCTTTACTTACGACTTGTAATAAGATTGTATGGGTCGTCACTCGTATGTTGGATGGCTTTTGCTAAATCTAGCTAACTGTTGACTTTTGTTACGAATCATACCAAGAACCTACGAGTCATACAATCATCCCTTGGCTTGAACTTGCACTGTCTGTATTTCTCTATTAACTTTCACGGATGGCTTGGTACGAGTCATACCTCAGTTCCACGATCTGTGACTCCTTCTTGTACCTTGAGTTCTGGTAGTCTTCTTTTATTTTCAGCTTTTGGACGGTTCCTTGGTACGGGTCTTAAGTAGATCTCACGACTCGTGGTTGTTAACCGCACAGGGATACTTGGCCTATGAAAAACATTCTGGAATTTACCACGATTGCTATGGTACGACTTGTACCATGAGTCGTAACTTGCCTTTGCCTCTCAACTTTGGTCCCGAACCTTTCCACAACTCTTAGTACGACTCGTACTGAGGTTTGTACTTAGTCACTTTTCTTTTCTCCATCTTTTACACAATTCAGCTCCAAAATTTGTTTTCCCTATAACCAAAGTAAAAGTGCCTCATATCCATATAAACACACCTAAGTCCATTCTTATTTCCCAGTTTTAAGCGTTAAAATACTGTAAACTCATAGCACATCAGATGTCCCATTGGGATTCCTTAGTAGATTTTCAAAGGGACTCATTATCATATAAATAATAATTCAACAATGGGAGAATAGAACATAGGATGCTAAATTAACTCAACTCAATAATCAACTAAAGGATATCAAACTATATTCCCCGGCAACGACGCCATTTTTAATAATTTCCAAATTTACTCCTCTTAACGAAAGAGTGTAAACGGTCGTTGGCAAATAAAATACCCGATGAGTATTGGGGTCGAATCCCACAGGCAATAGTAGTTGATCATGCAAAAGTTGTCTATCAAATTGAAGTAACTTGCATCAATGTATCAAAAACAATAATGTAAAAACTGGGGAAATCACAATTTGTTAATAGAACTACAAATTCAATCACGAAAACAGGGACAAAGCATAGAAAATACTGAAAGAGAGACTACTAGGGGTGTGATATTATTGGGGCATCATCAGATTGAGATTATTAATAGCTCCTAGCATTACTCAATAATATAATTAGTTGCATACGAGGTGGCACCTTATGTTTTTCAACCAATTAGGTGCCTTGCACCTTGAGTTTTCTCAAACCCCAAAGTCCTTTTCACAACAATGACATCAACTTGGGTAAGAATCAACTATTTCTCGCTTTAATTCTCAATGGGTGTGTGAAAATGGGTTTTGGCTATCTCTAGCCCAACCCCACATGATCAACACCCAATTACCCACTAATGTTTCATCACCCATACTCTAAATTCCTTTTTCAAGAAAAATTTGAGTAAGTAAATACAACCCACATTTGCAACTATGAGTATTTAGATTAAAACTCAGATGAAACACTAGAATTATACTAATTGAGTAAATCTAAAATTAATTAAGTAATACCCTATCTAAATCAACCCCAATCATTTACATACCCCTAGCAAGGAATTTATCTACTCATGTAAGTAGAAGAAGACATTATATTAAAGAATAATTCAATATCCATTCAACAAAAGGATTAAAAAAATTCAAGCAAAAGGTTTTGGTCTCCAATGGAGTTTTTCTACCTTTTCAAAGAAAAAGATGAAGCTTTCTCTTTCTACAATTCAATTCTCCAACTTCTCTTTGCTTTTTATCTAATATTCAATACAATGGAATAATAATGTGGAATAGAAGGTATAATTCTCTTTTAAAAATGTACAAAATTAGGGTACAAAATGCTCCTCTTTTTCTGACCGGACATTTTTGCTCTTTTCTGATGGACCTCACTTGCGAGTCACCTGTAGTTCGCTGATGCTGTCGCATCGGGGTGCCAGTAGGTTCTAGATCAATTAGGCGTTGGCACCAGAGGTTCACCGATGTTGATCTGTGATCCGTCGGCAGCCATTATTTTTCAGCCCAGTAGGTATCTGCGAGTGATCAGCATTTCACCGGTGTCCTTCGGTGGAGCGTCGATCCTCATCTTCAAACACCAGTCCTTAGCTCAATTTTCATGCTTTTTGCTCCATTTCATGATTTCTATATTTAATTTAAATGCGATCAAAGATCAAGGAGAAAGAGCATAAAATCCACGTAAAATACTTGAAAACCAAGCAAAAACTCATGTCTAAGAGCCTAATGAGTTGGTAAATAACCAACGCATCGACACTGATGGTGATAGAGGTAATAATAATTTAGTTAAGTCCTGTGATAGAACTCTGAAATGAATAAATGTTAATTGCTATAGTGAAATTAAGTGCAATTGTGATAACCAAAGTATGTTTATGAAGTGTAATATATGTTGGCCAAATTGATAGCATGTTAAATTATGTTGAGGATTGTTGATTTATTTATCATCCTGAATTTTCATGTAGTTGACTAAATGAGATGCATGGTAAGACATGTTGATGAATATGATTAACATATCTTTGAGTTGTCACATGAGATAACTGAATGAAATACACGGTAAATTGTGCTGACTAATGGTGGATGATATTTCTCTCTGAGTTGTCATATAAGTTGATTGATTTAACAAGCCTATTGAATATGTTGATGAAGGTTGGATAATAAGTTCTTATCCTGAGATGAGTGGCTATGCCGAGGTGAGTATCTGGGAGAGCAGATTGATATGAGTGGCTCATGTTCGAAGTGAGTATCCGGTATAGTATATGGATTTCTATAGTCCCCTGTAGGTCATGAATAGAAGGGCAAACATAAGACCATCTAGCATGTGCGTATAGTTTGTGATACAGATGTGTTTAGTTCTATGTGACAGAGATCTATACAGGTATGTTATGATATGCATATGGATGTGTGAATGAAATCAGTATAGGTATATTATGATATACATACGATTGTGTGACAAATATCAGTGACATGTATGATATCGATATGTGTACAGACATCTGATGAGATGAATTCAAAGATGACAATCTAATTACAATATGTACAGTGTGCATATGATTTGCAGCATAGTTGGGTCTTTCTTATATTGTAAGAATTGATATTTGATGAATTTTATTGAGGAAGAGAAAAAGATTGCATTCAAAATTATTGGTGAATGTGTTTTGCGCTGTTGCTGGATGATCTTGACCGTGGGAATAAAATGAATAATTGTGATAAGATAAAAAGTGAGGATATGTATTGAGTGTAGATTGCTATGGTTTTTGAATAATATTAGAACTTGTTTAATTATTGAAGTGTTGAAAAAAACTGAGGTTGCTAGTGAAATCAAGCTACTACCTAGAGTAGTACTGCTGCAGCAATAGAATTCTCGCTGCGGCGAGACTACGATAGTGGTCAAATTACCACTGCATCGAGGCCTAAGCAAAATGCAGGCTAACCTTTATGGTTAAGCTCGATAGTGAATGATTGGTGTATTGCTAAATGACTTGGGTAATTAGAGATTAAGTGATTTGATGGATTAATTGTGAAGTTGTGCTTTAAAACTAATTTATTGATTGTATATTAATTTTATGCTGCTGTGTGAACTAATTTTAGTTGGGCAACCATTGTAACACCCCAAAAGTCCCTAAGATCAGACCCCAAGGCTGAAATGGAGAAAATAAGAAAAATTGCACTGGATCGTAGAATGAGTCATCAAGTGACTCATGAGTCCACTTAACGACTCGTTAACTGAGTGGTTGGGTGTAGAGAAGCCGAGAAAAGTTGAGTTTCAGAGAGTCAGAAGGAGTGATAAAGTGATTCATTAAGTTCCACGATGAATTGTCAAGTGAAGAGTCAAGAAAAAAATCATAAAATTGGAAAAAGAATTAGCCAATGTCAATGGATCAGGTGAAGACCCGCCAAGTATCCAATGGGTCATCGGGTGATTCATTGGGTCTGCCAATATGATTTGTTCAGTCGGATTTTTAAGAGTATTTTCATAATTCATAAGTTCCTAACTCCTAAATTAAGTCATTTTAATCCTTCGGGTGTTTTTAAGGGTTTTAATCATCCTAAACCCTCATTCTACTCCTAACACCCCGAAGTGAAGATCAAATCCCCTCAAGAGAAGCTAGAGTTCTTCATCACTTTTCACCTCAATTCCCTTTGGGTCTCCGATCAAGTTGAAGATTCTTCAAGATCAGGTATGTATGTAGTGTTATAAAAGGGGAAAATAAATATAGTGGAGGATCAAACATAATAAATATAGCAGAAGTCTAAACATGATAGAACATCAAAATACAACATGAGTCTTAAGCTAAATATAATCTATATTTGAAAAGCCTCTATTTCTGATGAGTTGATGGGACAAGACCCCAACTAACTCTCTAAGTATCAAAACTGAAAATGCAAAGATAACTGATAAGGAATGGTCCTCGGTGGATGAGGACTCACCAACTGAGATAGGTTGCTAACTCCGAAACTGGCTAGTGACGAAGCTGAGTCTAGAGATCGGAGACTGTATCATAAAATGATACAACATAGAGTATGCGGTCAGTACCTAGAATGTACCGAGTATTCAAGGTAAGTAAAACCTTTTAAGTAAACAAAGATCATTAAAACATGCATAATATAAAACATAATCTAGATAAGATTTTGAGAGTAAGGCTTGCATGCTATTTTTCTGAAATCATGATATAAACATAAATGCATATCATAACTGAATCGAATGACCCAATGTTGAAAACTAATAATCATAAGTAAAACCGAACATTGGGTCAAACTTGCTTGAAATATATATATATATATATATATATATATATATCATGAATGATAAACATGCATAATTGAAATCATGAGGAACAATGGAAGACTCGTCACATAACTGACATTACCACAATAGAGCTTACGTGGTCCCGACCTATTACACTCAAGTGGGCAGAGCTGTCTAAAACCTTGCTAGGGCTAAGGACGCTACCATGATATTGATATGAAGTCGAAGGCCCCTTGGGGGTAGGGGAAAGCTCCAAACGAGGTCCAAATAATCTGATTATACCTACGTTAGTGCGTAGTTCTGAGGCATAGGGTTGACTAACCCTTAGCCTACTCGGTGGTAGAAACTACTCCCAAAAATATTGTCATGACCTAAACATACACCTGGATTGTAGACACGGGACAAGGAGCCTCGAGAGACCCCAAGTCAACCCATGGCATGAACACATCTAATTTAATCACATAAGCAGAAGACTCAACATAAGAAAACGTAAAAATGTCATAATTGTGGATAAAAGACAATACATAATCAATACATGATGGCTGAATACAACTGGTAGTCTGAAAAGCCTCTATTCATGAAAGACGGGTTGATGGGACAACTCCCCAACTAACCCAACGTTTCTAAAACTGAAAGAAAAGCATAGAGTCTAAGAATATGGCCCTCGGAACATGAGGACTCACCAAGTACGCTGATAGCAATCTCTGAAACACTACTGAGGAGGGTGAGCCTGAGAGTTGGGTCCTATATCATGAAGCGATACAACATAGAAAGTATGTGGTCAGTACTTGAAATGTACTGTCTGTACCTTGCCAAGGGTCGAACCATGAGAGTGTGACGTCACCATGAAAAGGCCATTTAGGCCAGGGAGAGTCCTATAAGAGGTCCCAACATACCTACGGTGGCACGTAGTTTATGAGATCCGGGGCAGAACCTAGGCCCCAAACCTACTCGGTATTCGATACTATTCCCAAAACATATATAGTGCTCATATAATACTTTCATGAATTCAAGGGCTATTTAAATCATGATAATCATAAAAATGCTTGTACATACTTGAACTAGCCATGACATAAGGCCCGTGAGTCGGCCAAAACAGAATTCATGATTCATAAGGCTCATACATACTCGTAAATCGTGCATATAGCTTGAATTTCATTAAATCATAATGGGTAACATAATAAATTCATGATTTAAATCACAATTCATGCTGCACTTATAAATATCATTAATGAGTAATTAAATCATAAATCAATCCATCATGGGGAATGCATAATTAGGCTTAAATACATAGAACTTCAAAATCAGTAGTATTATAATTAATTTAAATCACAAAAGCTGATTAAAACCCATAGGTTATGATAAGATTTTAAAATCACAAAACCTATAATCAAATTATTAGATTCTATATAAGTTGATTAAAAAATCCCATGAGTTTTTTTATGAAATTTAAGTGAAATCGCGGAGAAGGGACATGGGTGTGGAAGAAATTACCCATTGATAACCTTACATACCTGGGAATAACTAGTTCTTAACCTCTCTTGATCACCCAAGAAGAAATTGGAACGGGTTGATGAATGCTAAGCTTGAATCTCTCTCCCAATTCCCTACCTTGCATGCATGAATGAATGAGGTGAAAACTGAACTTAACCCCTTTAAATTTCCCTATTCATAACTCATAACGTCGTAGTTTAGGCCTTAGGAACTTAGGAATTTATGAAAAAGCCCTTACTAATTCGCAGAAAAATAACTGCCAGGGGACCCAGACGGATGACCTGACTACTCGTTACAGGCCTCCACAACTAGTCACCTTTCCCGCCGGGTACAATTTCTTAACTGAACATTCAGGGTCCTAACGGATGACATAACGACTCACTACGACACTAATCAAGTGCACTGCCTTGCCTTTTATATTTTTCTTATACCTTCTCCCCACGGATGACCTAATGACTCGTGGCGTCTGACCACGAGTTGTTCCCAAGCTCGTGGGGATCCCTTTTCCTTAATCTTTTCCCATTTTCCAAGGCCTCCCCACGAGTCACCTGACAACTCGTGAAATCTCCTTACATTTCATCCAATGACTCATCCTGTGCCAGCAAATCAAATTTCAGTTTTTCCCTATTTCAACTCCTGTGTCCGATCTTTTAATTCTCGGGGTATAACAATATCTCCCCCTTGGGAACATTCATCCTCGAATGTTAGAAACATACAGCAACTCAGAATCAAACATTCATCATATGAAAATACTTGATCATTTAAACTGAAAATTTATGGAGTGACTACCTTCGAAAAAGAACTACATAGCTGAACTGAATTCAGACATTACATACATTCATCGTAACATAAATCAAACTTGCGCACATGAACTTAACATGGAAACTGATTAGAGAAACTAAAGCTACTTCTTTGTTCCTTAGTCTTCGAACTTGATGGTCTAATATTTCCACAGGAACTTCTTCATAGCTGAGGCTATCCTTTACGCCGACACTGTCTATCGGGACTACTAGAGCTGGATCTCCTAAACATTTCTTCAAAAACGACACATGGAACACAAGATGTATAGAAGATAACTCTGAGGGCAGGTCCAACTCATACGCTATCGTACCAGCTCTTCTCATAATTCGGCAGGGAACAATATAGCGGGGACTGAGTTTTCCTTTCTTCGCAAACCACATGACTCCCTTCATGGGAGATACCTTTAGAAATACCCAATCGTCTACCTCAAACTCCAAATATCTTCTTCTCATATCCGCATACGACTTTTGACGACTCTAAGCAGTTTTCAATCGGTCCCTCATCAACTGAACCTTCACCATGGCCTCATGAACTGAATCAAGTCCAATCATAGCTGCCTCACCAACCTCAAACCATTCGATGGGCGATCTACACCTACGCCCGTAAAGAGCCTCAAACGGTGCCATCTGGATACTAGAGTGATAGCTGTTATTATAAGCAAACTCGATCAAGGGCAAATGATCATCCCAGTTACCTTTGAAATCCATCACACATGCTCTGAACATATCCTCGAGGGTCTGGATTGTTCATTTGGCTTGGCCCTCCGTTTGGGGATGAAAAGCTATACTGATCTTAACTTGGGTCCCAAACCCTTTTTGGAAAGACCACCAAAACTGAGAGGTAAATTAAGTACCTCAGTTTGAAATAATAGATAAGGGCACTCCATGAAGCCGAACCAACTCCCGAATATATAATTTGGCATGATCATCCGCTGAATCCGTGGTCTTTACTGGTAGAAAGTGTGCAGCCTTGGTCAACTTGTCTACTACCACCCAAATAGAATCACAGTGTCGGCGAGTACGAGGTAGACCTATAATGAAATTGATATTAATCTCTTCCCACTTTAAAGTGGGAATGCTAATATCCTGAAGTATGCCTCCCACCTTTTGATGCTCAACTTTCACTTGCTGGCAGTACGAGCACTTGGCTACGAATTCTGCAATTTCCTTCTTTATGCCGTTCCACCAATATATTTCCCGCAAATCATGATACGTCTTGGTGGCACTCAGATGGATAGAATACCTAGATCCATGTGCCTCATGCAATATTTGGTCCCTTAAATCACCTACGTCTAAAACACACAGATGACCTTGGTACTATAGCACCCTATATCCCCTTCGGGAGAAGACCTCCACCTTTTGACTCCGAATGACTTCTTTCAGCTTTACCAACATCGGATCATCATCTTGCCTAGATTTCATATCCACTACCAAGGACAATTCTGATCCATTTTGCACAACAACACCGCCATCAGTCTACTCTACCAACCTAACTCCCAACCTTGCTAGTTGATGGACATCTTTCACCAACTCCTTCTTTCCCTCATACACGTGGGACACACTCTCCATAGAGAGCCTACTAAGTGATCTTGGGCAAATTTATATGCCCAAGTGATACTCAAAAGTACCATTTTAGCCTTGTTTATCTATCAATGTGTATACATTCTCATGTAATTGGTAATAAAATGTGAATTTATACTAACCAACATGATTAGCATTGTTTTGCAGGAAAAATGTAATTCCAGGAAGCTAAAATGCATGTTGGATGATATCGGGGTTGGACTTGGATGCGAGCAAGGGATAAAGCATTGGAAAACATGAAATAAAGGGGCTCCGCGATGGAGCCGTGTCACGCTGCCATCGCGGAGGCCTTATGCCTGGATAGGGAAATTTCGCCCAAATTCCAGAGAGGGTCCGCGTCCGGTCCGTGGCACGGTGGCTTGGCTTCGCGTTGCACGCCGTGCCACGTTGGGCCTTAATTCCTGGACCCCCAGTTCTAGTGAGGGTCCGCGTCCGTAGCGTGTCACGGAGGCAATGCTCTGCGATGCACTCCGTGACACGTTGCTCGTTATTCCGGGAAAAATTCCCAGCAGTATAAATAGAACACTTAGGTTCATTTTTCAATATTCTGACTTGGTGGAGCAAGAACGTGGGTCACAGGCAGTTGAGGGACGAAAATATCAGGGTTTTTTCTCTCTTTCTTTCTTCTTTAATTCAATTGCTTGTATGATTAACACTCATTTAAAGATGTTTAATCCACAAATGAGTGGCTAATTCCTCTTCTTGCTGAGGTTATGAACAATTGTGATGAAATGTGATCATTGATTCGTTGGTTTTTCATCTTTTCTTCCATGTTGTTCTATTAATTCTTGTTCTTACTGCATTAATATATGGCCTACATTAATGTAAATCTAAAAAGTCCGGTTTCACTCGAGAGAGCAAGAAATTGGAAAGTTGTGAATTAATAGGATATGTTCTTTACTTGGTTTGGGAAAATTGAGTATTGATTTGCTTTCAGGATAGAAGTATACCTGAAAGTCGTATTAGTCAATTTAGGAACCGGGTTTGTATGGCTAGAACATGAATTGCATTTAATCACAGAAATGTAGGTGGATGGTTCATGATTCTTAAGTGAGGTTAAATACGAGAGTTTTAATCTCTTGGCAATTGTTCTTGGCTAGCAACTGGAGGAAAAGATTAACCAAATTATGATGATAATTAATTTCATTACATGTTCGTTTAACCTCAGCATGCTCTCATTCATAGTTCAGACTCAAATTAGATAATTGTTTTAGCTTTAGTATAAAAATTATAAAACAAAATATCAACTTTTTGGTTACACTGTTGTGTGCATTTTTAGAAGTAAAATATTGTACACTTGAGCAGATTGCACTTCATCCAAGTCTCTGTGGAATCGATACTTGGCTTACTAAAGCCACTTTACTACTTGTTCGACCACGTGCACTTGCGTGTCGTTTTATATACCCACAAATCACCCCGAACAAGTTTTTGGTGCCGTTGCCGGGGACTTGGCAATTGGTGAATTTGTTTTAAGTGTTAATTTACTGTATTTTTATTTTCTTAGTGTTGACAACTTGGTCTTAGCCTGTATTTTGCAGACTTAACTTCTGTTGAACACTGGCAAGAGACAAGGAGCTGGTGGAATCGTATATAGAGTCAGAAAGGATATTCACAGTAAACGGAGAGAAGCTCTACAAAGAAAGCTGCAGTTGCTCAGACAGACAATCATGGAGCAACAACAGAATCCACCGGTAGTACGGGCAGTGTTAGTGCCCGAAGAAGTAGCAGCTCGACCGGTTCGCTAGGTGGCAATCCCACATGCTAATAATGTCACATCTGGCATCCGCAAACCTGAGCCAGGAGGGAGGTTTGAACTTAAACAGAATATGGTGCAGTTGCTGCACACTAGCGGGCAGTTTACCGGTCTCCCTCATGAAGATCCACAGCAACATCTCCAAAATTTTTTGGAGATAAGTGACACTTACATCCCCGCTGGAGTGTCATCAGATTATGTCCGACTTACATTGTTCCCATTCTCACTATTGGGAGAAGCCAAGAGGTGGTTGAAAGCTGAGCCACCAAATTCTATTTCTACGTGGGATGATCTTGCAAGGAAATTCTTGATACAGTTTTTTCCCTCTGGTAAAACTGCAAGACTTAGAAGTCAAATTCTAAGTTTCAAACAGAGAGAGGGAGAAAATTTATATCAGGCTTGGGAGAGATTCAAATCCATGTTGCGGGATTGTCCTCATCATCATCAGTCCAATGATGTGCTGGTGCACACTTTTATAGAGGGTTTGGAACCCCACACCAAAATATTGCTAGACTCAGCATCTGGAGGGCAAGTGCTGGAGAAAACTTATGAGGAGCTGTATACCTTGTTGAACCGTATTTTGCAGGGCAATCCAGAATGGAATGCTGATTCATCACGAGGTGGGACAAGGAAAGCAGCAGGAGTGCTAGAAGTGGATGGGTTTATAGCTATCGCTGCACAGATAGTTGCATTGCAAAATCAACTTAACACCCACTTCAGCAACATGACATTGAACCAGCCTCAAGCCCCAGTTAATGCAGTACAGCAAATGTGGTGTGAAGTGTGTGGAAGCAGTGAGCACTCAGCTGAGTGTTGTGGAGCCAATCCTGACTCGGTAAACTTTGTGGGTAATGCGCAAAGGAACCACCAACAGTATGTAGTAGCTACAATTCAAATTGGAGGAATAACCCTAATTTCTCATGGGGTAGCAACAACCATCAGGGGCAAAGTTCGGGTCAGGGTATGCAAAGGAACCAAGGAGGGCAGCAGAATTATCAAGCATAATTCAGAAACAACAATGCACCTCCTCCACCACCATCACCCAGCATTGAGGAGATGTTCAAGACCATGATAGCTAACCAAGCTCAATTGCAGGCTGACTATGTGAAATTGGCAGCCGAAGTGAAAAACAACCAGTTACCTACCAAGGCACTTGAATATCAATTTGGGCAATTTGCTAGTGCCCAAAACACAAGGCCTAGAGGAGGACTGTCGAGCGACACGGATCTCAATCCCAAGCAGGTAAATGCGGTGACCACAAGGAGTGGTTTGCAGCTGAAAGAGGTGGAACCAGAAAGACCACCTCAACAGTCGGGAGCAGCTGAAGTTGAAAGGGAGCACAGTACTGAAAGGGGGAAGACTAAGGAAGCTGAATCAGAAAGACCTCCACCCCCGTTCCCTCAACGACTAAAGAAACACAAGGAGGAGGAATGTTTCAAGAAATTCATGGAGGTGCTGAAACAGGTACATATTAACTTACCTCTTGTTGATGTCTTGCAGGGAGTGCCGAAGTATGCTAAGTATATAAAGGACATCGTGGCAAACAAAAGTCGGTTGACTGAGTATGCTACGGTGGCTCTAACGGAGGAGTGCACTTCCCGGATTCAAAATAGACTTCCCACAAAGCTAAAAGACCCTGGGAGTTTTACTATCCAGATTACTATTGGGCAGAGCATCCGAGCTCGTGGATTGTGTGATTTGGGAGCGAGCATAAATTTGATGCCTTCATTGGTATTCAGAAAGTTGGGTCTAGGGAGTCCTAGACCCACAACTGTGATCTTGCAGTTGGCGGATCGGTCCTTAGCCAGACCTGATGGCATTGTAGAGGACGTTCTGGTGCAAGTGGGCTCCCTAATTTTCCCGGTAGATTTTGTCATGCTGGATTTTGAACCAGACGCGGAAGTCCCATTTATTTTGGGACGTCCTTTCTTGGCAACCGGGAAAGCACTAATTGACGTAGCTGCGGGGCAGCTAACAATGCGAGCACATGACAAGGTGGAGGTGTTCAAGGTGTACAAGGCACCCAAGCTCCCGATGGTGCATGAAGAACTCTCGGTGATCAATGTGATTGATCAAGGCGATGATAAGCAGATTAAGGATTCATGGGAGTTAATGGGAAAACCACTGGATCGGTGTAAGCACTACTGGGGGGAGGACGTTGATCGAAAGAAATCGTCCATCACCCTAGAGGACAACTGAGCTTAACGACGTCGAGCCGCGACGGTAAACCAGGCGCTGCACGGGAGGCAACCCGTGGGGAAATTTTTTTTTCTTTCTTTTTGTAAAGTGTAAATAGATTTTTCTTTTTCTTCTTTTTGATTTACTACAAAATTTTTCATTTTAGTTTTTGTTTTATTTGTATTTAGAGTGAAACCTATAATTCTAACCAATTTTGTATAGTGAGATGAATTTCAGGTCAAACGGAGGAAAATATGCATGGAATCGCGAAGGAAAAGTCGAGGTATGAAAAATTAATAAAAAGTGGCAAACAGTGAGATGAGGCGACAGCTCCGTGTCACGGAGGTGGACCTCCGCGTTACCTCCGTGACACGTTGAGGTATAATCCGGAAATTTTAAAAATTTCCAGAACAGTCTCGCGATGGCTCCGTGTCACGAAGGAAGTGCACCGCGATGCACTCCGTGACACGTTGCCTTGTATATCGCGACGGGTCACACCGGGTCGCCGGGTGACCCGCGCGATTTCCCTACTTTTTAACCCCGAAAACCCACCCTTTTCCCTCATTTTTTAATCTCTCCACGACCAAACCCCCCAAAACCCATCCCCCATCAACGTGACACGGAGTAGGATAAGAAATTCAACAAGTTTTCTTCGATTCTTCAAAGTCAAGGTATGTTTTTCGATTTCCTCTCAAATTCTTGTCGATTTTCTTCGATATTGAGCATGTGAGGTGAGCTAAATTGCCCTAAGTAGAAATTAATCATGAATTCAAGTAAATTGTTATTGATGAATGTTCGGAATGTCGTTATGATTGCTTGAACTTGTCAATTGCATAAATTAATCGAATTTGCTTGATAATATCAATTCTAGGGCTTGTTTTTGAATTTGGAGTTGAAAATGTATTGAACTTGTAAATTTCATGCCGGGTTGTATATGTTGAATGAGATGAGTCGATGTACTAATTGTTAGGATGTTAATAGAATGACGGATTCTCGGGTTAAGGGAATGTTGAAATTTGTAAGAATTTGGTTGGTTGTATAGGTTCGTGTAGATAAATTTTTGTTGTTGTTTTTGTTTCTTTGTTTTTCCTTGCTAAATGTGATGGTTAAGATGTTAGCGATGGTAGTGATTGTGATTAGCTGTACGAAGTCTGAGTAGTACGCAGAAGATATATCGTCGAATTTTTCGAACGCACTAAGCATGATTGTATATTTAGTTATTGTGTGTAAATAAAGATAATCTTGTCGTATTGTTGTAAATATAGCTAAGGACTAAGTGTGGGGTAACCTAGCGTAACCCGACCTTAGCTGAAGTTAATATTCGTTAGCTTAACATTGATCTTGTCTACTTGGATTGACAGGTAAAATGGCAAGCCAGCAAGAGAAAGGGAAAGGCGCATCAACTTCAGGTGCCGGAAGGAAGCGAATCAGACTGGGCACAGCAGTCCCAGCAGCACCAGAAGTTCCACGCGGCCAACGCCGCCAATACGGAACAAGATGGGTGACTGATGAGGGGAAAAAGTGGTACGTAAAGCACAAAGAAAACAAATATTTCCCCGAGGAGCACATAGCACGGGAACCTTTGGCACAAGAGTTCCCTAGGATGGTCCACCGAATCGAGGTAGCTGGGCTCAATTTCATCTTTGAAGAGCCCAAGGAATGCAATCTGCACTTGGTTCGAAAATTTTATGTCAACTGGAACCCAACTATCAGAAGTCACACCATCAAGATTAGAGGGCAAATAGTCACCTTGGAGCCCCACCACCTCAATGCCATCATAGGAGCGCGGGACACAGACGCTCACGTGCTCCGACAACTGAACATTACCCCACCGTATGCGGACATCAGACGCATATTATGTGGGACCCAATCGACAGCTAGATGGAGCAGACACAAAGAGAGGGGCTACCACCAGACTTTGCCATATTCACAGATGAACAGGGAAGCCCGAATATGGCTGAAGATAGTCTGCGCATGCCTAATCCCGGGGGTACATATGGCAGATGTAACCCGGGATCGTGTATGCCTGGTGTACGCCCTGATGAAAGGGCTGGAGATCAACGTGGGGGTGGTAATTATCTCCGCCATGAAGAGAGCCCGGTTGCATCAGGGGAACAGGTATGGATTAGGTGGACTACTCACCACCTTCCTCAAGGGCCTAGATGTCGAGGAGGAGGCCCTTGACTATATCCCGCAGATGGAGCGGCGGGCCTTAGATGTTACTAAAACTAAGGCTCCCGACACCACCCACGGGCCAGTGCTTACACTTGGCGAGCGACATGCTCGTGATGACCAGTATATTGCTCGAATGTATGGGATGCAGATGCTCCAGCTGAGGATAGGCAGGAGGCCGGCGACAGAGGAGGAGCTATGGCAGCTCGAGCTAGACTACCCCTTCACCGAAAATGCCAAGGCTCTATGCCGAGTGGGGCCAGCATTTGTAGAGACCACAGATGATGATGTCCCCACAGACGAGGAGACACGTCGGGAGGACTCCAATGTGGAGTCCGATGATGACGACGGGGGCGACTTAGACATGGGAGATGAAGCAGCAGCACCCGACGAAGAAGTGGAATACTTTGACTGATCAGGGAGTTCCACCACTCGATTTTGTGCTATTTTAATTTTTGTGAACACTGGGGACAGTGTTTGAGCTAAGTGTGGGGTGGGAGTAGTTAGGTGCTCGGCTGGGCTGTTTTGTATGTATGCTCTATTCTGTTGTCGTGCATGTGAAATTTTGTGTTCTCTGTGAGTTGTGAATTGTTAAAGTGTTGTTCTGTATTTGTAAAATTATTGATGTGTGTTGCTGAATGTTGCTAGCTGATTCTGTACATATTTTTGTTATCGAAATGATCGATATTTTCAACATTTTTTTACTTCTTGGGTTTCTCGGCGTTTGTTTTCGGTTCTTTTACTGAGAATGGTCCCATTGAACCGAAGTCATAGTTAGTGACCGTTCCCTATGATGGATGGATGAAGACCATCTTAAGGGAAATGTAGTCGTTAGGAGTAGATTTTTTTTTCAATTATTTTTCAGTTTTTTTCTTTGGTGGGTTGCATCCCAAAACCTGTAGTTACTGTATGGTTGTGAAATTCTGGTTGCGTGTTGTACATGATATTTAAAATGCAAAGATGATTCGTATGAAAGCATGCAACTTTGTAAATATGTTGAGATACCTAGGCCATAGAGTTCGATTCAGTGTGATTGAGGCTTAATGTTAGAATTCCTGTAATTAGCTGATTGAAGAGTCTGTGAATACATCTTGAATTGAGCATGTGCAAAAAGTGTGAAGTGAGGTGTTGTTATTCCATGCTATTGTGAAGTGTCTAGAACTTGCCTGGTGTGTGTACAAGACGAAATGAAGAGGTGTATTGTAGGAAAGGATGTAGGAATTTCTTTGTTTTAACCGAGAGTTTCTATTTTTCCTTGTCGTACACACCTTGATTGTATACCCTAGTCAGCCCGTTGAGCCTTTAGCCTATTATTTTTTTCTTCTGTCATAAAGTGTAAACCGAGCTTGATTCATTCTTTTCATTAGCCGTAAAGTCTATACAAAACTCTTAAGCGCTTAAGAAGAGAAAATCATTTTCCCGAAGTGTCAAAGAGTGAGAATGGTGAAAAGAAAAGGAAAAGCAGAGTGAGGGAAGAAAAGAAAAGGTTGAAGGTGCACTTGCTATAAATAAATGATAATGAAGGTGCATGAATAATCTTTGTTGTTGTGTCAAGTGTGCTTAATACGATGGGCCATACTAAAGAAAAACATCAAGAATAGGATGATGAAAAAAAAAGAAACAATGTCCATGAGTTGATGGGATGTGTTGAAAAGGCGCTTAAGGATGCTAGTGGCTATTATTGGCTAACCCAATATTTACTAGTTCCGTAGCTTCCATTACAACCAGTTAAAGTCCTACGTGATCTTACATCACACTTCTTTATATTAGTGGAGTAATACACTAAGGGTAAGCTCATGGGTCATGACATGATGCATGTGAATTCTTTTGGGAGAGAGAGCGAAATTGTGTTTACATGCCCCTGCTTAAAATTTTATGAGTCATATGAGCAAAAAGGGGAAGATTCTCTTGTGTTGTGAGGGCACATGCTTGATGAGAGATTAATTTTTGTGTCGGATATCTTGATCAGCTGATTTGCATGAGTTTGCCAATATCGAGAGTCGATTCTTAAAGTCTAGGGGGTCTTGATGTATTGAAGGTCATTGCATTGATAAGACCATGCATGTTTTCTTGATGATTTGCTGTATTGAATAATCGGTGTGACCGTAGCCTAAATTGTCGAACCAAGGTAGCGAGGTTGGAACCAAAGAACCGAAGTGTAGGATTGTTGTTCGAGGACGAACAAGGATTTAAGTGTGGGGTAAGTGATCTTGGGCAAATTTATATGCCCAAGTGATACTCAAAAGTACCATTTTAGCCTTGTTTATCTATCAATGTATATACATTCTCATGTAATTGGTAATAAAATGTGAATTTATACTAACCAACATGATTAGCATTGTTTTGCAGGAAAAATGTAATTTCGGGAAGCTAAAATGCATGTTGGATGATATCGGGGTTGGACTTGGATGCGAGCAAGGGATAAAGCATTGGATAGCATGAAATAAAGGGTCTCCGTGATGGAGCCATGTCACGCTGCCAGCGCGGAGGCCTTCTGCCTGGATAGGGAAATTTCGCCCAAATTCCAGAGAGGGTCCGCGTCCGGTCCGTGGCACGGTGGCTTGGCTCCGCGTTGCACGCCGTGCCACGTTGGGCCTTAATTCCTGGACCCCCAGTTCTAGTGAGGGTCCGCGTCCGTAGCGTGTCACGGAGGCAGTGCTCCGCGATGCACTCCGTGACACGTTGCTCGTTATTCCGGGAAAAACTCCCAGCAGTATAAATAGAACACTTAGGTTCATTTTTCAATATTCTGACTAAGTGGAGCAAGAACGTGGGTTACAGGCAGTTGAGAGATGAAAATATCAGGGTTTTTTCTCTCTTTCTTTCTTCTTTAATTCAATTGCTTGTATGATTAACACTCATTTAAAGATGTTTAATCCACAAATGAGTGGCTAATTCCTCTTCTTGCTGAGGTTATGAACAATTGTGATGAAATGTAATCATTGATTCGTTGGTTTTTCATCTTTTCTTCCATGTTGTTCTATTAATTCTTGTTCTTACTGCATTAATGTGTGGCCTACGTTAATGTAAATCTTAAAAGTCCGGTTTCACTCAAGAGAGCAAGAAATTGGAAAGTTGTGAATTAATAATATATGTTCTTTACTTGGTTTGGGAAAATTGAGTATTGATTTGCTTTCAGGATAAAAATATACCTGAAAGTCGTATTAGTCAATTTAGGAACCGGGTTTGTATGGCTAGAACATGAATTGCATTTAATCACAGAAATGTAGGTGGATGGTTCATGATTCTTAAGTGAGGATAAATACGAGAGGTTTAATCTCTTGGAAATTGTTCTTAGCTAGCAACTGGAGGAAAAGATTAACCAAATTATGATGATAATTAATTTCATTACATGTTCGTTTAACCTCAGCATGCTCTCATTCATAGTTCAGACTCAAATTAGATAATTGTTTTAGCTTTAGTATAAAAATTATAAAACAAAATATCAACTTTTTGGTTACACTGTTGTCTGCATTTTTAGAAGTAAAATATAGTACACTCGAGCAGATTGCACTTCATCCAAGTCTCTGTGGGATCGATACTTGGCTTACTAAAGCCACTTTACTACTTGTTCGACCACGTGCACTTGCGTGTCGTTTTATATACCCACAAATCACCCCCGAACACTAAGTGCATCCGCCACCGCATTAGCCTTACCCGGGTGGTAAAGGACACTCATATCGTAGTCCTTAAGTAGCTCTAACCACCTCCTTTGCCGAAGATTTAGATCTTTCTGTGTGAACGCATACTTGAAGCTCTTTTGGTCTGCAAACACATCCACATGGACCCGATACAAGTAATGCCTCCATATCTTCAAAGCAAACACCACCGCGACTAACTCAAGATCATGGGTCGGGTAATTCTTCTCATGGATTTTCAACTGTCTCGAGGCATACGCTATCACGTTTCCATGCTGCATCAACACTCACCCAAGTCCGATTCTCGAAGCATCACAATATACTGAAAAACTATCGGTCCCTCGGGTAGGGTCAACACTGGTGCTGAAGTGAGTCGAGTCTTCAACTCTTGGAAGCTTTTCTCACAAGACTACGACCACTGGAACTTTATCTTTTTCTGGGTCAACCTGGTCAATGGTGATGCAATTGATGAAAAACCCTCTATGAATCTTCGGTAGTAGCCTACTAGGCCTAAGAAACTCTGAATTTCTGAAGGATTCACCGGTTTGGGCCGATTCTTTACCACTTTAATTTTCTGAGAATCTACCCTTATGCCCTCAATTGATACTACATGGCCCAAGAATGCCACGGAGTCAGCAAAAATTCACACTTGCTGAATTTAGCATACAACTGACAATCCTTGAGGTTTGAAGTGCTACTTTCAGGTGAGCGACATGCTCCTCCTCGCTCCGAGAGTATATAAGGATATCATCGATGAACAAGATCATAAACATGTCTAGATATTACTTGAATACCCTGTTCTTCAAGTCCATAAAACTGCAGGGGCATTGGTTAGTCCAAAATACATAACAACAAATTCGTAGTGACCATACCGAGTCCTGAAAGCGGTTTTTGGGATGTCACTCTCCCGAACTCTGAGCTGGTGATACTCGGACCTGAGATCTATCTTTGAGAAGCATTTGGCACCCTGAAGCTGGTCAAACAAGTCATCGATATTGGGTAAGGTGTACCTATTCTTGACGGTGACCTTGTTCAATTGCCAGTAATCAATACACATGCGACTGGAACCATCTTTCTTCCGAACAAATAACACCAGTGCACCCCATGGAGACTTGTTTGGCCTGACAAAGCCCTTATCTAAAAAGTCCTTCAACTGATCCTTCAACTATTTTAGCTCGGCTGGAGCAATCCTATAGGGAGGAATAGAGATGGGTTGTGTATCGAGTAAGAGATCAATGCCGAAATCAATTTCCCTTTTCGAAGGAACACCTGGCAAGTCGTCGGGAAAAACCTTAGGATTCTCACACACCACCGGAACTGACTGGATAGCCGAGGTCTTGGACTCAACATCCTTAACCCTAACTAGGTGTTACATGCAGCCCTTAGAAATCATTTTCCTGGCCTTAAGATATGAAATAAACCGACCAGCTGGTACAACTGACTTACCCTTCCACTCCAAGACCGGCTCACTCAAAAACCTGAACTCTACTGGCTGGGTTCTACAATTAATCGAAGCATAACATGGAAAAAACCAATCCATGCCTAATATGAGGTCAAAGTCAGTCATGGATAACTCTACTAAGTCTGCAGAGGTAACCTTATGCATCACTGTGATGGAGAAACCTCTATACACCCGCCTAGCTACGACTTATCCACCAAGTGGGGTAGAGACTGAGAAAGGTTCTATCAAAGTTTTAGGGCTAGCTCCAAAACTACTAGCAATATAAGGGGTCACAAAAGACAAAGTAGCTCCTGGATCTAACAAGGCATAAACATCAACATGGAAGACTTGCAACATACTAGTAACCACATTTAGTGAAGCCTCCTGTTCCTGGCGGGGTAATAAAGCATCAAATCTGTTTTGGCGTTGATCACCTGCTGAACTAGTAGAGGCACCCTGCTCAGGGGGACATGCTGCTGGAGCGGTAGTACTGGCTGCTATCACACGGGTCCCGCCGACCCCTGATCTGGCTAAGGGGCAATCCCTAAGTCTATGTCCGGGTTGGCCACACCCAAAACACAAATCTGAGCCAACTAAGCACATCTCGGGATGATTCTTGCTGCACCTCGCATAAGTTGGAAAAGTGCGCTCCACCTGCATTCTACCCTGATCCCTCGAGCCTGACGCCCTGCTCCTGCTCCTCCGATCTACTCAAAACCTAGATGGCGTGCTGGCTGATGATGGAGCTGGAGCGATAGAACTGTGCTGGGACTGCTGACGCTGTCCACCCCCTGACCTGGCCTAAGAAAACCCATAGCTGTCGGTCTTGGCCCTTGATGTGCCGTGATTTTACGGCACTTTCGATGCTTAAAACCAAGAAATTGTGCACATTCCGGTATGTTTATATGGGTATAAGGTATTTTGTGCTTAATGTGAAGGAAAACAGGTCTGGAATGATTTTGGTTGAATTAATGATTAAAACAACTGAAAGGTGACTGCCAAACACTTAACGAGTCGTTGGCAGGAGGCACGACCCGTCACTTGAAGTGTTGGCAAAAAGAAGAAGTTTGGAAGATACAAGGCAGTGCACTTGATGAGTTAGAGGAACTACTTGCTACATCGGGTAATGAGTCGTGAGGTCAACCGTTAGTCTTTGAAGAGAAAAGTTCAACCAAGTGTCTAGTGGAGTTGATGACCGACACCACGAGTCGTCACATGAAGGAACGACTCGTTGGCAGGCCACTTGAATAATCCATGAAGTGCATTGGATTTTGTGAGGAAGTAGACCACGAGGGACCTAACAACTCGTGCTAAGGCACGATGTCGTTAGGTGACCCATTGAAAAGCCTGGGTATGTTGCTGAGAACGACTATTTTAAAGCAAGGAATGACTCGTTAGAAGGCCTAACGATCCGTCACATAGCCCATTGCCACTACCGACTTGGTTTCCAAATTTATTTAGGAAAAGGATTTCTTGGCATTATAAATACCCGGTTTTAGGTTTATTTTAAGAGACGATTTAGAGAGGATTCAGAGACGATTTTGAGATGAATTTCTTGAAGGATTATTACCCGAGTTTGATAGAGAATCTTGAACGATATTGTGCGGATATTCTTGAGGGAGTATTTTCATACACTTGTTCTTGATTCAAGACACGAAAGCAACATTGGAATTTTATTCAATCTACTTGATTTTTATTCTACAATACTTTGTAAGTTGAAATTATGATTTCTTCTATATTTTGTGATTGCAATAACACAAAAATGAGTAGCTAAACCCACAAACTAGGTTTGTGGGAACCAAGATGAATTAACACACATAGGTAAAAATACTTAGTGATTCTTGAACAGGGTTTTATGCATGTATTGTTTTTCCCTTCGTTTTGATTGATTCTTGACGGTTGCAAGCATTAGGACTTGCCTTATTCTTACTTACCAGATCAAGGGGGTAAAGAATGGGAAAAAGGGATTAACAACAGAGATTTGAGACAACCAACCCTCATCTAATAGCTTGAACTTGTCCGAAGGAGAGCTAATCAGATATCAAGGGTAAGGGTCAATTAAAGTACACCCGTATACAGACCAAGTTGTGTGGTGAAAATCACCTAGATAGGGGACCAACCATTTAGGTGAACCTAACTTACCAATATTGCATGTTAAAGACCAGAATAGATCACTAGTGTATAAGTCTTGTGGTTATGAAATATTGGGGAACACAATCCTAGTCTAGTCGTAAATTGAATACAAATTAAAGTTGATACAAGCATTCATAAAATTTTCTTTTGTTTATTATTCTATATTTTCCCCCTTTTGGAAATAAGTAAATCAATAGTAATAGTTATTTGCATTAACCTAAGTTCTTACCATATTCCCTATGGGATCGACCTCAACCTTCGTTGGGTTCTATATTTGACAATCGACTGCTTATATCTCAATTACGAGGTGTAATTTGGACGACATCAAATTTTGGCACCGTTGCTGGGGAATACGGCTAAGGCTTTTGTTAATTTTGTTAACTTTACTATTGGTTCTTATTTCTTTGTTTTATTTTTCTTTTGTTGGTTTGGTTTCTTAATAGGCCTTAGGTTTGTGCATGCCCGAAACTAGAAGTCAAGGAAATCCCTTAATACAAATTGATCACAAACTTGAGCTAACGTTGAGAAACCTGAGGAGAATGGACAACATACATGAGCAAGAAATCGTGGACCAAGCTACAACAAGGATGTTGGCCGAAGAGCAAGCTCTGGCTATAGATCGTGAGTTAGCCAGAGTTGTTGAAGAGCAGCGTCTAGCTGCAAAAGCTGAACGAGCTAGACGACTCAGAGGTCCAGAGCACCAGCAACATCGATATTTTAATGAGGAAGATGATGGGGACATAGATGAAGCTGGTGCCACTGGAGCGACAGTTCCTCCTCCTTTTCCTATTTGGGCAAAGTTTGATATTACAATTGTAATGATTCAACTGCTGAATATGAAGGAAATATTTGAAGGTTATGCATCCGATGACGCCCACGCTCACTTGACAAATTTTGTGGGTATATGCAAGGCATACAAGCAGCCAGGGGTCAGATAGGACGTGATCAGATTGAGATTATTTCCATTCTCTCATGGGAGTGAGGCAACGATGTGGTTGGCTGAGTTGCCGAACGACTCTATCACTACTCGGGGAGAGCTCAAAAGAGCTTTTCTTGAAAGGTTCTTCCCACCATCCAAGGCATTACAACTAAAGGATAAAATATATAACTTCAGGCAACTATATTCTAAGGCACTCCATAAGACCTAGCTGCGGTTTAACAAAAAGCTCAAGAAGGTGCCAAACCACAGGATTTCGGAGATACATTATTGGAGATCTTTTACCAGTCCCTGAATGCTAACACAAAGGCAGTTGCTGATACCATCTGAAGAGGATCATTTATGAGTCATACTTATGCGGAGGCTGCGGAGTTGCTGGACAGGATCACTAAAACCAACCGAGCTTGGCACATTAGAGAGTCGGAGGTTCCGGCGGGTTCTTATATGGTTGGTATGTCGGCTGAACAACGGAGAAGATATGAGGAGCATGACCAGGACGTTGTAGAGATCAAGACCACCATGGGTTTCTTGACAAGCACTTAATAGGAATGGGAGCATAAAGGGTGAATGTTGTAGGTTCTCAGAGCAAGGCCCCGAGAAATGATGGGTGGAGTTTGAGTCTGAAGAAGATGTCAATTATTTGAATGATCAGAGGATGGGTTTCCAGACCAACACCCAAGGGTATAACCAAGACTCTTGGCGTCAAGGTCAAGGGAACCAAGGTCGGAACTTCTACAAGGATAATAATTTCAACTGAGGCTAATACTGGGACAATGGGGATTGGAAGAAGCGAGAGGAGTTCAAAAATGATAGGAGCAGTCAGTATGTTCCTCCAAGAAACCGAGAGCCAGAGTCGAGTGGTTCAAGGGTCGAAGATATGCTCTCCAAAGTGCTCAAGCAGATGGAGGCAACAGAAACTCACTTTAAGGAGCTCCACGTTGATATTTCTGGCTTAAACCAAAAGGTGGAGTCACATGCTGTGGCAATCAAGAAAATTGAGCAGCTGGTGAGTCAGATGTCTGTTGTAGTGAATAAAAGGAAGAAAGGAACACTTCCCAGCAATACTCTTCAAAATTTGAAAAATGCCGATCACTTCATGGAGGTCACTACTAGGAGCGGGAAGGCCACAATTGATCCACCGAGGCTAGTTGTAGTTGAAGAGCCAGAAAGGCCCATGTTGATAAATGATGATGATGTAGCAGATGTTGACAACCAACTTTGGTTGGGGACTCAGATGTGCAAACTGCTCCGAGTAGTGCAAAGGAGCAAGGAGATTCCCATGGGAAGGAGAAGGAGGCGAAACAAAAACTCACAACAATTCCTAGACCTCCTTCTCCTTACCCCCAGTGCTTGAATAAGAAAGTTGAAGATGGAAAATATTAGATAAGATGCAAAATATTAGATAAGATGGAAAATATTAGATGTTTATCTCTATGCTCAAGCAGCTATCGGTGAATATCCCATTGGTGGAGGCGTTTGAGAAAATGCCCGAATATGTCAAATTTATGAAGGACTCGTTACCAGAAAAAGAACCGTAAGCTTGAAACCTACTGATAATATGCACCACTGCGGTGCCATCACTACCAGGGTCCTAGCACAGAAGAAGGAAGACCCAGGTGCATTTACTATACCTTGCACTATTGGGGAGGTTGAGTTTGCAAGGGCATTTTGTGACTTGGGAGCTAGCATAAATCTTATGCCGCTAGCAGTATTTAAAAAGTTAGGCTTGGGAACCCCCACACCGACTTCGATGCAGCTACTGGTGGCTGACTGAACAGTTAAAAAGCCGGTGGGGATTTTGTTTGATGTGCTAGTCAAAGTGGACAAGTTCATATTCCAAGTAGACTTCGTGATTCTGGACTGCGAAGTCGATTCAGAGGTCCCCATTATTTTGGGGCAACCATTCCTTGCAACAGGTAGGGCCCTAGTTGATGTGGAAGTAGGGCAGCTGAAATTTCAATTGAACAAAGCAGAGGTTACCTTCAACATTAGCCGAACCATGAAACAGCCTAAGGAATTTAGCATAATTTCTGCAGTGGAGGATGTCACTTGACGAATTCTGAGTAGTCAAGTCACTTGCGTCGTGCTGCGATGTTAAATTAGGAGCTGCATGGGAGGCAACCCATGAAGGTGTTTTGATAAAGTCTTAATAGCCAAAACAACACGTCGTGCCACGACGTTAAATCAAGCGCTTCTTGGGAGGCAACCTAAGCTGTAAATGTAAGAAAAAGTTAGTGTTAACCTTTGTTGATGGGTGCAGGTGAATAAGATGGAAAATTTTAAGTTGGAACCAAAAACTAGAACTTCAGTTCTAGTGTAGAAAATCAAAGAATGAGTCATCATCTGACTTGATGACTCGTTTGGCCAGACGTAAAGAGAGCTGCAGAAAACAGGGGAGTAACGAGTACCTTCACGAGTCATTTTTCCAAGGAACAAATCGTTTAGTCCCCCATCGAGTACACTGGATTAAAGTTGAAATTTAAAGAAAATGGGTAACAATGGTTCACTCAATGAATCGTTGGGAAACCAAATGACTCGTTAAGTGACTTGTCCTGAAGTGACAACAGGCCAAGGACCACGACTCAGGAAACGACTCATTAGGAAACAGCACGAGTGTCATCAGGTCCCCAGGTAAGTTGACCTAACCCAACCCACGATTGCAAATTGGGAAAAGTTTTTAAAATTAAAATCAAAGAACCTAATTGTATTTAATACTCCCCGTTAAACTCACTTCAAATTTCCCTCTTCTCTTCTTCCTCTTCTTCACGCAAACCCATCAAAAACACCATTGAAATCACTTTCACCACTGCACACACATTCGTTGAAGCACAAGCACAACTGCTATTCCACTCCATCTCTGATAAGTTTCATTGTAAGTAATCTTCCCCACACAAACACTTTGAATAATTCTTACATTCAATCAAGAAATTTCGAAGACCCATGTATGAATGAGCTTGTCTGCATTTCAATTTATATTGTGTTCTTAAGTGCCTTGTGGTGTAGATAAACCCTAGGAAGAGTAAAGCATTGTTTTTTCATCATGTAGTCACCTGGGTAGATGTTTAGTTGAAGTTGTGTGTTTGTGGAATTGAAAACTGCAAAGAAGAAGAAGATGAACAAGAACTCTTGAGCACGAGTCGTTGGGTCACCAAATGACTCATCATGTAGCTCGTGCTGAGTGTTCGACTCCAAAATTACACGCAAGTGCACGTGGTCGTACAAGTAGTAAAGTGGCTTTATTTCAAGCCAAGTATCGATCCCACAGGGACTGAACTACGGTATTAATTAACTTAAGCGTCAGTGAACGATATCTCTATGAATGCAGACAACCAAACAAATAATGTTTTATGAGTTAAGGTCACTAATTAATAAGAATCTAAGTCTAGATTATAATTTTAGTGTGAACAATAGCAATGCAGAAGCTGAGGTTAAGGCAGGCATGCAGGGATGTACTTTATTAATTCAATTCAGCTAATCTTCTCTTCGGTTGCTAGTCAGGAATTAATTGCCTATGGATTGGATCTTTCGACTCCTCTCCAATTAAAGAATCATGAAACCTTATTCTACATTTCTGTGATATAAGAATCTCATGCTCTAGCCATACATAACCGATTCCATAATTGACTAATAAGGATTTTAGATATATTTCTATTCTAAATGTAAATCAATTCTCAATTTTCTCAACTAAGAAAAGATCATATCCTACCAATTCACATCTGTCCAATTTCTTTCCTTTTCAAAATCAAAATTGGATTTCTAAGATATACATTAACATTGGCCAAACATTAATGCAGTAAAAACATGAATTGATAGAACAACCATTGAATAAAAGATGAAAACTGAAATGATCGATAATTACATTCCTCTACAATTATCCTTAACCTCAGCAAGAAGTGAATTAGCCACTCATTTGTGAAGTAAACATCTTCAAATAAGTAGAATTCATACAAGCAATTGAAATTAAAGAGAAAAAGGAAGAGAATAACCCTATAATTTTTGTCCTTTCAACTTCCTGCAACCCACATTCTTGCTCAACAAAGTCAGAATGTTTAAAATAAAACCTAAGTGTGCTATTTATACTATTGAGAATTTTTCCCGAAATAACAAGCAATGTGGCACGGAGTGTATCACGGAGCACTCCCTCCGTGCCACGGGGCTATCGTGGAACCCCACTGGAAGTCGGCTCCCAGGTAACTGCACTTCACCGTGGCACGGCTTGTATCGTGGAGCCTTGCCTCCGTGCCACGGTGCTATCGCGCACCTTCACTGAAGCTTGAGGTTCAGGGTAATCACACTCAACATGACACAGAGTGCATCGCGGAGCACTGCCTCCGTTCCACGGAGGTAACGTGAACCTCCACTAGATTTTGACATAATTAATTCATCCCAGGCAGAATGCCTCCGCGATGGTAGCGTGACACGGCGCCATCGCGGAGTCCTTATTTTTTCCACTTTCCCTTGTCAACTTCCGCTTCTTGCTTCCAAGTCCATTCCCGCACTTCACCAACATATATATTAGCTTCCAAAATTTCCTTTTACCTGCAAAACAACACTAATCATGTAGGTTAGTATAAATTCACATTTATCAAATAATCACATTAGAATATACACATAATAATAGATAAACAAGTCGAAATGAAGCATTTGAGTATCACCTGGGCATGCAATTCTGCCCAAGATAACTTACCGCACACTTAAAACATTGTTCATCCTCGAACAATACTTTCACATCTCATGCAATTGAAACCCATGCATAACCAGTTTGGCTCAACCATTCATGCTACGACTATACAGATTATTTAGGATAGCAAATCATTAAGAAGACATGCATGGTATTGTTCGGGTGTGTTATATGGGTATATAAAACGACACGCAAGTGCACGTGGTCGAACAAGTAGTAAGTCGCTTTAGTAAGCCAAGTATCGATCCCACAGAGACTTGGGTTAAGTGCAATTTGCTCTAGTATACTATATTTTACTTCTCAATATGCTGACAACAACATAACCAAAAAGTTAATATTTTGTTTTATAAATTTTATACTAAAACTAAGAACAATTATCTACATTGAATTTGGACTATGAATAAGAGCATGCCGAGGTTAAACGAACATGTAATGAAACTGATTATCATCATAATTGGTTAATCTTTTCTTCCAGTTGCTAACCAAGAACAATTGCCAAGAGATTAAAACTCTCGTATTTAATCTCACTTAAGAATCATGAACCATCCGTCTACATTTCTGTGATCAAATGCAATTCATGTTCTAGCCATACAATTCCGGTTCCTAAATTGACTAATACGACTTTTAGGTATATTTCTATTTTGAATGCACATCAAAACTTAATTTTCCCAAATCAAGTAAAGAACAATATCCTATTAATTCACAACTTTCCAATTTTGTGCTCTCTCGAGTGAAATCAGACTTTTTAGATGTACATTAATGTAGGCCACACACCAATGCAGTAAGAACAAGAATTAATAGAACAACATGGAAGAAAAAGATGAAAAACCATATAATCAAAAATCAAAATTCATCACAAGTGTTCATAACGTCACCAAGGAAGGGAATTAGCCACTCATTTGTGGATTAATCATCATAAAACGAGTGTTAATCATACAAACAATTGAATTAGAGAAGAAAGAAAGAGAGAAAAAACCCTGAACTTTTCGTCCCTCAACTGCCTGTAACCCACGTCCTTGCTCCACCAAGTCTGAAATTCTGAAAAATGAACTTAAGTGTTCTATTTATACTAGTGGGAATTTTTCCCGGAATAATGAGCAACGTGTCACGGAGTGCATCGAGGAGCACTGGCTCCGTGACACGCCATGAACGCGAACCCTTACTGGAATTGGGGGTCCGGGAATTCAAGCTCAACGTGGAACGGCGTGCATCGCGGAGCACTGGCTCCGTGCCACGGAGCAAACGCGGACCTTCACTGGATATTTGGTGAATTTTCACCCTCCAGGCAGAATGCCTCCGCGATGGCCGCGTGACACGGCTCCATCGCGGAGCCCCTTTAAATCATGCTGTCCAATGCCTTTTCCTTGCTCGCATCCAAGTCCAATTCCGATATCGTCCAACATGTCTTTTAGCTTCTCGAAATCACATTTTACCTGCAAAACAATGCTAATCATGTTGGTTAGTATAAATTCACATTTTATTCCTAATTACATGAAAATGTATACACATTGCTAGATAAACAAGGTGAAAATGGTACTTTTGAGTATCACTTGGGCATATAAATCTGCCCAAGATCACTTACCCCACACTTAAATCCTTGTTCGTCCTCGAACAACAAACATACAATTCATGCAATTTACATCCCAACCTTGCTACTATGGTACGACAATTTAAGCTACGGTCATACCGATCATTCAATATTGCAAATCATCAAGAAAACATGCATGGTCTTATCAATGCAATGACCTTCAATACATTAAGACTTCCTAGACTTTAAGAATCGACTCTCGATATCGGCAAACTCATGCAAATCAGCTAATCAAGATATTCAACACGAAAATTGATCTTTCATCAAGCATGTGCCCTCACAACTCAAGAGAATCTTCCCCTTTTTGCTCATGTGACACACAATCATTCAAGCAGGGGCATGTAAAAACAATTTCACTCTCTCTCCCAAAAGAATTCACATGCATCATGTCGTGACCCATAAGCTTGCCCTTAGTGTATTACTCCACTAATATAAAGAAATGCAATGTAAGATCACGTAGGACTTTAATGGTTTGTAATGGAAGCTGTGGAACTAGTAAATATTGGATTAGCCAATAATAGCCACTAGCATCCCTAAGCGCCTTTTCAACACATTCCCATCAACTCATGGGCATTGTTTCTCTCTTTTTCTTTTTTTCATCATCCCATTCTTGATGATTTACTTTAGTATGGCCCATTTCATTAAGCACACTTGACACGACAACAAAGATTATTCATGCACCTTCATTATCGTTTATTTATAGCAAGTGCACCTTCAACCTTTTCTTTCCTTTCATCACTCTGCTTTTCTTTTTCTTTTCACCATTCTCACTCTTTGACACTTTGGGAAAATTATTTTCTCTTCTTAAGCGCTGAAGAGTTTTGTATAGAACTTTACGGCTAATGAAAAGAAGGAATTAATCTCGGTTTACACTTTTTGGACAAAAGAAAGAAATAATAGGCTAAAGGCTCAAAGGGCTGACTAGGGTATACAATCACAGAAAGGGGGAGTATGACAAGAAAAAAATAGAAACTCTCGGTTAAAACAAAGAAATGCCTACATCCTTTCCTACAATACACCTCCTTCATTTCGTTTTGTACACACACCAGGAAAGTTCTAGACACTTCACAATAGCATGGAATATCAACACCTCACTTCACACTTTATGCACATGCTCGATTCAAGATGTATTCACAGACTCTTCAATCAGCTAATTATAGGAATTCAAATATTAAGCCTCAATCACACCGAATCGAACTCTACAGCCTAGGTATCTCAACATATTTACAAAATTTGCATGCTTTCATAAGAATCACCTTTGCATTTTGAATATCATGTACAACACGCAACTGAACTCTCGCAACCATATAGTAACTACAGGTTCCGGGATGCAATCGACCAAGGAAGAAAACTAAAAATTAATTAAAAAAACTACTCCTACCGACTACATTTCCCTTAAGACGGTCGTCATCCATCCATCATAGGGAATGGTCACTAACTATGACTTCAGTTCAATGGGACCATTCTCGGTAAAAGAACCGAAAACAAATGCCGAGAAACCCAAAATTAAAAAAATTGAAAAATTTGCAACATATCGATCATTTCGATAGGAAAAGAAAAAAATTTATGTACACAATATTTAAAAAAATTTATTTTTAAAAAAATATCGATCATTTCGATAAAGAAAAAAATATTTACAGAATCAGCTGACAACATTCAACAACACACATCAATTTCACAAATATTTACAAATACAGAACAATTTGAAAACTCACAAACATAGGGAAACACAACATACAAAATAATAGAGGAGAACATACAAACAAACAGCCCAGCCCAACACCTAACTACTCCCACCCCACACTTAATCCGAACACTGTCCCCAGTGTTCACAAAAATTAAATAGCACAAAATCGGGTGGTGGAACTCCCTGATCAATCAAAGTATTCCACTTCTTCGTCGGGTGCTGCTGCTTCATCTCCCATGTCCGAGTCACCTCTGTCGTCATCATCGGACTCCACATCGGAGTCCTCCCGACGCGTCTCCTCGTCTGTGGGGACGTCATCGTCTGTGGGCTCTACAAAGGCTGGCCCTACTCGGCATAGAGCCCTGGTGTTTTCGCCAAGCGGGTAATCTAGCTCGAGCTGCCATAGCTCCTCCTCCGTAGCCGGTCTCCCACCTATCCTGAGCTGGAGCATCTGCATCCCATACATCCGTGCCATATATTGGTCATCACGAGCGTGTCGCTCGCCAAGTGTCAGCACTGGCCCATGGGTGGTGTCGGGAGCCTTAGTTTTGGTAACATCCAAGGCCCGCCGCTCCAACTGCGGGATATAATCGAGGGCCTCCTCCTCAACATCGAGGCCCCTGAGAAAGGTGGTGAGTAGTCCACCGAAACCATACCTGTGCCCCTGGTGCAACCGGGCTCTCTTCATGGCGGATATAATAACCGCCCCGACATTTATCTCCAACCCTTTCATCAGGGCGTACACCAGGCAAACACGATCCCGGGTTACATCAGTCATATGTACCCCCGGGATGAGGCAAGAGCAGACTATCTTCAGCCAAATTCGGGCTTCCCTGTTCATCTGAGAATATGGCAGAGTCTGATGGTAGCCCCTTTCCTTGTGCCTGCTCCATCTAGCTATAGATTGGGCCCCACACAGTGTGCGTCTGATGTCAGCATACGGTGGGGTAATGTTCAGCTGTCGGAGGACGTGGGCGTCTGTGTCCCGCGCTCCTATGATGGCACTGAGCTGGTGGGACTCCAGAGTGACTATCTACCCTCTGATTCTGATGGTGTGGCTTCGGATTGACGGGTTCCAGTTGGCATAGAACTCCCGAACCAAGTGCAGGTTGCATTCTTTGGGCTCCTCGAATATGAACTTGAGCCCCGCTGCCTCGATCCGGTGAACTATTCTGGGGAACTCCTGTGCCAATGGCTCCCATGCTATATGCTCCTCGGGGAAATATTTGTTCTCTTTGTGCTTGGCGTACCACTTTTTCCCCTCGTCAGTCACCCATCTTGTTCCATATTGGCGGCACTGGCTGCGTGGAACTGCTGGTGCTGCTGGGACTGCTGTGCCCAGTCTGAGTCTCTTCCTTCCGGTGCCTGAAGTTGATGCACCTTTACCTTTCTCTTGCCGGCTTGCCATTTTACCTGTCAACCCAAGTAAACAAGCTCAATGTTAAGCTAAATAAATATTAACTTCGGCTAAGGTCGGGTTACACTAAGTTACCCCACACTTATTCCTTCGCTACAGTTACAACCTACGACAAGAATAACTTTATTTACCCAAAACAACCAGCTATACAATCATGCTTAGTGCGTTCAAAAGAAAATTCGATGGTATAACTTCTATGTACTACTCAAACTTCGTACAGCTAATCACAATCACTACCATCGCAAACATTTTAACCATTGCACTTAGCAAAGAAAAACAAAGAAACAAAAATAACAACAAAAATTTATATACATGAACCTATCCAACCAACCAAATTCGAACAAATTTCAACATTTCCCCCCAAACCCGAGAATTCGTCGTCTATTAACATTCCAACAATTTGTACAACGACTCATCTCATTCAGCACGTACAACCCGGCATAAAATTCACAATTTCAACACATTTCTAACTTCAAATTCAACAACAAGCCCTAGAATTGATTTTATCAATCAAATTCGAATAATTTATGCAATCGACAAGTTCAAACGATCATAACGACATTCCGAACAATTATCAATCAACAAATAACTCGAATTCATGCTTAATTTAGACTTAGGGCGATTTAGCTCACCTCCCATGCTTAAATTCAAAGAAAATCGACAAAAACTTGAGAGGGAATCAGAAAACATACCTTGTAGTTGAATAATCGAAGAAAACTCGGTAATTTCTTGCCTTAAGCCGTGGCACGTTGATGGGAGAGGGGTTTTGGGATGTTTGGTCGCGGAGGAAATTGAAAATGAGGGGAAAAGGGGAGGTTTCGGGTTAAAAAGGCTAGAAAAACACGCGGGTCACCCGGCAACCCGGTGTGACCCGTCGCAATATACAAGGCAACGTGTCACGGAGTGCATCGCGGTGCACTGCCTCCGTGACACGGAGCCATTGCGATAGCATACTGGAAGTTTTTAAAATTTCCGGGTTATACCTCAACGTGTCACGGAGGGTAACGCGGAGGTCCTCCTCCGTGACACAGAGCTATCGCCCCAACTCACTGTTTTCTACATTTTATTAATTTTTCATACCTCGACTTTTCCTTCACGATTCCGTGCACATTTTTCTCCGTTTGACCTGAAAATCATCTCACTAAACAAAATTGGTTAGAATTATAGGTTTCACCTAAATAAAATTAAAAACAAAAATTAAAACAAAAAATTTTGTAGTAAATTACGAAAAAGAAAAAGAAAAATCTATTTACACTTTACAAAATGAAAGAAAAAATTTTCACGGGTTGCCTCCCGTGCAGCACCTGGTTTACCGTCGCGGCTCGACGTCATTTAAGCTCAATTGTCCGCTAGGGTGATGGACGATTTCTCTCGATCACCGTCCTCCCCCCAATAGTGCTTACACCTTTGGCCATTTACTAAGAACGTGGCTCTCCGATCTTCTTGCCACAATTCTACCGCCCCGTGCGGGGTCATTCTTACCACTTCAAATGGTCCCGACCATTTAGACCTCAGCTTCCCTGGAAACAACTTCAATCTCGAATTGAAGAGCAAAACTTTCTGTCCCGGCTCGAAAATGCGATGCACCACATGCTTATCATGCCATTTTTTAGTTCTTTCCTTGTAGTACTTGGCACTCTCATAGGCATGCCAGCGGAACTCATCAAGTCATTGAGCTGCATGAGTCTCTTTTTACCCGCCAGCTCTAAGTCCATATTTAGCTTCCTGACAGCCCAGAAGGCTCGATGCTCTAATTCCACCGGAAGATGACATGCTTTGCCATAGACCAGTCGGTATGGTGAGGCTCCAATTGGTGTCTTGTGAGCAGTTCTATAAGCCCACAACGCATCATCAAGTTTGCTTGACCAATCATTTCGTTGTGTATTCACCATTTTCTGAAGAATCTGCTTCACTTCTCTATTTGACACCTCTACTTGCCCACTAGTTTGGGGGTGGTATGTTGTTGCCACTTTATGGCGCACCCCATACTTGGCTAGTAATTTCTTGAAACTTGCATTGACAAAATGAGCCCCTCCATCACTGATAATGGCTCGGGGTGTCCCAAACCTTGTGAGGATGTGTTTTTTCACAAACTTCGTTACTACCTTGTTGTCATTCCTGGGGCAAGCTATTGCTTCCACCCATTTTGATACATAGTCTACAGCCACCAAGATGTAACGATTACCAAATGAAGGTGGGAATGGACCCATGAAATCAATGCCCCATACATCAAAGGGCTCAACTTCCAGTATATTCTGCAGCGACATCTCTTGTCTTCTGCCAATTGATCCTGTACGCTGACATCTATCACACATTTTGACATACGCCATAGAGTCTCTGAACAGTGTCGGCCAAAAGAAACCTGACTGTAGAACCTTATGCGCTGTTCTCTCGCCCCCGTGATGACCTCCATATAATAAAGAATGACAACCCCTCAACACCTCTGCAATCTGACTTTCTGGGATGCATCTTCTCATTACCTGATCTGGTCCTTGTTTGAATAAATATGGTTCATCCCAAACAAAGTGCCAGCTATCATGCCTCAATTTCCTTCTTTGCTGGTCTGTTGCCTCAGGTGGGTAGACTCCGCTCACTAGCAAGTTGACTATGTCTGCATACCATGGAACTTCGGCTTCCCCCACTGCCAAAAGTTGCTCATCTGGGAACTCTTCATTTATGTTATCACTTTCCATCACATGCGACCGGCTTTCCAATCGTGATAGGTGATCTGCTACCTGATTCTCGCTCCCCTTTCGGTCTTTGATCTCGAGATCGAACTCCTGCAACAACAAGATCCATCTGATCAACCTCGGCTTAGCATCCTTCTTGTTGAATAGGTACTGAATCGCTGCATGGTCTGTGTACACCACCACTTTCGAACCCACCAAATAGGACCTGAATTTGTCAAATGCAAACACCAAGGCTAGCATTTCCTTCTCTGTGACTGTGTAGTTGCTTTGGGCTGTATTCAGCGTTTTGCTTGCATAATGGATAGAATGAAAGATTCTATTTTTTCTTTGCCCCAATACAGCTCCCACAACCACATCACTGGCATCACACATCAGCTCAAATGGTTGTTCCCAGTCCGGAGAAGTGAGGATAGGTGCTTCTATCAATTTCTGCTTCAACTCTTCGAATGCTTTCACACACTCATCATTCAACTCAAACTTCACCTCTTTTTCCAGCAATCTGCATAGTGGTCTAGAGATTTTGGAAAAGTTTTTGATGAATCGTCTGTAGAATCCTGCATGCCCAAGAAAACTGCTCACACCTTTCACTAACACTGGTGGTGGCAACTTTTCAATAACCTCGATCTTAGCACGATCGACTTCCAACCCCTCTCGAGATACTTTGTGGCCAAGGACAATACTCTCCTTCACTAAGAAGTGGCATTTCTCCTAGTTTAATACAAGGTTGGATTCCTCACAACGAGCCAGCACCCTATCAAGATTCTGCAAACAAGTAGCAAACGAATTACTGAAAATAGAAAAATCATCCATAAATACCTCAACAAAATCCTCCACCATGTCATGGAAAATAGCCATCATGCATCTCTGAAATGTGGTCGGTGCATTGCATAACCCAAACGGCATTCGCCTGAAAGCATATGTCCCATAAGGACAGGTAAAAGTAGTCTTCTCTTGATCCTCTGGAGCTATGGCTATTTGGTTATAACCAGAGTACCCATCAAGGAAGCAATAATATTCCTGTCCTGCCAACCTATCCAATATTTGATCAATAAATGGGATGGGGTAATGATCTTTCCTCGTGGCTTCATTTAGCTTTCTGTAGTCCATGCAAATCTGCCAACCTGTGACGGTTCGGGTAGGGATCAACTCATTTTTCTCGTTGGTGACTACAGTCATCCCCCCTTTCTTTGGAACACATTGAACGGGGCTGACCCATTCATTGTCTGAAATTGGGTAAACCACACCTGCATCAAGCCACTTGATTATTTCTTTCCTCACCACATCCTTCATTGCTGGATTAAGTCTCCGTTGCGGCTGAACGGTTGGTTTGGCTCCTGTCTCCATGAATATCCTGTGTGTGCAGAAAGCTGGATTGATACCCTGAATGTCTGACATTTGCCAACCCATTGCTTTCTTCCTCTTTTTGAGTACACCCAATGTTGCCTTCTCCTGTGCCTCCGTCAAGTCTGCAGAGATGATAACTGGTAACGTCTCACCCTCCCCCAAAAAGATATATTTTAAATGGGGAGGCAATTCTTTCAACTCCAGCATCGGCGCCTCCTCAACTGATGGTTTCGGCAAAGGCTCTAGAGATCTCATCAATGATTGAAACTGCTGTCTGCTCGAATGATTCTGTGCTCCATTCAACAATTAGACCATTCCACACGCCTCTCTATCTCCAAAATGATCGGAGTGCGTCAACGCTCTTTCCAATGGGTCTTGAGATTCAACAATCTGACGAATTTCTTCATGTTCAACCACATTGATTGCTGAAAGCTCCTCATTTATAGCTGGCAGCTTCATGGCTTTTAACACTTCAAATACCTCTGTTTTGTCATGTGCTCGCATTGTGAGTTGCCCCGCAGCTACGTCGATTAATGCCTTCCCGGTTGCCAAGAAGGGATGTCCCAAAATAAATGGGACTTCCGCGTCTGGTTCAAAATCCAGCACAACAAAATCTACCGGGAAAATTAGGGAGCCAACTTGCACTAGAACATCCTCAACAATGCCATCCGGCCTAGCTAAGGATTGATCCGCCAACTGCAAGATTACGGTTGTGGGTCTAGGACTCCCTAAACCCAACTTTCTGAATACCGAAGACGGCATCAAATTTATACTCGCCCCCAAGTCACACAATCCACGAGCTCGGATGCTCTGCCCAATAGTAAGCTGGATAGTACAACTTCCAGGGTCTTTTAGCTTTGTGGGCAGTCTATTTTGGATCCGGGAAGTGCACTCCTCCGTTAAAGCCACCGTAGCATACTCAGTCAACCGACTTTTGTTGGCCACAATGTCCTTTATGTACTTGGCATATTTAGGCACTCCCTGCAAGACATCAACAAGAGGTAAATTAACATGTACCTGTTTAAGCACCTCCATGAATTTCTTGAAACACACCTCCTCTTTGTGTTTCTTGAGTCGTTGAGGGAACGGGGGTGGAGGTCTTTCTGATTCAGCTTCTTTGGTCTTCCCCCTTTCCGAACTTTGCTCCACCTCAACTTCTGCTGCTCCCGAATGTTGAGGTGGTCTTTCTGGTTCCACCTCCTTCAGCTGCAAACCACTCCTTGTGGTCACTGCATTTACCTGCTTGGGATTCGGATCCGTGTTGCTTGGCAATCCTCCTCTAGGCCTTGTATTTTGGGCACTAGCAAATTGCCCAAATTGATACCCAAGACCCTTGGTAGCTAACTGATTGTTTTTCACTTCGGCTGCCAATTTCACATAGTCAGCCTGCAATTGAGCTTGGTTAGTTATCATGGTCTTGAACATCTCCTCAATGCTGGGTGATGGTGGTGGAGAAGGTGCATTGTTATTTCTGAATTGAGATTGGTAGTTCTGTTTCCCTCCTTGGTTCCTTTGCACACCCTGACCCGAACTTTGGCCGTGATGGTTGTTGCTACCCCATGAGAAATTAGGATGATTCCTCCAGTTTGAATTGTAGCTACTACCATACTGCTGGTGATTTCTTTGTGCATTACCCACAAAGTTTACCGAGTCAGGATTGGCTCCACAGCACTCAGCTGAGTGCTCACTGCTTCCACACAATTTCCACCACATCTGCTGGACTGCATTAACTGGAGCTGAAGGCTAGTTCAAAGTCATGTTGCTGAAGTGGTTGTTCAATTGATTTTGCAATTCAGCTATCTGTGCAGCGATAGCTGTAAACCCATCCACTTCAAGCACTCTTGCTGCTTTCCTTGTCCCACCTCGTGATGAATCAACATTCCATTCTGGATTGCCCTGTGAAATCCGGTTTAGCAAGGTATATAGCTCCTCATAAGTCTTTTCCAGCGCTTGCCCTCCAGCTGCTGAATCTAGCAATATTTTGGTGTGGGGTTCCAAACCCTCAATAAATGTGTGCACCAACACCTCATTGGACTGATGATGATGAGGACAGTCCCGCAACATGGATTTAAATCTCTCCCAGGCTTGATATAAATTTTCTCCCTCCCTCTGTTTGAAGCTTAGAATTTGACTTCTAAGTCTTGCTGTTTTACCAGAGGGAAAAAACCTTATCAAGAACTTCCGTGCAAGATCATCCCACGTTGAAATAGAATTTGGTGGCTCAGCTTTCAACCACCTCTTGGCTTCTCCAAGTAAGGAGAATGGAAATAAGGTAAGTCGGACATAATCAGGTGACACTTCAGTGGGTATGTAAGTGTCACTTATCTCCAAAAAGTTTTGGAGATGCTGTTGTGGGTCTTCATGAGGGAGACTGGTAAATTGCCCGCTTGTGTGCAACAATTGCACCATATTTTGCTTGAGTTCAAATCTCCCTCCGGGCTCTGGTTTGCGGATACTGGATGTAACATTATTGGCATGTGGGATTGCCACCTCGCGAACCAACCTTGCTTCTACTTCTTCGGGCACTAACACTGCCCTCACAACCGGTGGATTCTGTTGTTGCTCCATAATAGTCTATCTGAGCAACTGCAACTTTCTTTGTAAAGCTTCTCTCCGTTTACTATGAAATATACGTTCTGGCTCTATATAAGATTCCACCAGCTCTTTGTCTCTTGCAAGTGTTCACAGCAATTAAGTCTGCAAAATACAGGCTAAGACCAAGTTGTCAACACTTAAGAAAATAAAAATACAGTAAATTAACACTTAAAACAAATTCACCAATTGCCAAGTCCCCGGCAACGGTGCCAAAAACTTGTTCGGGTGTGTTATATGGGTATATAAAACGACACGCAAGTGCACGTGGTCGAACAAGTAGTAAGTGGCTTTAGTAAGCCAAGTATCGATCCCACAGAGACTTGGGTTAAGTGCAATTTGCTCTAGTATACTATATTTTACTTCTCAATATGCTGACAACAACGTAACCAAAAAGTTAATATTTTGTTTTATAAATTTTATACTAAAACTAAGAACAATTATCTACTTTGAATTTGGACTATGAATAAGAGCATGCCGAGGTTAAACGAACATGTAATGAAACTGATTATCATCATAAATTGGTTAATATTTTCTTCCAGTTGCTAGCCAAGAACAATTTCCAAGAGATTAAAACTCTCGTATTTAATCTCACTTAAGAATCATGAACCATCCGCCTACATTTCTGTGATCAAATGCAATTCATGTTCTAGCCATACAATTCCGGTTCCTAAATTGACTAATACGACTTTCAGATATATTTCTATCCTGAATGCACATCAAAACTCAATTTTCCCAAATCAAGTAAAGAACAATATCCTATTAATTCACAACTTTCCAATTTCGTGCTCTCTCGAGTGAAATCGGACTTTTTAGATGTACATTAATGTAGGCCACACAACAATGCAGTAAGAACAAGAATTAATAGAACAACATGGAAGAAAAAGATGAAAAACCATATAATCAATAATCAAAATTCATCACAAGTGTTCATAACCTTAGCAAGGAAGGAAATTAGCCACTCATTTGTGGATTAATCATCATAAAACGAGCGTTAATCATACAAACAATTGAATTAGAGAAGAAAGAAAGAGAGAAAAAACCCTGAACTTTTCGTCCCTCAACTGCCTGTAACCCACGTCCTTGCTCCACCAAGTCTGAAATTTTGAAAAATGAACTTAAGTGTTCTATTTATACTAGTGGGAATTTTTCCCGGAATAATGAGCAACGTGTCACAGAGTGCATCGTGGAGCACTGCCTCCGTGACACGCCATGAACGCGGACCCTCACTGGAACTGGGGGTCCGGGAATTCAAGCTCAACATGGCACGACGTGCATCACGGAGCACTAGCTCTGTGCCACGGAGCAAACGCGGACCTTCACTGGATATTTGGTGAATTTTCACCCTCTAGGCAGAATGCCTCCGCGATGGCAGCGTGACACGGCTCCATCGCGGAGCCCCTTTAAATCATGCTGTCCAATGCCTTTTCCTTGCTCGCATCTAAGTCCAACTCCGATATCGTCCAACATGTCTTTTAGCTTCTCGAAATCACATTTTACCTGCAAAACAATGCTAATCATGTTGGTTAGTATAAATTCACATTTTATTCCTAATTACATGAAAATGTATACACATTGCTAGATAAACAAGGCAAAAATGGTACTTTAGAGTATCACTTGGGCATATAAATCTGCCCAAGATCAGCTATCATTAATACAATGAATTACACCACATTAAGACCTCCTAACCTCAAGAATCGATTCTCAATCATGGCAAACTCATGCAAATCAACTGATCAAGACATCTGACACGAAATCTTATCTCTTGTCCAGCATGTGCCCTCACAACATAAGAGAATTACCCCATTTGCCATCATAAGATTTCCAAAGCACTACGTGTAGGGGTATACAATTACAATTTCGCTCGCTCTCCCAAAGAATTCACATGCATCATGTCATGAACCATATACTTGCCTCTAGTGTTTTACTCCACTAATATAAGGATGCGTGATGTAAGATCATGTAGGACTTAATGGGTTGTAATGTAAGCTAAGGAACTAGTCAATACTGGGCTAAACAATAATAGCAACTAGATTCCCTAAGCGCTCTTCAATACATCCCACCTTTAGTACAGGCATTGCTTCTTCCTCCATCCTCTCATTCTTGAATTTTCTTCTTTGTTTATGTTTCCATTTCTTTAAGCACACTCGAACTAGCAAAGAGTAGTTATGCATCTTTATTTTTTTTCTCATTCATGGATTCTCTTACTCTCTACTATTAATTAATCAATTTCAACAAGTGCACCTTTGACCTTTTCTTTGCTTTTCACAACTTCCACTGACGTGCCCGCAAGTTACGGGTCGTGCAAGTAATATAGTGGCTCTTTTTGAGAACCGGATTGTCGAACCCACAGGGACTGGACCCATTCCTCTAACTATCCATTTCTAGTGTGATCTTAAATACCTCAAGTGTTGGTTATAGATATTTTCGATTGAGATTAATTAAGTCTAAGTTTGGGTCAACGAAGTATTCTGAAATTACTCTAGGAGCAACATAGAGTTAAAACCAATTAATCATGCGATACTACGATATGCAATGGGTTAAGCATGGAACTATCAATTGTTATTTCACATAATTAGAATTGCATGTTTATGGTCTTTCGAGCCTCTAAACACGGCAATCTAGCCTCACTGCATCATTGTGAGCGAGGAGTTTAATTTCTAGTCGCGGGCAATCAATTATGTTGTGGTTTACAGGGAAACGATTAGGGACTTTCGTGCGTCTAACCATTTAACTCAACTTAACCTCAGAACTACTTCTTCGAGTGGTGATGTGACATCCCAAGTTGGTCTTTCATAACCCCCGTGTCTCAACCAAGCACGGTGTTAGGTATATTTCTATCCTGACACAAAAATCTCTCCTGAGATACAAACATGCTCCTCACATTCTCATGTCCTGACCTAGGTAATGCTTTCTCAAGCTATTACTCAAGCTAACAAATATGCTTTCATGGTGATGAATCATAAAAACAACCAACAATCCAGAATGCAAGACGAAAACAACAATCAATAACTTAATTCCAAAACAATTTCGTAAAATCACAATCATAACTCATGGCTTCAACCCTAGAGGAAGGGTTCTTGCCATTCATGTTTGTAAAACTACACTAACTACTACTAAACTAACATACTTACATGAATTCAGTAGATGAGAAGGGAATTTGCCAACCCTAGATGATTTCTCCCACTTCTCCCTTCACTCCTAGGTAGTTTTCCAGAATAAAATCGTGACCAAATGGAATTAAGAGCTAAGGGACCTATTTATAATAAATGAGAAACGTGCATAATTGAGCCTGTCATGGAATGGCTCTGTGTCACGGAGTGTATTGCGGAGCACTGCCTCCGTGACACAGAGGCAACGTGAAAGCTCTCTGGAAATCACCCGAAATTTGGCCTCGGCAGCACCCTGCCGCGTTGGCAGCGTGTCACGCTGCTTGGCCAGTGCGTTGACACCTCCATGTCGCGCAGCCAGCCTGCCGTGGCATGTTGCCGATGCGCAGGTGGGATTTTTTGTGCCTCCTCTTTGCCGACGTTCGCGGGATAATTCCGTTTCGAAGCGTCTACTTCACCAACTCATGGATTAGTTACTCAAAAGTCATGAAAACCTACATAACAAAGGCTAATCATGTTGGTTAGCACATATCTTCACATTCATATAAATTTACATGAAAATGTATACAATAACTTAGATAACAAGACTAATTTAAGTAATAAAGCATCACTCGGGCATGCTATTTTAGCCCACGATCACCTACCCCACACTTAAAGTCTTGTTCGTCCTCGAACAATATATTACATCTCATGCTTATGGAGACTCACCCATAACTCATTTAGAAAGAATATTCAAGCTACGGCTACAATGATTACGTAAGATAAAAAGCTAAAAATAGAGCATGCATGATTTGATCATCGAAATGAAGTACAACTATGTTAAGACTTCTTAACCTCAAGAATCGACTCTCAATACTAGCAAACTCGTATAAATCAACTGATTAAGAAATCCCACATGAATTATATCCTTCATTCAACATGTGCCCTCACGGAAACAGAGTTACCCAATTTCACACGCAAAAACAATTTTTAAATCACAACAAGTGTGGGTACATGAATAGAATTACGCTCACTCTCACAAAGAATTCACATGCATCATGTAATGACCCATAAGCTTGCCCTTAGTGTTTTATTCCACTAATTTAAGAATGTGTGAATATAAGATCAAGTAGGACGTTTTAGGTTGTAATGTAACTCAGGTGCGGGTAGGTACTATTATGGCCAGTAATAGTGACTATCTTTCCTAAGCGCTTTTAATACATTACACCTTCATTACAAACTTCCCTTCCCTTACTTCACCTTTTTCTCCTTTCAGCTTTTCTTTTTCCTCTTTTGCTCCCCCATTTCTTTAGGCACTTTTAGCTTATTAGTAAGGAGCTCTATAAAATTAATTTGTTTTCTTACTCCTTACTAATACCCAACCATTTTCACACAAGTGTACCTTTGTCCTTTTCTCACTTCTACAACTTGCTACTTTTCCTTTCTTTTCATTGTTCTCACTCCTTTACTCCTTCGAATTTTTTCACTCAAGCGCTTAGGAGTTTTGGACCAAGTTCAAGGCTAATGAAAGAAAAAGGATTAAACTTATGTTGCAGCTGTCAAAGAATAGGCTCAAGGCTCAATGGGGCTAACTAGGATTAATTTTTCAAGGTAGGTAAAATGAGGGATAAAAATTTGGTTCATTCAAAGAAATGCTAAATCATCTCCTACAATTCACATCCTTCATTTCATTTTATAAACACACCAGGCAAGTTCTAGACAATCCACAATAGCACAGAATACTCAAAAACCTTACACTCATGGCACATGCTCAATTCAAGACACATTCCGTAGACTCTTACTCAGCTAATCACAAGAATTCAGAATTAAGCTTCAACCGTATTGAGTTAAATTCAAGAGCCTAAGCGTCTCAAACAAAGTTATACACCTGCATGCTTCACACCGAACATACTTGCATCTTACAATCACGTATAGCACATAACAAGAACATCAAGCACCAATTAGTTATGGTTTCAAAAACCCAAAACCTATCGACTAATTTTTTCTCAAGATGGTCGTCATCCATCCATCGTAGGAAACAGTCCCTAACTATGACTAAAACATTATATACAGACAAAGGAAAGAAAAAGAAAAAATTTATTCTTCGGTTCAAATACCCCCATCGGAGAAGAACCGAAAAGAAAAACCAACGGGTGATGAAGTCATGCTTGACTCATAAAACAATTTTCAAAATTCTTCTCACAAGCATTACATTCACCAAAAATCGTTAAGCAAACAAAAATTGAAATTTTCTTGAAATTTCCTTCACCCCACACTTAAATCATGCTATGTCCTCATAGTATCAAATTAACATTTAAAGGATGAGAAATACTCCCTGAGCCTCTATGCCAAGCTAAAAGCATACTTTCCTTTCAAGTTTTCAGAGGTGGGTTTTCGACCCCACACTTCTTCTCTTCCATGCTCTTTAGCTTCCACAGTCTCGGTACTCAGACTTCTCGCCATCTGTGCTTAACTTTCCACCAAAAACACAAACACAATGAACATAAAAAAATAAACACAAAATCAAAATTACAAATTGTACCTGAGGTACCCTTGGGTTACCTCCCAAGCAGCGCCTTATTTTACGTCGTGGCCCCACGTGGACTGTCCTTTTCAAGACATCCTCATACCTGGGTTCTCTTTCGAGAACCATCTTGCTCGGCTGGTTCGGTAGGGGTTAAAAACTGACATGCAAGTGCACGTGGTCAAACAAGTAATAAAGTGGCTAAGTAAGCCAAGTATCGATCCAAGGAGACTCTGGATAAGTAAAATTGCTTAAGTATACTATATTCTAGTTTACTTTTAATTATGTTGACAACAATGTAACCAAAAGTTAAATAATTTTGTTTATAAACTATATACTAAAACTATTAACAAATATTTACTTGAACTGAAACTATGGATAAGAGCATGCCAAGGTTAAGAACAAGTAATGAATTCGATAGTAATCATCATTCGGTTATTCTTCTCTTCATGTTGCTAGCCAAGAACATTAGCCTAGAGATTAAAACTCTCGTATTTAATCTCACTTTAGAATCATAAACCATTCGTCTACATTTCTGTGATCAAATGCAATTTATGACCTAGCAATACAATTCCGGTTCCTAAATTGACTAATACGGATTTCAAGTATATTTCTATCAGGAAAGCACATCAAAACCCAATTTTCCCAAATCAAGTTAAGAACAATACCCTATTAATTCACAACTTTCCAATTTCTTGCCCTCTCGAGTGAAATTGGACTTTTTAGATGTACATTAATGTTGGCCACACACTAATGCAGTAAGAACAAGAATTAATAAAACAACATGAAAGAAGTAGATGAAAATCCATATAATTCACAATCAAAATTCAATACACATGTTCAAAACCTTAGCAAGGAAGAGAATTAGCCACTCATTTGTGGATTGATCATCCTCAAATGAGTGTAAATCATACGTACAATTGATTGAAAGAAGAAAGAAAGAGAGAAAAACCCTTAGCTTTTTCGTCCCTCAACTGCTGCTAACCCACGTCCTAGCTCCACCAAGTCTTCATTATGAAAAATAAACCTAAGTGTGCTATTTATATTAGTAGGAATCTTTCCCGGATTAACAAGCAACGTGTCACGGAGTGCATCGCGGAGCACGGCCTCCGTGACACGCTACGAACGCGGAGGCTCTCTGGAAAATCACCCGAAATCGGCCCAGGCAGCACCTTGCCGCGTTGGCAACTTGTCACGCTGCCTGGGCAGCGCGTTGTAGCCCCATGGTCGCGGAGTACACCTGCCGTGGCACGTTTCCAACGTGCAGGTGGGCTGTTTTGAGCGGCCTGCCTGCCGTGGCACCTTGTCGACGCGCCGGTGGGCTGTTTTGTGCCTCTTCCTTGCCGACGTTCGCGTGTTAATTCCGTTTCCAAGCTTCTACTTCACCAACTCATGGATTAGTTACTCAAACATCATCAAAACCTACAAAACAAAGGCTAATCATGTTGGTTAGCACATATCTCCACATTATATAAAATTACATGAAAATGTATACAATAACTTAGATAAACAAGACTAATTGAAGTAATAAAGAGTATCTCGGGCATATATTTTTGCCCGTTATCACAACCCCACACTTAAAGCCTTGTTCGTCCTCGAACAACCTTTTACATATCATGCAAATGGAGACTCCTACATAACTAATTTAGCAAGATAATTCAGGTTACGACTATAATGATTACGTAAGATACAAGCTAAAAATAGAGCATGCCTGATTTGATCATTGAAATGAAGTACAACCATGTTAAGACTTCTTAACCTCAAGAATCGACTCTCAATTTTAGCAAACTCATGCAAATTATTTGATTAAGAAATCCCACATGAAATATATCCTTCTTTCAACATGTGCCCCTCACGGAAAGAGAGTTACCCAATTACACGCAAAAACAATTTTTTTACATCACAACATGTGTGGGTACATGAATAGAATTACGCTCACTCTCACAAAGAATTCACATGCATCATGTAGTGACCCATAAGCTTGCCCTTAGTGTTTTATTCCACTAATATAAGGATGTATGAATGTAAGATCAAGTAGGACTTTTTAGGTTGTAATGTAACTCAGGTGCGGGTAAGTACTATTATGATCAGTAATAATGACTATCTTTCCTCAGCGCTTTTAATACATCACGCCTTCATTACAAACTTCCCTTCCCTCACTTCACCTTTTTTCTCCTTTTAGTTTTCTTTTTCCTCTTTTGTTCCCCCATTTCTTTCGACAGTTTTAGCTTATTAGTAAGGAGTACTTAAGCAATATGTTTCATTCATTCCTTTTCTTACTCCCTACTAATAACCAACCATTTTCACACAAATGCACCTTTTTCCTTTTCTCAACTATTTACAACTTGCAATTTTTCCTTCTTTTCCATTCTTCTCACTCCTTTACCCTTTCGGATTTTTCCTTTAAGCGCTTTGGAGTTTTGGTTCAATTTCAAGGCTAATGAAAGAAAAAGGATTAAGCTTATGTTGCAGCTGTCAAAGAATAGGCTCAAGGCTCAATGGGGTTAACTAGGATTAATTTTTCAAGGTAGGTATAATGAGGGATAAAAGTTTGGTTCATGCAAAGAAATGCCTATATCATTTCCTACAATTCACATCCTTCATTTCGTTTTATAAACACACCAGGCAAGTTCTAGACAATCCACAATAGCACGGAATACTCAAAAACCTTACACTCATGGCACATGCTCAAATCAAGACACATTCAGTAGACTCTTACTCAGCTAATCACAAGAATTCAGAATTAAGCTTCCATCATATTGAGTCAAATTCAAGAGCCTAAGTGTCTCAAACAAAGTTATACACTTGCATGCTTCACACTGAACATACTTGCATCTTACAAACATTTATAGCACATAACAAGAACATCCAGCACCAATTAGTTATGGTTTCAAAACCCAAAACCTATCGACTAATTTTTCCTCAAGACGGTCGTCATCCATCCATCGTCGGAAACAGTCACTAACTATGACTAAAAAACATTATATACAGACAAAGAAAAAGAAAAAAAATAATTTATTCTTCGGTTCAAAGACACCCCGTCGGAAAAGAACCGAAAAGAAAAACCAACGGGTGATGAAGTCATGCTTAATTCACAAAAATTTTTCAAATTTTTCAAATTTTCTCACCAACTTTTGCACAAGCATTACATTCACCAAAATTGTTAAGCACAGAAAATTTTGAAATTTCCCTCACCCCACACTTAAATCATGCTATGTCCTCATAGCATCAAATTAAAATTTACAAAGGGTGAGAAATACTCCCTGAGGCCTTTAGGTTTAGCTAACAGCATACGTTTCTTCGACTTTGCACAAGTGGGTGTTCAACCCCACACTTTTTCTCTTCCATGCTTGTTAGCTTCCTCCTCCACGGGTACTCAGACTTCCCCTCCATCTGTGCTTAACTTTCCACCAAAACAACACAAGATGAACATAAACAAAAATTAACTCAATTGCAAGAAATTAAAATGGTACCTGTGGTACCCTTGGGTTGCCTCCCCAGCAGCGCCTAATTTTATGTCGCGGCACGACGTACCAAGTTTCACCACTTTTTCCTCCACCTTGAGGATATGAATCTCACCCCTAATTTCTTTTCTAATTTCCTCTTATGCTCTAGGGGTGGTGGTGAAAAATTGTAAGGACCAAGCAGTAGATGTTTTCTTTTGAACCTATTGGCCCTTATGTAAGCGAAGTCATTTTGTCTCTCTAAGTTAGCAAATTTCAGAATATATGGGGCTTGGTCCTCCTCTAGACATTTCTCTATAAACTTGGAAGACTCTATTTCTATGTTGTCAACCAAACTTAATGTCGAAAAATGCGTAGAGTGTGGTCCAATACACCTCAGCTCTGAAATTGCTTTGTGCTTGACTTCCTTACGTGTGTACACCTTTTCAACATCGACATCTATTTCTCCATTAAGGTCAAATGGGAGATATTCTTTTTCTTCTTCCATGAATGGAATTTCTATAGGTATGAGCCGATCACGGAGACACTCAAGAGATTCTAATTGTGGGGCTTCATCCAAAAATTCACCCTTGTATTCCTCTTGTAGTTCCTCTTGAATATCGGCTAAAACTGTCACCTGCAAATTATCACAAGCTTCAGCCTCAACACACATCTCTGTGAGTTTGACGCTCATCTTGCTTACAACCTCTGCATTCTCCTTTTGCTGAATTATCAATTCTGCGACCGACTCCTTCATTGCTTCTGATTGCTCCAGGAGTTGTTTCATCATGTCCTCTATTTAAACTTGGCGTCCCAAGTCCTCATTTTCAACATGCCTATATTCAGGAAAAACAACAAAAGGATCATAGTAGGGGTTTGGGGAAAGGGAATATGCCTTTGGACAATCACCCCAATGGCCATATTGACACCCACATATATTGCACGTGTTACAGTTTTGCCACAAGTGGGGTCCTCCGCAATTCATGCAAGATTCGCCGAAATATGCGTATCCACCATTTATATTCCAAGATGTCATGTCAATGAGGGTATCCGAAAGAGAGAAAAATTAAAATGAACAAAGAATTAAAACAAATACTAAGACCAAGTTGTCAACACTTAAGAAAATAAAACAAAAATACAGTAAATTTACACTTAAAACAATTTCACAAATCGCCTAGCCTCCCCGGCAACGGCGCCAAAAACTTGCTCGGCTGGTTCGGTAGGGGTTAAAAACCGACACGCAAGTGCACGTGGTCAAACAAGTAATAAAGTGGCTAAGTAAGCCAAGTATCGATCCAAGGAGACTCTGGATAAGTAAAATTGCTTAAGTATACTATATTCTAGTTTACTTCTAATTATGTTGACAACAATGTAACAAAAAGTTAAATAATTTTGTTTATAAACTATATACTAAAACTATTAACAAATATTTACTTGAATTGAAACTATGGATAAGAGCATGCCCAGGTTAAGAACAAGTAATGAATTCGATAGTAATCATCATTCGGTTATTCTTCTCTTCATGTTGCTAGCCAAGAACATTAGCCTAGAGATTAAAACTCTCGTATTTAATCTCACTTTAGAATCATAAACCATTCGTCTACATTTCTGTGATCAAATGCAATTTATGACCTAGCAATACAATTCCGGTTCCTAAATTGACTAATACGGCTTTCAAGTATATTTCTATCAGGAAAGCACATCAAAACCCAATTTTCCCAAATCAAGTTAAGAACAATACCCTATTAATTCACAACTTTCCAATTTCTTGCTCTCTCGAGTGAAATTGGACTTTTTAGATGTACATTAATGTTGGCCACACACTAATGCAGTAAGAACAAGAATTAATAAAACAACATGAAAGAAGAAGATGAAAAACCATATAATTCACAATCAAAATTCAATACACATGTTCAAAACCTTAGCAAGGAAGAGAATTAGCCACTCATTTGTGGATTGATCATCCTCAAATGAGTGTAAATCATACGTACAATTGATTGAAAGAAGAAAGAAAGAGAGAAAAACCCTTAGCTTTTTCGTCCCTCAACTGCTGCTAACCCACGTCCTAGCTCCACCAAGTCTTCATTATGAAAAATAAACCTAAGTGTGCTATTTATATTAGTAGGAATCTTTCCCGGATTAACAAGCAACGTGTCACGGAGTGCATCGCGGAGCACGGCCTCTGTGACACGCTACGAACGCGGAGGCTCTCTGGAAAATCACCCGAAATCAGCCCAGGCAGCACCTTGCCGCGTTGGCAACGTGTCACGCTGCCTGGGCAGCGCGTTGTAGCCCCATGGTCGTGGAGTCCACCTGCCGTGGCACGTTTCCAACGCGCAGGTGGGCTGTTTTGAGCGGCCTGCCTGCCGTGGCACCTTGTCGACGCGCCGGTGGGCTGTTTTGTGCCTCTTCCTTGCCGACGTTTGCGTGTTAATTCCGTTTCCAAGCTTCTACTTCACCAACTCATGGATTAGTTACTCAAACATCATCAAAACCTACAAAACAAAGGCTAATCATGTTGGTTAGCACATATCTCCACATTATATAAAATTACATGAAAATGTATACAATAACTTAGATAAACAAGACTAATTGAAGTAATAAAGAGTATCTCGGGCATATATTTTTGCCCGTTATCACATCTCCTTTTCTTTTGTTGTTTAGAGGAAACAACTGTCCGGTTGGTTCGGTATGTGTTAAAAACCGACACGCAAGTGTACGTGGTCAAACAAGTAATAAAGTGGCTAAGTAGCCAAGTATCGATCCAAGGAGGCTGCTCTGGATATGCAAAATTTCCTAGTTCACTATATTTATATTCTATTTCTAACTATGCTAACAACTATCCAATCAAGAATTTAGGGAGTTTTGTTTCTAAACTAATTATATACTAAACTTAACAACTATTATTTACGTTGAATTCAGACAATGGATATGTTCATGCCAAGGTTAAGAACGAGTAATGGAGTTGATAATTATGATAATTTGGTCATCCTCTTCTTCAAATTGCTAGTCAAGAACGTTTGCCTAGAAATTAATACTTCCGTATTTAATTTCATTTTAGAATCATAAACCATTCGTCTACATTTCTGTGATCAAATGAAATTTATGACCTAACACTACAATTCCGGTTCCTAAATTGACTAATACGGCTTTCAAGTATATTTCTATCAAGAAAGCACATCAAAACCCAATTTTCCCAAATCAAGTTAAGAACAATACCCTATTAATTCACAACTTTCCAATTTCATGCTCTCTCGTGTGAAATTGGACTTTTTAGATATACATTAATGGTGGCCAATCAAGAATGTACTAAGCACAAGAATTAATAGAACAATATGCAAGAAGAAGAAGAAACCATATCAATTATTACCAATAATCATTACACAAGTTCAAAACCTCAGCAAGAAAGGAATTAGCCACTCATTCTTGGATTAATCGTCCTAGAATGAGTGTAAATCATGCATACAATTGAAGGAAAAGAAGAAGGGAAGAGAAGAAAACTCTTATCTTTTCTATTCTTCAACTGCCACAAAACCACGTTCCTCTCTCCACTCCCGAACTCTGCTAAAAAAACTAGAACTAAAAAAAGACTCCTTTAAAAATAACCTAAGTGTGCTATTTATACTAGTGGGAAATTTTTCCCGGAATAACAAGCAACGTGTCACGGAGGCCAACGCGGAGCACTGCCTCCGTGACACGGCGTGGACGCGGACCCTCTCTGGAAATTGCAGGGTCCGGATAATTGGTCTCAACGTGGCACGGAGGCCATCGCGGAGGCCTATCTCCGTGCCACGGAACTGACGCGCAGGCACACTGGAAATTGCCTAATTAATTCCTGCCCAGGCAGTGTGCTACCGCGATGGCAGCGTGGCACGGCTCCATCGCGGAGCCAGTGTAAAATGTGCCATCCAAGGTCTTTTCCACGCTCGCATCCAAGTCCAACTCTGACATAGTTCCAACACGCATTTTAGCTCCTAAAAATCACATTATCCTGCAAAACAAATGCTAATCATGTTGGTTAGTATAAATTCGCATTTTATTACCAAATACATGATATTATATACACATTGCACAACAAACAAGGTAAAAATGATACATTTGAGTATCACTTGGGCATATAAATTTGCCCAAGATCACTTACCCCACACTTAAATCCTTGTTCGTCCTCGAACAACACATACACAACTCATGCAAATTACATCCCAACCTTCGTCACTATGGTGCAACATTTTACGCTACGGTCATACCGATTATTCAATTCTTGCAAATCATCAAGAAAACATGCTTGGTCATACAAGACAATGACCTTAATACATCGAGGCTTCCTAAACTTTTAAGAATTGATTCTTGATATCGGCAAACTCATGCAAATCAACTAATCAAAAAATCCGACACGAAAATCAATATTTCATCAAGCATGTACCCCGCAACTCGAGAGAAACTTCCCCTTTTATGTTCGTGCAGCACACAAACATGCAAGTAGGGGCATATAAAAATTAATTTCACTCTCTCTCCCAAAAGAATTCGCATGCATCATGTCATGACCCATAGGCTTGCCCTTAGTGTATTACTCCACTAATATAAAGAAATGCAATGTAGGATCAAATAGGACTTTTAATGGGTTGTAACTGGGCTATGGATCTAGTATATATATATTGGATTAGCCAATAATAGTCGCTAGCATCCTTAAGCGCCTTTTCAACTCATTCCCATCGACTCATGGACATTGTTCCTCTCTTTTCTCTTTTTCTCCCATTCATGCTGGTTTACTTTCATACAGCCCATTTCATCAGGCACACTTGACACAAAACAGAGGGTTTTCATGTACCCTCACTATCATTTAATTACAACTAGTGCCTCTTCAACATCATCTTTTCTTTCCTCACTTTGCTTTTCTTTTCTTTTCACTCTTTTCACTCTTTAACACTTTGGGAAACATTTTCTGTTCTTTGTAAGCGCTTAAGAGCTTCTTATAGACTTTAAGGCTAATGAAAAGAAGGAATAAAGCTTAGTTCATACAATTCTGGACAAAAGAAAGAAATCGGCTAAAGGCTCAACGGGCTGACTAGGGTACACAACATATAAAAAGGTAGAATTTGACAAGAAAAAAAAATGGAAACTAACGGTTAAAACAAAGAAATGCCTACATCCTTTCCGACACTACACCTCCTTCATTTCATTTTGTATACACACCAGGCAAGTTCTAGACAATTCACAATGACATGGAATAGCAAAACCTCACTCACACTTTATGCACATGCTCGAATCAAGATGCATTCACAGACTCTTTAATTAGTCAACTACATGAATTCAAGATTAAGCCTCAATCATAATGAACCAAATTCTCTAGCCTAGGTAACTCAACATATTTACAAAATTGCATGCTTTCAAACGAATCATTTTCACGTTTTGAACATCAATTACAACACGCAACGAAATTTTAGCAACCATAAGCAACTACAGTTTATTGATGCAATCCACCAAAGAAACTAAAAACAAAACATCTACTCCTATCGACTACATTTCCCTTAAGACGGTCGTCATCCATCCATCATAGGGAATGGTCACTAACTATGACATCGGTTCAATGGGACTATTCTCGGTAAAAGAACCGAAAACAAACTCCGAGAAACCCAAAATTAAAACTTCAAAATTTTTGCAACACATCGATCATTTCGATAGAAAATATTTGCAAACTATGTTGATAAATGCAAAATCTTTTCGCAAAAATTTTGAAAAATATCGATCATATCGATAGAGAGAAAAAAAAATATTTATAAAATTTACAAAATATTTACAAGTGCAACCATAACTTTCAAAACACACATCATTAGCCACAACACAAATATATACACATACATCACAAATCATTTCACAACAACAGGGAAAACACAGGCATACATAACGTCAACGAAGAATTATACAGCAAGTTTAGAGCCTATGACCCAACACCTAACTACTCCCCACCCCACACTTAAATCGAACACTGTCCCCAGTGTTCACAAAAATACAAAGCACAAAATTTTGGGTGGTGGAACTCCCTGCTTAGTCGAAATATTCGACTTCCTCATCCGGTGCTGCGGCCTCGTCGCCCATATATGAATCAGCTCCATCGCCGTCATCGGACTCTACATCAGAGTCCTCACGACGTGTCTCCTCATCAGTAGGGACGTCGTCGTCAGTCGGCTCCACAAAGGCTAGCCCCACCTTGCATAAAGCTCTGGCGTTCTCGCCGAAGGGGTAGTCCAGCTCCAGCTGCCATAATTCATCCTCGGTGGCTGGTCTCCCACCTATCCGTAGCTGCAGCATCTGCATACCGAACATACGGGCCATATACTGGTCGTCACGAGCATGTCGCTCTCCCAGAGTCAGCACAAGTCCGTGTGTAGTGTCGGGGGCCTTGGTTTTTGTCACATCAAGGGCCCTCCGCTCCAACTGCGGAATGTAATCCAAAGCTTCTTCCTCGATGTCAAGGCCTCGGAGGAAGGTGGTGATGAGTCCGCCAAACCCGTATCTGTGACCCTGGTGTAGTCTGGCTCTCTTCATGGCGGATATTATAACCGCCCCCACATTAATCTCAAGCCCTTTCATAAGGGAATACACCAGGCAGACACGGTCCCGGGTCACGTCTGTCATATGCACTCCCGGGATCAAACACGAACATACTATTTTTAGCCAGATTCTGGCCTCCCTGTTCATCTGCGAATAAGGCAGAGTCTGGTGGTAACCCCTCTCTTTGTGTCTCCTCCATCGGGCTGTGGATCGAGCCCCACACAACGTACGTCTGATGTCGGCGTACGGTGGGGTGATATTGAGCTGGCGGAGAACGTGGGCGTCTGTGTCCCGCGCTCCAACGATGGCATTCAGCTGCTGGGGTTCCAGAGTGACAATCTGCCCTCTGATTTTAATAGTAAGGCTCCTGATGGCCGGGTTCCAGTTGGCGTAGAATTCCCGGACCAAGTGAAGGTTGCACTCCTTGGGCTCCTGAAAAATAAAACTGAGCCCAGCTGCCTCAATCCTCTGCACCATGCGAGGGAACTCCTGTGCAAGTGGTTCCCTTGCAATATATTCCTCCGGGAAGTATTTGCTTTCCTTGTGCTTATTATACCATTTCTTCCCTTCGTCGGTGACCCATCGTGTTCCGTATCGGCGGTGTTGACCGCATGGAACAGCAGGTGCAGCTGGGACAGCAGTGCCCAGTCTCATTCTCTTTCTGCCGGTGCCTGAGGTTGAGGCACCCTTGCCTTTATCTTGTCGGCTAGCCATTGTACCTGTCAATTTACACAGACAAGCACAATATTAAGCTAAAAACTTGTTAGCTTCGGCTAAGGTCGGGTTAAACAAAATTTACCCCACACTTAGTCTTTAACAAAATTTACAACATTTTAGCAAGGATAACTCTATTTACACCCCCAACCACAATCAACTATAAACATGTTGCTTAGTGCGTTCGCAAAATTTCGACAGCATAACGGCTAGCGAATTACTCAGACTTCATACAGCTAACCCAATCCTCCTATCGACAACTATTCACCCACGACACTTAGCAACAATAACCACAACAGAAATAAGAACAACAATACAAACCTATTATATACAACTAATCTAAGCAATTCAACCAATTCACACATTATGCACTTCCCCACAGAAATTTGAGAATTAGTCGTCTTTCCACAATTAAACAATAGTTACCACGACTTATCTCAACTACTAAACACACCCAGGCACCAATTTCATCAAACTATCAAGTTACCCACGTTCAAATCCAACAACCCAAGCCCTAGAACTAAATTCGACAATCAATATTGAATTATTCAATCAATCGATAAGTTCAAACGTCAACTACAATAATCCGAACATAATCAATCACAAAATAATTCACATCATGTTTAATTTTTTTCCCTAGGGTGATATATCTCACCTCACATGCTCAAAAGTGACAAAACTCGCCAGAAATTTGAGATCGAAGATGAAAACATACCTTGGATTTGAAGAACCGAAAAAAACTTGACGTTTTCCTTGCCTATCAACGTGGTACGGAGCTTGGGGGTAGGGGAATGGAGATTGGTCGCGGAGGGTAGAAGGAATGGGGAAATTTGGGCAAAAATCGGGGGTTTATTTAAAAGAAAAACGCGGGTCACCCGAAAACCCGATGTGACCCGGCACTGGAATAAGGGCAACATGTCACGGAGGGTAACGCGGAGCCCCTCCTCCGTGACACGGAGCCAACGCGTTGGCTTACTGGAATTTTAAAAAAAATTTCAGATTCGCCTTCAACGTGTCACGGAGGTCAAAGCGGAGTATTGCCTCCGTGACACGGCGCCAACGCGCCAGTGCTCTATTTCACCATCAAATTTTATTTTTCATACCTCGCCTCGTTTCCTCGATTCCAAGTATTTTTCCTCAGGTATACCTGAAAATCACCTCACTAAACAAAAATTGGTTAAATTCATAGATTCCCTACTAAAAAAATTAAATAAAATAAAAATTACTAATTAAAATGCAAATCTAAGCCTAGTCAAGAAAAAGGAAAGAAAATAGAATAAAAGAAAAACTTTACACTAAGGAAAGAAAGAAAAAAAAATGTTTTTCACGGGTTGCCTCCCGTGCAGCGCCTGGTTTAACGTCGCGGCTCGACAGCCTTTATGCTCAAGTGTCTACTAGGGAGATGGACGATTTGTCTCGATCATGGTCATCTCCCCAGTAGTTCTCAACCTCGTCTGGTGGCCTACCTCGTAACTCTCGGAAATCACTCACTCCATTTGCATTCCCATGATCAATCACGTTGATCACCGAGAGTTCCTTATAGACAGTCGGGAGCTTAGGTGCCTTGTACACGTCGAACACCTCAACCTTGTCGTGTGCTCGCATTGTGAGTTGACCCGCAACTACATCGATCAATGCCTTTCCGGTTGCCAAAAATGGTCGTCCCAAAATAAATGGGACTTCTGCATCTGGTTCAAAATCCAGAACAATGAAATCTACCGGAAAAATGAGGGAGCCTACCTGCACTAGCACATCCTCGACAATGCCATCCGGCTTAGCTAAGGACCTGTCTGCTAGCTGCAAGATCACTGTTGTGGTTCTAGGACTCCCTAGCCCTAACTTTTTGAATACCGAAGATGGCATCAGATTTATACTTGCCCCCAAGTCGCATAACCCACGAGCTCGGATACTTTGCCCAATCGTCAGCTGGATAGTAAAACTTCCAGGATCCTTTAGTTTAGTGGGCAACCTGTTCTGAATACGGGATGCGCATTCCTCTGTTAAATCCATCGTGGCATACTCAGTCAAGCGACTTTTGTTGGCCACGATGTCTTTGATATACTTTGCATATTTCGGCACACCCTGCAAGACATCAACAAGAGGTAAGTTAACATGTACCTGTTTGAGTACCTCCATGAATTTCTGGAAACACGCCTCCTCCTTGTGTTTCTTAAGTCGTTGAGGGGACGGGGGTGGAGGCCTTGCTGGTTCAGCTTCTTTGGTCTTCCCCGTATCTGAGGTTTGTTCTCCCTCAACATCTACTGCTCCTGACTTCTGAGGCGGTCTTTCAGGTTCCACCTCCTTTAATTGTAAACCACTCCTCGTGGTCACTGCATTTACCTGCTTAGGATTTGGATCCGTGTCGCTAGGTAGTCCTCCCCTGGGTCTAGTATTTTGGGCACTAGCAAATTGCCCAAACTGATATTCAAGAGCCTTGGTTGCCAATTGATTGTTCTTTACTTCGGCTGCCAGTTTGATGTAGTCAGCCTGCAATTGTGCCTGGTTGGCAATCATGGTCTTGAACATTTCCTCAATAGTCGGTGATGGTGGTGGAGGAGGGGCATTGTGATTTCTGAACTGATTCTGATAGCCTTGTTGCCCTCCTTGGTTTCTATGCATACCCTGCCCTGAACCTTGGCCTTGTTGATTGTTGCTACCCCACGAAAAATTCGGATGATTCCTCCAATTCGAGTTGTAGCTACCACCAAACTGCTGTTGATTCCTCTGTGCATTGCCCACATAGTTGACAGAATCAGGATTTGCACCACAGCACTCAGCTGAATGCTCACTACTACCACACACTTCACACCACATCTGTTGGACTGCATTAACTGAGGCTGAAGACTGGTTCAAATTCATAGTGCTGAAGTGAGTGTTTAACTGATTTTGCAAAGCAGCTATCTGTGCAGCGATAGCTGTGAATCCATCCACTTCGAACACTCCCGCTGCTTTCCTTGCTCCACCCCTTGAAGAATCTGCATTCCATTCCAGATTGCCTTGTGAGATTCGGTTGAGCAAAGTGTACAACTCTTCATAAGTCTTCTCCAGCGCTTGCCCTCCAGCTGCTGAGTCTAACAAAATTTTAGTGTGGGGTTCCAAACCCTCAATAAAAGTGTGTACCAACACCTCATTTGACTGATGATGATGAGGACAGTCCCACAACATGGACTTGATTCTTTCCCAGGCTTGATAAAGATTTTCTCCTTCCCTCTGCTTAAAACTTAGAATCTGACTTCTAAGTTTAGCTGTTTTACCTGAAGGGAAAAATCTGATCAAGAACTTCTTTGCAAGATCATCCCACGTTGATATAGAGTTGGGTGGTTCAGCTTTTAACCACCTCTTGGCTTCACCCAATAAGGAAAATGGAAATAAGGTGAGCTGAACATAATCAGGTGACACTCCAGCGGGTATGTACGTGTCACTTATCTCCAAAAAGTTCTGGAGATGTTGTTGCGGATCTTCGTGAGGGAGACCGGTGAACTGCCCACTCGTGTGCAAAAGTTGCACCATATTTTGCTTTAACTCAAATCTCCCCCCAGGCTCTGGTTTGCGGATGCTGGAATGTACATTATTAGCTTGTGGGATGGCCACCTCGCAAACCGGCCTGGCTGCTACTTCCTCGGGCACTAACACTGCCCGTACAACTGGTGGATTGGGTTGCTCCATCGTAGACTGTTTGAGCAACTGCAGCTTCTTCCGAAGAGCTTCTCTACGTTGACTATGCAATTCACGTTCTGGCTCTAAGTAAGATTCCACCAACTCCTTGTCCCTTGCCAGTGTTCACAGAAATAAAAATCTGCAAAATACAGGCTAAGACCAAGTTGTTAACACTTAAGAAAATAAAATACAAATACAGTAAATTTACAATAAACAAAAATTTACAAATCGCCTAGCCTCCCCGGCAACGGCGCCAAAAACTTGTCCGGTTGGTTCGGTATGTGTTAAAAACCGACACGCAAGTGTACGTGGTCAAACAAGTAATAAAGTGGCTAAGTAGCCAAGTATCGATCCAAGGAGGCTACTCTGGATATGCAAAATTTCCTAGTTCACTATATTTCTATTCTATTTCTAACTATGCTAACAACTATCTAATCAAGAATTTAGGGAGTTTTGTTTCTAAACTAATTATATACTAAACTTAACAACGATTATTTACGTTGAATTCAGGCAATGGATATGCTCATGCCAAGGTTAAGAACGAGTAATGGAGTTGATAATTACGATAATTTGGTCATCCTCTTCTTCATATTGCTAGTCAAGAACGTTTGCCTAGAAATTAAAACTTCCGTATTTAATTTCACTTTAGAATCATAAACCATTCGTCTACATTTCTGTGATCAAATGAAATTTATGACCTAACACTACAATTCCGGTTCCTAAATTGACTAATACGGCTTTCAAGTATATTTCTATCAAGAAAGCACATCAAAACCCAATTTTCCCAAATCAAGTTAAGAACAATACCCTATTAATTCACAACTTTCCAATTTCATGCTCTCTCGAGTGAAATTGGACTTTTTAGATATACATTAATGGTGGCCAATCAAGAATGTACTAAGCACAAGAATTAATAGAACAATATGCAAGAAGAAGAAGAAACCATATCAATTATTACCAATAATCATTACACAAGTTCAAAACCTCAGCAAGAAAGGAATTAGCCACTCATTCTTGGATTAATCGTCCTAGAATGAGTGTAAATCATGCATACAATTGAAGGAAAAGAAGAAGGGAAGAGAAGAAAAGTCTTATGTTTTCTATTCTTCAACTGCCATAAAACCACGTTCCTCTCTCCACTCCTGAACTCTGCTAAAAAAACTAGAACTAAAAAAAGACTCCTTTAAAAATAACCTAAGTGTGCTATTTATACTAGTGGGAAATTTTTCCCGGAATAACAAGCAACGTGTCACGGAGGCCAACGCGGAGCACTGCCTCCGTGACACGGCGTGGACGCGGACCCTCTCTGGAAATTGCAGGGTCCGGATAATTGGTCTCAACGTGGCACGGAGGCCATCGCGGAGGCCTATCTCCGTGCCACGGAACTGACGCGCAGGCACACTGGAAATTGCCTAATTAATTCCTGCCCAGGCAGTGTGCTACCGCGATGGCAGCGTGGCACGGCTCCATCGCGGAGCCAGTGTAAAATGTGCCATCCAAGGTCTTTTCCACGCTCGCATCCAAGTCCACCTCCGACATAGTTCCAACATGCATTTTAGCTCCTAAAAATCACATTATCCTGCAAAACAAATGCTAATCATGTTGGTTAGTATAAATTCGCATTTTATTACCAAATACATGATATTATATACACATTTCACAACAAACAAGGTAAAAATGATACGTTTGAGTATCACTTGGGCATATAAATTTGCCCAAGATCAACAACCTCCACTCTGTTCCTCTCTTTCTCCAACTTCTTCTCAGTTTGAAGTTGTCTATTAGACTCGGGCTGAACACTTGACCTTGCCTATGACCGTGCACCTGTGGAATCCTCCACCCCATACTCATCCTCTGCCAACACACTAACCTGACAAAGGTTAGTGTAGTGTGCGGATGGGTTCATTTCTTGGTAAACGCGAAAGAGTTCTTCTTCATCTTCGACCCTCATTTTCATGGTCCCTGCTTTCAAATCAATCACCGCTCCTCCGGTGGCCAAGAATGGCCGTCCCAAAATCAGAGGTACCTGGTCATCAACCTGAAAATCTAAGACAATAAAATCAGCAGGTATAATGAACTTACCTACTTTGATGAGAAGGTCCTCTATTATTCCATCAGGTGTCACTCGCGACCTGTCAGCCAGCTGCAGCTTCAACCTTGTCGGCCTCGGTTTTCCCAACCCCAGGGTGTTGAATAAGGATAGGGGCATTAGATTAACTGCTGCCCCTAAATCACATAAAGCTCGCAGTACCTCAGGTTTACCAATTTGTATGGGGAGGGTAAAACTCCCTAGGTCTTTGAGCTTCTTCGGCATTTTGCTAAATACCCTATGACTGCACTCCTCAGTCAGTGCTACAGTCTAAACATCCACCAATCTAACTTTGTTCGCCATCACTTCCTTCAAGTATTTAGCATACTTGGGCATTCCCTGCAAGACATCAATAAGAGGCAAATTTATGTGAAGTTCCTTGAAGCTCTCGAAGAACTTTTTAAAGCATTCCTCCTCCTTGATCTTTCTAAATTTCTGAGGGAATGGTGGTGGTGCTCTTTGTGCTGGCTGCAATGAAGGTTGCGCATTTTGTTTCACAACACTCTGATTACCTCCCATGTTGATGGATGGTCCTGGTCTAACCAACTTCGGCTGCACCTCCTTTGTTAGCTCTTTTGGCACTGCATCAGCTAATTGCTTACCGCTTCTCAGACTGATGGCATTGATCTGCCTGGGGTTAGGATCTGTGTCGCTTGGTAATCCCCCTTGTGATCTCATGTTTTGAGCAGCTGCTATCTTACCACTTCTTTTTCAAGATTACGGGTGGCTACTTGCTGATTCATTAAGTCTGTTGCCATCCTCGCCTGATTTTCCGCTAACTGATTTTGGGTCTCCATAATTTTCTGCAGTGTTTCCTCAATGCTGCTACTCAATTTCCCATCATTCTGCCTATTTTGCTGATACTGCTGTTGTTGAGGTTGCCTATAATACTGCTTTTAGTTTCCACCCCAAGAAAAATTCGAGTGGCCCTGCCAATTTCTGTTGGAGTTGTTCCCAAAATTCTGACTCCTATGCACATTACCAACAAAATTGATGATTCTGGATTGGCTCCACAAGATTCTGCATTGTGCCCATTATTACCACAAATTTCACACCAACTCGGAGCTTGCTGAACTGCATTAACCTGGCCCTGGTGTTGGTTCATACTCAGTTTATTGAACTAAGTCATCATCTGATGCTGGAACGCAGCTAACTGTGCTGCCAAGGCATTCAAACCATCTACTTCTATCAACCCCGATCTCTTTCCTGCCCCCCTCGATGACTCGATGTGCCACTCTGGATTTCCTTGTGCAATTCTATTCAACAAAGTGTACAACTCATCATATGTTTTATCCAAGGCTTGCCCACCCGATGCAGAGTCTAGTAATATTTTTGTGTGTGGGTCTAGACTTTCAACAAAGGTTTGAGCCAGCACATCATTTGATTGCTGGTGATGGGGGCAGTCTCTCAACAATGACTTGAATCTTTCCCAAGCCATATACAAGTTCTCATCAGGCCTCTGCTTGAAACTGAGTATTTCACTTCTCAACTTTGCAGTCTTGCCTGAAGGAAAGAATCTGATAAGGACCTTCTTAGCCAAGTCATTCCATGAAGTTATGGAGTTTGGTGGCTCAGCCTTCAGCCACTTTTTTGCCTCTCCCAACAGTGAAAATGAGAAGAGGGTCAGTCGGACATAATTTGTGGACACGCCGGTGGGGACAAACGTGTCACTAATCTCTAAAAAGCTCTGTAAGTGCTGCTGCGGGTCCTTATGTGCCATCCCAGTAAATTGACTACTAGAATGTAACAGCTGCACCATGTTCTGTTTAAGCACAAAGTTCCCTCCAGGCTCCAGTTTACGGATACTGGAGTTCACATTAGTCACTAGTGGGATTGCCACTTCGCGAACTGGTCTAGTTTCCATTGCTGTCGATGACAATTGTGCTTGTCCCGTGGGTGGTTGTTGTTGCACCTTTTCTTGAAGTCTCTTCAGCTTTTTGTCTAGAGCTACTCTCCTTCGCAAATGGATTTGACGTTCAGGTTCATGCAACGGTTCCACAAGCTCTCTATTTCTAGCCAGCTCGGTAGGACAACCTGTCACCTGCAATAAGTAGACTAAGACCAAGTTTCTCAACACTTAAGGAAATTTAAAAATCACACAAAAACAGATAAATTATCAAAACTTCACCGAGTCCCCGGCAACGGCGCCAAAAACTTGACGTGCCCGCAAGTGTACTGGTCGTGCAAGTAATATAGTGGCTCTTTTTGAGAACCGGATTGTCGAACCCGCAGGGACTGGACCCATTCCTCTAACTATCCATTTCTAGTATGATCTTAAATACCTCAAGTGTTGGTTATAGATATTTTCGATTGAGATTAATTAAGTCTAAGTTTGGGTCAACGAAGTATTCTGAAATTACTCTAGGAGCAACATAGAGTTAAAACAAGTTAATCATGCGATACTATGATTTATAATGGGTTAAGCATTGAACTATCAATTGTTATTTCACATAATTAGAATTGCATGTTTATGGTCTTTCGAGCCTCTAAACACGGCAATCTAGCCTCACTGCATCATTGTGAACGAGGAGTTTAATTTCTAGTCGCGGGCAATCAATTATGTTGTGGTTTACGGGGAAAAGATTAGGGACTTTCGTGCATCTAACCATTTAACTCAACTTAGCCTCAGAACTACTTCTTCGAGTGGTGATGTGACATCCCAAGTTGGTCTTTCATAACCCCCGTGTCTCAACCAAGCACGGTGTTAGGTATATTTCTATCCTGACACAAAAATCTCTCCCGAGATACAAACATGCTCCTCACATTCTCATGTCCTGACCTAGGTAATGCTTTCTCAAGCTATTACTCAAGCTAACAAATATGCTTTCATGGTGATGAATCATAAAAACAACCAACAATCCAGAATGCAAGACGAAAACAACAATCAATAACTTAATTCCAAAACAATTTCGTAAAATCACAATCATAACTCATGGCTTCAACCCTAGAGGAAGGGTTCTTGCCATTCATGTTTGTAAAACTACACTAACTACTACTAAACTAACATACTTACATGAATTCAGTAGATGAGAAGGGAATTTGCCAACCCTAGATGATTTCTCCCACTTCTCCCTTCACTCCTAGGTAGTTTTCCAGAATAAAATCGTGACCAAATGGAATTAGGAGCTAAGGGACCTATTTATAATAAATGAGAAACGTGCATAATTTAGCCTGTCGTGGAACGGCTCCATGTCACGGAGTGTATCGCGGAGCACTACCTCCGTGATGCGGAGGCAACGCGAAAGCTCTCTGGAAATCACCCGAAATTTGGCCTCGACAGCACCTTGCCGCGTTGGCAGCGTGTCACGCTGCTTGGGCAGCGCGTTGACACCTCCATGTCGCGCAGCCAGCCTGCCGTGGCACGTTGCCGACGCGCAGGTGGGCTGTTTTGTGCCTCCTCTTTGCCGACGTTCGCGGGCTAATTCCGTTTCCAAGCCTCTACTTCACCAACTCATGGATTAGTTACTCAAAAGTCATCAAAACCTACAAAACAAAGGCTAATCATGTTGGTTAGCACATATCTTCACATTCATATAAATTTACATGAAAATGTATACAATAACTTAGATAACAAGTATAATTTAAGTCATAAAGCATCACTCGGGCATGCTATTTTCCTTCCGGTTCACACTTCTCACTCCTTTACACTTTGGGAAAACTATTTTTTTTCTTAAGCGCTTAAGGGTTTTGGATCAAATTCATGGCTAATGAAAAGAAGGGATTAAGCTCGGTTTGTACCTCTCAAAGAATAGGCTAAAGGCTCAATGGGGCTAACTAGGATGTAAAATTCAAGGTAGGTATGATAAGGGAGAAACTTTCGGTTTATTCAAAGAAATGCCTACATCCTTTCCTACAATCCACATCCTTCATTTCATTTAGTACACACCCCAGGCAAGTTCTAGACACTTCACGATAGCATGGAATAGTCGAAACCTCACCTCACACTCATTGCACATACTCAACTCAAGACATATTCACAGACTCTTCAACCAGCTAATTTCAAGAATTCACTATTAAGCCTCGATCACACCGAATCGAATTCTATGGCCTAGGTATCTCAACATGTTTAACACCTTTTCATGCTTTCATACGAATCACCTTTGCATCTTAATATCATGTACAACACGTAACAAAATTTCAAACCAATAAGCGATACGTTTGGGAAACAAACAACAAAAAGAAGAAAAAAAGAAAAAAGATACTCCTATCGACTATATTTCCCTTAAGACGATCGTCATCCATCCATCATAGGGAACAGTCACTATCTACGACTTCGGTTTAATGGGGCTATTCTTGGTAAAAGCACCAAAAACAAAAGCCGAGAAACCCAACATAAAAAATTCAACAAAACATTTCGATAGAAACATCGATAGAAAAAAGATAAAAATATAATTTGAAAAATATTTACACATCATACACAACAGCAACACAACAACAGCTCAAGATTCATTACAAACCCGACATTAATTACAGAACACGAAACACAGAGTCACAAGGTCACATTTAGCACAAGCACAACAAACATAAATAGAACAACTAGCACCTAACTACTCCCACCCCACACTTAAGCCGAACACTATCCCTAGTGTTCACATAATTTCAAAATATCACAAAGGTTGGGTGGTGAAACTCCCTAATCAATCAAAGTATTCAACTTCTTCATCAGGTGCTAGTGCTTCATCCCCCATGTCAGAATCGCCCCCGTTGTGCTCGTCCGACTCAACATCTGAGTCCTCCCAGCGTGTCTCCTCATCAGTAGGGACATCATCATCCACGGTCTCCACAAATGCAGGCCTCACTCTGCATAAAGCTCGGGCATTCTCGTTGAATGGGTAATCCAACTCGAGCTGCCACAACTCATCCTCCGTTGCGGGCCGTCCTCCGATGCGCAGCTGCAACATCTGCATCCCGTACATGCGGGCCATGTACTGATCTTCCCGAGCATGTCGCTTGGCTAGTGTGAGCACCGACCCAAAAGTAGTGTCAGGTGCCTTGGTTTTGGTGATATCCAAGGCACGCCTATCGATCTGAGGGATGTAATCTAGGGCCTCCTCCTCAATATTGTGACCCCTCAGGAATGTGGTAAGCAGACCACCGAACCCGTATCTATGCCCTTGATGCAGTTGGGCTCTCTTTATGGCGGAGATGATCACCACCCCCACATTGATTTCCAACCCCTTCATTAGGGCATACACCAAGCAAACTCTATCCCAGGTGACATCTGTCATGTGCACCCCCGGGATCAGGCATGAACAAACAATCTTCAACCAAATCCGGGCCTCCTTGTTCATCTGAGAATAGGGCAATGTCTGGTGTTAGCCTCTCTCCTTGTGCCTGCTCCACCTGGCTGTCGATTGGGCTCCACATAAGGTGCGTCTGATGTACGCATAGGGTGGGGTGATGTTCAGCTGACGGAGGACATGAGCGTCTGTGTCCCGCGCCCCCAGGATTTCATTCAAGTGGTGGGGCTCAAATGTGACTACCTGTCCTCTAATTTTTATGGTGTGGCTGTGTAAGGTCGGGTTCCAATTGGCATAGAACTCCTGGATAATATGGAGATTGCACTCCATGGGTTCTTCGGAAATAAAGTTAAGCCCAACGGTGTCAATCCTGTGTACAACCGTGGGAATTCCTGTGCCAGTGGTTACCGTGCTATCTGATCCTCCAGGAAGCATTTGCTTTCTTTATGTTTGGCATACCACTTCTTTCCCTCATCACTCACCCATCTGGTTTCGTATTATCGGCATTGACCTCTAGGAACTGCTGGAACTGCTGTTCCCAATCTTACCCTCTTTCTGCTGGCGCCCGATGTGGATGCGCCCTTGCCCTTGTCTTGTCGGCCCGACATTGTTCCTGTACATTCAAACATACAGTCTCAATGGTATTCAAGTCATAATTAGCTACAACTAAGGTTGGGTTTAATTGGATCATCCCACACTTAGTCTTAAGCCACAATCAACACAATTCGACAAGACATTCCTGATCTTTCCATTCTTAGCATTCAACATGGTTAGTGCATTCATATAATTCGATGGGATAATTACTTTGTACTACTTAGACTTCGTACAATGAATAAAAATTTCTCCATCGATTCAATTACATCATCATTAGCACTTTGCAATTTTTTCAACAACCTATGTAATTCTCCAATTGCATTCTCCCGAAAATTCCTCTTCTAACATAGCATATTCAACATCAATCTCACTACATTTTACTTCACCCAACATGAACAACCCAATGTATCAACATTTCAAAGCATTTAGTCTTCTTCTTATTCAATCCTCAACCCTAGCTATCAATTTCACAAGAATTTCGACAAAACATGCAATCATTGAGTTAATTTACTCACAACGATGCTATGAACATCATTCAGTCATAACTCAATTGATTTCAAGCTTATTTCCTACTTAGGGAAAGGTTTAATCACAAAACATGTTCAAGAATCGAAAATTTGAGCAATAATAAAGAAAAATTCAAGAACATACCTTTACTTCGATGAAATTGAAGCAAACTCGAAGAAAGTTGATCACTAAGTTCGTGTCACATTGGGGGAGAAGGAGATTTTGGGTGTGGGTCACGGAGGATTTGAGAAAGTATAAAAAATGAAGGAAATTGGGGTTTAAAAGGGATTTTTTGCGCGGGTTACCCGGTGAACCGAGGTGACCCGACGAAAAATAACCCTCAACGTGTCACGGAGGGTAACGCGAAGCACTACCTCTGTGACACGAAGCCATCCCACAGGTATTCTGGAAATTTTAAAAAATTCGGAATACACCTCAACGTGTCACAGATGGTAATATGGAGGCCCTCCTTTGTGACACGGAGCCATCGCGCATGCTCACTTGAATGTGCCAATCTTTATTTTCTTACCTTGATTTTTTTTGTATTTTTTCCCTCCGTACCACCTGAAAATCATTTCACCACAAGAAATTGATTAGAAATCATAGATTGCAATGCAACAATTTTTATTTTTCTTTTTCTTTGCTTTTTTTCAAATAATTCTACTCTTCTATTACAACACATTCACGGGTTGCCTCCCGTGCAGCGCCTGATTTACCGTCGTGGCTAGACGCTACTCATTTTCAATCATCCTCTAGAGTGATGGACATCTTCCCTCGAATAACGTCCTCACCCCAATAATGCTTACATCGTTGCCCGTTCACCAAAAAAGTGGAAAACTTCTATCTTCTTGCCACAACTCCACTGCCTCGTGTGGGATCATTCTCACCACTTCAAACGGCCCTGACCACTTGGACCGCAACTTACCTGGGAAAGGCTTCAATCTTGAATTAAACAACAACACTTTCTGCCCCCGCTCAAAGATCCGATGCACCATATGCTTGTCGTGCCACCTCTTCGTTTTCTCCTTGTAGCATTTGGCACTTTCATATGCATTCCATCGAAACTCATCTAGTTCGCTGAGTTGCATCAGCCTCTTCTTCCCTGCTAGCAACGGATCCATGTTCAACCTTCTCACGACCCAAAAAGCTCGATGTTCCATCTCCACAGGCAAATGACATGCCTTTCCATAGACCAATCTGTACGGAGAAGTCCCAATGGGTGTCTTGTATGCAGTTCTATAAGCCCACAATGCATCATCAAGTTTGCTTGACCAATCAATTCATTGTGCATTCACTGTCTTCTATAGAATCTGCTTTATCTCTCTGTTCGACACCTCCACTTGCCCACTAGTTTGGGGATGATACGTTGTTGCTACCTTGTGCCGCACCCCATACTTAGCTAGCAAATTCTTGAAACTCGCATTCACAAAATGAGCCCCTCCATCACTGATAATAGCTCGGGGACTCCCGAACCTGGTGAAAATATGCTTTTTCACAAATTTTGTTACCACCTTATTGTCATTCTTGGGACAAGATGTTGCCTCGACCCATTTGGATACATAGTCAACCACTACCAAGATGTAATGATTACCAAATGACGGGGGAAACAGGCCCATGAAGTCTATTCCCCATACATTAAAAATCTACACTTCTAATATCTGCTGCAGTGACATCTCCTGTCTTCTACCAATTGTGCCTGTTCTTTGACATCTATCACACATTTTTACATATGCTATAGAATCTCTTAACAATGTAGGCCAAAAGAAACCTGACTGGAGCACCTTGTGAGCTGTCCGCTCGCCTCCGTGGTTCCCTCCATACAATGATGCGTGACAACTCCTGAATACTTCTGTCACCTGGCTCTGTGGATGCATTGTCTCATCACTTGATCCGGTCCTTTCTTAAACAAACACGACTCATCCCAAATGTAATACCTACAATCATGTCTCAACTTCTTTCTTTGCTGAGCCGTAGCCTCCGGTGGGTAGACTCCACTTACCAGCAAATTCACAATGTCTGCATACCAAGGGATTTCAGCTTCCCTTATTGCCAAGAGATGCTCATCTGGGACCTCTTCTTTGATAATATCACCTTCCTCTATATGCAACCGACTTTCCAATCGCGATAGGTGATCTTCCACTTGATTCTCGCTCCCCTTTCTGTCCCGAATCTCTAGGTCAAACTCTTGTAGCAACAATATCCATCTGATTAGTCTGGGATTTGAATCCGTCTTCTTAAACAGATACCGAATTGCTGCATGATCAGTATACACCACTACTTTAGAACCCACCAAGTAGGACCTGAATTTATCAAATGCGAACACCAGTGCTAGCATCTCCTTTTTTGTGACCGTATAATTGACCTGGGCTGCGTCAAGTTTTTTGCTTGTATAATAAATGGAATGAAAAATTTTATTCCTCCCCTACCCCAATACAGCTCCTACAGCCACGTCACTTGCATCACACATTAATTCACACGGTTGCTCCCAATCCGGAGAAATGAGAATAGGCAGTTCTACCAGCTTCTGTTTTTAACACAATCCTCTTCAAACTCGAACTTCACCTCTTTTTCTAGCAACCGGCATATCGGTCTAGAAATTTTAGAGAAGTTCTTGATGAACCGTCTGTAGAACCCTGCATGTTCGAGAAAACTGTGGACCCCCTTCACTAACACTGGTGGTGGTAGCTTTTCGATCACTTTGATCTTTGCACGATCGACTTCCAACCCCTTGCATGACACCTTATGGCCAAGGATGATACCCTCCTTGACTAAAAAATGGCATTTCTCCCAGTTGAGCACAATGTTAGAGTCTTCACATTGAGCTAGCACCTTGTCAAGATTCTGCAAACATGTAGAAAACGAATTACCGAAAATAGAAAAGTCATCCATAAATACCTCGAAAAAATATTCCACCATATCATGAAAGATCGCCATCATGCATCTCTGGAATATGGCTGGTGCATTGCATAGACCAAATGGCATCCGCTTGAAAGCATATGTCCCATAAGGACATGTAAAAGTGGTCTTCTCCTGATCCTCCGGTGCTATGGCTATTTGGTTATAGCCAGAATATCCATCAAGGAAACAATAATATTCTTGACCTGCTTGCTTGTCTAAAATGATCAATAAAGGGGATAGGATAATGATCTTTCCTCGTGGCCTCATTGAGCTTCCTGTAATCCATGCAAATCCGCCAGCCTGTGACTGTGCGTGTGGGGAATCAGCTCATTCTTTTCGTTGGTGACCACGGTCATCCCTCCTTTCTTTGGAGCACATTGAACGGGGCTAACACATTCACTATCTGAAATGGGATATACCAAACTTGTATCCAGCCACTTGATCACTTCCTTCCTAACTACATCCTTCATCGCTGGATTCAACCTCCGCTGATGTTGTATAGTTGGCTTTGATCCTTCTTCCATAAAAATCCAATGTGTGCAAAAAGCTGGATTGATTCCTCTGATGTCCGACATTTTCCAACCCATTGCTTTCTTTCGCCTCTTGAGGACCACCAATGCATCTCTCACTTGTGGCTCTGTCAGTTCTGCAGAAATGATGACTGGCAAGGTGTCATCTTCCCCCAAAAACACATACTTCAGATGTGGAGGCAATGTCTTCAACTCCAGTTTTGGTGCCTCCTCAATTGATGGTTTTGGAAATGGTTCTAAGGATCTCATCAACGGCTCAAAGCCTCGCTTCCTGGGAAACCATTTTGGCTCATTCAGCATCTGCACCATCTCGTATGTTGCGCTGTCTCCAAAATGATCAGAGCCCACCAAAGCTCTCTCCAATGGGTCCTGAGAGTCAACAATCTGCATAATTGATTCCTTATTTATCACATTGATCGCTGATAGCTCCTCATAGATGGTCGGTAGCTTCATGGCCGTATACACATCAAAAACCTCTACTTTGTCGTGTGCTCGCATTGTTAGCTTCCCAGCAGCCACATCAATAAAAGCTCGCCTGGTTGCCAAGAAAGGATGTCCCAAAATAAATGGGACTTTCGCATCTGGCTCGAAATCCAAGATAATAAAATTCACCGGGAAAATTAGAGAGCCCACTTGCACTAACACGTCCTCCACAATACCATCTGGTCTAGCCAAAGAATGGTCAGCTAGCTGCAAGATCACAATAGTTGGTCTAGGGCTGCCCAGCCCCAACTTCTTGAACACCGATGTCGGCATCAAGTTTATGATTGCTCCCAAATCACATAATCCACAAGCTCGAATACTTTGCCCGATTGTAATCTAAATGGTAAAGCTCCCAGGATCCTTGAGCTTTGTCGGCAACCTATTTTGTATCCGGGAGGTGCACTCCTCAGTAAGCACCACCGTAGCATACTCCGTCAATCTGCTTTTGTTTGCTACGATGTCCTTGATATACTTTCCATATTTTGGCACTCCCTGCAAAACATCAACCAAAGGTAAATTAATGTATACCTGTTTTAGCACTTCCATGAACTTCTTAAAGCAAGCTTCTTCCTTGTGCTTCTTTAATCTCTGAGGGAACGGGGGTGGTGGTCTTTTTGTCTCAGCTGCCTTTTCCTTCCCCCTCACATCATCATGTTCCCCATCTTTTTCCACTGTTCCACATTGCTGAGGTGGTCTTTCTGGTTCCACCTCCTTAAGTTGTAGTCCATTCCTTGTGGTCACTGCATTGACCTGCTTGGGGTTTGGGTCAGTATCACTCGGTAGTCCTCCTCTGGGCCTGGTGTTTTGATCTCCAGCTAACTATCCAAACTGGTACTCCAACGCCTTTGTAGCTAACTGCTGATTCTTCATGTCAGCCCCTAATGTCACATAATCATCCTGCATTTTCGCTTGGTTAACTATTATTGTCTTGAACATATCCTCAATGTTGTTGGGTGGTGGAGGAGGTGCATTGTTTCCTCCGTATTGAGACTGAAAATTCTGATGCCCCCCTTGATTTCTCTGCATGCCCGTATTCGAACTCTGTCCTTGATGGCTATTACTCCCCCAAGAGAAATTCGAATGATTCCTCCAATTTGAGTTGTAATTGTTTCCATACTGTTGATTATTATTCCTCTGGACGTTCCCAACAAAATTTACCGAGTTTGGATTGGCACCACAACACTCACCTGAGTGTTCACTACTCCCACATACTTCACACCATACCTGATGAACTGCATTGACTGGGGCTTGTGCTTGATTCAAGCTCATACTGCTGAAGTGGGTGTTGAGTTGATTTTGCAATGCAGCTATCTGTGCAGCTATAGCTGTAAAACCATCCACCTCAAAGACTCCTACCACTTTCCTTGTTCCTCCTCATGTTGAGTCCGCATTCCATTCTGGATTTCCCCGTGAAATACGATTTAAAAAAGTATAAAGCTCCTCATAAGTCTTCTCCAATGCTTGCCCCCCAGCTGCTGAGTCTAACAAAATTTTAGTATGTGGTTCCAAACCCTCAATGAATGTATGCACCAACACATCATTAGACTGGTGATGATGAGGACAATCCCTTAACATTAACTTGAACCTCTCCCAAGCTTGATACAAATTCTCACCCTCTCTCTGTTTAAAACTTAGAATCTGACTTCTAAGTCTGTATGTCTTCCCAGATGGAAAGAATCGTATCAAAAACTTTCTTGCAAGATCATCCCAAGTGGTGATAAAATTAGGTGGTTCAGCTTTCAACCACCTCTTTGCTTCCCCCAATGATGAGAACGGGAATAATGTAAGCCTCACATAGTCGGATGATACTCCAGCGGGAATGTAAGTGTCACTTATCTCCAAAAAGTTTTTGAGATGTTGTTGCGGATCTTCATGAGGGAGACCTGTGAATTCCCCGCTGGTGTGCAACAACTGCACCATGTTCTGTTTAAGCTCGAACCTCCCTCATGGCTCTGGTCTGCGAATACTAGATGTAACATTATTTCCATGTGGGATTGCCACTTCGCGGACCGGCCTTGCTGCCATCTCCTCAGGCACTAAAACTGCCCTTACAAGTGGTGGATTCTGTTGCTGCTCCAGAATTGCCTGTCTTAGAAACTGCAGCTTCTTCTCTAGAGCTTCCCTTCTTTGGCGATGAAATTGTCTCTCCGACTCTATAAATGAATCCACCAACCCCTCATCTCTTGCCAGTGTTCAGAAAAAAATTCAATACCTGTAAGAGAAAGTCTAAGAAGAAGTTGTCAACACTTATATTGAATTTTTAAACTAGCACTAAGAAAATAAATTTACCAATTGCCAGTCCCCGGCAACGGCGCCAAAAACTTGTTCTACTCCAAAACTACACGCAAGTACACGTGGTCGTAAAAGTAGTAAAGTGGCTTTATTTCAAGCCAAGTATCGATCCCACAGGGACTGAACTACGGTATTAATTAACTTAAGCGTTAGTGAACGATATCTCTATGAGTGCAGACAACCAAATAAATAATGTTTTATGAGTTAAGATCACTAATTAATAAGAATCTAAGTCTAGATTGTAATTTGAGTGTGAACAATAGCAATGAACAAGCTGAGGTTAAGGCAGGCATGCGGGGATGTACTTTATTAATTCAATTCAGCTAATCTTCTCTTCGGTTGCTATCCAATTAAAGAATCATGAAACCTTATTCTATATTTCTGTGATATAAGAATCTCATGTTCTAGCCATACATTATCGATTCCATAATTGACTAATAAGACTTTCAGATATATTTATATTCTGAATGTAAATCAATTCTCAATTTTCTCAACTAAGAAAAGATCATATCCTACCAATTCACATCTATCCAATTTCTTTCCTTTTCAAAATCAAAATTGAATTTCTAAGACATACATTAACATTGGCCAAACATTAATGCAGTAAAAACAAGAATTGATAGAACAACCATTGAAGAAAAGATGAAAACTTAAATGATCGATAATTACATTCCTCTACAATTATCCTTAACCTCAGCAAGAAGTAAATTATCCACTCATTTGTGAAGTAAACATCTTCAAATAAGATGAATTCATACAAGCAATTGAAATTAAAGAGAAAAAGGAAGAGAATAACCCTATAATTTTCGTCCTCTCAACTGCCTGCAACCCACATTCTTTCTCAACCAAGTCAGAATGTTTAAAATAAAATTGAAGTGTGCTATTTATACTATTGAGAATTTTTCCCGAAATAACAAGCAACGTGGCACGGAGTGTATCGCGGAGCACTCCCTTCGTGCCACGGGGCTATCTCGGAACCCTACTGGAAGTCGGCTCCCAGGTAACTGCACCTCACCGTGGCACGACTTGTATCGCAAAGCCTTGCCTCCGTTCCACGGTGCTATCGCGCACCTTCACTGGAACTTGAGGTTCCAGGTAATCACACTCAACGTAACACGGAGTGCATCGCGGAGCACTGCCTCCATGCCACAGAGGTAACGCGAACCTCCACTGGAATTTGACATAATTAATTCATCCTAGGCAGAATTCCTCCGCGATGGTAGCGTGACACGGCGCCATCGCGGAGCCCTTATTTTTTCCACTTTCCCTTGTCAACTTCCGCTTCTTGCTTCCAAGTCCATTCCCACACTTCACCAACATATATATTAGCTTCCAAAATTTCCTTTTACCATCAAAACAACACTAATCATGTTGGTTAGTATAAATTCACATTTATCAAATAATCACATGATAATATACACATAATAATAGATAAACAAGTTGAAATGAAGCATTTGAGTATCACTTGGGCATGCAATTCTGCCCAAGATCACTGAGTGGGAAAAATAAACTACTGAGGCAGTGTACTTGACGAGTGACCTAACGACTCGTTGCTTCGGGTAACGACTCGTTGGGGAAAATCGTCAAGTACACTGGACCTATTTATAAAATATCCATCTTGGGGTAATGAGTGACCTCGTGAATCATTTCCAGAGGCAACGACTTTTTTAGTCACCCGTCAGGACTACTAGCACTAGTTAAAAATATTTTTTGTTTCATCTCCTCTTGTGTACTAACCTTGTTTCCATAGGTATAATAGATCCACGAGGCACACCAAATAAGGGTCAAACAAAAAAGCAGGTACCTGAGCACAGTCAACCATCCTACCGAAGGCTGCGAGATGATCCATCCTTCTTTGAAGAGCCGAGTGGCTGTGAAGAGGAATATGAGGTATCGGAGGAGCAGCTGGTGCGGAGGATGACCAAGGCAAGGGCTCAACAAAGTTCAAATCTAACAGCCCTGGTCGATACTCCCATTCCACTAGCAAGAGATCCGCCTAGCCGCACTAATGAAAGTGCTAGGGCTGCTGCTGCACTTGTTCTTGAGGCTCCCACAGCTGGGCATAATACAGAAAGAGTTGATGAGTTGCATGCCCAGTGAGGGGACTCAGACAATGAGCTAACTAAGACATCGAGCACATCGAATGAGCAACCTCGAAATGTGAGGAGATGGTGTGTCCATGGCGTGCAAGCTATATACAATCGGGATATTGCTCCAAATTACAAAGTCAATCTGAAGCAGAGCATCTACGAGGAGCCAAGGCTGATCACCACCGGGTTGAAAGACCTGCTAGAGCTACAGTGGGTTTTTGAAAAATATAGATTTGGGTGGTTGACAGAGCCTTCAGGAAGCTATAGCTCATGCCTAGTCCGAGAGTTTTATGCAGCATATGCAGCCACATTGTAGCAGTTGGCACTAGGAGGCCAGGATTGGAAGAAGCGGTCTGCACTGAATCAAGTGATGGTGCGTGAGACTGCAGTTGATATTTCTGAGGAGACAATTTCCAGGATGTTGTATGGGACAGAATATCAAGCTATGATGAACACGATAGAGTTTGATCACAGGTTATCTGAGTTGCAGAAAGTCAAGAAAAATAAGTTGAATAGTATGGAGCGGATACAACAGTACACTTAGCTTTCTCGCATCATTGCCACAAAGGGGTCGTTAGTTGAATGGATGCATGGTACTGAGTCACAAATAAAGAAGGCCACTTTGAACTTGTAGGCTAAATTTTGGTGGTCACTGGTGAGGCACAGGCTGGTACCAATAAGCAATGACAATATACTCTCACCTGACAGAGAAGCACTGGTAGCCAGCATAAAGGAAGGGTACGCAATCAATTTCTCGCGGTTCATCATTGAAAAGATTCAGGAGCGGGTTGTAAATGATGGTACGATGATTCCCTTACTATGCTTGATTGATAGACTTTTTTGGGAGTCTCGAGTTCTAGAATTTCCATCAGTTAATCAGAGAGTGGTGGTTTAGAAGATTACCGATATCATGCTGATTAGAGATGATACAAACCCAGTATCAATGGTGAGACTCAGGCATCTGCATCCACTGGAGCGACTATAATAGCAGAGGCATTTGGCAGCGGGATGCAGACCAATGCAGCACAGTTCGTCCAGTTAGCAGCCGAGCCTACTGAGGGAAGAGACATAGGTAGCCAGGCTGAGGCTACAGATGCAGCGGATGCCTCCATACCTGCCAATGTTCCTGAGTCATCATCTACATCAGCAGCATCCAGACCATTAGTCGCACCTCCACGATCCACCACAGTCGGCCTAGTCACACTATCATAGGAGTTTTAGGTTGATATGGCTAGGCGGCTAGCTAAAGCAGAGAAGCAGCCGACACACATGGCTCTACAGGTCAAAGTCTTGATGGAGTAGGTTAAGCCATGGGTGTCAAAGGAGTTGCAGACATTGTCCTGTTCAGTATATGGGCAACTGGATGCTTTTGAGAGAAGGATGGATGAGCGCCTTGCATAGTTACAGGCGCCATAGTTATCTCAATGGTACGCAGAGCTTGGAGCTTTATGATCCGAGGTGCGGGACTTGGCTGTTCGACAAATAGCTGCGGTACCTCCACCGGTACTCCTGTGATCGATGATGAGTTTGAGGAGGATCTACCACCTATTTTTGATTTCATCACGGAGGAGCCGGTGACACATCAAAAGGAGAAGAGGCCTCGTGAGAAGGCAAGTGATGATGTTGATGCATCTCTGCTCTATCAGCAAAAATGGAAGTGAAGTGAGATGGAGAGAGTACTGCACGAATCAAGAGATGATGCTCGACTAGGAGCCGAGACTGAGGTAGCGAGAGCTCGTGGAGAAGGGAAGAGCTCAATTGGATCTGAAAATGCACCGGGTCAAGACGATAATATTGGAGTTGATATTGGAGGCGTATCTACACCCTCCACCGACCAGGTAGCTAACATCTAGGTCGCACAGGTATGGTTTCTATTCCCTTAGTTTTTGTATTGTATATATATGCGTCGAGGACGATGCATACTTTTTTGATGGGGGTGGGGAGGAATACCTGTGCATTCTATTTTGCTGAACATAACTCGAGGGTTTTTCTTGCCGGATATCTTTTCCCTCGGGTGTTCCATATCTAGTAGAATCGACATGTTTAGGACTTTATTTTGTGTTTTTGTTTTTTTGTGTCAGTCGAAAGAAAGTTAGGAAAACTGAAAGCAATCAAGAGCTAAAATTGTTTGATATTTTGATTTTTGATGATTTGATACCCCTCCGAAAAATTTGTATATGTGTATGTGAGAGTTGACAATTATGACCTTTGTGAATCATTGCATGGCATTGAAACTGTGAATTTGTTTACCATTGTATGGTTGTACCTGAACTAGCGATTAGTAGAATTGATGATGTTGACCGGTGCTATGTGTGAAGTGAGGTCTGATAGCTGAATTTGGTTGTGTGCGTCAATCTAGAATTTGCCTGGTCAGTCGTACCGAGATAGAGGATAAGAAACTAGGAAAGGATCATAGGCCCTTTTTGATTTATGAGTCCACTTTAGCCTAAAAGACATACAAAAGTGAATAAAAATCCCTTGATCCAAATTTTGAGCTTACATTGACCTTTCTTTTCATCTACACCAATTCACCTGCCTGATTTTATTATGAATGAACCTGTTTTGGCCCTGGTCCCTCCTTGGACATTGTCAACTGCAACTCAGGCAAATTTCCTAAGTTGAGAGTGGCTATGATAGGGGTGAGTAAGAAGAGTCGGGTGTAAGTAAAGTTGGGTAATGAAAAAGAAGGAAAAAGAGCGGGTGCGGTATGCATGATAAAAAGAAAAAAAATTAAAAAAAATTATTTTTGTCAAAAAACAAGAGAAGAAAAGAAAAATAATGTGTGACATCAATAACTTTTTGTTGAAAAAAAAGTGACCTCATCCATAGCGTCTAAAGCAAAGAAAAGGAAAAGAAGAAAAAAGGGAAAAAGGGAGAAAATAGAAATAAAGGTTGAAAGTGGAGTAGAAAGCGTATTGCCAAGGAGGGTTGAGCTACTAAAATCCATATGTACCATACCCAAGCCCGAGTCTACGTTACAAGCCGAGAAAGTCCTATAGTGATCCTAGCTACTTATTCGAAAATTGAGGTATTGAAAGTAAAGGCAAGCCTATGGTATTGTATGCACACATTTCGAATTTCTTTGTGAGAGTGAGTAGATCTTACCTAGTCCTAAGAAAATTATACCGAGTTACTCATATACACAAGTGCGAGTGTGGGACTTCTTTGAGGTGAGAGCACTTGGTCAACAAATCCATCTGCAAATTGTCTGGGGCAGTGTTATGGATTTATGTGCGTGGTTGCAGGTGATAGTATTTTGCCATGTTTCGACTCCTCTGTGTTATGGTTGGAAATTTTGCATATGCATAGTGTTTTGAGTTGATATGATGAGGGAGGGGTTAGAAAATTTGATTTTGATGACTGTTTTAAGTTTCCTAAAGTTTTTCCGATTGAAGCGTCAAAGTAGATTGTTTTGTTTTGTATTGTTTTTTCCTGAGGACATGCAAAGGTTCTAAGTTGAGGGTGTTGATGTGCCGTGATTTTACGGCACTTTTGACGCTTAAAACCAAGAAATTGTGCTCCAGGTATGTTTATATGGGTATAAGGTATTTTGTGCTTAATGTGCAGGAAAATATGTCTGGAAGTGATTTTGGTCGAACTAATGATAAAAACAACTAAAAGGTGACTGCCAGACACTTAGCGAGTCATTGGCAGGAGGCACGACCTGTCACATGAAGATTTGGAAAAAAGATGAAGTTTGGAAGATAAAAGGCAGTGAACATGACGAGTTGGAGGAATGACTTGTTACATCGGGTAACGAGTCGTGAGGTTAACCGTCAGACTTTGAAAATAAAAGTTCAACCAAGTATCTAGTGGAGTTGACGACCGACACCACGAGTCGTCACATGAAGGAACGACTCTTTGGCAGGCCACTTGAATCATCCATGAAGTGCACTAGATTTTGTGAGGAAGTAGACCACGAGGGACCTAACGACTCATGTTAAGGCACGACGAGTCGTTAGGTGACCCGTTGCTAAGCCAGGGTACGTTGCTGGATGACGAATGTTTTAAAGAAAGGAAAGACTCGTCAGAATGCCTAACGATACATCACATACTCCATTGCCACTGCCGACTTGGTATTCAGATTTATTTAGGAAAAGGATTTCTTGGCATTATAAATACCCAATTTTAGGTTTATTTTAAGAGACGATTTAGAGAGGATTCAGAGACGATTTTGAGACGAATATCTGGAAGGATTTTTAGCCGAGTTTGATAGAGAATTTTGAACAATATTGTGAGGATATTCTTGAGGGAGAATTTTCATGCACTTGTTCTTGATTCAAGACACGAAAGCAACATTGGAATTTCATTCAATCTACTTGGTTTTCATTCTACAATACTTTCTAAGTTGCAATTATGATTTCTTCTATATTTTGTGATTGCAATAACACAACCATGAGTAGCTAAACGCATAAACTAGGTTTGTGGGAAGCAAGATGAATTAACAAACATAGGTAAAAATACTTAGTGATTCTTGAACGAGGTTTTATGCATGTATTGTTTTTCCCTTCATTTTGATTGATTCTTGTCGGTTGCAAATGTTAGGACTTGCCTTATTCTTACTTACCAGATCGATGGGTAAAGAATAGGAAAAATGGATTAACAATGGAGATTTGAGGCTACCAACCCTCATCTAATAGCTTGAACTTGTCCGAGGGATAGCTAATCTGATATTAAGGGTAAGGGTCAATTAATGTACACCCGTATACAGACCAAGTTGTGTGGTGAAAATCACCTAGATAGGGGACCAACCATTTAGGTGAACCTAACTTACCAATATTGTATGTTAAACACTGAAATAGATCACTAGTGTATAAGCCTTTTTGTTATGAAATCTTGGGGAACACAATCCTAGTCTAGTCGTAAATTGAATACAAACCAAAGTTGATAAAAGCATTCATAAAATTTACTTTTGTTTATTATTCTATATTTTCCCCCCTTTGGAAATAAGTAAATCAATAGTAATAGTTATTCACATTAACCTAAGTTCTTACCATATTCCTTGTGGGATCGACCTCAACCTTCGTTGGGTTCTATATTGGACAATTGACCGCTTATATCTAAATTACGACATGTAATTTGGGCGACATCAGCCCTCTTAGCCTCCTTCTGCCTCTGGTAGACCGACTCCATCTGTTGTGCATGCAATACCATACGGGGAAAGTTATTATCTTGATGAAGCATGGTGATCCTGCAATCCTTGTCCAAGTAATCTGCCACCCCATGTGCAAAACGACTCACCCGAGCTCTCTGATCCGCCATCAACTCCAGAGCATACTTGGCTGATCGAGTGAACTCTAATGCATACTCCTGAACGGACATGTTTCCCTGCTTCAAATTAACAAACTCAGCTGCTTTGAGCTCCCTCATCTCCCAGGGAAAGAACTGATCCAAAAAGGCCATATGAAACTCTTCCCAACCTATCGGGCCTGCACCCACTGCCCTGGAATCTCTCCACTGCTTATACAAATATGAGCCACCCCCTTGAGCTGATAGGAGGTCAAGTCGACACATTCTCCATTGTTCACCTCCATAACCTGGGTGATCTTTAAAATCTCCACAATGACATCGTGGGGATCCTCACCACTCTCGACCCCCTGAACTCAAGAGGGCTCATCCTAAAGAAATCCCTCACCCTGACTGTCGCCGCATTCCCATTCTGAGGGTAATGCGCTACTGTCTGATTTTGAACCTAGGCCATCATGGCCTGTGCCAGCATCTGAATTACTTCCGGAAACTCAGCGTGAGCAGCCGGCTCTGGTGCGTGCTTCTCGCGAATGGGTAGGGTTGGCTGATGCTCCTCACCATCTTCACCCTCATGGTCATTACCATTACCATTCCTCCAGGGATTCACTTGGCATGGAGGCATACTGCTGCAAACCTGAACATCACAAATTCGAAGGGTATAGGACTTTCATCGCACAACATAGATCATGAAAGAAGGGAACATTTCCTAAACGTCTAGTAGCCTCTTCATCATAAGTGTGGCGTGCTTCACACCCATGAAAAAGAATCTACCTAACATGGCTTTCAGACACCATAGGACACTTCAAACCTATGGTTCTGATACCAAGTTTGTCACAACCCGAACATACACCCGGATCGTAGACACAGGATAAGGAGACCCATGAGACTCCAAGTCAACCCATGGCATGATTCTACATCTAATTTAATCACATAAGAGGAAGACTCAACATAAGAAAACATAAACATGTCTTAATTGTGGAGAAAAGTCAATACCTAATCCATACATGACGGTTGGAAACAACTAGTAGTCTGAAAAGCCTCTAATCATAAAAGACGGGTTGATAGGTCAACTCTCCAACTAACCCAACGTTTATGAAACTGAAAGAAAATCATAGAGTCTAAGAATATGGCCCTCGAAACATGAGGAATTACCAAGTACGCTGATAGCAATCTCTGAAAAACTACTGAGGAGGGTGAGCCTAAGAGCCGGGTCCTGTATCATGAAACAATACAACATAGAAAGTGTGCGGTCAGTACTTGCAATGTTCTGAGTATGCAAGGTAAGTAACACGAACATTTAAAATGTATATAAAATCTCATAAATGATCAAAAGACTAGGACCTCATGCTCAATCGTAAATATCATAATATAACATAAGGCTCAAGGTTTTCAAAACATTCCTAATACAATCATAATCTTAATCATAAGAGAAAAGTTTTATTTAACATGACTTGAGCCAATATACATAATCATAAACATGCATAAATCATGACGAACAGCGGGAGACCGACATACCCCATATGAGCACACATGAAGCCCGACTTGTAACCCTAGTCGGGAGGGTGTCTGTACCTTGCCAAGGATCAAACCATGAGAGTGTGATGTCACCATGAAAAGGACATTTAGGCCAGGGACAGTCCCATAAGAGGTCCCAACATACCTACGGTGGCACGTAGTTTATGAGATCCAGGGCAGAACCTAGGCCCCCGAACCTACTCAGTGTTCGATACTACTCCCAAAACATATATAGTGCTCATAGTAATACTTACATGAATTCATGGGCTATTTAAATCATGATAATCATAAATATGCTTTTACATACTTGAACTAGCCATGACTTCAAGTCCGTGAGTCGGCCAAAACATAATTCGTGATTCATAAGGCTCATACATACTCGTAAATCATGCATATAGCTTGAATTTTAGAAAATCAATATGGGTAACATAACAAATTCATGATTTAAATCAAAATTCATGCTGGGATTATAAATATCATTAATGGGTAATTAAATCATAAATCAATCCATCATGGGGCATGCATAATTAGGCTTAAATACATAGAACTTCCAAATCAATAGTATTATAATTAATTTATATCACAAAAGCTAATTAAAACCCATAGGTTATGATAAGATTTTAAAATCACAAAACCCATAGTCAAATCATTAGATTCTATGTAGATCGATTACAAAACCCCATGAATTTTTTTTATGAACTTTAAGTGAAATCGCGGAGGAGGGACATGTGTGGAAGAAATTACCCATTGATAACCTTACATACCTGGGAATTACTATTTCTTAACCTCTCTTGATCACCTAAGAAGAAGTTGAAATGGGTTGATGAATGCTATGCTTGAATCTCTCTCCCAATTCCCTACCTTGCATGCATGAATGAATGAGGTGAAAACTAAACTTAACCCCTTTAAATTTCCCTATTCATAACCCAAAACGTCATAGTTTAGGCCTTAGTATCTTAGGAATTTACGAAAAATACCTTACTAATTCGCAGAAAAATAACTGCCAGGGGACCAAGATGGATGATCTGACAACTCGTTAAAGGCCCCCATGACTCGTCACCTTGCCCATCGGGTACACTGTCTTAACTGAACATTCGGGGTCCTAATGGATGACATAACGACTCTCTACGAGTGGACACGAGTCGTGACCACCACTCGTCAAGTGCACTGCCTCACCTTTTATATTTTTCTTATACCTTCTCCCCACGGATGACCTAACTACTTGTGGTGTCTGACCACAAGTCGTTGCCAAGCACGTCGGGATCCCTTTTCCTTAATCCTTTTCCCATTCTCCCAGGCCTCCCCACGAGTCACCTGATGACTCGTGGGCTCTCCTCACGTGTCTTCCAATGACTCGTCCTATGCCTGCAACCCAGATTTTCAATTTTTTTCCATTTCAACTCTCGGGTCCGATCTTTGAATTCTCGGGGTATAGCAAACATGCATATGCACTCCATCATTTTTCAATGAAGCTGACCATTATCTAGTGATGAAGCTGAATAATAATATACATACATAATCAGAAATCATAACATGTGGAGCCTTGGCTCAAACCATACCACAAGCTGAAAATAATGGGAGTCTTGACTCCAAAACCATGTGGTAAGATAATTTATGAAATCATAAGACATACTTGATCATATGGGCTTGCCCAATACTTTGACATGCTTGAAATCAACTTGATTCACTTTGAAAACATGAACATAAACATGTGTATTTCTAAATCATACTTTCTTCATAAACATCACATCATACTTGAACATACATCTCATAGATCTCAACTTTCATAAACATTCATTGATGGGCATCATAGTTTAGAAACTTAAAAACATAATTTATAATTTAAAATGTTGTAAAAGCTGCCCATAAATCATAATTCATCATTTAAAACATGCTTAAATCATACCCATGAATAGAACTTAAGAATTCATGCATTGGGTAAGAACCCTATGGAATTATCAATTAGAACATCATGAATTGAGAGGGAATTGGGCATGGGTGTAGACAATTTCACCCACTCATAGCCTTACATACCTGAAAGAATATGATTTTCGCACTTCCTTGATAGCCCAAAGAAAATTGAGGAAGAACTTGAAGAAGCTAGACTTGATCACCTCTCAAAACCCCTAAGCTTGCATGCATGAATTAGGATAGGTTTAGAAGGAATAACCCCTCTTAAACCACTGTATTTCGAGCTTAAAATGACGTAGTTTAGGACCCTAGGGCTTAGGAATGAAGAAAATACCCTTAATGAATTTTCTGGAAAAACTGCTTTGCCAGTGACAACGGGTGTCACAACAGACCGTTATTAGCTCCAACGGTCCATCACACCCCTTGTTGTTACACCCCTTAATCAGGTCTCAGATCCCCTACCATGACGGGATATAATGAGTCATTACAAGCTCCAACAACTCGTTGTTGCCAGTTGTTGTCACCACTACCTTAACATGGAATTCTTTCCAACGGGTGCTTACAACGGCCCGTTGCTTCCAACAACTTGTAGTACCATGACTCGTTACTTCCCCCTTGATCCATAACCAACCTCACCATGACTACCTTCAACGACTTGTTGTAACATCTCATGGGTCGTCCTGAGACCCGTCACTCCCAACTCCATACCTGCAGTATCTCTTCACAGAGACATCCAATGAGTCGTTAGTCCCTCCAACGACTCGTGTAACGACCCATTCTGAGAAATTTTTCTAGATTTCTACTATTTTTTATTTTTAAATACCGGGTCTAGTCTTAGGCACTTTTGGGGTATTACAATATCTCCCCCTAAGGAACATTCATCCTCGAATGTGGAAAAACATTTAGAAAATAGAGAAATGAAATCACCATATTCAAATACTGAACATACCTTCTGAAAACTAATGGAGTGACTGACTTCGAATTGAACTACATGACTGAACTGAATTCCCAAGTCACACATACATCTATTTACATGAAAGAAATTGAGTTACATGAGTTGAACATGTAACTAAATAGAGTATTAAGGATAAAATAGATACCTCAAGCTGGAACTGAGCTAGAAGGGAATAGATGAAGATCTATCCATCAGGTATGCTTTGGCTTCCCACGTAGCTCCCTCAACATGCTGATTCCTCCATAAAACTTTAACTAGCGCTACTTCTTTGGTTCTCAGCCTTCGAACTTGATGATCTAGTATTTCTACCGGAACCTCCTCATAATTAAGGCTGTCCTTCACACTGACACTCTCCACCAGAACAACTAGGGCTGTGTTACCCAAGCACTTTTTTAAGAGAGATACATGGAAAACTAGATGTACTGGAGCTAATTCTGAGGGAAAATCCAATTCATATGCTACCTTTCCAACCCATTTCATAATCCAATAGGGGCCAACATAACGGGGACTGAGTTTCCCTTTCTTTCGTGGCCTCATCACTCCCTTCATGAGAGACACTTTTTGAAACACCCAATCGTCGACTTCAAACTCAAGTTCTCTCCTTCTCACATCTGCATAGGACTTTTGGAGACTTTGAGCTATTTTCAACCTGTCCCGTATGAGCTGAACTTTTTCAATACTTAAACATGATTGATATAGACTTGATCATTTTGAAAACATGAATATAGACATGGGTAATTCAAATCATACTTTATTCATATACATCTCATCATGCTTGAACACATATTTCATAGGTCTCATCATTTGTCCTCAAATATTGAAAGTCATACAGAAAAGTAGAGAAATGCAATCATCATACTCAAATACTGAACATACATGCTAAAAACTGATGGAGTTACTAACTCTGATTTGAAGTACATGGCTGAACTGAATTCCCAAACCACACATACATCCGTTTTACATGAAAGAAACTTCACGCCTACGAAAAAGAATCTACTTAACGCGACTTTCAGACACCCTAAGACACTTCAAAACCTATTGCTCTGATACCAAGTTTGTTACAACCCGAACATAGGCCCGGATCGAGACATGGGACAAGGAGACCTGAGAGACTCCAAGTCGACCCATGGCATGAACATATATCTAACTCAATCAATAAAAGTGGAAGATTTATCATAATAAATATAGCAGAAGTCTAAACATAACATAACATCAGAATATAACACGAGTCTAAAGTTGAATACAATCTATGTTTGAAAAGCCTCTAATTCTAATGAGTTGATGAGACAAGACCCCAACTAACTCTCTGAGTCTGAAACTGAAAATGTAAAGATAACTAGTAAAGAATGATCCTCGAGAGATGAGGACTCACCACTGAAGCTGGACGCTAACTCCGAAAACTGGCTAGTGACGGGGCCGAGTCTGAAGATCGGGGCCTGTATCATAAATTGATACAACATAGAGTATATGGTCAGTTCGTGGAATGTACCGAGTATCCAAGGTAAGTAAAACCACATAAGTAATTAAAATCATTAAAACATGCATAATATAAAACATAATCAGGATAAGAATCTGAGAGTAGGGCTTGCATGCTATTTTCTAAAATCATGGTCTGAACATAATTGAACATCATAACTAAATTGAATGACCCAAAGCTGAAAACTGATAATCATAAGTAAACTGAACATTAGGTCAAACCTGCTTAAACACACACACACACACACACACACATATATCATGAATGATAAACATGCATAACTAAAATCATGAGGAACAATGTGAGACTTGTCATATAACCGACCTTACCACGATAGAGCTTATGTGGTCCTGACTATCACATTCAAGTGGGCAGAGCCGTCCAAATTCTTACCAGGGCTAAGGACACTACCATGATATCGATATCAAGCTGAAGGCATCTTAGGGTAGGGGAATGCTCAAAAAAGAGGCCCCAAATAATCTGATCATACCTACATTGGCGCGTAGTTCGGAGGCATAGGGTTGACTGACCCTTAGCCTACTCGGTGCGAGACACTACTCCCAAAAACATGCATATGCTCTCCATCATTTTTCAACAAAGCTGACCATCATCTAGTGACGAAGTTGAATAATCATATACATATAAAACCGTAGATCATACATGAGGAGCCTTGGCTCAAACCATACCACAAGATAAACATCATTGGGAGTGTTGACTCCAAAACCATGTGGTAAGCTAATTGACATGAAATCATAATCATACTTGAACATATGGGCTAGCCCAATACTTAAACATGCTTGAAAATACTTGATTCACTTGGAAACATGATCATATATATGGGTAATTTGAAAACATTCTTTTCTCATAAATATCTCATCATACTTGAACATACATCACTGATCTCAACTTTCATGAACTTTCTTGGATGGGCATCATAATTTATGAAAACTAGAAAATATGATTTATAATTGAAAACATTGTAAAACTTTCCCATGAATCATAATTCAACAATAGAAACATGCTTAGAACATACCCATGATAGAAACTTAGGAAATTCATGCACTGGGTTAAAACCCCATAGAATCAACATGTAGATTTTCATGAATTAGAGAGGGATTGAGCATTGGTGTGAATGAACTTACCTATTAATAACCCTACATACCTGAGAAGGACTAATTCTGCAACTCCCTTGAATTCTCAATGAAGAATTGATGAATAATTTGGAGAACTAGGCTTGATCGCCTCTCCAAAACCTCTAAATTTACATGCATGAATTAGGAATAGCTTAGAATGAACTTACCCTCCTTAAAACTCACTATTCAGAGCTTAAAACAACGTAGTTTAGGCCTTAGTATCATAGGAATTATGGAAAAGGCCTTAATAAACTCTCAGGGAAAAACAGACTGCCAATCCCGATGAGGGACTGGACGAGTCGTTGCCATGGACCACGACTTGTGGTCAGAAGTCATTAAGTACACTGCCAACCTTTCACCTAAGGCTCATCACAGGGACCTAAAGAGATGTTACTGGTGACCACAACTTGTGGTCACCTCTCGTTACCTTCACTGCCGAAAAATTCCCCTTGCTTCAACCAGCCTTGACCATGGCTGAGTCAATGAGTCGTAGGGATGACAACGGCTCGTGGTCATGCTTGTGGTGACTCAAAAACATAAATTTCCAACATAATACATACACATCACCATGAGTTACTTAATGACTCATGGTCATCCTGATGAGTCACAGGACGACTTGTTCTATGACTTGGTGCAGAAACTCTTGTTTTCTCCATTTCAACTCTCGGGTCTGGTCTTAAGGCATCTGGGACATTACAATATCGATAGAGTCACTAAGTCTCAATTGGGATACATATACTAAACTTATTTCATAAAACAAGCATGCATTCTAAACATGAGGGTAACTGAGAGACATGAAGCTGACATGAAACTAAATAGAGTACTAAGGAGGAAATTAGCACCTCATGTTGAAACTTTGCTTGAGCCAGAAAGGTGTGGATATTTGTCCATCATATCTACCTCAGCTTCCCAAGTAGCTTCTTCAACTAAGTGATTTCTCTGTAACACCTTCACCGATGCCACCTCCTTATTCCTCAACTTTTGAACCTGATGATCAAGGATCTCAACCAAAACCTCCACATAGGTAAGGCTATCTTTCACCCAAATTATCTCCATCGGTACAACTAAGGTTGGATCCCCAAGGAAAATTTTCAACAAAGATACATGAAGAATAAGATGCACTGAAGCTAACTCTGTGTGTAACTCTAACTCATAAGCCACCTTGCTAACTTTCCTCAAGATCCTATAAAGACCAATATAACTCTCTTCATGGGCGACACCTTCAGAAACACCCAATCATCAACCTCAAACTCAAGATCTCTCCTCCTAACATCTGCATATGTTTTTTACGACTCAGAGTTGTCTTCATCTTTTCTTGAATGAGCTGAACTTTCTCCATAGCCTTATGAACTAAGTCGAGCCCTATCAAATATAGATTCACCTACCTTAAACCATCCAACAGGTGACCTATATCTCAACCCATAAAGAGCCTCAAATGGATCCATTTGAAAGCTGGAGTTGTAACTATTTGCCTACAAACTCAAAGAGAGGCAATTGATCACTCTTTCATTAAAATTGATTATGCAAGCTCCCAACACATCCTCAAGAGTCTGAATATTCCACTTAGCCTAACTATCTGGCGGTGGGTGAAAAGTTATGCTAAGCTTGACCTGAGTACCGAGAACCCTCTGAAATGACTTCAAGAATTGATAAGTGAACTAAGCACCCCTATATAAGATGATAGATAATGGAACTCCATGCAACCGGTATATCTCTTAAATGTAGAATCGAGCATAATCCTCAACTAAATTTGAAGTCTTAATTGGTAGGAAATGTGCTGACTTGGTCTTCCGGTCCACAATCATCCATATAGAATCATACTGTCAACATGTACGACATAACCCTGTAATGAATTCCATATTAATCTTTTCCCACTTCCAAGTATTGATATCTCGTAGCATACCTCCTGGCCTCTGATGCTCAACCTTCACCTATTGGTAATTCAAACACTTAGCCACAAACTCTGCAATATCCTTATTCATGCCATTCCACTAGTAGACTTTCTGCAAGTCATGTAACATCTTGGTGGCACTTGGACGGATAGAATATTGAGAGTTATGAGCCTCTGTCAACATCCACTCTCTCAAGTAATCTACCTCCGGAACACATAGTCGGCCCTTGTATCAGAGCACACCATATCCCTCTTGGGAGAAAATAGCTACTTTCTGATTTTGGACTACTTCCCTTAATTTCACCAAAGTAGGATCCTTATACTGAGTTTCCTTAACTTCCGATACCAAAGAATACTCTACACCAGTTTGCATGATAACGCCACCATCTACTGAATCAGTAAGGCAAACCCAAAAGAAAACAAACCTATGGATATCTTTCACCAATTCTTTTCTTCTATCCTCCATATGAGACATACTCCCCATAGCTAACCTACTAAGAGCATCAACCACTATATTGTCCTTGCTCGGATGGTGAAGGACATTCATGTTATAGTCTTTGAGAAGATCAAGCCATCTCCTTTGCCAAAAATTTAAGTCCTTTTGAATAAACACATATCAAAGGTTCTTGTGATCTATGAACACATGCATATTCATCCCATACAAATAGTGCCTACAAATCTTCAGGGCAAACACTACTGCTGCTAACTCAAGGTCATGCATTAGGTAATTCTTGTCATGAGTCTTAAGGTATCTCAAGGAATAATTAATAACCTTCCTATGCTGCATCAACACAAACCCAAGGCCAATCCTAGAAGCATTACAATATACCACAAAGCCATCCATGCCTTCTGGTAGCGTTAATACTAGAGATGAAAGAGCTGAATCTTTAGCTCCTAAAAACTCTTCTTACAAGCATCAGACAACTGAAATTTGACCTTTTTTTGGGTCAACTTAGTCAAAGGTGAAGCAATAGATGAAAATCCCTCTACGAACCTCCGGTGGTAGCTAGCTAAGCCCAAAATGCTCCTAATATCCATAGGGCTGATAGGTCTAGGCCAGTTCTTCACCACCTCTATTTTTTGAGAGATTACTTGAAAACCCTCACTAGACACCACATTGCAAAGAAATGCAACCGAATGTATCCAAAACTCATGCTTGATAAACTTAGCAAATAACTGACGACCCTTGAGAGTCTGCAACATAATCCTCAGATGAGCGGCATGCTCCTCCTCGCTCCGAGAATACACAAGGATGTCATCTACAAAAACCATGATGAACATATCCAAGTACTAATTAAACACCGTGTTCATCAAATTCATAAAAGTTGAAAGGGCATTCATTAGTCCAAAAGACATAAATACAAGCTCATAGTGACCATACTGAGTCCTGAAGACCATCTTTGGAATGTCACTCTCCCTTAGCGTGAGTTGATGATAGCTGGATTTGAGGTTTATCTTTAGAAAGAACTTAGCACCCTCAAGCTGATCAAACAAGTCATCTATCCTGAGGATGGGATACTTATTCTTGAAGGTGACTTTGTTCAACTAATGATAGCCGATGCACATCCTAAGAGAACCATCTTTCTTCCGCATGAAGAGGACTGGAACACCCCACGGGGATTTACTAGGCCTGATGAAACCCTTATCCAAGAGATCTTTCAACTACTCTTTCAACTCCTTTAGCTCGACTGGAGCCATTCGATAAGGAGAAATGGATATAGGTTGTGTCACACCCCGCCCTGGAGGGTATGACTGGCACCTGGTGCCCTACTAGGACCTGACCTGCTGGACTGCTAAGCCTGGGCGCATCTGGCGCCTGGATGGCTCTAATTCACATTTTTGGAAACAAAGGGCTATATAACGGCTGTAAATACAACCCCCGGCCCACTGGCCTATATCCTTCTGTACCTGTACTAACAGCTGACCAGAAACATAGTAATTCAGGGGAACCTATGCGGGCCGACAAGGCCACCATGCTGTCTAGTTATCTGCAACTCAATCATAAAGTACTAAAAGCTACGTGACCGGCAAGGTTACCACTACTGTCAAACTTATGGCCCCACACGGCCAACATAAAAGAAGCAAGAGTACTAACAGCTAACACTGCACGGCCTCACACGACCGGCTCAACTGACCACAGGGAAATATACAGACTGCAAGCCTCTAGGAAAGATAATAGAAATGATCGGGACAGGGCCCCGACCTACCCGTACTGTACAACAAAAAGAACTGGACTACACCTCTAGAAATTCAGTCTCCGGATGACAGGAGCTGAATACTCAACTGCTGATGGGGATCACGTGGTATCGCCTGCTCGTCTATGGGTACCTGCAGGCAAGTAATGCAGCGCCCCACTGGGCGTCAGTACCGCTGGTACTGAGTATGTAAAGCAACAACTGAAAGAGATATCTGGAATCAATAACATAACTGACGAAACTGGAATAGGAAGAACTAGATTAACTATCTGATGATGTAGATCGTACTTGTTCTTAATCATGCTGAAGGGAATAGGAATCATACCTGGAGACGTATCATTCTACTACTAATCTGCTCGTATCTACTGTAATATAGCATAACATACATAACATAACATGGAATACACAACCTTACCCGGCCCCCATAAGCCGGGAGGTACAATCAACACAGAATCTATACCCCTACCCCGGTCAACCCATCTCCTATACTGGCTGTAAGCATCCTGCCGGTCCCCTGGGTATGCACTTGGGCTCGCTGAGCCCCTGACTATAACTGCATCTGAGTCCGGAGGACTCCTGAATCTGCACCCGGGCGTATCCGCTCGACTGGGGTGAGCAAGGCCGATCAAGCCACAAATATGGGGAAAAACTAGCATCCCATCTTCGTCCCCTGGCGAGACGGCATGCCACTCTGTAGAGTGACGTATCCTCGTCCTCTGGCGGACGAGTCGATACAGCTATTAACCCTGGGCGGTCATGGATGCTAGGTAATCCAACCCCAAACAATACAACGGTCTCAACTGGTAATACTATATGTGTATCTCACATGCTGAGGCTACTAGGGGTAAAGTATCATATATATTACATGCTGGGCTAATGATCGTAATCTGTACGTATTTAATACGTGCTGAGGCAGGTAAAGATATATAAATATGAATATAGTCTCCTGCCGGGCTGTACTGGGCAAATGCTATATAAGATAATGTTTCTACTGAAAACTCTGCTGTTTACTAAGTTTCTGTATACACTATATGCTGGACTAGTGATAGAAATAAGTACATACTTAATACATGCTAAGGCTGGAAGTACTATATATGTATGTACGAATATAATCTTTCTGCTAAACTACGCTGTATACTGACTTTCTATAGTAACATGATTTACTAATCCTGACATGCTTTCTGAACTTCATTTTAGTCTGCTATTCTATTTCTGAAGTGCTTTACGGGTATTGCATTACTATATGGGGCTTCAACTGAATACAACCATATCCTGACATGGCATATCACATTACATACTGAGTATACTGGGCAATCTCTAATACTTGCGTTAGTATCTGTATCACACTGATAGGTTTCATATACATTACAACCCAACATTTCTCGCATCGTACCAATATTCATAATAACGCAATACTCGACTTCTGAACATTCTACTGGTCCGTAATTTGTTACACTACACTGATATTACTTAACTTGCCGAAGGAAACTAACTTTACATACCTTATCTTCGACTATTCGTCCGTCGGACGAGGCTCGGCCGGTACTTCAACTATTTTCTCCCAACTACATTCATAAATACGTCAATCAATACTAAGTACAACTTTATTGTAAAGAGCAACGTTACTTCCGATATAGTTTATAGCCTAAACTTAGGCTTATCGAAAGACGGTCGAAAACTCGCTATTTTTCAGCGGCCCAGAAGAGAGAAGTATTCACTTCTCAGCTAGGAACACATAGACATTAATTTAGAGCAATTCTACTTACTTTAGTTCGGTGGCTCGCCGATTCGTCGGCCGTATTTCGCGAAACTAATTCCGTAGAAATCCTCTCTGCTATTAAATACTCGGGTATCTGGGATTAATTTGAGTTTGGGCAGCGTTTGGCAGCGTAATCGGACGAAAATTATTTAATTCCTTCGTTCCTCTTTCTTTTCTCAGCGTTTGCCTCTGTTTTCTGGAAAGTTTTTAAGTGTGGAATGAGTTTAAACCGAAGTGGGGGCTTTATATACTTGGGCCTGAACTTGGGCAACGTGTCACGGAGACATCGCGGAGGCCTCACCTCCGTGACACGCTGCCATCGCGGAGGGGCTCTGCCTCGGCTCCTCCCGCGATGGTTCGACGGGTTTCTTGTCCGATCTTTTCCTGGGCCTTTCTCCAACACGTATGACCTTCAAATATGCTTAACCAACGTGGGAATAGGTCACCTACGTGCCGGGAATTGTACGGGGTGTAACATTCTCCCCCCCTTAAGAACATTCGTCCTCGAATGTACACTGTTATCTAGAGGACTACTTACTTTACTTTTCTGAAAAAAAATTTTGGCAGTGTTTCCCCTGTAATATGGACTATCGCAAAAACCTAAAACGCAGAAAAGTCCAACACAGGCACTGCACACACTATTCTAAAATCCACTGGACAACTAAATATCACTTCTTTCTTTGTCATTTACAACATACAACCATAAGGTACGACATAAATAATAATACGGACATACCTGTCGCCTGATTAGGCCTGAAATAGGTGAGGGTATCTGGTTTTCATATCTTCTTCAGCCTCCCACATCATTTCCTCCCGATTTCTGTTACGCCACAATACCTTGACAGATGCAACATCTTTAGTTCTCAGCCTGCGAATCTGTCTGTCTAAGATAGCTACGGGAACCTCTTCATATGCTAACTCTTCTGTCATCTGGACATCCTGAACTGGAATTACTGTAGAAGGGTCCCCTACGAACTTCCTTAGCATAGAAACATGGAATACTGGGTGAACCAACGCTAACTCTGGAGGCAAATTTAACTCGTATGCCACGCGGCCTATTCTTCGTTGAATCTGATATGGCCCAATAAATCTCGGGCTAAGCTTGCCTTTCTTGCCAAACCTCATTACCCCTTTCTTCGGGGACACTTTCAGATATACCCAGTCGTTTACCGAAAATTCTAGATTTCTGCGCCGCCTATCTGCGTATGACTTCTGGCGGCTCTGAGCGGTCAGTAAACATTCTCGGATAAGCTTTATCTTTTCCTCGGACTGCCGAACAATGTCTGGGCCAACTAATGCTGATTCTCCTATAAGTAGATTAATTAATGGCACATGCTCATTTCGGCTACCACCGAAATCTAGGACATATGCTCGCAACATGTCTTCGAGCGCCTGAATTGTGCGCTCGACCTGCCCATCTGTCTGAGAATGAAATGATGTGCTTAGATTTCTCTGCGTTCCCAAACCCTTTTTGTTTTGGAACGACTGCCAGAATCTGGCTGTAAGCTATGCTCCTCTGTTTAAAATAATGGATACTGGTATTCCATGTAATCTGACTATCTTTCTGCTATGCAACCCAGCATAATCTTTGGCTAAGAAAGTAGTTCTTACTGGCAAGAAATGAGCTGATTTTTGTCAAGCTGTCATTTATCACTCATATAGAGTCATGTCTGTGTTTAGTACGGGGTAATCTTGCTACAAAAGTCATCTTCACCGCTTCTCATTTCCAAAGAGGCACAGCTATGTTCTAAATTAACCTGCCTAGTTTCTGATATTCTGCCTTCAACTGTAGGCAGTTAGGACACTGGGCTACCAATAGTTTTCTTTAATGTCATGGTACCTCTTTGTCATATCAGGATGAAGAGAATAGTGGGCGTAATGCGCCTCGCTCATAAGCTGCTGACGATGCCCCAAAATCTCTGGAGCGCAATGCGGCCTTTATATCGCCACATTTCATCCCCGGTTATCTGAAAATATGTCATCTCTCCTTACTGAATCTTGTGTTCAAGTTAAACCCGGCTAGGGTTTCTATACTGCCGTTCCTTTACTTCCACCACTAACGACAATGCTGCGATATTCTGTATTATCGTTCTGTTATCTTTTATTTCTGCTATGTGAACGGCTAAACCAGCTAACTAGCAAAATTCTCGGGTCTATTCCCGCTGTTCAGGCGGCAAGTATGCCAACTCCCCATAGATCTATGGCTAAGGGCATCTACTACCGTATTAGCCCTCCCCGGGTGACACAAAATTCTTGATTTTTCAAGTATAAACTACTGCAACTACCTCCAGGTCATGGGTAAGACAATTCTTTTCACGTTTCTTCAATTGCCTGAAAGCATAAACTGTTACTTTACCATGCTGCACCAACCCTCTGTACCTTCTGGCAATGCTAACACTGGGGCTGAGGTTAACCTGGCTGTTAACTCTTGGAAGTTCTCCTCACACGCCTCAGTCTACTGGAACTTTTGCTGCCTTGTGTGTCAACTTAGCCAGAGGTGCTGCTAAGGTGGAAAATCCTTCCACAGACCCTCTGCAGTACCTGGCTAACCGCAGGGACTGCGTACTTCGATCGGAGTGGTAGGTCTAGGCTATGTTTTCACTACTTCAATTTTCTGTGTATCTATCTGTACACCAGCCTCCGACACAATGTGACCAAAAAGGCTACTAAATTCAACCAAAATTCACATTTACAAAATTCGACATATAACTAACGGTCATACTGGTTTATTATACCGGAGAATCCGACAAGTAGTCTACCGGTATAACTAGAGCTTATCTGGCCTTCTGGCCGCATGCTAAAGCTGCTTGTTGCTAAGGTAACCTTGAACGACTATCTGCACACCATGTGCCCGTATCTGATCAGGGGGTCCTGATATTGACCATGACCTCTAATGATCTGGCTGTATAACCTTAAATGACTGAATAGTCGGGTTGAATGACCCGAATGTGGCAGTAGTCTAGCAATGATCTAACTGTTCTATTTGAGTACTTGTAACTCATGCATAACTACAAACTCGTGGGCATCTAATTACTTTGTTATTTGCTTGAACCACTGTAAGGCTGGGCTTAATCAAACTTACTTCCAGGCGATCAATCTCTGGATCTTCACGGGGGGTCTACTGATCCCCTGGTCTTAATAAACACTGTTCTAGCAGGGTACTATCAATCCCTTACGCCTTGTGTGTATCCACTTGGATCTATACTATTGTTCTGGGGAATTCTCGGTCTTATAGACTATTCTGTACTACTGGCCCTCCGCTAGGGCTCTGTATTTGAATATCTTACGAAACCCAGCTGAAGTACCAGTCTGTCACTGACTACTGATGTGGACCCTTCCTTGGGGTACCCACGGGTATTTTGACTGGGACGGCTAGCTGACTTCTGGGGGGGTTCTACATAACAACTGCTAGGTTGACTAAGGCCGACTGTCGCCCACAAGGCTGGGAAAACGACGTATGACCACTTAACATGCTAGAACAATACTGGTATTGCTAATCTCTGAAATCAGCCTACTCGGTCTCTAATCCTGGTTCTGGCACATGCACTACTGTTACCGATCTTCAGGGATGCCTCCCTGCTAATGCGGGCGCCAGCTGGTCGGTAGACCGTCTAACTGCGCCCCTATCATCTGGCCATCTGTCTTAGGCCAATAACTCTGGTAAGCTCCTAGAGCCTAGATCTGACAACAACACATAAGTCTGTTAATCTAATAACTGAGAACTGAGATAGTTTCTATGACTTCACACGTAACTCACACTCACACTTAATCCGCCCTTTCTCTTCTTCTTTTCTTTCTTCTTTTTTTTTCGCAATGCAATTTGTATAGGCTTTCTATTACTAATCAGCATCTGTGATTGTAGCCCTTATAGGCAACCACTCATAACATATCTAGGATCTGTATGCATATATATCGCTAGCGACGTACAATATGTACTGATTCCTGCGGTAATTCATAACCTCTGACATGTTCTGCTGAGTCTCACATCGTACAAGATACATTTCTTCTACGGCCTAATAATATCTCCGGCCCTGACTCATCATTTTATTGCATTGTCACCCCATTCTAAAAGTAACAACATAAACATTCTAGTTATTGTCTGCTGTTTGAAATTCCGCCACTCTTGCGATGTGGGGATTGACGTTCGAATCCGGTAGCCTTACTAGGCATATATTGAGAGCCCATAACTGTCTGCTGGGTCTTATCTCTAGGCTACACTAGATTAGAATTGCTGTATCGGTAACTTCTTAACTTTTCCATAGCGGACATGCTGCGGTATTCTGAACCGTAGTCTTACTGTCAGCCCGAGGCTTAATCCTTAATACGATACTTTATCAATCCGGGGTAGTTCTAATTTCCCCACAAGATTTGACATTCCTGCTTCTTCCTCTCATCTTACTTAAACTGAACTCTGGGGTTCAAGGTACCTGCCTTTTGTTGCTAATGAGATTACTGATCAAGCCTCGGCCTATACTTCTTTGGGCGTATACTCAAGCCCACCTGATTCACATAACCTCTATATCTCTCGATGTCACAACTAGATCATAACTATAATCTTACAGGTATGTCTTGCTATCTGTTAGCATATATGGCGGGCTTGGCCTTTTTCTGGCTCAAACTTGACTATTATTAGGCATTCATCACTAACAGGTCTGTTACCCCTACTTCGGGTAAGCTAACAGTCTTACTTTCTTTACTGGCTTGTTACCATAAGGGTCTGCACAACTTACGTAATCATAAAGGCTTTTTATATTTTCTAATACTTACTAGGATCACTCAGCCCATCTTTACTTACAGCTTGATCTGGCAACCCCATCTCAAGTCTTATGCCCCTTTACTATACTGGCATCAAAATCAGGAGGTAGGGATAGCCCTTTTCTTATTGCAACAAATAAAAGCGTTCAACTGTACCATATCCAAAAGGATGTACTCGGGATTCCTGCATTTTTTTCTCTCTTTCTTGTACCTACCTGGTAGTCTGACCTTATCTGTAATCATAATCAGATCTTATATAACTAATAAGTAAATCAACTCATATGTACATTATACTACTGTCTTCCTATTCTGACGTTATCAACGTATACTAGGATTAATGCCTATAAAGGTATCACGCTGGGAGGTCTCTGATACCTCCTCCTGCTGCTGTAGTTATCATGTAACTGACTGAGGTTCTTTTCTGTTGCTATCTCTGATCTTCTGCCTGTGATAGGGAAATGCTGATCTGCCTTTGTATCTGTAATCAAAGAATATGGTAAGTTTTCAGGGACTCAACCCTATACTGTACCGCTCTAAAGCACGACTGACTGAGAAGGAAAGGTAACCATCATATCATGCCTCGCAGCCTCCTGCCTATAGTATGTGGTGCACAACACATCCATAGACAAGACTCTACTTAGCACGGCTTGCAGACTCCCTGGGATACGACCTGCTCTGATACCAAGTTTGTCACACCCCGCCCTGGGGTGTATGACTGGCACCTGGTGCCCTACTAGGACCTGACCTGCTGGACTGCTAAGCCTGGGCACATCTGGTGCCTGGCTGGCTCTAACTCACATTTCTGGAAACAAAGGGCTATATAACGGCTTTAAATACAGCCCCCGGCCCACTGGCCTATAGCCTTCTGTACCTGTACTAACAGCTGACCAGAAACATAGTAATTCAGGGGAACCCATGCGGGCCGACAAGGCCACCATGCTGTCTAGTTATCTGCAACTCAATCATAAAGTATTAAAAAGCTATGTGACCGGCAAGGTCACCACTACTGTCAAACTTATGGCCCCACACGGGCAACATAAAAGAAGCAAGAGTACTAACAGCTAACACTGCACGGCCTCACACGACCGGCTCAACTGACCACAGGGAAATATACAGACTGCAAGCCTCTAGGAAAGATAATAGAAATGATCGGTACAGGGCCCCGACCTACCCGTACTGTACAACAAAAAGAACTGGACTACACCTCTAGAAATTCAGTCTCCGGATGACAGGAGCTGAATACTCAATCGCTGATGGGGATCACGTGGTATCGCTTGCTCGTCTATGGGTACCTGCAGGCAAGTAATGCAGCGCCCCACTGGGCGTCAGTACCGCTGGTACTGAGTATGTAAAGCAACAACTGAAAGAGATATCTGGAATCAATAACATAACTGACGAAACTGGAATAAGAAGAACTAGATTAACTATCTGATGATGTAGATCGTACCTGTTCTTAATCATGCTGAAGGGAATAGGAATCATACCTGGAGACGTATCATTCTACTACTAATCTGCTCGTATCTACTGTAATATAGCATAACATACATAACATAACATGGCATACACAACCTTACCCGGCCCCCATAAGCCGGGAGGTACAATCAACACAGAATCTATACCCCTACCCCGGTCAACCCATCTCCTATATTGGTTGTAAGCATCCTGCCGGTCCTCTGGGTATGCACTTGGGCTCGCTGAGCCCCTGACTATAACTGCATCTGAGTCCGGAGGACTCCTGAATCTGCACCCGGGCGTATCCGCTCGACTGGGGTGTGTAAGGCCGATCAAGGCACAAATATGGGGAAAAACTGGCATCCCATCTTCGTCCCCTGGCGGTACGGCATGCCACTCTGTAGAGTGACGTATCCTCGTCCTCTGGCGGACGAGTCGATACAGCTATTAACCCTGGGCGGTCATGGATGCTAGGTAATCCAACCCCAAACAATACAACGGTCTCAACTGGTAATACTATCTGTGTATCTCACATGCTGAGGCTACTAGGGGTAAAGTATCATATATATTACATGCTGGGCTAATGATCGTAATCTGTACGTATTTAATACGTGCTGAGGCAGGTAAAGATATATAAATATGAATATAGTCTCCTGCCGGGCTGTACTGGGCAAATGCTATATAAGATAATGTTTCTACTGAAAACTCTACTGTTTACTAAGTTTCTGTATACACTATATGCTGGACTAGTGATAGAAATAAGTACATACTTAATACATGCTAAGGCTGGAAGTACTATATATGTATGTACGAATATAATCTTTCTGCTAAACTACGTTGTATACTGACTTTCTATAGTAACATGATTTACTAATCCTGACATGCTTTCTGAACTTCATTTTAGTCTGCTATTCTATTTCTGAAGTGCTTTACGGGTATTGTATTACTATACGGGGCTTCAACTGAATACAACCATATCCTGACATGGCATATCACATTACATACTGAGTATACTGGGCAATCTCTAATACTTGCGTTAGAATCTGTATCATACTGATAGGTTTCATATACATTACAACCCAAAATTTCTCGCATCGTACCAATATTCATAATAACGCAATACTCGACTTCTGAACATTCTACTGGTCCTTAATTTGTTACACTACACTGATATTACTTAACTTGCCGAAGGAAACTAACTTTACATACCTTATCTTTGACTATTCGTCCGTCGGACGAGGCTCGGCCGGTACTTCAACTATTTTCTCCCAACTGCATTCATAAATACGTCAATCAATACTAAGTACAACTTTATTGTAAAGAGCAACGTTACTTTCGATATAGTTTATAGCCTAAACTTAAGCTTATCGAAAGACGGTCGAAAACTCGCTATTTTTCAGCGGCCCAGAAGAGAGAAGTATTCACTTCTCAGCTAGGAACACATAGACATTAATTTAGAGCAATTCTACTTACTTTAGTTCGGTGGCTCGCCGATTCGTCGGCCGTATTTCGCGAAACTAATTCCGTAGAAATGCTCTCTGCTGCTAAATACTCGGGTATCTGGGATTAATTTGAGTTTGGGCAGCATTTGGCAGCGTAATCGGACGAAAATTATTTAATTCCTTCGTTCCTCTTTCTTTTCTCAGCGTTTGCCTCTATTTTCTGGAAAGTTTTTAAGTGTGGAATGAGTTTAAACCGAAGTGGGGGCTTTATATACTTGGGCCTGAACTTGGGCAACGTGTCATGGAGCCATCGCGGAGGCCTCACCTCTGTAACACGCTGCCATCGCGGAGGGGCTCTGCCTCGGCTCCTCCCGCGATGGTTCGACGGGTTTCTCATACGATCTTTTCCCAGGCCTTTCTCCAACACGTATGACCTTCAAATATGCTTAACCAACGTGGGAATAGGTCACCTACGTGCCGGGAATTCTACAGGGTGTAACAGGTTGCGTATCAGGGAGAAGGCTAATACCAAAGTCAATCTCCCACTCAAGAGGGACTCCTGGTAGATCATCTGGAATCACTTCTGGATACTTACATACAATGGGAACTAACTAGAGATTCAGGATTTTGGACTTAGAATCCTTAACTCAAATTAAATGGTATACATAAAACTTGGAGATCATCTTCCTATCATTAAGGTAGGAGAAATAGCAACCTACTGACACCACTGAACTACCCCTCCTCTCTAGGACTGGTTCACCTGGAAATCAAAGATCTACTGATCGGGTTCTACAATTAACTAAGTCATACTAAATATACAACCAATCCATATAAAAAATAACATCAAGGTCGGCCATATCTAACTCTACTAATTTAGTTGAGGTGACCTTCCGAAGAATTGTAATTGGGCAATTTCTGTATACTCGTTGAGCTATAATTGAGTCATCAACAAGAGTAGAGACTTAGGAGGGTTTTGAGAGGATTTCGAGATTGACACTAAAACTGATAGCAACATAAGGAGTCATGAAGGATAATATGACCACTAGTTATAGAAATTCATAAACATCAAGATGAAACATTTTTCACATACCAGTGATCACGTCTAGGGAGCTCTCATGCTCTTGTCGAGATGATAGTGCATAGAATGGCTCTAGTGCCATCCACCACCGACACTAAAAGATGTGCCCACTTAAGGTGGGGAAGCTAATGGAGCTTCTGGAGAAGTAGCTCGAGCACGACCTTTATCGTTACCCTATCTAGCTGAAGGATAGTCCCTGCGCATCTGTCCATGCTTCCCACACTCAAGCCAAACATCTGAGCCAACCAAGCACTCTCATGTGTTGTTCTTAATACACTTCCTACAAGCTGGGAAAGTGCGCTCCCTTGACATGCTCCTCTAACCTCTAGAGCCTGATGCTCTACATCTCTAATCACCTCTAGGCCTAGAATGGAACATTGGCTGATGATGGAGGTGGCGCTGATGATCTCTGTGTGATTGCAAACTCTGTCCACCACCGGTCCTCTACTAGAAGTACTCAAAGTGTCTACTCCTATCCCTCTTGGTCTCCCACTCTTTCGCCTTCAACTTTTCCTCCTCAATCTACTAGGCATGAATCATGAGTTGAGAGATATCCATGTCACTGATGAGCATAATGGTCCTACATTCCATGACCACTAAATCTTAGACCCCCGACACAAACTTACTCATTTGAGCCCTTGGCTCAGCAACCATCTTCGGGCATACTTTGACAACTGATTGAACTTCAAAGGATACTCCTGAACCGACATACTAATCTACTTTATGTTGATAAACTCAGCAACCTTGGCTTCCTTCATCTCTCGGGGAAAAACCTATCCAAGAAGGCTTTCATAAAATCATCCCAGTCGACAGGAACTGCACCTGCCCTACAACCTTCCTTCCACTACCAAAAACAAACATGAGCTACCCTTTTCAGCTGATAGGAGGCCAAATCAGCACTCTCCTCTCGTGAAACTCACTTAATCTAGGTAATCTTTTGTATCTCGATAATAATCTCTTGTGGATCCTCATCCACCTTGGAACCATAAAATTCTAGCGGGTTCATTCTGGTAAAGTCTTGCACTCTCGCCGCCATAGCACCCCCATTGTGGTTCACTAGTGCAACTGCTTATCGGTTACCTTGTGCCGACCTAGCCTGTGCTAGCATCTAAAAAGCAACCGTATACTCAGCATGAGTCACCTGCTCCTTCAAAGGGTACGCTGGAGATGGTAGCGCTGGCTAATGCCTATCTCCATTGCATTCCCATGGCCATTTCTATTTCTATTCCTTCACTCATTGATTCGGCGGGGAGGCATACCTCTGCAAACATAGATTGCATGAGTTAGAGGAATAGAGAGAGTTGAAATTCATCGCACAACATAGATCATGAAAGAAGGGAACTTCCCTAAAACGTCTTGTAGCCTCTTCCTCATAAGTTTGGCACGCTTGATACCCATGAAAAAGACTCTACTCAATGTAGCTTTCAGATAGCCTAGGACACATCTAAACCTGCTGATCTGATACTAAGTTGTCATGGCCTGAGTATGGACCTCATATAATAACATGGGACTTAGAACCACGAATTACTCCAAGCTAACCCATGGCACAAGCATAACATATTGTAAAGTGTTCGATGCTTTGGTAGGGGTTAAAAACCGACATGAAAGTGCACGTGGTCAAACAAGTAATAAAGTGGCTAAGTAAGCCAAGTATCGATCCAAGGAGACTCTGGATAAGTAAAATTGCTTAAGTATACTATATTCTAGTTTACTTCTAATTATGTTGACAACAATGTAACCAAAAGTTAAATAATTTTGTTTATAAACTATATACTAAAACTATTAACAAATATTTACTTGAATTGAAACTATGGATAAGAGCATGCCAAGGTTAAGAACAAGTAATGAATTCGATAGTAATCATAATTTGGTTATTCTTCTCTTCATGTTGCTAGCCAAGAACATTAACCTAGAGATTAAAACTCTCGTATTTAATCTCACTTTAGAATCATAAACCATTCGTCTACATTTCTGTGATCAAATGCAATTTATGACCTAGCAATACAATTCCGGTTCCTAAATTGACTAATACGGCTTTCAAGTATATTTCTATCAGGAAAGCATATCAAAACCCAATTTTCCCAAATCAAGTTAAGAACAATACCCTATTAATTCACAACTTTCCAATTTCTTGCTCTCTCGAGTGAAATTGGACTTTTTAGATGTACATTAATGTTGGCCACACACTAATGCAGTAAGAACAAGAATTAATAGAACAACATGAAAGAAGAAGATGAAAAACCATATAATTCACAATCAAAATTCAATACACATGTTCAAAACCTTGGCAAGGAAGAGAATTAGCCACTCATTTGTGGATTGATCATCCTCAAATGAGTGTAAATCATACGTACAATTGATTGAAAGAAGAAAGAAAGAGAGAAAAACCCTTAGCTTTTTCGTCCCTCAACTGCTCCTATCCCACGTCCTTGCTCCACCAAGTCTGAATTATGAAACATCAACCTAAGTGTGCTATTTATATTAGTAGGAATCTTTCCCGGATTAACAAGCAACGTGTCACGGAGTGCATCGCGGAGCACGGCCTCCGTGACACGCTACGAACGCGGAGGCTCTCTGGAAAATCACCCGAAATCGGCCCAGGCAGCACCTTGCCGCGTTGGCAACGTGTCACGCTGCCTGGGCAGCGCGTTGTAGCCCCATGGTCGCGGAGTCCACCTGCCGTGGCACGTTGCCAACGTGCAGGTGGGCTGTTTTGAGCGGCCTGCCTGCCATGGCACCTTGTCGACGCGCCGGTGGGCTGTTTTGTGCCTCTTCCTTGCCGACGTTCGCGTGTTAATTCCGTTTCCAAGCTTCTACTTCACCAACTCATGGATTAGTTACTCAAACATCATCAAAACCTACAAAACAAAGGCTAATCATGTTGGTTAGCACATATCTCCACATTATATAAAATTACATGAAAATGTATACAATAACTTAGATAAACAAGACTAATTGAAGTAATAAAGAGTATCTCGGGCATATATTTTTGCCCGTTATCACAACCCCACACTTAAAGCCTTGTTCGTCCTCGAACAACCTTTTACATATCATGCAAATGGAGACTCCTACATAACTAATTTAGCAAGATAATTCAGGTTACGACTATAATGATTACGTAAGATACAAGCTAAAAATAGAGCATGCCTGATTTGATCATTGAAATGAAGTACAACCATGTTAAGACTTCTTAACCTCAAGAATCGACTCTCAATTTTAGCAAACTCATGCAAATCATCTGATTAAGAAATCCCACATGAAATATATCCTTCTTTCAACATGTGCCCCTCACGGAAAGAGAGTTACCCAATCACACGCAAAAACAATTTTTTACATCACAACATGTGTGGGTACATGAATAGAATTACGCTCACTCTCACAAAGAATTCACATGCATTATGTAATGACCCATAAGCTTGCCCTTAGTGTTTTTTTCCACTAATATAAGGATGTGTGAATGTAAGATCAAGTAGGACTTTTTAGGTTGTAATGTAACTCAGGTGCGGGTAGGTACTATTATGATCAGTAATAGTGACTATCTTTCCTAAGCGCTTTTAATACATCACGCCTTCATTACAAACTTCCCTTCCCTCACTTCACCTTTTTCTCTTTTCATCTTTCTTTTTCCTCTTTTGTTCCCCCTTTCTTTAGGCGATTTTAGCTTATTAGTAAGGAGTTCTACAAGTAACTTTTCATTTATTTATTTTCTTACTCCCTACTAATACTCAACCATTTTCACACAAATGCACCTTTTTCCTTTTCTCAACTATTTACAACTTGCTATTTTCCCTTCTTTTTCATTCTTCTCACTCCTCTACTCTTTCGGATTTTTCCTTTAAGCGCTTAAGAGTTTTGGTTCAATTTCACGGCTAATGAAAGAAAAAGGATTAAGCTTATGTTGCAGCTATCAAAGAATAGGCTCAAGGCTCAATGGGGTTAACTAGGATTAATTTTTCAAGGTAGGTATAATGAGGAATAAAAGTTTGGTTCATTCAAAGAAATGCCTAAATCATCTCCTACAATTCACATCCTTCATTTCGTTTTATATACACACCAGGCAAGTTCTAGACATTCCACAATAGCATAGAATACTCAAAAACCTTACACTCATGGTACATGCTCAAATCAAGACACAATCAGTAGACTCTTACTCAGCTAATCGCAAGAATTCAGAATTAAGCTTCAAACATATTGAGTCAAATTCAAGAGCCTAAGTGTCTCGAACAAAGTTATACACTTGCATGCTTCCCACTGAACATACTTGCCTCTTACAATCACGTATAGCACATAACAAGAACATCAAGCACCAATTAGTTATGGTTTCAAAAACCCAAAACCTATCGACTAATTTTCCTCAAGACGGTCGTCATCCATCCATCGTCGGAAACAGTCCCTAGCTATGACTAAAAACTTTATATACAGACCAAGGAAAGAAAAAAAAAATTTTATTCTTCGGTTCAAATACCCCCCGTCGGAAAAGAACCGAAAAGAAAAACCAACGGGTGATGAAGTCATGCTTAATCCACAAAAAAATTTCAAATTTTTCAAATTTTCTCACCAACTTTTGCACAAGCATTACATTCACCAAAATCGTTAAGCACAGAAAATTCTGAAATTTCCCTTGAAATTTCCCTCACCCCACACTTAAATCATGCTATGTCCTCATAGCATCAAATTAAAATTTACAAAGGGTGCAAAATACTCCCTGGGGCCTTTAGGCTTGGCTAACAGCATGCGTTTCTTCGACTTTACACAAGTGGGTGTTCAACCCCACACTTTTTCTCTTCCATGCTTGTTAGCTTCCTCCTCCACGGGTACTCAGACTTCCCCTCCATCTGTGCTTAACTTTCCACCAAGACAACACAAGATGAAAATAAACAAAAATCAACTCAATTGCAAGAAAGTAAAATGGTACCTATGGTACCCTTGGGTTGCCTCCCAAGCAGCGCCTAATTTTACGTCGCGACACGACGTACCAAGTGTCACCACTTTTTCCTCCACCTTGAGGATATGAATCTCACCCCTAATTTCTTTTCTAATTTCCTCTTATGCTCTAGGGGTGGTGGTGAAAAATTGTAAGGACCAAGCAGTAGATGTTTTCTTTTGAACCTATTGGCCCTTATGTAAGCAAAGTCATTTTGTCTCTCTGAGTTAGCAAATTTCAAAATATATGGTGCTTGGTCCTCCTCTAGACATTTCTCTACAAACTTGGAAGACTCTATTTCTATGTTGTCAACCAAATTTAATGTTGAAAAATGCGTAGAGTGTGGTCCAATACACCTCAACTCTGAAACTGCATTTTGCTTGACCTCCTTACTTGTATATACCTTCTCGACATCGACATCTATCTCACCATTAAAGTCGACTGGGGGATACGCTAACTCTTCTTCCAAGAATGGATTTTCCATAAGTGTGAGCCCATCACGGGGACACTCAAGAGATTCGAATTGTTGGGCTTCATCCAAAAATTCACCCTTGTCGTCCTCTTGTAGTTCCTCTTGAATATTGGATAAAACTGTTGTCTGTGATTTATCACACGCTTCAGCTTCAGCGATCATCTCCGTTAATTTGATGGTCATCCTTTCTAGAGCCTCTGCATTCTCTTCTTGCTGATTTCTCAATACTGCCATCGCCTCCTTCATTGCTTCTGATTGCTCCAAGAGTTGTTTCAACATGTCTTCTATTCAAGCTTGGCGTCCCAAGTCCTCATTTTCAGCATGCCTATATTCAGAAAAAACAACAGAAGGATCATAGTAGGGGCTTGGGGGAGGGGAATATGCCTTTGGACAATCACCCCAATGGCCATATTGACACCCACATATATTGCACGTGTTACAGTTTTGCCACAAGTGGGGTCCTCCACAGTTCAGACAAGATTCACTAAAATATGAGTATCCACCATTGAAACCATTTATATTCCACGATGTCATGTCAATAAGGGTATACGAACAAGCAGAAAAATAAAATAAAATACAGAAGAATTAAAACAAACACTAGACCAAGTTGTCAACACTTAAGAAAATAAAACAAAAATACAGTAAATTTATACTCAAAACAATTTCACCAATTGCCAAGTCTCCCCGGCAACGGCGCCAAAAACTTGATCGATGCTTTGGTAGGGGTTAAAAACCGACACGCAAGTGCACGTGGTCAAACAATTAATAAAGTGGCTATGTAAGCCAAGTATCGATCCAAGGAGACTCTGGATAAGTAAAATTGCTTAAGTATACTATATTCTAGTTTACTTCTAAATATGTTGACAACAATGTAACCAAAAGTTAAATAATTTTGTTTATAAACTATATACTAAAACTATTAACAAATATTTACTTGAATTGAAACTATGGATAAGAGCATGCCAAGGTTAAGAACAAGTAATGAATTTGATAGTAATGATAATTCGGTTATTCTTCTCTTCATGTTGCTAGCCAAGAACATTAGCCTAGAGATTAAAACTCTCGTATTTAATCTGACTTTAGAATCATAAACCATTCGTCTACATTTCTATGATCAAATGCAATTTATGACCTAGCAATACAATTCCAGTTCCTAAATTGACTAATACGGCTTTCAAGTATATTTCTATTAGGAAAGCATATCAAAACCCAATTTTTCCAAATCAAGTTAAGAACAATACCCTATTAATTCACAACTTTCCAATTTCTTGCTCTCTCGAGTGAAATTGGACTTTTTAGATGTACATTAATGTTGGCCACACACTAATGCAGTAAGAACAAGAATTAATAGAACAACATGAAAGAAGAAGATGAAAAACCATATAATTCACAATCAAAATTCAATACACATGTTCAAAACCTTGGCAAGGAAGAGAATTAGCCACTCATTTGTGGATTGATCATCCTCAAATGAGTGTAAATCATACGTACAATTGATTGAAAGAAGAAAGAAAGAGAGAAAAACCCTTAGCTTTTTCGTCCCTCAACTGCTCCTAACTCACGTCCTTGCTCCACCAAGTCTGAATTATGAAAAATAAACCTAAGTGTGCTATTTATATTAGTAGGAATCTTTCCCAGATTAACAAGCAACGTGTCACAGAGTGCATCGCGGAGCACGGCCTCCGTGACACGCTACGAACGCGGAGGCTCTCTGGAAAATCACCCGAAATCGGCCCAGGCAGCACCTTGCCGTGTTGGCAACGTGTCACGCTGCCTGGGCAGCGCGTTGTAGCCCCATGGTCGCGGAGTCCACCTGCCGTGGCACATTGCCAACGCGCAGGTGGGCTGTTTTGAGCGGCCTGCCTGCCGTGGCACCTTGTCGACGCGCCGGTGGGCTGTTTTGTGCCTCTTCCTTGCCGACGTTCGCGTGTTAATTCCGTTTCCAAGCTTCTACTTCACCAACTCATGGATTAGTTACTCAAACATCATCAAAACCTACAAAACAAAGGCTAATCATGTTGGTTAGCACATATCTCCACATTATATAAAATTACATGAAAATGTATACAATAACTTAGATAAACAAGACTAATTGAAGTAATAAAGAGTATCTCGGGCATATATTTTTGCCCGTTATCATAAAGCACAAAGTAAAAATAACATTCTTGAAGCATAACATAAGGAAAAAGCCAAAGTAATGTTGGGCATATTCTTATGCCCATTTTCCATACTTTTATCCATATTTTACCTTATTTTGAGATTATTATCCTTATGAAATGCATGAATTCATGTTTATGTGTGTTATATAATCTAACAAATGTTTTTTAGATGATTTTAGTAGGTAATCAATAGAAAAGAACTAAAAAATGATGTAAGGCGTGAAGAAAGAAGAATTCGAAGTAAATTTGACCTGGTGAGATAGCTAGAGTGGCGCACCAGAGCATAAACTTCAGACATAATTTTTTCAAACACTTTGGCGAGCTAGTTGGTGCGGCGCACCAGAGCCCAAATAGTAGAAGAAAAATATTCTAACACTCTGGTGTGTTGGGTGGTTCGGTGCACCAGGTCTTCAACTTCAGAGTAATTTTTACTCAACACCTTCACGAGATGAGTGGTGTGGCATGCCAGAAGCATTTCAGATGTAGGAAATTTTTCCAAAACATTGGTGCGTTGGATGGAGTGGTACGCCATACTTAAAACTTCATAGAATTTGACTAACACCTTGGTGCATTGGTTGGTGCGGCACGGTAGAGGGCAAACTTCAGAAGAATTTCAAGTCAAAATTCTGGTGCAATACATGGCGCGACAATCTAGGTGCTATATGGGATGGATTTTCAAGTTTATAAGCTGCACTTCTCAAAGGAAAAAGAGTCATTATCCCATTCTTTTAAATATAACATCTAGGGAATTTTGTTAGGAATCATTCATCATATTGATCAATTTGTACGCAGTTCTTGGAGGATGAGACATGTTCATTTTCTAAATTTCTTCCTTAACCTGTGTTTTTAATTCGAATGATGAATTCTTCAGTTTTGCACTTGAATATGAGTGGCTAAACTCCTATTCTAGGATTTTGGCCATAGCAGATAGTTGACCTTTGATAGTTTGTGTATGCTAGTATTGATTCTTCTTAAAGGTTACTTATTCTTACTTATGTTTATTGCTTATTCATTAGATTGATCACCTTTGGAATAAATTTGTTGGCTTTTCATTGAACTAGGGAGAGGGAACTAAAAGGTTTAAAAGTAAGAATAGAACAGGTATTCAAAGAATCTTTTTCGACTGATCTCAAGATAGAAGTTGTTGATAATGATAGGATTATACCCTTCAACCTTGTTTAGTTGATATACAAGTATCCGCAATCATCATTTCTTGTTTCTCCTATGACTATAGGGATATAGGCGTTAGGGTTCATGAGATAGTTCTTGGATGCTCAGGATTGTTGCAAGAAATGGGATAGTAACTTGCAACTAGAAACCTTAGGAAAAATTAATCTAACGTATTCAAGTCTTGAAAACTCAACTTGAAGTGCAAGTGCCATTTCGCTAGAATTTAATCATCATTTGAAGTACAAACAAGTTTGCAACAACTTTAGATCAGTAATTAATTTATATTTCAAGTTTCATAGCTTAATCTCCAAACCATTCCCCAATTTTATCTGTGCTTGTTAGAATAGTGAAATAAAGTGTTAACCTTAAGCGATTAATTTGACAAGTCACTGAGGGATCGATAATCAGGACTTTAATGCCCTTTACTACTTGACGACCACGCGCGCTTGTGTGCGATTATCAAGTTTTTAGCGCCGTTGCGGGGGACTTGAAGATTGATTAATTGTTTTTGGTTAGGAATTTTATTATACTATTCAAATATTTAATTTTTTTAAGTATATCATATAGATTTTTATTTTTGTATTTTTAGTATTTTCTCATTCTTCTTAATATAAAATCTAGGTATATAAATGGGTTGAATGATCAGTATTCATATTTTGGTGATCTGTGGCTGAATCGTGGAGGACCCCATTTGTGACAACACTGTCATATTTGTGGTGGTATAAATGGCGATTGGAGTAGTTGCGCAAATTTTTATTCCCCTTCCCTAAGCCCCTATTATGATCCTCTTGTTGTTTTTGAGGCTTATTGGAATAATGAAGTGGAGGAATATCATGCTCAAATAATCAATATGGAAACAGATCCTGAGCATATGGAGGTAGTAACTTACTGAACAAAGGATAAGCACCAAGTTCACGGAGATCTTAGCTAATACTCAAGAGGAACCTCAAGTGAAAGAAACAAGCGAATTTTTGGAAAAATCTCACCAAATAGAATTTCATGGGTCCCTTTGTGATGGTTATACGTACATGGATAATCAATTCATGGAAGGGAGAATAGAGCTCAAACAAGAGATAGGCCAATTTGGCTCAAATATCCGTGACCTGCAGGGTCTTTTGAATGAAAATTTTGAGGCATCTGAGGCCCAACAATAAAGTGTTAGGGATACTAGACAATGCATAGAACAGGAAGAAGAGTTCCAATCATTAGACTCTTCTTGTTGACTGATGTTTATTTTAAGGAGGTGGATAAAAGTTAGGATGTCAAGCATAATTGCAATCTTGGAGTTAGGGCATATTGGTCCTCATTCTAAACACTTTTCAACATTATATTTGCTGGGCAACCTAGAAATAGAGTCTTCCAAGCCTATGGAGAGATGTGTAGATGAGGAACAATTCCCCTATATTCTAAAATTTATTATTCCAAATACACACAATGACATCCCTTACTTAAGGGCCAAAAAGTAAAAGATGCAACATCTATTACTTGGTCCCTTCATGTTTACACCGCCGCCCCTTGAGCACAACAGAAAATTCTAAAAGAAACTAGGGGTTAAATTTATAAGCTCAAGTAGAAGGAAAAGTTGTGAAACTTGATGGAGTTGTGCCGCAATGTTAAATCAGGAGTTTGTTGGGATGCAATCCAATTTGTAATAGTGTAGTTTTTATTATTTTTTATATAGTGTCACTTTTATTTACTTTTGTGCACAGGAAAGGGGAAGTCTGAGTACCCAAATCTCAAGTAAAGGAGCATGTATTTAACTTATGTGTGGGGTCATACGAACTGCGAATCCAAAATACATGTTGCTAGCTAGGCCCTAAAGGGCCTCAGGGAGTATTTCTTACCCTTGTGTGACTTTTATTTTATAGAAGATCTGATGACAGAGCATGATTTTAAGTGTGGGGTGAGGGGATATATTCCAAAATTTTGATATTAAGGGTGAATACGCCTACAAGTTTTTGTTTGAAAAATTTGTTGAAAATGGCATGGCTCACCTACTCTTCGATTTTTCTTATGGCATTGGTTCTTTTCCAAAGTGGGAAACCTTTGCACTGGGTAAATTTTTCATTTTTAGGAGCAGTTTTAATTTTATTAGGAGAAAAAAAGTCTTTTCACAATAATGGATGGTTGAAGACCATATTGAGGGAAAATTAGTCATATATATATTTTTTGTTTTAGAGTTAAAAAACCACCACTTGTGTGCTCTTGAAATTCCACTTGGAAGTAACGAAGTGGTCATCGTGAATGCATAAGAAATGATTATTCCATGAGAGATACATAGGTTCTTTAACTTGACTCAATGATATCATTTTAGGGCTTAACAATGAAAGAATTCATTCAATTTGATTGTGTGGATATGTGGCCATAGAAAACCGACTAAGATCATGACTCCATGAGAGGTGAGCTTGCTTTGTTGTGTGTTGTACATACTTAACATCTAGAACTTGCCTAAGAGTGTATGAGATAGCTAGTTCCTAAAGAGGTAAGATGTGATTAAGGCATTTCTTTGAAAACCCATTTTGTCTATAGTTGTTGTACATTCCTTAACGATATATGTAGTTAACCTCTTTAAGCTGTCGAGCATCCCCTGCAAAATTATGCATCGATCCCACATGGAATATGGTCAAGATGTAGAATAACGCTAGTATTTATGCTTTTAGTTCAGTTATTTCCTAATAGGGGTTTAAAGAAATAATTAAGTAAGAAAGTGGAAGAGTTTTGTTGTGATCAAGATTATGCAATTAACTAGGGAAGTATTCCCCATGGATTCATAACAACTTCGGGTTATTATATTAGTGAATTATCCCAATACTTAGCCTGCAGAATTGATAACTTAGGTTCATCCAAATAACTGATTCATCCCTCTTGGATGACTTTACTCATTTACGGGATTAGGTCTCTTGAGCGATTCTACTTTAACTGTTACCAAATATTCCAAATTTAGTATCCTATGAATGCAACTCAAGTTATTCAATGAAACTTGAATGTCAAGGCTTTGCTATTCTTCTCTTTCCCTAATCTCTACCTCTCTAGGTTCAAGCAAGTAGGGAATATGGTCAAGTCGTAATAATGCACACCGTTAAGAAATGTTTATGGAGAAGAGATGAACAATACAAGAATGTGTATTGGTTTAGAATCACCTTATGTTAACCCTAGCTAGTTATTCCACCATGGTTCCCACAACCTTAGTTGTGGAGATTTTAGCTATTCATGATTGCAAGAAAAGAATTAGATTTCATGGAAGAAAACATAATTAACAACTTATAAGATGATTGAAGAAAAATCCAATTGATTATTTCACAATCAAAGTATTATCAATTCAAGAACAATTAAAAAAAATCACAAGCAATCTGAGTAGTTGATCTCCAAGTAGTGTTAGTAAAACAAAAAAATCACGATTACAAAGTAATGAATCATTCCCCTCAAATAAAATAACCTAAAAAGTATCTATAGAAATAATTGGAAACCTTTCCTAAATTAACTAGGAACTGCCGTCGACATATCCTACGATTCAAATCATGAAGCTAGAAATCATCACTTACATCGGTGGTATGCATTGATTAAAATTAGTTAAATCTTGGGAGTTGGTACTACTCGTAAAATGATACTATGAATCATATTTTGCCTGTCATTGTCTGATCTAGTGATGTCTGGCATCATCTGAAGTTTTCCATGAGTCATTGGTAAGATTCGTACCTTGATGTTACGACTTGTGGTGTTTACTCTTATCTTGGGATGTGCCAAATTGACATGTTCTCTAGAATTCACCACGGCTCCTTGGTACGAGTTATATGATGTCATCATGACTCGTGTCTTCCAGTTATACCCGGACCTCAAGCAAGTGCACAACTTCTAAACTTTTCCTCGACCCCTTGGTACGGCTTACACCAAGATTGTACAACTTGTACCAAGAGTCATAATTGGCCCCAGCATTTACGCAACTCCTCTGTACTTTATCATGATTAGTAGGTACAACCCGTACTACTAAGGTATGACTCATACTGAGGTCTGTACTTGGCCCATTTTCTGTACTTTTTCCTCCTTTTTTCTAGAATTGAACTCGAAAACCTGATTTCCCTAAAAATAAGGTAAAAGCACCTCATATCTGTATAAACATACCTAAGACAAAGCATCTTTTCTAATTTTTAAGCGTCGAAAGTGCTATAAACCCATAATACATCAGCCATAAGCCTTACTTTTCTTCTTAGCCATAAAAGAAGCCTATCCCTTTTTGTTGTGAGACCTTTAGAATTTTTGATCCAAAGATAGTCTTAAGTACATTTAAGAATGAAGGTCCACCAATGTAGAAAGAGTCAAGGGAAAGGAATGAAATTTTAAAAATGGTCATAGAAAAAAGAGATGATAGAAAGAGGGGTGCCCACACAAAATAACATGTATACTTGCTACTAGATGACAAATGAAAGATCCTTAATGGTTGATTGTTCTTGTTGAACTTATAAGCAGAAAGTAGCAGTCATGTAGTATAAAGAGGGGCATGAGAAAAAGATAAGGAAAAGGATTAGTCAAGGAAAAGGTGAGCAGTTAAGAAAAGAGGTGGACAAGAAAGATGAATAAATGTCTTAAAGTGCTTAGAAATGATAGTCACTACTAAAGAAAATCATTCCTACCCATCCCTTAGCCGACATTGCAACTAAGGAAAGACCTTATGATCTTACTCTCTTTGAAGTGATTAAACAACCTAATTGTACATGAGAGGCAAGCCTATGGTATGTTGCATGTGTATGATACATTATATGTGAGAGTGAGTGTGTCTTGTTTATTATGTTCCACTTTTTGAATTGATAATATGAGGAGAGTAACATCACTAAATAAGTAAGCGCATAAGCTAGTAAGAGTCGATGAACTATGTGTTGCATGTTTTATATTTATTCATGTTGGCCCTGTTTTGAAAAGTTGAGTTAGTTGTAAAAGTTATGTAGTTTTGAATGTGAAAACTTCTGTATATGCCTGATGTGGAATGTATGAATGGATGAACCACTTAGTTATATGCTCTAGTGCTAGCTGCTTGAGTGAGAATTTATAGAGGTGACAAGTGATGGGAAAAGTTATTTGTACATATATGCAAGGATTATTCAAGAATGAACAATGGTTTAAGTGTGGGGTGGTGATGTTGGGCATATTCTTATGCCTATTTGCAATACTTTTACCCATATTTTTCCTTGTTTTGAGATCATTGTCTTTACGAAATGCATGAATTCATGTTTTGTGTGTTATATGAGCTAAAAGTATTTTTAGATTATTTTCGTAGGCAATTTATGGAAAAGGACTGAAAAATGGTTCAAGGTGTGAAGAAAGTAGAATTCGAGGAAAATTTGGCTTGGTGAGATAGCTAGAGTAGGGCACCAGAGCTTGAACTTTAGACAGAATTTTTTCTAACACTCTGTCAAGATAGTTGTTGTCGTGCACCAGAGCCCAAAAAGTAGAAGAAAAATATTCTAACACTCTGGTGTGTTAGGTGGTGCGGCGTGCCAGGTCTTCAACTTCAGAGGAATTCTTGCTCAACACCTTGACGAGATGAGTGGAGTGGCGCGCCAGAAGCATTCCGGACTTAGGAAATTTTTCCAACACTTGGTGTGTTGGATTTACTTAAGAGAATTTGACTAACACCTTGGTGGATTGGCTAGTACGGTGTGCCAGAGGGCAAACATCAGAAGAATTTCAAGTCAAAATTCTGGTGCAATAGATGGCGCAGGGTGCTAGGTGCTATCCCGGATGGATTTCAAAGTTTAAAAGCTGCACTTCCCAAGGGAAAAAGAGTCACTAGATCCCAAGCTTATAAGTATAACATCTAGGGTACTTTGTTAGGAATCATTCATCATATTGATAAGTTTGTACATAGTTCTTGGAGGAAGAGGCAAGTTCATTTTCTATGTTTCTTCATTAACTTATGCTTTTGATTTTGGATTATGAATTCTTTTGTTTTACATTTGATTATGAGTGGCTAAACTCCTATTGTAGGGTTTTTTCCATAGAAGATGATTGACATTTGATAGTTTGCTTATGCTAGTATTGATTCTTCTTAAAGGTTTTTAATTCTTATTTATGTTAATTACTTATTTGTTAGATTGATCACCTTTCAAAAAAATCTCTTGGCTTTTGGTTGAACGAGAGAGGAAACTAAAAGGGTTAAAAGTGAGAATAGAACAGGAATTCAAAGATTGTTGTTTGACTGAGCTCAAGATATAAGTTGTTGATGAGGATAGATATATACCCTTCAACCTTGTTTAGTTGATATACACGTAGCCATAACCATCATTTCATGTTTCTCCTATGACCATAGGTATATAGGAGTTAGGGATCATGAGATAGTTCTTTGATGCTCGTGAGAGTGGCAAGAAATGGGAAAGTAACTTGAAACTAGCAACCTTAGGAATAATTAATCTAGCATATTCAAGTCTTGAAAATTCAACCTATAGCAAAAGTGCCATTTCCTTAGATTTTAATCATCATTTGAAGTACAAACACGTTTGCAACAATATTAGTTCAGTAATTAATTTACATTTCAATTTTTAGTAGTTTAATCTCTCCAAACCATTCCCTATTTTTATCTGTGTTTGCTAGAATAGTGAAATAAAGTGTAAAACTTAAGCCATTAATCTAACAAATCTGTGAGGGATTGATAATTAGGACATCATTGTCCTATATTACTTGACAACCACGTGTTCTTGCGCGATATCACAAAGTCTTAGATATAATCATACAACCAACATAATCAACAAATAACACAATCGGATGTCTATACATAATGTCTAAAAGCCTCTAGTCATACAATGAGCTAAAGGGACAAAACCTCCAACTAGCTCCACTAAAAATCTGAAATGGGAAAACATAAAGAGAACATGCATCAAAACTAACATCCTCAAATGATGAGGACACACCAAAACAACTAAAGCTAGAACTAGATAGAATCTAGCAGTGGGGCTGAGATTGGTCGCCTAATCCTATATCATGATTCAATATAGCATAAAAGTATGTAGTCAATACTTTGAATATATTGTGTATGTAGGATAAAGTAAAATATGATAATAAGGGCAACATGCTATAATCATGATCATGAGATAGTCAAAAACATGAGTTATTCATCATAAATTGAAGCATAATGACCTAAAATTTGAAAGAAAAATCATATAGCCTGGCATATTTGAAATCGTAAGTAAAAGCTTATGAACTGATTGACGGATCAATTATACTATAAAGCATGATATCATAAATCCTAAGTATGAACAACTTAAAACATGAGGAACAATGAAAATTATCATAAGTGACACCATCATGAATGAGAAATTGATGCCCAACTATCTCGCTCAAGTTGGCAGAGCCATCCTAAGTCTTGCTAGGGAAAAATATGATAAAGGCGTGATATAACTCGTGAGCTCATTTGGATAGGAAAAATAATCTCTAGTGAGGACCACTATCATGATCATACCTATGGTGGCACGTAGTTCTGAGACCTGGGTACATTTGAACCTCAACCTAGTCAATGCTAAATACTACTCCTAAAATATGCTTGTTGCTCATAGTCATAATCATGAAACGTACTTGGTTTTGCATGGACTAGTTGAAAACCAAGAATTCATAAACATACATGGCATACGTGAATTAGCAATGAAAATAATTCCATAGATTGTCCATGATACATAATATTGAGATTCAAGAAATTCATGCATAATTGAGTAAAGCATCATAACTAGAAAACATATATTCATAAGAGAATTAGTATTAAACATGTAATCATAGTAATAAATTGTGTATTGAATCATAATAAATTTGAATTCATAGAAGATCATATGAGATTCCACAAGAATTGGGCCTAACCCTAGAAAGTCATAAAATCATGATTGGAAACATAAATTAATGAAATGAATTTGAAATTGGGAAAAAGGGTCGATGAAATCCCCCATTAATATCCATGCTAATGGTGGTTCGCAACTTGCTAGCGGCGAGTCCCTGGACCAGTCACAGTATGATACTCAAAAGTTCTAGAAAATGGCTGAAGACCCGATGGTTCACAGATTCGGATAAAAAAACACCTGGTGAACGACTTGTGATCACTGGAATTTAGTGAAGATGCAGAAAGACACTCAGCAGTTCACAGATTGTAATCGGCGAACCGCCGATGCTGCCGCCAGTTCAAGAATGATGATCATCAGGATATAATCATCCAACACTGAAAAAGAGATGAAAAGTGCCCTACTATTGAGAGCATAAATAGAGATAATGTACTTTGTACTCAAATAGGCAGAGAGGAAGATAGAAATAGAGAATTTAAAGAGAGAACAAAAAACTTACATCACATCATCTTTTCTCTTTTCAGCAAAAGAACATTCTCTTAGCTGAAAGAGGGGGATTTTTGAGTAAATATTGTAGAAAGTACTCTGTTCTAGTTCCTCTTGTACTAGTAAGTTCCAACTATTGTTGAATATTATTTTGTGAAGTTGATTTATCTATTGTTGCTATTAAATTCACTGATGCTATTAATAAATGTGTTTTTGAATTTCTTAACTATGAGTAGCTAAAATCATTAACTAGAGGTGTGTGATGATGAACGCTTAATTGGATAGGGTATTGCTTGAGTCATCTTCATATTGTTCAATTAAGTGTAAATCTATTGGATTTTATTCAATCTATTAATGAAGATTCATTGATTAGTGTATGAGTCTATCTATTCTTACTTAATTATTGCTTGAGAGAGAATAATTAAGTATTGGAGGAGAATATAGTAGTGGGCATGGAGAAGAGATTGTGAAATTAAGCTAGAAATAGATGAAATTGCTTTGTCATTCCTTATTGGCAACTAATAGCTAGGAATAGTGCAGTTGCTCATCCAAATCTAATCGGATTGAGTGAAGTTGTGGTTAGAGTCTTAATAAAACTCTAGTAAGAGGTAGTCGATAGGCTGAAAAGCTGAGATTACCCACTTCCCCAGATTATATACACTTATTGAACTCACAAGATGACCTGGCATGTCCCGATCTAGTTAGTATATCATCTACACTGCACCTCTAGTATTTTTACACCCTTGTTGACAACTTAGTTGATCTTGCTATTTCACTTCATTAAATCAACCAATACAATTCTCTGAAAATTGCAACTCCCCCAATTTTATTTGTTCTAATATTAAATCTATGTTAATATCAATTTCTCCATCGACACTCAAAATTATCATTCCCTAGTCCTCATGGGATTCGACCTAGCACTTGTCATGTTATTTGTTTTGATACTTCGTCCATGTATATTCTTTGAATTATGGAATATATTTTGGACGTTATCAAAAATGGCGCCGTTGCCAGGGACTAGCACTTGATGATCTTGTGTTGATTGTTAATTTGAAATAGGTTTGCATTGTAGTTACTAAACGTGAGTTTTATGTGTTGCTAGGAGCTCACAACCACATGAGTCATCACTCCTAAGCAAGAGATAGATCAGTAGAGTGTAACATGGAACCTGAGGAAGATAATCTGGTGATGCCAGAAGTTGCAGGAGCTATTCTCCTACCACCAACTGTAGGAAATGCAGTGTTTCGTGTCACCAGCACAATGCTTCACTTGCTGCAAATGAAGGGTCTCTTTGGCGGAAAATCAAGGAAGGATGCAAATCATCTTTGAGGAATTTCTTGGAAATATGCCAGCCATTCAATATAATGAATATCAGCCAATAGTCCATCAGGTTGAGACTCTTTCATTTTTCATTCACGGGGGAGGCAACAATGTGGCTAGAGGAACTCCCTCCGAGATGTATTACTTCCTGGAAAGAGCTAACCTAGGCTTTCCTAGACCGCTTTTTCCCTCCATCAAATATGCTTCAATTAAGGGATGATATTACAAACTTCAAGCAAGAACTGGGAGAGCCTTTACATGAGGCGTGGTTAAGGTTTAAAAAGAAGGTGGATATTTGCTCAAATCATAGGTTGCCAGATAGAGTACTTCTCCAAAGATTTTATAGAGCCCTTGATTCAATTAACAAGTCTATGGAGAACAACCTAGCTGGTGGTTCTATTATGGACCAAAGATATGGGTTGGCCAAAGCTCTCCAAGACCAAGTGAAAAAGACCAATAGGGCTTGGCATACAAGAGAAACAAGTGTGTCCACTCATGAGATTAGTTCAAGTGCATTGGCATCGGCGTTGCGAAAATGGGATGAAGAGCGGGATTAAGATCTCGCCAAGATGATGACACAATTAGAATTGATGACCAAGCATGTGATGGGAGCATAGCCAAAGGTAGTAAGTGTCATGGGAATGCAAGGTTCCTTACAATATGAAGGAGAGTCATCATCGCCGAGATATGATGAAGAATGCCAATATATGGGTAACCAAATGGGAGGCCCTCGACCTGGCTTCCAAGGAGCAACGAAGGCTCGTGGTGCGCAAGGGATGATAACCAAGGTTGGAGGAATCATGAGCTGCAAGGATGGCCTGAAAGAAATGAGAGGTGGAGCAATAGAGAGCCAAACCAAGAAGGTGATCGTTATCATCGAAGATCAAATCCATATATTCCACCTCCTAAGGTTTGAAATCCTTAAAATCAGCCAGGGATAAGTTATGCGGGTAATTCAAAAATTGAAGAAATGCTATCAAGAGTTTCGAAGAAGGTGGAGTTGACCAAAAGTGGCGTGAAGGAATTAAGTGGGGAGGTGTCTAACCTCACTCAAACAGTGAGTTCACACTGGACTTCCATCAAGCATTTGGAAGCCCAAATGAATCACCTATCGACTCAAATGAACCCGAGGATGAAGGCAACACTACCTAGTGACACAATGCCTAATCAAAATAAAGATGGTCAATGTATGGCTATTGTCATTAGAAGTGGCAAGGAGATTGGTGATGTCCCAAGGAAGCCTAGTAGTTGATGAAGATGAAGTTGATAAAACGCCAATAACTTCGGAGAATGAAGAAAGTGTTGAGGAAGAAAAAGAGGGAAAGGATGATGAGATCTGCATTTATGTTGATGATGATGAGGCAGGCATGAAGGCCCCGATTGATGATAGGGTTGAATAAAAAATCCCACCTCCTTATCCATAGAGGCTGACCAAGAAGAAGAAGGATGATCAGTTTAAGAAGTTTGTTGACATGTTTAGCAAGTTGTCCATCAATATACCGTTAGTGGACGCTTTTCTCCAAATGCCCGGTTATGCCAAGTTTATGAAATATTTGTTGAAAAAGAAAAAGGTGGTTGATGTTTGCAATGAAGAGAAAACGCACCATCATAGTACGGTGATGATGAGTAACCTTGCCCCAAAAAGGGAAGATCCCAGAGCCTTTACAATTCATGCACAATTGGGATTTACGTGTTCAAAAAGGCCCTATGTGATCTTGGTGCCAGCATAAATTTGATGCCCCTGCTGATTTTCAAGAAATTGGGCCTCGTGTCACGACCCGAATATTTACCCGGACCGTAACACGGGACAAGGAACCCCAAGGGGTCCCAAATTGACCCATGGCATAAGCATACCTCTAACATCATTCACTTGGGAAGAAGATTAAACATAAGGCAAGCGGAAACGTAAATATAACATGACATAACATAACTTTCTGAAAATCTGGACATATACATAAGTTGAGTATTACATTCTATTTGAAAGCCTTTACAATATAAGATGGGTTGATGGGAAAACACCCCCAACTAACCCGGCCAAATACTAAAACATAGAATAACATAAATGTCTAGTCAAATGACCCTCGAAACATGAGGACTCATAAACAATGTTGAAAGTGAACTCTTAGATGGTCTAAGAATGAGAATAAGCCTGAGAGTCGGGTCTTGTATCATGAAATGATATAGCATAGAAAGTATGCAATCAGTATGTGAAATATACTGAGTATGCAAGGCAAATAAAATGGGCATTTTACAATATATATATAAGACTCATAAGTGATCACAAGAGTAGGATATCGTGCTCATATCATAAATATCGTAACATAACATAAGGCTCAAGGTTTTTAAAACATTCGTAATACAATCATACTCGTTATCATAAGAGAAAAGTTTATATAACATGACTTGAGCCAAAATACACAATCATAACATGCATAAATCATGAGGAACAGTGGGAGATTCTCTTAATCGACATACCCCATATGAGCACACATGAAGCCCGACTTGTAACCCTAGTCAGGAGGGTGTCCATACTTTTCCAAGGGTAGGACCATGAAAGTGTGATATCACCATGAAAAGGGCCAATTGGGATAGGGTCAATCACAAAGGAGGTCCCAACATACCTACGGTGACACGTAATTTACGAGATCCAGGGCAGGCCCTAGGCTCTGAACCACTCGGTGTTCAATACTACGCCCAAAACATATATAGTGCTCATAGTATAACATACATGGGCTAGTTAAATCATGATAATCACAAACATTCTTGCACATACGTGAACTAGCCATGACATAAGGTCCGTGAGTCAGCCAAAACATAATTCATGAATCATAGGTTTCACGCGTACTTGTAGATCATACATATAACTTGTAAATCATCAAATAATGATGGGTAATTGAATAAATCTATATTTCAAATCATAAATCATGTTGGGTTTGTAAATATCAACAATTGAAGCGTAGATCATAAATTAATTCATCATTGATCATGCATAATTAGGCTTAATTTAGTAGAATCAAAATCAATAATTTTATAATCAAAATAGTTGTAAAATCTGATTAAAGTCCATAAGATATGATGTAAATCACAAACCACAATAACCCATTAGCAAATCGTTAGATTTTCACAACAATTGAATTAAAACCCTACGAGATTTTTGATAGACTTTCATAAATTGACAGAGAATGGGCATGGATGTAAAGAAAACACCTATTTGTAACCCTAAATACCTGGGTAAGATCATATTCTAAGGTTCCTTGATTGCCTAATGGAGGATTGATAGGGAAGAGCTTGAAGCTATGCTTGATCTCTCTCAAATTCTCTTAATTTGCATGCATGGGAATGACTTGAGTAAAAGGAACTTGACCTATATTATTGTTCCCAGAAAAATGCATAAAACAATGTATTTTAGGGTCTTAAAGAATAGAAAGGTCAAAAATAACTTTAATGAAATTTCCCTAAAAAACTGCCCCGTGCGGACCAATAATTGATCCCGTGAGTCGTTGCATGAAACCATGACTTGTCGTATCCAGTCATTGGGTCCACTACTTTACTTCATACCTTAAGATTCTTCCCACGACTCGACAGGTTGGGTCGTTGATCCAAATAACGGGTCATTAAGTCAATCATTTCCATCCCCTTCATAAACCTGAATATCCCTTACCATAAGCCTCACCGTGACTCATGGTTTCTTCCAACGAGTCGTTGTATAGGTCCGTTGTTTCCACTGGAAAAAATCTGGCAACAAACTACGACTGGTAACCACGGGTCATCACTTCTCACCACAAGTCATTGGATGACCTATGGTATCCCCAAATGCCAAGGTCCATCCCTTCGTACGATTTCAATCAATGATTCGTTGTTTCAAGCAATGAGTTATTGCTTTGTCTGTTGTCACCACTGTCACCCAGACCACCCTTACCATGACCTCTAACAACGACTCGTGGTGTCCAACCACGAGTCATCATATCATCCATCCTAAGAAATTTTCATCAGTTTTCAGCCAACTTCCCGTATTGATCCCGGGTCTAATCTTAGGCATTTTCGGGGTATTACACACCGGAAGCACAAAACCAACACCGATGCGACTGCTAATGGCAGACAAGTAAATCAGAAGATCGGTGGGGGTGCTAGAAGATGTGCTGGTGAGAGTAGACAAGTTTATTCTGCCAGCTAATTTTATTATTTTGGATTGTGAAGTGGATGTCGAAGTTCCCCTTATTTTGGGAAGACCATTGTTGGCTACGGGGAGAGCCGTGGTAGATGTGGAGCTTGGAGAGTTAAAATTTCGGGTTGGAATTGAAGAAGTTACCTTCAAGATGTGTCCATTAGCTGAAACTCCACCAGAATGCAAAATATTACAAAATGAAGATGAGGATAAGGATTTGGAGCTGAGGGAGACGGAGTTTGATGATGACCCTTCGGAAATGAGGAATTGAGAAAGAACTACATTGTGCCACGACATTAAATATGGTGATTCTTGGTAGGTAACCCAAGTGTTTAGTGAATTATTTCATGTTTTTGTTATTTTTGTTTGTGTAGGAGCTGAGAAATAAGGAGCACAAAGAAGACAACTAAGATTTGAATTGAAAAACCAGCGGGCCATCGGCGAACCACTGAAACAGATTTGTGTGCTACCGATGTATCGCTGATAGTAAGAAGAAAACCTGAAGCTCGGCCACATACTCGGCAGGTGACCAGCAAAACACAGGTGAAATTCATGAACCATCGGTGTATCGCCAGTAGGAACCAGATCACAGGGCACAATACATGGTAAAATAAAACACAGCGGCGAACTGCCGGTCTGAATCGGCAAGCCGTTAGTATATCGCCGGTTGAGGTTCATAGTGAGTACAAAATGGAATCTAAATAGATTGGCCCACAAAATCCCAAATACCTACCTAGCCACCCTGTTATGCAAATATTCCCATAGCTCCCTCTTTTTCCAACACTTTTTCTTTTCATTTTTATCTTTCCATTATCCAACTTTCCCAATTTCCCACATTCCTCCATTTTCATCCTCTCCACTTTCCCACTTTTCCACCTTGCAACTTCCCACCAACACACCCACAGTAAACTCTCCACCTTCCCCTCAACCTATCACATTCCCACTCTTCACCTATAAACCCCTCCATATTTCACTAACACAATCACTTTACTCATATTCTCTAAACTATTCTCATCCGAAGGTGCCATTGCAAGTTTGAGTTATTTCCCTTTTTGAAGTTAACAAAGTGTGCAAGAATGTTTCAAATTTGGTAACGATTTTCTTGCCCCTGATTTAATTTTACTATTGGTATCTGATTCTTTAGGAGCAATATTCCATTTTCCTTCCTTTTTGAACTATTGAATATGTTATGCTTGTTAAATGGAATAAATATGTGCTATGTGGTGAATCTATGAATAGGGTGAAGTCTGAGTAACCCATTTGCTTAAAGCACAACATTTTTCCCGATGACAGACTGGGTGACGCCAATGTTAAAGGCTAAACGTTATGAATATGTGTGTTAATGGAGTAGAGTTTCTGGTAGTATGTTTTATGTGAAGCTTTGTTAATGAGTGCTTGTGAATAATGAGTTGAAAATTTGGGGACGACAAGGGCCGGCGATTCACTGATCAGATTCGGCGAATCGCCGATGGAGCGCCGGTTCACTTTGAAATTGGCCCTGGCCACTGAGTGGATTCTATGCTACATTTGTAGTTTTCGAACCTAGACTGACGAGACGCCTCCTGAACTATCAAACATGTCATAGTAACCTAGTGTTCTATTAGGCATCGACGGTCAATCGGTGGTTCGCGAAATGTCTTCTGCGAACCGCCGGTCTTCTACCAGTACCACTAGTTCCTTAAAAGCTTATTTGATTTTCTGTTGTTTCTCAGCTCTTCTTTAGACAGTTTTCTTTTCCTTTAATTTCTACTTCTATTTCCTGTCACTAACATACCTCTTGTATAAAAACAAACCATGTCTTCCACAAGAAATACAAGCAAAGGATAAGCCCCTGCTTCTTCATCAAGCAAAAGCAAGGGCAAAGCCAGGGACACTCAACCAAGGAAAAACACCAACGAAGCACTAATCCTATGTGTACCAAACATGAAAGAGCACTACGTCTTTTGCCAAGGTCGCTCCATAACCATGGAGACGTAGTTTGACTTGACAGGATTGTGGGGTGATTTCCCCAACAACACAAAGTAGTTCACCTACAAGCAATGGCATGCATTTGCCAACCACTTCCACCATATTACCCTAGCTTGGTCACCGAGTTCTATGCCTCTTATCAAGCCCACCAAGAAAGTATGCAGCATAGAGGCAAAGTGGATGATTTCCCCTGCTTAGCATTCATGATGATCCAAGGAGTGGAGGTTGATATAACACCGAAGAACATTATTTATTTATTCTGGAAGGATGAAATTGACTCCGCTATGGAGTACATGGATAAGGTGGCAGATATGAAGGACTAGTTTGTGTGGGTAGGCTGCATTATATATGGGTGGCAGAATTTCTCTCCATGACTTGAAGTTCGAGGACAAGCTATGGAATAATTTTGTTTGTGCTCGGATCATCCCGTCTAAAAATGAACAAAGGGACAGCCTTGAAACTGCCATTCTTATTGCTTGCATAATGACGGGAGTCCCCATCAACTTCGGGGAAATTTTCGCTCAACAGATGAAGAAGAAGGCCAGGCAGTCTAGTACCTCAATGCCTTATGCTGTTTTAATTTCCAAGCTTTGCTAAGTAGCTGGGGTGCCTCTATTCCCCGATGATACTCATTCCATTTCTTTGGGTGTAATTTATATCAAGTGGAAGAGAGATGCCGAGGCACCAGTAGTAAAGAGAAAGCACCAACAAACCTTTGGAGTGCAAGAAGAATCTCTCTCCCACAGGTCAGCACAATCACCGTTCGCCCCAGAATCCAACATGCCCTAGACTGATATGCCGGGCCAAGAATCGGGTGACATGCCTCAGCAAAGAGTTTCTCCCCCTCCACAATCTTCTCAGCCAAGTGGTCTCCATCGACTTGTTGAGATGACAAACTTGCATGAAAGCCAACTTCAATGTTTGGCTAAGAGCCTCCCAGCACTCATTACTAAAACAATCAAGAAGGAGCTCAAATCACTGTATGAGAATGTTTCCACTTTGTGCAATAGGGTGGATGTAGTAGAAGGGGCAGTTACTTCCCTCCGAATTGAAGTGCATGAGCGGAAGAGTCAGTCTTTGGTCGAAGTGCCCGACATGAGCACCTTGGATGCTGCAATGATTGCTCTGTCCTCAGCTCGAGGACCAATTGATGACTTGTTTGAAGGGTTGGGAGATGATTTCGCTTGGCTAGGTGATGCCAGCAGCGGTGATGGTGGGGCGGAAGAGGCTGATGATGAAGAGGAGTAACCAACTTAGGGAGTTCCTTGTCACTTTCCCTTTTGCATATTTACATTAGGGACTATGTGTGCTCTAAAGTGGGGGAGGGATGAGAGTGATTAACGGGGGGAGGATTGTTTCTTTTGAGATTTTGCTGTTTTTTTTATTTGAGTTTGAGTAGGTTTAGCCTTTGTCGGGCTGTTGTTCGTAGATGATTGCCCTTGTCGTGCATGTTCTGTCTTTCTAAGTGAATGAATGAATGAAATGGTTTTGATTCATTTTTGTGATTGGTGCTTAGTGACCAAATGGGGTCTTTGATTTGAAGCGTAATATCTTGAAAATCTTGAATGATATAAACCCAATGTTTTGTACTTGTTTCGCCATTATAAATAGTAATATAGAAATTAAAACTCCGAGGACTATCTTTGACATTGGTTCTTTCTCAAGGAGCATTCTTTTATTTTGGTTATTTTTGTTGTCGAACCGGGTTGATTTTTCACGATGATGGATTGAGTGGCGACATTTTTAAGGGAAAATGCCATGTTGCTTGAGTCTTTTGTGAAGTTGTTTTGAGAGGAACCACCGAAAAATATTTTGTTGTTGAAATGGAATTGCAAAAACAAGGGCATGAGAATGAAGATAACGAGCAAGTGTTGACACCATAGCATAGCATTCTTTGTCATACATTGTAAATTCCCTATTTGGCTTATGATGTTAGCTTGCTTTGATGACCTAGTTTGGTGTTCTATGTTGAAAATGACTCTTGTGGACCTTTTAAGGGTGATGCTTTGTGTGGTGACGACATTTTTGATGAATCTCATGCATTACATCTTGTCTAGAACTTGCCCCAAATGTGATTCAAGGCAAAATCCTAGATGTAGTTGCACCAAGAACTTGAGTTTAGGCTTTCATTTGTCTAGTCACTTCACCCATATGCCCTCCAAAAAACTTGATCTTTGTTGGCCAATGTTGAGCCTTAAACCCGTTCTTTGGCAACCACATTACAAGCCTTAAGAGCATTCTCAATACCTCTTTTTGGCCCCCATTCTCCCTAGATTCTAGTGATAAGATAAGTAATGATATGAGGTTTAGAGCCTAAGAAAGAGGGAGTGATAAAAACATTTGTGGAAAATGAGGCAAAAGCCTAAGTCTGGGGGTATGCTAAACAAAGGGGGAAGATAAGAATCATAGTGTGAATGGAGCACCGCCTTTTGTCAAAACTGCACCACAGGATAAATCCAAAAAGGAAAAAGACAATTTGTGTGAATTGGTGTTCCCTCTTGATGTGATAAGGCTAGTTGTGAAAGCAAGGGGTTATAAGAGGGAGTGTTAAATAAATGAAAGTCATCAACAAGGAAGAAAGGAAAGAAGGTTAAGTGAGTGGAATTTATGTAAGGTATGTCACAAAATGCATTAGGGAGGAACTAGTCACTATAGCCAAATATTCATCCTACCCTCACCTCGAGCCTACATCATAACCCACAAGTCCTTAATGATTCTAGGTGTAGCTACTCTACATTAGTGGCGAATTACATAAAGGGCAAGCCTATGAGTCAAGTGTATGCGTGAAGATATCTTTTGGGAGAGTGAGAGTGAGTGTCTCTTCCAATTAATCCCTTGTGTGCATTGAAATGATCATATGACAAAAAGAATAGGGATCATTATTATGATGAGTAGCATCTTTCCTTCTTGGGGATGCAAGAGCATTCAGAGTTAAGGTACCATAGGGCAAGGAGTGTAAACTCTAAGGCAAGCTCTGAATTTTCAGTGATTATAACTTGAGATGCTATGTGTGTTAGTTGGTTGAGCAATGCCCTTGTATTGATAAATGATTCCTTTCATAAACTTTGTTTGATAGAAAGTGGTTGCCTACTTGAAACATTTCATTGTGTTGGTCTTTTAGGGGTATTTTCTTCTATTTTTCGGTGAGCGTAGTGAGTATTTTTGGGTTGTCATAGTCCAGGTGATCGGCGAGGTCTAATTGTGAAGAGAGGTGGTGTATTTCTCAATAGTTGAGTATTGCATTACTTGAGGACAAGCAATTATTTAAGTTTGGGGGTTTGATGAGTTGGTAATTTACCAACTCATTAGGCTCTAAAACTTGGGTTTTTATTTCGTTCTTGAGTTGATTATTTTGATTTTATGCCCTTTTTACTTTCATAGTGTGTGACGTGCCCTCATTCGCGCGTCCGCGAGTGTACGGGTCGTGCAAGTAATATAGTGGCTCTTTTTAAGAACCAGAATGTCGAACCCATAGGGACTGGACCCATTCCTCTAACTATCCATTTTAAGTGTGATCTTAACTTTCTAAGTGTTGGTTATAGAAGTTTTCGAGGGAGATTTAATTAAGTCTAGTTTTGGTCAACGAAATATCCTGAATTTACTCTTGGAGCAACATAGAATTAAAACCAGATAATCATGCGATACTATGATTTGCAATGGCTTAAGCATGAAACTATCGATTGTTCTTTCACATAATTAGAATTGCATGTTCATGGTCTTTCGAGCCTCTAAACACGGCAAACTAGCCTCACTGCATCATTGTGAGCGAGGATGCTAATTTCTAGTTCGCGGGCAATTAATTATGTTGTGGTTTACAAGGAAACGATTAGGGACTTTCGTGCGTTTAACCATTTAACTCAACTTAGTCTCACAACTACTTCTTCGAGTGGTGATGTGATAATTCTAAGTTGGTCTTTAATAACCTCCGTTTATCAACCAAGCAAGGTGTTAGGTATATTTCTATCCTAACACGAATTTATATCGTGAGATACAAACATGCTCCTTACATTCTCATGTTCTGACCTAGGTAATTCTTTCTCAAGCAATTGCCTAAGCAAACATATATGTTTTAATGGTTATCAATCATAAAAACAACCAACAATCTAGAATGCAAGACGAAAACAACAATCAATAACTTAATTCCAAAACAACTTCATAAAATCACAATCATACTTCATGGCTTCAACCCTAGAGGAAGGGTTCTTTCCATTCATGTTCGTAAAACTACAACTAACTACTACTAAACTAACATACTTACATAATTTGGTAGATGAGAAGGGAATTTTCCAAACCCTAGATGAGTTCTCCCACTTCTCCCTTCACTCCTAGGTAGTTTTCCAGAATAAAATCATGACCCAAGTGCTTTTAGGAGCTAAGGGACCTATTTATAATAAATGAGAAACGTGCACAATTTAGCCTGTCATGGAATGGCTCCGTGTCACGAAGCATATCGCAGAGCACTGCCTCCGTGACACGGAGGTAATGCGGAGGCACACTGGAAATCAACAAATATCGACTCTAGGCAGCCCCTTGGCGCGATGCCCGGCATGGCACGCTGCTCAAGCGGCGGGATGGCATGCTGCTGGCGCGCAGCTGGCCTGGCATGGCAAGGTGCTGGCGCGCAGCTTGCCTGCCTGCATGCTTCCTTCTCTCATGCGCCTGGCATAGGCATGGCATGGCGCTGGGTGCGGCACACGCACAGTGTGGCACGCTGCCTGGCGCGGCCAGCCTTTCCAAGGCATGCTTCTTTGCCGGCTTTCGCCATTTGCTCCCGACTCCATTCCTCTACTTCACCAACTTATGAATTAGTTCCTGAAAATCCTTAAAACCTACAAAACAAGGACTAATCATGTTGGTTAGCACATATATTCACATTTATATAGAATCACATGAAAATGTATAAAATAACTTAGATAAACAAGACTAAATTAAGGCATAAAGCGTCACTCGGGCATGCTATTTTTTCCAGAGATCACCTACCCCACACTTAAAGTCTTGTTCGTCCTCGAACAACCTTCTACATCTCATGCATATGGAGACTCACATATAACTAATTTAGTAAGATAATTCAAGCTATGGCTATGATGATGACGTAAGATAACAAGCTAAAAATAGAGCATGCACGATTTAATCATTGAATTGAAATACAACTCCGCTAAGACTTCTTAACTTCAAGAAGCGACTCTCAATCTTAGTGAACTCATGCAAATCAACTGATTAAGAAATACTACATGAATTATATCCTTCATTCAACATGTTCCCTCACATAAAGAGAGTTACCCAATTTCACACACAAAAACAATTTTTAAATCACAACATGTATGGGTACATGAATAGAATTACGCTCACTCTCACAAAGAATTCACACGCATCATTTAATGACCCATAATCTTGCCCTTAGTGTTGTTTATCCACTAATTTGAGGATGTATGAATGTAAGATCAAGTAGGACTTCTTAGGTTGTAATGTAACTCAGGTGCAGCTATGTACTATTCTGGCCAGTAATAGTGACTATCTCCCCCAAGCGCTTTTAATACAATAAAAATTCATTAAGGACATCTCTTTTCTTACTTCCTCCTCATTCTTTTCAATCTTTAATTTCTCTTCTTGTTCCCATTCCTTTAAGCACACTCAGCTTAGTAGTAAGGAGTACTTAAGAAAAAATTTTTCTTTCATTCATTTATTTTCTTACTCCCTACTAATAATCAACCATTTTTACACAAGTGCACCTTTGTCCTTTTCTCCACTTCTACAACGTGCTACTTTTCCTTTCCTTTCCTTCTTCTCACTCCTTTACTCTTTCATATATTTCTCTTAAGCGCTTAGGAGTTTTTGGATCAAGTTCAAGGCTAATGAAAGAAAAGGACTAAGCTTATGTTGCAGCTGTCAAAGAATAGGCTCAAGGCTCAATGGGGCTAACTAGGATTAATTTTTCAAGGTAGGTAAAATGAGGGATAAAAAATTGGTTCATTCAAAGAAATGCCTATATCATCTCCTACAATTCACATCCTTCATTTCGTTTTATAAACACACAAGGCAAGTTCTAGACATTCCACAATAGCACAGAATACTCAAAAACCTTAAAGTCATGGCACATGATCAAATCAAGACACATTCAGTAGACTCTTACTCAGCTAATCACAAGAATTCACAATTAAGCTTCAATCATATTGAGTAAAATTCAAGAGCCTAAGTGTCTCACACAAAGTTATACACCTGCATGCTTCACACTGAACATACTTGCATCTTACAATCAGATATAGCACATAACAAGAACATCAAGCACCAATTAGTTATGGTTTCAAAAACCCAAAACCTATCGACCAATTTTTCCTCAAGACCGTCGTCATCCATCCATCGTCGGAAACAGTCCCTAACTATGACTAAAAACACTATATACAGATAAAGGAAAGAAATAGAATTTTTTTTATTCTTCGGTTCAAAGACCCCCCCCGTCGGAAAAGAGCCGAAAAGAAAAACCAACGGGTGATGAATTCATGCTTGACTCTCAAAAATTTTCAAATTTCTCCCAAATTTCACACAAGCATCACATTCACCAAAAACTTGTTAAGCACAAAAATTTTGAAATTTTTCTCACCCCCCACTTAAATCATGCTATGTCCTCATAGCATTAAATTAACATTTAAAGGATGAGAAATACTCCCTGAGCCTCTATGCCAAGCTAAAAGCATGCTTTCCTTTCAAGTTTTAAGATGTGGGTGACCCCCACACTTCTTCTATTCCATACTCTTTAGCTTCCACCTTCTCGGTACTTAGACTTCCCTTCCATCTGTGCTTAACTTTCCACCAAAAACACAAACAAAATGAAAATAACAAAATCAACCCAAAATGAAAATTACAAATTGTACCTGAGATACCCTTGGGTTGCCTCCCAAGCAGCGCCTTATTTTACATCGTGGACCGACGTGGACTATCCTTTTCAAGACATCCTCATACCTGGGTTCTCTTTCGAGAACCATCTCCTTTTCTTTTGCTGTTTAGAGGAAACAGCCTCCACTCTATTCCTCTCTTTCTCCAACTTCTTCACAATTTGAAGCCTATTATCAAACTCGAGCTGAACACTTGTCATTGCCTTTGGCCCTACACCTGTGGAATCCTCCAGCCCACACTCATCCTCCGCTAACACACTAACCTGAAAAAGGTTTCTGTAGTGTGCAGATGGGTTCATTTCTTGGTAAACGCGGAAGATTTCTTCTTCATGCTCAACCCTCATTTTCAGGGTCCCTGCTTTCAAGTCAATCACCGCTCCTCCAGTGGCCAAGAATGGCCGTCCCAAGATCAGGGGTACCTGGTCATCAACCTGAAAATCTAAGACAATAAAATCAGCAGTTATAATGAACTTACCTACTTTGATAAGAAGGTCCTCTATTATTCCATCAGGTGTCACTCGCGACTTGTCAGCCAGCTGCAGTATCAACCTTGTCGGCCTCGGTTTTCCTAACCCCAGGGTGTTGAATAAGGATAGGGGCACTAGATTAACTGCTCCCCTAAGTCACACAAAGATCGTAGCACCTCAGCTTTACCAATTTGTATGGGGAGTGTAAAACTCCCTGGGTCTTTGAGCTTCTTTGGCATTGTGCTCAATACCCTGTGACTGCACTCCTCAGTCAGTGCTACAGTCTGGATGTCCACCAATCTAACTTTGTTCGCCATCACGTCCTTCAAGTATTTAGCATACTTGGGCATTCCTTGCAAGATATCAATAAGAGGCAAATTTATGTGAAGTTCTTTGAAATTCTCAAAGAACTTTTTGAAGCATTCCTCCTCCTTGCTCTTTCTGAATTTCTGAGGGAATGGTGGTGGTGGTCTTTGTGCTAGCTGCAATGAAGGTTGTGCATTTTGTTGCCCAGCACTCTGATTCGCTCTCGTGTCAGTGGATGGTCCTGGTCTAACCAACTCCAGCTGCACCTACTTTCTCAACTCTTTAGGCATTGGATCAGCTAATTGCTTTCCGCTTCTAAGACTGATGGCATTGATTTGTCGGGGGTTAGGATCTGCATCGCTTGGTAATCCCCCCTGCGACCTCATGTTTTGAGCAGCTACTATCTGACCCACTTGTTTTTCAAGATTTCGGGTGGCCATTTGCTAATTCTTCAAGTCTGTTGCCATCCTCGCCTGATTTTCCGCTAACTGATTTTGGGTCTCCATAATTTTCTGCATTGTTTCCTCAAATACTGCTACTCAATTTCCCATCATTTTGCCTATTCTGCTGATACTGCTGTTGTTGAGGTTGCATATACTTCTGCTTTTGGTTTCCACCCCAAGAAGAATCCGGGTGGCCCTGCCAATTTCTGTTGGAGTTATTCTCAAAATTCTGATTCCTATGCACATTACCAACAAAATTGACTGATTCCGAATTGACTCCACAAGATTCTGCATTATGCCCATTATTACCACAAATTTCACACCAACTCAGAGCTTGTTGAACTGCATTAACCTAGCCCTGATGTTGGTTCATACTCAGTTTATTGAACTGAGTCATCATTTGATGTTGGAACGAAGCTAACTGTGCTGCCAAGGCATTCAAACCATCTACTTCTATCAACCCTGATCTCTTTCCTGCCCCCCTCGATGACTCGCTGTGCCAATCTGGGTTTCCTTGAGCAATTCTGTTCAACAAAGTGTACAACTCATCATACGTCTTCTCCAAGGCTTGCCCACCCGATGCAGAGTCCAGTAATATTTTTGTGTGTGGGTCTAGACTTTCTACAAAGGTATGGGCCAGCACTTCATTTGATTGCTGATGATGGGGGCAGTCTCTCAACAATGACTTGAATCTTTCCCAAGCCATATATAAGTTCTCATCAGGCCTCTGCTTGAAACTGAGTATTTCACTTCTCAACTTTGCAGTTTTGCCTGAAGGGAAGAATCTGATAAGGAACTTCTTAGCCAAGTCATTCCATGAAGTTATGGAGTTCGGTGGCTCAGCCTTCAACCACTTTTTCGCCTCTCCCAACAGTGAAAATGGGAAGAGGGTTAGTCGGACATAATCTATGGACACGCCGGTGGGGACAAACGTGTCACTAATCTCTAAAAAGCTCTGTAGGTGCTGCTGCGGGTCCTCATGTGCCATCCCAGTGAATTGACCACTAGAATGTAACAGCTGCACCATGTTCTGTTTAAGCTAAAAGTGCCCTCCAAGCTCCGATTTACGGATGCCAGAGGTCACATTCGTTGCTAGTGGGATCGCCACTTCGCGAACTGGTCTTGCTGCCATTGCTTCTGATGACAATTGTGCTTGTCCCGCGGGTGGTTGTTGTTGTACCTTTTCTTGAAGTCTCTTCAGCTTAGCTCTAGAGCTACTCTCTTTTGCAAATGGATTTGACGTTCAGGTTCCAGCAACGATTCCACAAGCTCTCTATTTCTAGCTAGCTCGACAGGACAACCTGTCACCTACAAATAAATAGACTAAGATCAAGTTTCTCAACACTTAAGGAAATTTCAAAAATCACACAAAAACAGATAAATTATCAAAACTTCGCCGAGTCCCCGGCAACGGCGCCAAAAACATGATGTGCCCTCATTCGCGCGTCCGCAAGTGTACGGGTCGTGCAAGTAATATAGTGGCTCTTTTTATGAACCGGAATGTCGAACCCACAGGGACTGGACCCATTCCTCTAACTATCCATTTCAAGTGTGATCTTAACTTTCGCAAGTGTTGGTTATAGAAGTTTTCGAGGGAGATTTAATTAAGTCTAGTTTTGGTCAATGAAATATCCTGAATTTACTCTAGGAGCAACATAGAATTAAAACCAGATAATCATGCGATACTGCGATTTGCAATGGGTTAAGCATGAAACTATCGATTGTTCTTTCACATAATTAGAATTGCATGTTCATGGTCTTTCGAGCCTCTAAACACGGCAAACTAGCCTCAATGCATCATTGGGAGCAAGGATGCTAATTTCTAGTTCGCGGGCAATTAATTATGTTGTGGTTTACAGGGAAACGATTAGGGACTTTCATGCGTCTAACCATTTAACTCAACTTAGTCTCACAACTACTTCTTCGAGTGGTGATGTGATAATCCAAAGTTGGTCTTTAATAACCCCCGTTTATCAACCAAGCAAGGTGTTAGGTATATTTCTATCCTAACATGAATTTATCGTGAGATACAAACATGCTCCATACATTCTCATGTCCTGACCTAGGTAGTTCTTTCTCAAGCAATTGCCCAAGCTAACATCTATGTTTTAATGGTGATCAATCATAAAAACAACCAACAATCCAAAATCCAAGACGAAAACAACAATCAATAACTTAATTCAAAACACCTTCATAAAATCAAAATCATACTTCATGGCTTCAACGCTAGAGGAAGGGTTCTTGCCATTCATGTTCTAAAACTACAACTAACTACTACTAAACTAGCATACTTACATGAATTTGGTAGATGAGAAGGGAATTTGCCAAACCCTAGATGAGTTCTCCCACTTCTCCCTTCACTCCTAGGTAGTTTTCCAGAATAAAATCGTGACCCAAGTTGTTTTAGGAGCTAAGGGACCTATTTATAATAAATGAGAAACGTGCACAATTTAGCCTGTCATGGAATGGCTCCGTTTCACGGAGTGTATCGCGGAGCACTGCCTCCGTGACATGGAGGTAACACGAAGGCACACTGGAAATCAACAAATATCGACTCTAGGCAGCCCCTTGCCGCGATGCCCGGCGTGGCACGCTGCTCAAGCGGCGCGATGGCATGCTGCTGGCGCGCAGCTGGCCTGGCGTGGCACGGCACTGGCGCGCAGCTCGCCTGCCTGCATGCTTCCTTCTCTCGTGCGCCTGGCATAGGGGTGGCACGGTGCTGGGTGTGGCATACGCACAGCGTGGCACGCTGCCTGGCGCGGCCAGCCTTGCAAAGGCATGCTTCTTTGCCGGCTTTCGCCATTTGCTCCCGACTCCATTCCTCTACTTCACCAACTTATGAATTAGTTCCTCAAAATCCTTGAAACCTACAAAACAAGGACTAATCATGTTGGTTAGCACATATATTCACATTTATATAGAATCACATGAAAATGTATAAAATAACTTATTAAACAAGACTAAATTAAGGTATAAAGCATCACTCGAGCATGCTATTTTTGCCCGAGATCAGTGTGCAGATGGATAAAAGTGAAGAAAAGATAGAAAAATGGAGCAAAAGGAGGAAGTGGGGGTGAATTGGCTATTCGCAGATGTTTACCGATGAAACACCGGCCAAGGGCCGAATCTCACTGCCTCAGAGGAGTAATGGCACCGGCAGTTCGCGACTTGCAAGCTGTGATTCACTGGACTAGTCGCCGAATAATACTCAAAATTTTTGGAAAAATCTGAAAACCCGGCGGTTCACGGATTTGGATCGGTGAAATGCCGGGTGAACTGCCGGTGATCAATGGAATTTAGTGAAGATGCAGAAAATACACCCGGCTGTTCACAGATTGTAATCAGCGAACCACCAGTGCTGCCACCGGTTCTAGAACGATGCTCATCAAGGTATAATTGTCCAACACTGAAAAGGAGATGAAAAGTGCTATACTTTTGAGGGTATAAATAGAGATAAAGTACTTTGTACTCAAATAGGCAGAGAAGAAGATAGAAATAGAGAAATTAAATAGAGAACAAAAAGCTTACATCACATCATCTTTTCTCTTTTCAACAAAAGAACATTCTCTTATCTAAAAGTGGGGGGTTTTGAGTAAAAATGGCAGAAAGTAATCTGTTCTAGTTTCTCTAGTACTAGTAAGTTTCAGCTATTGTTGAATATTATTTTGTGAAGTAGATTTATCTACTGTTTCTATTAAATTCACTGATGCTTTTGATAAATGTGTTTTTGAATTTCTTAACTATGAGTAGCTAAAATCATTAACTAGAGTGTGTGATGATGAATGCTAAATTGGATAGGGTATTGCTTGAGTCATCTTCATATTGTTCAATTAAGTGTAAATCTATTGGATTTTCTTTAATCTATTAATGAAGATTCATTGATTATGATATGGGCCTATCTATTCTTACTTAATTATTGCTTGAGAGAGAATAATTATGTATTCGAGGAGAATCTATTAGTGGCATGGAGAAGAGATTGTGAAAATAAGCTAGGAATAGCTAAAATTGCTTTCTTATTCCTTATTGGCAAGTAATAGCTAGGAATAGTGCAGTTGCTAATCCAAATATAATCGGATTGAGCGATGTTGTGGTTAGAGTCTTAATAAAACTCTAGTAAGAGGTAGTCAATAGGCTGAAAAGCTGAGATTACCCACTTTCTGAGATTATTTACACTTATTAAACTCACAAGAGGACCTAGCATGTCCCGATCTAGTTAGTATTTCATCTACACTGCACCTCTAGTATTTCACACCCTTATTGACAACTTAGTTGATCTTGCTATTTCACTTCATTAAATCAACCAATATAATTCTCTGAAAATTGCTACTCCCCCAAATTAATTTGTTCTAATATTAAATTTACATGGTGCAAACTAATATCAATTTCTAAATAATCACTCGAAATTATTATTCCTTAGTCCTCGTGGGATTCGACCCGACACTCGTCGGGTTACTTGCTTTAATACTTCGACTGTGTGTATTCTTTAAATTAAGGAATATATTTTGGACGTTATCAACCTCAAACAGATGAGATGGCTGGAGTTGCTCAAAGATTATGACATGAGTATTCTCTACCATCCAGGTAAGGCTAATGTAGTTGCTGATGCTCTTAGTAGGTTATATATGGGAAGTATAGCTTACAAGAAGGATGAGAAGAGAGAGTTAGATAAGGATGTGTATTGACTCTTATGCTTAGGAGTCCGTGATGTCACCTAAGCACACGCAAGTGAACATGGTCGTTGATCTTGGGCAGAATTTCATGCCCAAGTGATACTCAAATGCTTCATTTCTACTTGTTTATCTATTGTTATGTGTACATTCTCATGTGATTCGTAGAAAAATGTGAATTTATACTAACCAACATGATTAGTGTTGTTTTGCAGGTAGAAGGAATTTTTGGAAGTTAATCTACAAGTTGGTGAAGTGCGGGGATGGACTCGGAAGCAAGAAGTGGAAGTTGACAAGGGAATTTGGCAAAAATAGGGGCTCTGCGATGGCTCCGTGTCAGGCTACCATCGCGGAGGCATTATGCCTGGGAGGAAGAATTATGTCAAATTCTAGTGGAGGTGCGCGTTACCACCGCAGTACGGAGGCAGTGCTCCGCGATGCACTCCGTGTCACGTTGAGTGTGTTTATCTGGAACCTCAAGTTCCAGTGAAGGTGCGCGATAGCACCGCGGCATGGAGGCAGTGCTCCGCGATACAGTCCGTGCCACATTGCATTGTTATTCCAGGAAAAATTCCCACTAGTATAAATAGCACACTTAGGTTTTATTTTAAACATTCTGATTTTTTTGAGCAAGAACGTGGGTAGCAGGAAGTTGAAAGGATGAAAATTCTAAGGTTAATTCTCTTCATTTTTCTCTTTAATTTCAATTGTTTGTATGAATTCTACTTATTTTAAAGATGTTTAATCCACAAATGAGTGGCTAATTTACCTCTTGCTGAGGTTAAGGATAATTGTAGAGGAATGTAATCATTACTCATTTCAGTTTTCATCTTTTCTTCAATGGTTGTTCTATCAATTCTTGTTTTTACTGCATTAATGTTTGGCCAATGTTAATGTATATATTAGAAATCCAATTTTGATTTTGAAAAGGAAAGTAATTGGAAAGATGTGAATTGGTAGGACATGATCTTTTCTTAGTTGAGAAAATTGAGAATAGATTTACGTTCAGAATAGAAATATATCTGAAAGCCGTATTAGTCATTTATGGAATCGGTTATGTATGGCTAGAGCATGAGGTTCTTATATCACAGAAACGTAGAATAAGGTCTCATGATTCTTTAATTGGATAGGAGTCGAAAGATCCAATCCATAGGCAATTAATTCCTGACTAGCAACCGAAGAGAAGATTGACAGATTTGAATTAAGAAATTACATCCCTGCATGCTTGCCTTAACCTCAGCTTGTTCATTGCTATTGTTCAGACATCAAATTATAATCTTTACTTAGGTTCTTATTACTTAGTAATCTTGACTCATAAAACATTGTTTGTTTGATTGTCTACATTCATATAGATATCGTTCACTAACACTTAGGTTAATTACTACTGTAGTTCAGTCCATGTGGGATCGATACTTGGCTTGAAATAAAGCCACTTTACTTCTTGTACGACCACGTGCACTTGCGTATAGTTTGGCTCAAACAAGTTTTTGGCGCCGTTGCTGGGGACTGATAATTGGTAAATTTATTTTCTTAGTGTTAGTTTACAAATTCAATATAAGTGTTGACAACTTGGTCTTGGCCTTTCTTTTGCAGGTATCGAATTTTTCTAAACGCTGGCAAGAGATAAGGAGTTGGTGGATTCATTTATAGAGCCAGAGAGACAATTTCATCGCCAACGAAGGGAAGCTCTAGAGAAGAAGCTGCAGTTGCTAAGACAAGCAATTCTGGAGAAGCAACAGAATCCACCACTGGTAAGGGCAGTTTTAGTGCACGAATAGATGGCGACAAGACCGGTCAGTGAAGTGGCAATCCCACATGCAAATAATGTTACATCCAGTATTCGCAGACCAGAGCTAGGAGGGAGGTTCGATCTTAAGCAGAATATGGTGCAGTTGTTGCACACCAGCGGGAAATTCACAGGTCTCCCTCGTGAAGACCCACAACAACATCTCCAAAACTTTTAGGAGATAAGTGACACTTACATCCCCGCTGGAGTATCATCTGACTATGTGAGGCTTACATTATTCCCGTTCTCACTTTTGGGGGAAGCAAAGAGGTGGTTAAAAGCTGAACCACCTAATTCTATCACCACTTAGGATGATCTTGCAAGGAAGTTTTTGATACGATTCTTTCCATCTGGGAAGACAGCCAGACTTAGAAGTCAGATTCTAAGTTTCAAACAGAGAGAGGGTGAGAATTTGTATCAGGCTTGGGAGAGGTTCAAGTCAATGTTAAGGGATTGTCCTCATCATCACCAGTCTAATAATGTGTTGGTGCATACATTCATTGAGGGTTTGGAACCACATACTAAGATTTTGTTAGATTCAGCAGTCAGTGGGCAGGCATTGGAGAAGACTTATGAGGAGCTCTACACTTTGTAAAACCGTATTTCACAGGGAAATCCAGAATGGAATGCGGATTCAACACGAGGAGAAACAAGGAAAGCTGTAGGAGTCTTTGAGGTGGATGGTTTTACAGCTATCACTATGCAGATAGCTGCGTTGCAAAATCAACTCAACACCCACTTCAGCAATATGAGCTTGAATCAAGCACAAGCCCCAGTCAATGCAGTTCATCAGGTATGGTGTGAAGTATGTGGGAGTAGTGAACACTTAGTTGAGTGTTGTGGTGCCAATCCAGACTGTAAATTTTGTTGGGAACGTCCAGAGGAACAATAATCGACAATATGGCAACAGTTACAACCCGAATTGGAGGAACCATCCGAATTTTTCTTGGTGGAGTAATAGCCATCAAGGACAGAGTTCGAATCAGGGCGTGTAGAGAAATCAAGGGGGGCATCAAACTTTTTAGTCGCAATATAGAGGAAACAATGCACCTCCTCCACTACCCAGCAACATTGAGGATATGTTCAAGACAATAATGGCCAACCAAGAGTAGATGCAGGATGATTATGTGACATTAGCAGCTGACGTGAAGAATCAGCAGTTAGCTACAAAGGCGTTGGAGTATCAGTTTGGACAGTTAGCTGGAGCTCAAAACACCAGGCCCAGGGGAGGACTACCAAGTGATACTAACCCAAATCCCAAGCAGGTCAATGTAGTTACAACAAGGAGTGGACTTCAACTTAAGGAGGTGGAACCAGAAAGGCCACCTCAGCAATCTGGAGCAGCAGAAAAAAATGGGGAACATGATGATGTGAGGGGGAAGGAAAAGGCAGCTGAGATAGAAAGACCACCACCCCCGTTTCCTCAGAGATTAAAGAAGAACAAGGAAGAAGCTTGCTTTAACAAATTCATGGAAGTGCAGAAACAGGTACATGTTAATTTACCTTTATTTGATGTTTTGTAGGGAGTGCCGAAATATGCCAAGGACATCAAGGACATCATAGCAAACAAAAGAAGATTGACGGAGTATGCTACGGTGGCGCTTACTGAGGAGTGCACCTCCCGAATACAGAATAGGTTGCCGACAAAGCTCAAGGATCCTGGGAGCTTTACCATTCATATTACAATTGGGCAATGTATTCGAGCTCGCGGATTATGTGATTTGGGAGCAAGCATAAACTTGATGCCGACATCAGTGTTCAAGAAGTTGGGGCTGGGCAGCCCTAGACCAACTACTGTGATCTTGCAGCTAGTTGACCATTCTTTGGCTAGACCAGATGGGATTATGGAGGATGTGCTAGTGCAAGTAGGCTCCCTCATTTTTTCGGTGGATTTTATTATCTTGGATTTCGAGCCGGATGCGGAAGTCCCATTTATTTTGGGACGTCCTTCTTGGCAACCGGGCGAGCTTTGATTGATGTGGCTGTTGGGCAGTTAACCATGCGGGCACATGACAAAGTAGAGTTTTGATGTGTACAAGGCCATGAAGCTACCGTCCATTTATGAGGAGCTATCAACAATCAATGTGCTGAATCAGGAATCAACTCTTTAGATTGTTGACTCATAGGACCCATTGGAGAGAGCCTTGATGGGCTCCGATCATTTTGGAGACAGTGCTACGCATGAGATGGTGCAGATGCTGAACGAGCTAAAATGGTTTCCCAGGAAGCAAGACTTTGAGCCATTGATGAGGTCCTTGGAACCATTGCCAAAACCATCAATTGAGGAGGCACCGAAATCAGAGTTGAAGACATTGCCTCCACATCTGAAGTATGTATTTTTTGGGGAAGATGACACCTTGCCAGTCATCATTTCCGCAGAATTGACAGAGGCACAAGTGAAAGATGCATTGGTGGTCCTCAAGAGGCGGAAGAAAGCAATAGGATGGCAAATGTCGGAGATCAGAGGAATCAGTCTAGCTTTTTGCCCACACAGGATTTTTATGGAAGAAGGATCCAAGCCAACTGTGCAACATCAACGGAGGTTGAATCCGATGATGAAAGATATAGTTAGGAAGGAAGTGATTAAGTGGATTGATGCAGGTGTGGTATATCCCATTTCAGACAGTGAATGGGTTAGCCCAGTTCAGTGTGTTCCAAAGAAAGGAGGGATGACCGTGGTCACCAACGAAAAGAATGAGCTGATTCCCACACGCACAATCACAGGCTAGCGAATTTGCATGGATTACAGGAAGCTCAATGAGGCCACGAGGAAAGATCATTATCCTATTGTATTTATTGATTAGATTTTGGACAGGTTGGTAGGTCAAGAGTATTATTGTTTTCTGGATGGATATTCTTGCTATAATCAAATAGCCATAGCACCGGAGGATCAGGAGAAGACAACTTTTACATGTCCTTATAGGACATATGCTTTCAGGCGGATGCCATTTGGTCCATGCAATGCACCAGCCACATTCCAGAGATGCATGATGGCGATCTTTCACGATATGGTGGAAGATTTTTTCGAGGTATTTATAGATGACTTTTCTATTTTCGGTAATTCATTTGATACATGTTTGCAGAATCTTGATAGGGTGCTAGCTCGATGTGAAGACTCTAACCTTGTGCTCAACTGGGAGAAATGACATTTTTTAGTCAAGGAGGGTATCTTCCTTGGCCATAAGGTGTCATGCAAGGGGTTGGAAGTCGATCGTGAAAAGATTGAAGTGATCAAAAAGCTACCACCACCAGTGTCAGTGAAGGGTGTTCGCAGTTTTCTCGGACATGCCGGGTTCTACAGACGGTTGATAAGAACTTCTCAAAAATTTCTAGACCGATATGCCGGTTGCTAGAAAAAGAGGTGAAGTTTGAGTTTTACAAGGATTGTGTAAAAGCATTCGAGGAGCTAAAACAGAAGCTGGTAGAAGCGCCTATTCTCATTTCTCCAGATTGGGAACAACCTTTTGAATTGATGTGTGATGCAAGTGACGTGGCTGTAGGAGCTATATTGGGGTAGTGGAGGAATAAAAATTTTCATTCCATTTATTATGCAAGCAAAACACTCGACGCAGCCCAAGTCAATTATACAGTCACGGAAAAGGAGATGCTAGCATTGGTGTTCGCATTTGATAAATTCAGGTCATACCTGGTGGGTTCCAAAGTAGTGGTATATACTGATCATGCAGAAATATGGTATTTGTTTGGCAAGAAGGATGCAAAGCCCAAACTAATCAGATGGATATTATTGCTACAAGAGTTTGACCTAGAGATTCGGGACAGAAAGGGGAGCGAGAATCAAGTTGCAGATCACCTGTCGCGATTGGAAAGCTGTTTGCATGGAAAGGAAGGTGATAACATCAAAGAAGAGTTCCCAAATGAGCAACTCTTGGCAATAAGGGAAGCTGAAATCCCTTGGTATGCAGATATTGTGAACTTGCTGGTAAGTGGAGTCTACCCACCTGAGGCTACGGCTCAGCAAAGAAAGAACTTGAGACATGATTGCAGATATTACATATGGGATGAGCCGTATCTGTTTAAGCAGGGACCTGATCAAGTGATGAGACGATGCATCCCAGAGAGCTAGATTGCAGAAGTATTGAGGAGTTATCACTCATTGTTGTATGGAGGGCATCACGGAGGAGAGCGGACAGCTCACAAGGTGCTACAGTCAGGTTTCTTTTGGCCTACACTATTCAAAGATTCTATAGAATATGTAAAAATGTGTGATAGATGTCAAAGAATGGGCACAATTGGAAGAAGACAGGAGATGCCACTGCAGCAAATATTAGAAGTTGAGGTTTTTGATGTATGGGGAATAGACTTCATGGGCCCATTTCCACCGTCATTTGGTAATCGTTACATCTTGGTAGCGGTTGACATTGTTTCTAAGTGGGTCGAGGCAGTAGCTTGTCCCAGGAATGACAAAAAGGTGGTGACGAAATTTTTGAAATAGGATATTTTCACCAGGTTCGGGACACCTCGAGCTATTATCAGTGACGGAAGGGCTCATTTTCTGAATGCAAGTTTCAGGAACTTGCTAGCTAAGTATGGGGTACGACACAAGGTAGCGACAACGTATCATCCCCAAACTAGTGGGCAAGTGGAGGTGTCAAACAGAGAGATAAAGCAGATTCTACAGAAAACAGTGAATGCACAACGAATTGATTGGGCAAGCAAACTTGACGATGCATTGTGGGCTTACATAACTGCATACAAGACACCCATTAGGACTTCTCCGTACAAATTGGTTTATGGGAAGGCATGTCATTTACATGTGGAGTTGGAACATCGAGCTTTTCGGGCCGTGAGAAAGCTAAACATGGATCCGGAGCAAGCAAGGAAGAAGAGGTTGTTGCAACTCAGCGAATTAGATGAGTTTCGATGGCATGCCTATGAAAGTGCCAAATCCTACAAGGAGAAAACTAAAAGGTGGCACGACAGGCATATGGTGCATCGGATCTTTGAGCCGGGGCAGAAAGTGTTGCTGTTTAATTCAAGGTTGAACCTTTTTCCAGGAAAGTTGCGGTCCAAGTGGTTAGGGCCATTTGAAGTGGTGAGAATGACCCCACACGGGGCAGTGGAATTGTGGCAAGAAGATAGAAGTGCCACATTTTTTGTGAACGGGCAACGATGTAAGCATTATTGGGGAGAGGACGTTATTCGAGAGAAGACGTTCATCACTCTAGAGGATGATTGAGAATGAATAGCGTCGAGCCACGATGGTAAACCAGGCGCTGCACGGGAGGCAACCCGTGAATGTGTGTAATAGAAGAGTAGGATTATTTGAAAAAGAAAAAAAGGAAAAAAAAAAGAGAAAAACAAAGAAAAAGAAAAAAAAATAGTTGAGTGGCAACCTATGATTTCTAACGAATTTCTTGTGGTTGGATGATTTTCAGGTTGAATGGAGGGTAAAAATACAAAAAAGTGCAAAGAAAAAATCAAGGTAAGAAAATAAACTTTGGGACATTCCAGTGAGCCTACGCGATGGCTCCGTGTCAGGGAGGAGGGCCTCCGCGTTACCCTCCATGACACATTGAAGTGTATTCTATATTTTTTAAAAAATCCAGAACACCTATGCGATGGCTCCATGTCATGGAGGCAGTGCTCCGCGTTATCCTCCGTGACACGTTGAGGTGTATTTCGCGTCGGGTCACCGAGTGACCCGCGCGAAAAACCCCCTTTTAACCCCAAATTCCTTCATTTTCTCCCTATTCTCTCATTTCCTCCGCGACCCACACCCAAAATTCCCTTCTCCCCCAACGTGACACGGACCTAGTGATCAAATTCCTTCGAGTTTTCTTCAATTTCATCAAAGTAAAGGTATGTTATTGAATTTTTCCTTATTATTGCTCAAATTTTTTATTCTTGAACATGTTTTGTGATGAAACCTTACCCTAAGTGAGAAATAGGCTTGAAATCAATTGAGTTATGATGGAATGAGGTTTATAGTATCGTTGTGAGTAGATTAAGTCAATGGTTGCATGTTTTGTTGAAATTCTTACGATATTGATAACTAGGGTTGAGGATTGAATAGGAAGAAGACAAAATGCATTAAAATGTTGATAAATTGGGTTGTGCATGTTGTTTGAAGTGAAATGTATTGGGATTGAAGTTGATTATGCTATGATAGAAGATGGATTTTCGGGAGAATGCGAATGGAGAATTAACATAGGTTGTTGTGCTAAAATTGCAACGTGCTAATGATGATATAATTGAATCAATGGAGAAATTTTTATTCATTGTATGAAGTCTAAGTAGTACAACATAATTGCTCCATCGAATTGTGTGAATGCACTAAGCATGTTGAATGAAGAATTGCAAAAAACATGAATGTCTTGTCTAGTTGTATTGACTGCGGCTAAAGACTAAGTGTGGGGTGATCAAATTAAGCCCAACCTTAGACGTAGCCAACTATGGCTTGAATAACATTGGAATTGTATATTTGAATGTATAGGAACAATGTCAGGAAGACAGGACAAAGGCAAGGGCACATCCACATCGGGCGCCAGCAGAAAGATAGTAAGATTAGGGACAGCAGTTCTAGCAGCACCAGCGGTTCCTAGAGGCCAACGCCGACAATATGGAACCAGATGGGTGACGGACGAGGGGAAGAAAAGGTATGCCAAACGTAAAGAAACCAAATACTTCCTAGAGGAGAAGATAGCACGGGAACCACTGGCACAAGAATTCCCGCGGATTCTACACAGGATTGACACTGCTGGGCTAAACTTCATTTTTGAAGAACCCAGAGAGTGCAATCTCCATGTTATCCGGGAATTCTATGCCAACTGGAACCCGACCTTATGCAGTCACACCATCAAAATCAGAGGGCAGGTTGTCACCTTTGAACCCCACCATTTGAATGCAATCCTGGGGGCGCGGGACACAGACGCTCATGTCCTCCGTCAGCTGAACATCACTCCACCTTACGCGGATATCAGATGCACCTTATGTGGAGCCCGATCGACAGCCAGTTGGGGTAGGCACAAGGAAAGGGGCTACAATCAGACATTGCCATATTCTCAGATGAACAAGGAGGCCCGGATTTGGTGGAAAATTGTTTGATCGTGCCTAATCCCTGGGGTGCACATGACTGATGTCACCCGGGATAGAGTTTGTCTGGTGTATGCACTGATAAAGGGGCTAGAAATAAATGTTGGGGCGGTAATCATCTCCGCCATGAAGGGAGCCCGACTGCATCAGGGGCATAGATATGGGTTTGGTGGTCTGCTTACCACTTTCTTGAGGGGCCACAGTATTTAGGAGGAGGCCCTAGATTACGTCCCTCAGATTGACAGGCGTGCCTTGGATGTCACCAAAACCAAGTCACCTGTCACTACTTATAGGCCGATGCTCACACTAGCCGAGCGACATGCTTGGGCTGATCAATACATGGCCCACATGTATGGGGTGCAGATGTTGCAGCTGCGCATTGGTGGACGACCTGCAATGGAGGATGAGCTGTGGCAGCTCGAGTTAGATTACCCATTCAACAAGAATGCCCGAGCCTTATGCCAATTGGGGCCCATATTTGTGGAGCCCGTGGCTGATGACGTCCCTACCGATGAGGAGACACGCCGGGAGGACTCAGATGTTGAGTCGGACGAGGACGGCGGGGGAGATTCTGATCTTGGAGACGAAGCGCTGGCACCTGATGAAGCAATTGAATATTTTGATTGATCAGGGAGTTTCACCACCCAAACTTTATTGATATTTTGCAATTAAGTGAACACTGGGGACAGTGTTCCGATTAAGTGTGGGGTGGGAGTAGTTAGGTGCTAGCTGTTTTGTTGTTTTGTTTATGTTTGTTGTGATTGTGCTAATTGTGATCCTGTGACTCTGTGTTTCGTGTTCTATAATTGATGTTGGTGTTGAAATGAATCTTTAGTTGCTATTGTGTGTGATGTGTAAAAAGTTTTCAATTATAATTTTATCTTTTTCTATCGAAATTTTTTGTTGAAATTTTTTATGTTGGGTTTCTCAGTTTTTATTTTTGGTGCTTTCCCCAAGAATAGTCCCATTGAACCGACGTCGTATATAGCGACTGTTCCCTATGATGGATGGATGACAACCGTCTTAAGGGAAATGTAGTCGATAGGAGTAGTTTATTTTCTTTTTCTTCTTTCTTTTGTTTGTTTCCCTAATGTGTCGCTAATTAGTGGTTCAAAATTCGTGTTACGTGTTGTACATGATTGTAAGATGCAAGTGTGATTCGTATGAAAGCATGCAATTGTGTTAAACATGTTGAGATACCTAGGCCCTAGAATGTGATTCGGTGTGATCGAGGCTTAATAGTGAATTCTTGTAATTAGTTGATTGAAGAGTTTGTGAATATGTCTTAAGTTGAGCATGTGCAGTGAGTGTGAGGTGAGGTTTCTACTATTCCATGTTATTGTGAGGTGTCTAGAACTTGCCTGGTGTGTATACTAAACAAAATGAAGGATGTGAATTATAGGAAAGGATGTAGGCATTTCTTTGAATGAACCGAAATTGTCTCCCTTATCATACCTACCTTGAATGTTACATCCTAGTTAGCCCAATTGAGCCTTTAGCCTATTCTTTGAGAGGTACAAACCGAGCTTAATCCCTTCTTTTCATTAGCCGTGAATTTGATCCAAAACTCTTAAGAGCTTAAGAAAAACAATTTTCCCAAAGTGTAAAGGAGTGAGAAGTGTGAAACGGAAGGAAAGCGGAAGTTGTGAAAGCTAAAGAAAAGGTCAAAGGTGCACTTGTTGAAATTGATTAATTAATAGTATAGAGTAAGAAAATCAATGAATGAGAAACAAAAAAAATAAGATGCATAAATACTCTTTGCTAGTAAGTCGAGTGTGGTTAAAGAAATGGGAACAAAAACAAAGAAGAAAATTGAAGAATGAGAGGATGGAAGAAGAAGCAATGTCCGTAATGAAGGTGGGATGTATTGAAAAGAGCTTAGGAAGCTAGTTGCTATTATTTGTTAGCCCAGTATTTACTAGTTCCTTAGCTTACATTACAACCCATTAAGTCCTACGTGATCTTACATCACGCATCCTTATATTAGTGGAGTAAAACACTAGAGGCAAGCTTATGGTTTACGACATGATGCAAGCGAATTCTTTGTGGGAGCGAGCAAAATCATATTCATATACCCCTACATGCAGTGTTTTTGAAATGTTATGTGTGCAAATGGGGTAATTCTCTTGTGTTGCGAGGGCACATGCTTGACGAGAGATAAAAATTTGTGTCGGATGTCTTGATCAGTTGATTTGCACGAGTTTGCCAAGATCGAGAATTGATTCTTGAGGTTAGGAGGTCTTAATGTGGTGTACTTCATTGTATTGATGAAGCCATGCATGCTTTCTTAATGATTTGCTCTCTTAAATAATCTGTGTAGCCGTAGCTTGAGTGGTCGAGCCAAATTAGCTATATGTAGGTTTCAATTGCATGAGATGTGAGAGTATTGTTCGAGGACGAACAAGGTTTTAAGTGTGGGGTAAGTGATCTTGGGCAAAATTTCATGCCCAAGTGATACTCAAATGCTTCATTTATACTTATTTATCTATTGTTATGTGTACATTCTCATGTGATTCTAAGATAAATGAGAATTTATACTAACCAACATGCTTAGTGTTGTTTTGCAGGTAGAAGGAATTTTTGGATGTTAATCTACAAGTTGGTGAAGTGCGGGGATGGACTCGGAAGCAAGAAGTGGAAGTTGACAAGGGAAGTTGGCAAAAATAGGGGCTCCGCGATGGCGCCGAGTCAGGCTACCATCGCGGAGGCATTCTGCCTGGGAGGAAGAATTATGTCAAATTCCAGTGGAGGTGCATGTTACCTCCGTGGCACGGAGGCTGTGCTCCGCGATGCACTCCGTGTCACGTTGAGTGTGTTTATCTGGAACCTCAAGTTCCAGTGAAGGTGCGCAATAGCACCTTGGCACGGAGGCAGTGCTCCGCGATACACTCCATGCCACGTTGCTTGTTATTCCAGGAAAAAATTCCCACTAGTATAAATAGAACACTTAGGTTTTATTTTAAACATTCTGACTTTTTTGAGCAAGAATGTGGGTAGCAGGCAGTTGAGAGGACGAAAATTCTAGGGTTAATTCTCTTCATTTTTCTCTTTAATTTCAATTGTTTGTATGAAGTCTACTTATTTAAAGATGTTTAATCAACAAATGAGTGGCTAATTCACCTCTTGCTGAGGTTAAGGATAATTGTAGAGGAGTGTAATCTTTAATCATTTCAGTTTTCATCTTTTCTTCAATGGTTGTTCTATCAATTCTTGTTTTTACTGCATTAATGTTTGGCCAATGTTATTGTATATCTTAGAAATCCAATTTTGATTCTGAAAAGGAAAGTAATTGGACAGATGTGAATTGGTAGGATATGATCTTTTCTTAGTTGAGAAAATTGAGAATAGATTTACGTTCAGAATAGAAATATATCTGAAAGTTGTATTAATCATTTATGGAATCGGTTATGTATGGCTAGAGCATGAGGTTCTTATATCACAGAAATGTAGAATAAGGTCTCATGATTCTTTAATTGGATAGGAGTCGAAAGATCCAATCCATAGGCAATTAATTCCTGACTAGCAACCGAAGAGAAGATTGACGGATTTGAATTAAGAAATTACATCCATGCATGCTTGCCTTAACCTCAGCTTGTTCATTGCTATTGTTTAGACTTCAAATTATAATCTTTACTTAGGTTCTTATTACTTAGTAATCTTGACTCATAAAACATTGTTTGTTTGATTGTCTACATTCATAGAGATATCATTCACTAACACTTAGGTGAATTACTACCGTAGTTCAGTCCCTGTGGGATCGATACTTGGCCTGAAATAAAGCCACTTTTCTACTTGTACGACCACGTGCACTTGCGTGTAGTTTGGCTCGAATAGTCGTCAGGAAATATATAAGAACGATATCCTGATTATCAATCACTGAGAGACTTATCAGATTAATTGTTTAAGGTTGACACTTTATTCACTACTCTAATAAACACGGATAAAAATGAGGAATGGTTTGAATATTATACTACTAAACTTGAAATGTAACTTAAATAATGAACTAAAATCATTTCAAAAGTGTGCGTACTTCAAATAATGATAAGAATTTAGGGTAATGGCACTCTCGCTTTAGGTTGTGTTTTCAAGACTAGAGTACGCTAGATTAATTCTTCCTAAGGTTGCTAGATGCAAGTTAGTATCCAATTTCTTGCCATTCTCCTGAACATCCAAGAACTATCTCATGAACCTAAATGCCTATATCCTTATGGTCGCAAGATAAGCATGAGACGACGGTTGTGGTTACTTGTATTCAACTAAACAAGGTTGAAGGGTATATTCCTATCCTCGACAATGACTTCTATCTTGAGCTCAGTCGAATAAGAGTCTTTGAATACCTGCTCTATCCTTAATTTTAACCCTTTTAGTTCCCTCTCCCGAGTTCAACCAAAAGCCAATAGATTTATTCGAAAGGTGATCAATCTAACAAATAAGCAATTAACATAAGTAAGAATAAATAACCTTTAAGAAGAATCAATACTAGCATAAACAAACTATCAAACGTCAACCATTAGCTATGGCCAAAACCCTAGAATAGGAGTTTAGCCACTCATGTTCATGTGGAAAACCAAAGACATAAACATCATTCGAAATATAAACAATAAAGAAAGAAGAGACACCTAAGTAATGAACTTCCTGTCTCTCCTCCCAAAAGCTGCGTACAATGATCAATATTGTGATGTACGATAGCTAACAAACGACCTAGATGTTATATGTATAAGAAAGGCCTCAAATGACTTGTTTGCCTTCAAGTAATTAGCTTCAAAATCAGCAAACTCTATCCCAAAATAGGCTTAGCGCGCTGCGCCACTAAATGTGCGAGGTCTGGCTCAAATTTCCTCTTAAGTTTTGCTCAGGAGCTCCACGCCAGACAATGCACCAAGGTGTTAGTCAAATTTCCGAGCCTCTGGACGCTTCTAGCGTGCTATGCCACTCAAAGCACTGTAGTTTTGGAAAAATTTGCTAAGTCAAGAATGCTCCTGGCGCACCACACCGCTCATCTCGCCAAGGTGTCGATCAAATTTTGTTATAAAGTTAAGGACTTAGCACACCACACCACCTACAACACCAACTTTCGTGTTGATTTCTTTGAAGGTTGGAGGTTGGCGCGCCATGTCAACCATCTCACCAGGCCAATTTTCGCGAACTCTTCTTTCTTCACACCTTAATTTTTGAGTCCTTATTCCTCGGTTTCTTGCTCAAAACATCTAAAAATATTTGTTACCTCACAAGACACAAATAAATATTAATGCATTTCATAAGGATTATGGACTCAAAATAAGGCAAAATATGGGTAAAACATGGTAAATGGGCATAAAATTATGCCCTAAACCATTGTTCAATCGAACAATCCTCAATTCCATCCACAAATTCATATTTTCTCACTACTTGTCACCTTTATTAATATTCACTTGAAAAACTAACATAAACGTATGATGAAGTGGTTCATTAGCTTATAGCAATTCACATCAAGCATATGCAAAGTTTTCACATTCAAGACTACATAGCTTTTATAACCGACTCATTTTTTCAAAACAAGACCAACATGATTAAATATGAAATATGAAACATATAGTACATAAACCTAGACATATTATGCCCCTCACTTTTAGTGAAGCTCCTCTCTCAGATTATCAATTCAAACATGAAACATAATATGGAAGGCACACTTACGCTCACAAACGTGTATCATACATATGCAACATACCATACGTTTGCCTTTCATGTACATTTAGACTACTTTGTTATTTCAAAGAGTTTAAGATCATAAGGACTTCTCTTAGTTGTAATGTCGGCCGAGGGATGGGTAAGAATGATTTTATTTGATAGTGACTAAAAATCCTAAGCACTTTTAAGGCATTTTCAGCTTTTTTGTCCACCACTTTCTCCTTTATTTTTCACCCTTCTCTCTACTCACCCTTTTTCTTTTCTTTTCATGCTCCTTTATTCACTACTTGACTGAATTTTTCTGCATATAGAAACAATAAGAATATTCACTACTAAAACTCCTTATTTCATTGTCCTAGTAGCAAGTAAACATTATATTTTTTGGGCACCCCTTCTTTCTAATTTATGTTCTTACTGTCCACACAAATTTTTGTCTTTCCTTTTCACTATCATTGATACATTGATGGACCTTCACTCTTGTTATACCCCGGGAACTCAAGAATCGGACCCAAAAGTGAATCAGGAGAAAAACTGGAAAATGTTGCATCAATTGTAGAACGTGTCACATAATGACTCATGAGGAGGCCTAACGAGTTGTCAGGTGGATTGTGGGGAAGGCCTGAGATGATGAAGGACTCGAGGTCCTCATGGGCGATGTAACGACTCGTGGTCAATCACCATGAGTCATCGTGTCAGTCGTCGTGTGTTCCTAGAGAAAGACAGTGAAGCTTATCCAGTGTACCTGACAAGTGGTACCTAATGAGTCATTGTTAGTCCTAACGACCCGTTAGGAGGGCCGTCACCAAGCCAGTTGAATATTTCATGAATGATGAGGCAGTGTACTCAACGAGTGAACCAACAGATCGTGTGCCCTAGTAACGAGTCATCAGGTCGTCTGTTAGGACCCCCTGACAGTTATTTTCAGCGATTTCAGTAAGGGCTTTTTCGTAATTCCTAAGTTCTAAGGGCCTATACTACATCGTTTAAAGGTCATAATAGAGGGTTTTAAGCTGAGAAAGACACATATAGGCCATTTTTCTTCATGTATTCAAGGGTGAGAGCTTGAAGGGAAGAAAGTAAGGAGAAATTCAAGGTTTTCAAGGGAAATCTTAGCTGGGAAATTAGGAAGAGTTAGGATTCTTCATTCCCAGGTATGTAAGGCCATGAGTGGGTGATTTCTTCCACACCCATGACCATCCCCTATCAATTTTTGATTCGTTTGTGATGATCAAGTATGGGTTTTTAATCAATTGCATGATTCTTACCTTTCTAGGTATGATTAACTGAGTTGATATTGATGATTTATTGAGCTTGGGCACATTCTAACTTAGTTTCTTTTACAAAATTGTTTTCTAAAAATCGAATCTAAAACGACAATGTGTGGGGATTTCCTAATATAATGTGATAATGATGGAGTAGATGATGAAAAGCATGTTTCCAAGCTTACCCATGATTTTGATGATGTTTTCAAAGAATATTAAATAGACCCATGAATGATGAAGCTTTGGGTAGTGCCCAATGTTGAGTATGAATGATGATTTTTTTTCGTGAATTGACTTTATTACTTCTTTTGGGGTGAAATCTCCCAAATTATAATGTTTCCAAATAAATTGTATGAGTTTAAGTGTGACAAGGTTTTGGGCAAGTTTCCTACATTGATAATAATAAAGTGAAATTTCTAAAGTAGCCTTGCCACATGATTTTGCAGAACAGTCTCCAACTATTCTTAAGCTTGTGGTATGTGTCGTAGTAAAGATTCTCATATGTATGAATTCATAATCGAGATGTATGTCGTCATTAAGATTCATTTCACATGATGTTGAGTTAAGCATGATTCTATTCTAAGCTTAGTTGAGATGACATTGTTGAGCTTCATATTTATATAATGTCTAATGCATGCATGATTTCATAATGAGCTTTGTCAATAGACATTGTTGAGCGTCATTCTTATGATGTTGAGTTTATGAATGATTTCCTGTTGAGCTTCATATTTATACGATGTAGAGCATTTCATATTTTGGGAGAAGAGTCTAGCACCGAGCGGACTAAGGGTCTACTACCCTATGCCCCTGAGCTACGCACCAACATAGGTTGATTCTATTATATTATTGGGACCTCCCTTGTGAGCTATCCCTTGCCCGATTGGCCCTTTGAGCTTGATATTGATATCGTGGTATCGTCCGTAGCCCTAGCAAGGCTATGGACGGCTTTGCCCACTTGAGTGTAATAGTCGAGACCACGTAAGCTCTATCGTGGTATGTCGGGTAAGTGACGAGTATCCCACTATCTATATCATTCGAGTTTGCATACCCATTACCCATGATGATTATCTTATGCATGCATGTTGGAAAAGCAAGGTTTGACTCATTGTTCAGCTTTTGATATAAATGTTATGATTTAGCTTTGAGTCATTCTATTTTGTCATGATGTTCTAAAACTATATATGACCATTTATTAAATAAGAATGATTTCATAATGAATGCTTGTGATCATTTCCTATCCTTAAAGGTTATCATATATGTATGACTTGTTTTAAAAAGGCTATTATTGCTCAAGCGGTTTTACATACCTTACATACTTGGTACATTCCACGTATTGACCGCATACCTTCTATGATGCATCATTTCATGATGCAGGATCTGATTCTCAGGTTCAGCCCCGTTTGTAGCTGCCTATCAGAGTTAGCATTTTCTTGCTTGGTGAGTCCTCATCCTTCGAGGACTAGACCATTAGTTATTTTGAGCGTGTTTTCAATTTCAGTATTTCTGAGCTAGTTGGGGGTGTTGTCCCATCAGCTCGTTTAGATTAGAGGCTTATCAGACTTAGACATGTATTCAAGTTCAGATATTTATTCCCTTTTTATGCTAAGTTATACTTCCGTTGAGTTATATTTATGTTTCCTTCTTGTTTATGTCATGGGTTGACTTGGGGTCTCTCGGGGTCCCTTGTCCCGTGTCTATGATCCGGGAGTACTCTTGGGTCGTGACAAACTTTGTATCAGAGCAATTGGTTTGAAGTGTCCTAGGGAGTCCGAAAGCCGCGTTAAGTAGAGTATTTTTCATGGGTGTGAAGCGCGCCACACTTATGACGAAGAGGCTACGAAACATTTTAGGAAATGTTCCCATCTTTCATAATCTATGTCATGCGATGAAGAGTCTTTCCACTCCTCTAATTCATGCTATTCGCGATTGCAGAATCATTGCTCCTCAAAGGATGAATGGAACGAGAAATGGGGACTGTGAAGGCCATGAAGATGGAATGGGTCGTGGGCATCAGCAGGTCCCACCAGTCAGGAGCCTCAGGCACTGGAGCCATCCGTCGACGCTGAGTTCCGGGCCGCAATCTAGATGCTTGCATAGGCCTTGATTGCTCAAGTCAATCAGCAGGCCATTGCGCATGTTCCGTAGAATGGCAATGCAGCGGCGACTCGAGTCAGGGACTTCTTGAGGATGAACCCGTTGGGGTACTTGGGGTCCAAGGTAGGTGATGACCCACATGACATTATTGATGAGATCGTCAAGATCACCCACATTATGGGGGTGAGCAGTGTTGAGTGTGATGAGTAGGCTCCTCCAGTTGAAGGGGGTTGTGCATATCTGGTTCCGTCAATGGAAGGACAGTAGAGTTGTCGGAGCAGGTCCGGTCACTTGGGAAGAGTTCCATGTTGCATTCCTTGATCGGTTCTTCCCTCGAGAGATGAGGGAGCTAAAGGCAGCTAAGTTCGTAAATCTGAAGCAAGGGAGGATGACAGTACTAGAGTATTCCCTTGAGTTCACTCGCCTATCAAAGTATGCTCCTGAGTTAGTGGCTGATCAGAGGGCGTGAGTGAGCAGGTTTGTGCATGGGATAGCAGGTTACTTGGTTAAGGAATGCATGATTGCTATGTTCCATCAGGATATGCACTTCCCTCAGATGGTATTGTACGCCTAGCAGATAGAGGCGGCACATTCGAGAGAGAGAGAGAGGCCAAGAGGACCAGGACTAACGACCACAGATTTTCCCAACAGAGGTTCGGCGGTGGGCACCGTCAGCAGACATACTAATGATTATCCTCCCCAGCTTCATTAGGCTTGAGTGTGCCATCTCGGCCGAGGCATGATTAGGGAGGGCGAGCGTCAGGCTCGAGGGGTCAGAGCAGCAGGCCCGTAGATTTAGGTGTTCCAACTTGTCGCAGGTGTGGCCGAGGGCATACAAGCCAGTGCTTGGAAGGTTCAGGTGCATGTTTTGGGTGCGGGCAACCCGAACACATGCTTAGAGATTGTCTAGCGGCGAGACAGGATCAGGTTGGGGGCCATGGACCAGATTCTTATTCAGCAGCCCCACCCCCTCGCTCAGCACATCAGGGGGCATCTACCAGTGCAGCTGACGGTCAGCGCCAGAACAGATTCTATGCCCTAGCATCACATCAGGAGAAGGAGGTCTCCCCGGATGTGGTTACTGGCATGTTACGAGTCTTCCATGTTGATGTCTATGCATTATTAGATCTAGGGGCCACCTTTTCCTTTGTGACACCTTATGTAGCCAGTAGCTTCGGAGTCAGTCCCGATGTATTGTTAGAATCCTTCTCGGTTTCTACTCTAGTAGCTGACTCAGTTATAGCTAGACGGGTGTATAGAGAATGCCCGGTCTTGGTTCACCATAAGGTCACCTCAGCAGATATGATAGAGTTATCCATGATCAATTTCGATGTTATTATCATTATGGATTGGTTGTATGCTTGTAATGCTTCCATTAATTTCAGGACCCGGTCAGTATAGTTCATATTCCCAGGTGAGCTAGTCTTAGAATGGAAAGGTAGTTTCAGCTGTGCTTGTAGGTCGCTTCGTTTTCTACCTCAAGGTCAGGAAGATGATTTCTAAGGGTTGCATGTATCACCTAGTTAGGGTTAAGGACGTGGAGTCCAAAACACGAACTTACCAGTCAGTTCTAGTAGTACGTGAGTATCCATAGGTCATTCCTGATGATTTGCTAGGTATCCCTCCCGAGCGGGAGGTTGAATTCGGTATTCACCTCCTTCCTGATACGCAACCTATATCTATTCCACCCTATAGGATGGCTCCAGTTGAGATAAAAGAGTTAAAGGGTCAGTTAAAGGTTTTGCTAGATAAGGATTTCATTAGACTGAGAAAGTCCCCCTGGGGCGCATTGGTATTATTTGTTCGAAAGAAAGATGGTTCCCTTCTAATGTGCATTGATTATCGACAATTTAACAAAGTCATTGTAGAGAACAGGTATCCCTTACCCAGGATCGATGATTTGTTCGATCAGCTTCAGGGAGAGAAGTGTTTCTCGAAGATAGATCTCAGATCTGGGTATCATCAGCTCAGAGTTCGGGAGAGTGATATCCCAAAGACAAAATTCAGAACACGGTATGGTCATTACGAGTTTGTAGTTATGTCTTTTGGACAAACAAAATCTCCTACATCTTTTATGGACTTGATGAACAGGGTGTTAAAGCCATATTTTGATATCTTCATGATCGTGTTCATTGATAACATCTTGGTATACTCTTGGAGCGAGGAGGAGCATGCCGCTCACTTGAGAGTGGTGCTCTAGACCCTCAAGGACCACCAATTGTATGCAAAGTTCAGCAAGTGTGAGTTTTGGTTGGACTCCGTGGCGTTCTTGGGCCATGTGGTGTCCATCGAGGGCATAATAGTAGACTCGCAAAAAATTGAGGCGATGAAGAATTGGCCTAGACCGGTGAATCCTTAAGATATTCAGAGCTTCTTGGGCTTAGCTGGATACTATTGGAGGTTTGTGGAGGGTTTCTCAACCACTGCAGCGCCTTTGACTAAGTTGACTCAGAAGAATGTGAAATTTTAGTGGTCGGAGGCTTGTGAGAAAAGCTTCCAAGAGTTGAAGACTCGACTTACCTCAGCACCAGTATTGACCCTACCGGAGGGTAATGATGGCTTCATGGTGTATTGTGATGCTTCCCAAGTTGGACTTAGGTGTATGTTGATGCAGCGCGGGAGGGTGATAGCTTATGCCTCTCGACAGCTGAAAGTGCATGAAAAGAATTATCCGACCCACGATCTTGAATTGGCCGCGGTGGTGTTCGCATTGAAGATATGGTGGCATTACTTGTATGGGGTCCACGTGGATGTATTTATGGACCACAAGAGTTTGCAATATGTGTTACACAGAAAGATCTAAATCTTCGGCAAACGAGGTGGTTGGAGTTACTTAAGGATTATGAGATGAGTGTCCTTTACCACCCAGGAAAAGCTAATGTGGTGGCGGATGCTCTTAGTAGACTCTCAATGGATAGTGTGTCCCATATGGATGGTGGGAATAAGGAATTGGTGAAACATGTTCACCGGCTTGCGAGGCTGGGAGTTAGATTGCTTGATTTGACCGATGGCAGTGTTGTTGTGCCTAACGAGTGAGAATCATCCTTGGTAGTTGATTTTAAATCCTGTCAAGATGAGGATCCAATATTGAGGAAACTGAAGGAGGTAGTACGGAGTCAGAAGTTAAAGGTTTTCTCCCAAGGGGGAGATAGTGTGCTACGATACCAGGGTCGACTATGTGTTTCAGACATTGATAATTTGAGAGTTCGGATATTGCATGAGGCACATGGTACCAGATATTCTATTCATCCAGGATCCACGAAAATGTATCGGGATTTGTGAGAAATCTATTGGTGGGATGGTATGAAAAGGAATATTGCAGAGTTTGTAGCAAAATGTCCAAACTGTCAGCAAGTAAAAGTCGAGCATCAAATACCTGGAGGTGTACTTCAGGATATTGCCATTCCCACTTGGAAGTGGGAAGAAATCAATATGGACTTCATTATAGGTCTACCTCGTACTCGCCGGCAATACGACTCCATTTGGGTTGTGGTGGACAAGTTGACCAAGGCTGCACACTTCCTACTAGTCAAGACCACGGATTCAGCAGATGATTATGCTAAGTTGTATATTCGTGAGTTTGTTCGGCTTCATGGAGTGCCCTTGTCTATTATTTCGGATCGAGGTACTCAGTTTACTTCTCAATTCAGGCGTTTGTTTCAAAAAGGGTTCGAGACTCAGGTTAAGCTAAGTACAACTTTTCACCCTCAGACGGATGGCCAAGCGGAAAGAACCATTCAAACTCTTGAGGATTTGTTGAGGGCATGTGTTATGGATTTCAAAGGTAGTTGGGATGATCATTTTCCCTTGATCAAATTTGCTTATAATAATAGTTACCACTCTAGCATCCAAATGGCATCCTTCGAGGCTCTTTACCAGCAAAGGTGCAGATCTCCCATCGGATGGTTCGAGGTGTGTAAGGTAGATGTGGTAGGACCAAATTCGGTTCATCAGGTGATGGTGAAGGTTCAGTTGATAAGGGAATGGTTGAAAACTACTCAGAGTCGTCAGAAATCGTATGCTGATGTGAGAAGAAGAGAATTGGAGTTTGATGTTGATGACTGGGTGTTTCTAAAGGTATCTCCCATGAAGGGAGTCATGCGGTTTGGAAAGAAAGGTAAGCTCAGTCCCTGCTATGTTGGTCCGTACCGGGTTGTGAGAAGAGTTGGTACGTTGGTGTATGAGTTGGACTTGTCTTCAGAATTGGCTCCAGTTCATCTCGTGTTCCATGTATCACTGTTGAAAAAGTATTTGGGGGATCCAGCCTTGGTGGTTCTGATAGACAGCGTCGGTGTGAAAGACAACATCAATTATGAAGAAATTCTGATTGAAATTTTGGATCGACATGTTCGAAGGCTGAGGAACAAAGAGGTAGCTTCAGTTAAAATTTTATGGAGGAATCAGCATGTTGAAGGAGCTACGTGGGAGGTCGAAGCGAACATGATGGCTAGATACCCACATTTCTTCCCCACCAGCTTAGTTTCAGTTTGAGGTATCAAATTTTTTCCCTTTACCTCTATTAAGTTATTCATGTTATATTCATGCGAATAAGTTTGTTTTATGATATGAGATGTGTATGTGATGTCTTAACTCTGACCCGCTATGTGGTTCTCTTCGGGTGTAGTCGTTCCGTCAGTTTTGGGCTTGACTCTCAATGATTAGCATCTATATATATATCTATATCTATATATATATATATATATATATATATATATATATATATATATATATATAGTGATTGTTGTTTCTAGGTTTTCTGCTAGTTTATAACATTCGATGACGAATGTTCCCAAGGGGGAGATATTGTTATACCCCGAGAACTCAAGAATCGGACACGGAAGTGAATCAAGAGAAAAAACTAGAAAATGTTGCAGCAGTTGCAGAACGGGTCACTTAACGACTCGTGAGGAGGCCTAACGGGTCATCAGGTGGCTCGTGGGGAAGGCCTGAGATGATGGAGGAATCGAGGTCCTAATGGAAGATGTAACAACTTGTGGTTAGTCACCACGACTCATCATGTCAGTCGTGGGGTGTTCCTAGAGAAAGAAAGTGAAGCTTATCCAGTGTACCTGACGGGTGGTACCTAACGAGTCGTCGTCAGTCCTAACGACCCGTTAGGAGGGCCGTCACCAAGCCAATTGAATTTTTCATGACTGATGAGGCAGTGTACTTGACGGGTGAACCAACAGATCGTGTGCCCTAGTAACGAGTCGTCGGTCGTCCGTCGGGACCCCCTGACAATTATTTTTAACGATTTCAGTAAGGGATTTTCCGTAATTCCTATGTTCTAAGGGCATATACTACATCATTTAAAGCACGTAATAGAGGGTTTTAAGCTGAGAAAGACCCATCTAGGCCATTTGTCTTCATGCATGCAAGGGTGAGAGCTTGAAGGGAAGAAAGTGAGGAGAAATTCAAGGTTTTCAGGGGAAATCTCAGCTGGGAAATTAGGAAGAGTTAGGATTCTTCATTCCTAGGTATGTAAGGCTATGAGTGGGATCTTTCTTCTACACCCATGCCCATCCCCTATAAATTTGTGATTAGTTTGTGATGATCAAGTATGGGTTTTCAATCAACTACATTATTATTACCTTTCTACTCATGGGTATGATTAACTGAGTTGATATTGATGATTTATTGAGCTTGGGAGGATTCTAACTTAGTTTCTTTTACAAAATTATTTTCTAAAAATCAAATCCAAAACGCCCATGTGTGGGAGTTCCTAATATAATGTGATGATGATGGAGTAGATGATTAAAAGCATGTTTCCATCTTACCCATGATTTTGATGATGTTTTCAAAGAAGATTAAATAGACCCATGTATGATGAAGCTTTGGGCAGTGCCCAATGTTGTGTATGAATGATGATTTTTTTTCGTGAATTGACTTTATTACTTTGTTTTGGGGTGGAATCTCCAAAATTACAATGTTTTCAAATAAATTGTATGAGTTTAAGCGTGATAAGGTTTTGGGCAAGGTTCCTATGTTGATGATAATGAAGTGATATTTCTAAAGTAGCCTTACCGCATGATTTTGGAGAACAGTCTCCTACTATTCTTGAGCTTATAGTATGTGCCGTAGTAAAGGTTCTCATATGCATGAATTCATAATTGAGATGTATGTCATCATTCATCTTCTTTTCACATGATTTGAGTTAAGCATGACTCTATTCTAAGCTTTGTCGATATGACATTGTTGAGCTTCATATTTATATGATGTCTATGCATGCATGATTTCATAATGAGCTTTGTTAATAGACAATATTGAGCTTCATTTCATACGATGTTGAGTTTATGCATGATTTCATGTTGAGCTTCATCACTAGACGATGTTGAGCTTCGTATTTATACGATGTAGAGCATTGCATGTTTTGGGAGAAGAGTCTAGCACCGAGCGGGCTAAGGGTCTACTACTCTATGCCCCAGAACTACGCGCCAACATAGGTTGATTCTATTATATTATTGGGACCTCCCTTGTGAGCTATCCTCGGCCCAATTGGCCCTTTGAGCTTGATACGATATCATTGTATTGTCCATAGCCATGGGAAGGTTATGGACCAATCTGCCCACTTGAGTGTAATAGTCGGGACAACGTAAGCTCTATCGTGGTATGTCAGTTAAGTGATGAATCTCCCACTGTCTATGTCATTCGAGTTTGCATACCCATTACTCATGATGATTATCTTATGCATGCATGTTTGGAAAAGCAAGGTTTTACTCATTCTCTAGCTTTTGATATAAATGTTATGATTTAGCTTTGAGTCATTCAATTTAGTCATGATGTTCTAAAACCATGCATGACCATGTATTAAATAAGAATGATTTCATAATGAATTCTTGTGATCGTTTCCTATCCTTAAAGGCTATCATATATGTATGACTTGTTTGAAAAAGGCTATTATTGCTCAAGCAGTTTTACTTACCTTACATACTCGGTACATTCCACGTACTGACCACATACCTTCTATGCTGCATCGTTTCATGATGCAGGATCCAGTTCTTAGGTTCAGCCCCGTTCGTTGCCACCTATCAGAGTTAGCATTTGCTTGCTTGGTGAGTCCTCATCCTCTGAGGACTAGACTATTAGTTATTTTGAGCGTATTTTCAGTTTCAGTATTTCTGAGCTAGTTAGGGGTGTTGTCCATCAGCTCATCCAGATTAGAGGCTTATCAGACTTAGGCATGTATTCAGCTTCATATGTTTATTCCATTGTTATGCTAAGTTATACTTCCGCTGAGTTATATTTATGTTTCGTTCATGTTTATTGAATGAGATAGTGCATGCTTATGCCATGGGTTGACTTGGGGTCTCTCGGGGTCCCTTGTCCCGTGTCTACGATCCGGGTGTACTCTCGGTTGTGACAACTCTCAAGTCTCAAAGTGCCTAAGAATATATTTTTGGATCAACAATTCTGGAGGTCACACAACAAAAGGGAATAGGATACTTTTGTGGCTAAAGAAGAGTATAAGGTTTATTGTTCAAGGGGTTTAACTAGGGAAAATGTTTAGAAAGGTAAAACAAATATAGAAAATATGGCTTGTCCAAAGAAACGCCTTAATCATCTCTTGACTATTTAACAACTAGCAATCCTACATATATTAAGGCAAGTTCTAGATGCTACGTTATGTATAAAACACAACACTTAAGCAAGCATCTTATGGCATCAGGAATCTAGTCGGTTTCATATGGCTACAGATTCATACAATCACATTAAATGATATTTTTCATTGTTAATCCCTAAGAGTTTCTTGAGTTGAGTTAAAGAATTTTATGTTTCTCCCATGGAATTCTCACTTAAGCAATTAAGATGACCACCTCATTTCCTCTAGGTTTGCTTCTAAGTGAAATGTCAAAGAGCACACTAGTGAGTGATGTCCAATTTAATCCTAAAAACAAATGTGACTAAATTTTCCTTAAGACGGTCATCATCCATCCGTCATTGGGAACAACTCCTAAAAATGAAAAAGTTACTCAGTTCAAAAGTCTTCCAGTCAAAAATGAACCAACGCATGTCACGCTCCTCCTTGGAAGGCATGACTGGCACCTGGTGCCCTACTAGGACCTGGACTGCTGGACTACTGAGCCTAAGAACTTCTGGTGCCAGGCTGGCTCTAATTCTGGATTTATGAAAACAACTGGCTATATAACGACTATAAATACAGCCTCCGGCCGACAAGGCCTATAGCCACCTGTAGGAACATAACAGCTACCCAGAACAACTGAACATAAGGGAACCTATGTGGGCTGACAAGGCCACCATGCTGACTAGTTATCACTGAAAAGTAGAATCAAGTGCTAAACTGATCAGTGACCGACAAGGTCACCAACTGACAACTTAACAAGGCCCCACACGGCCATCACATGCAAACTGAAAACATACACACAACCCCCACGACCGGTACAACTAACCACAGGGAATATACAATTCGCAAGCCTCTAAGAATATTAAGATGGTCAGGACAGGGCCCTGGCCTACCCATACTGTACAAACAAAAAGGGAAGTAAACCTTTAGCTTTCAAGCTTTGGATGATAGGAGCTGAAGACTCTGTACGCTGTCTGGAACTACGAGGGATCTGCTCCTCGTCTATGAGTACCTGTAGGCAACTAATGCAGCGCCCCAAAACGGGCATTAGTACCACTGGTACTGAGTATGCAAAGCAATAACTGAAAATAACTGAAAGTAAACAATAATACTAATAGATACTGAAGTAATACGAGACGGGCTATGACTAACTGAAAAGAGCGTAACTTTACTGAAGAGAGTAAGAGTCATACCTGATAACATGGTTGTCTACTTTCTATCTGTTAATAACTAACACAACATAGCATACAAGAACCTTACCAGCCCCCATAAGCCGTAAGGTACCAACCAATACACAATCTATATACCCCTACCCAAGTCACACCATCCACCTAGTAACTATGAGCATCCTGCCGGCCCCCTGGGTATGCAACTTGGGCTTGCTAGGCCCCTGACTATAGTTGTATCTGAGTCCGTAGGACTCCTGAAATCTGAAATCTGAAATCTGTAATCTGAACTCTGAAATTTGTACCCCGGGCGCAAGCGCTCAATAGGGGGTGTGGTATAGTGCTAATCAGCCTGCTATGGGGAATCTGCATCCCATCTTCGTCCGCTGGCAGACGGTATGCCACTCAGTAGAGCAACGTATCCTCACCCTCTGGCGGGCGAGTCGACACAACTATTAACCTTGGGGTGGTCAAGGAAGCTCTAACGGTGCCCAACACAGAATAATCATGTCTCCACATATAGCAATAGGCACATGTAATATATATGCTGGATCTGATAATAATATTTCTGGAATATTCTGCTTGGACTTAAACTGTTTTATATTTCAAACATGCTTACTAAATTTCATACTAAACATAATATACGACTTCTGAAATTCTCTACTGAAATTTATACTATTTTGCTATACTAGAACTACTAGCTTGCCGAAAGAAACAGGCTTTACATACCTCAATTGCCGACTTTCTAATTAACTGGCGTAGCTCGGCTAGTATTCAGCTATTTCTCCCAACTGTATTCATATTCACGAAAGAATAGAATTAGTTCTACTATTATTTTGGAAAGAAACCATATTATGGCTATACCTACTGCCTATTCTTCGACTTATCGAAGAACGGCTGAAAACTCACTATTTCTCGGGGGTCTAGAAGGGAGAAATACTCACTTTAATGCTGGGAGTATATTAACACTAGTTTGGAGAAATTCCAATTACCTTGGCTCGGTGAGACGACGATTCTTCAGCCGAATTTCACAAAAATAACTTCGTAGGAATGCGCCCTGCTGCTTTATACTTCGCTACCCGAAGTTAATTTGAGTTTGGACTACGTTTGACGGCATAAATGGAAGGAAATTTATTTTGAACCTTCATTTCCCTCTGTTTTTATTCATTTACTATAAATTATAAGAAGGGAAAATGATTTAAAACAAAGTGGGAGCCTCATATACTTGGGGCCTTTAAGTCGCATTTGTCGAATGTGATTTATAAGTCGCATTTGCCTTGCGACGCTCCGACTTGGCCCTTGTTCGGTCTGTCCCCGGGCCCTTTTCTCGCACATATGGCATTCTAAAACTCTTAAACATGAGAATAGGCCAACTAAGTGTCAAGAACTTACGGGGTGTAACAAGCCATATGTTATACCCTGGGAACCCAAGGATCAGGCCCGGAAGTCAAAATAGTGAAAAACTGAAATACCACACCAGCTCATAGGATGAACCGTGAAATAGCTCATGAGGAGTGACCACGATACTGCAACAGGTGACTCATGGTCAAGCAGGGAGGTGGATTGGTCTAGGGGTCACCACGGGCATGACCACGAATTGTGGTCAGGACACACGACTCGTGAAATCACTAGTGGCCTGGACTAGATGATGGATAAGGGTGCTTTAAGAGGGAATAGACTATCCTAAGTCCTCATTCATGCATGTAAAGGTTTGGAGAGGTGATATAAAGGTGATCTAGGTGATTTTAAAGTGTTCTTCCTCAATTTCCTCTTGGGAAATCTAGGGAAGTTAAGAACTAGCTATTCTCAGGTATGTAAGACTATCAATGCCTGATTTATTCCACACCCATGCCCCTCCTCAATGATTTTTAGAAAAGAACCACTGGAAACTCATGGGGTTTTGAATTTGATTTACTTAATATCTAATGATTTGGTTATGGGTTTTGTGAATTTAAAATCTTATCACAATCTATGGGTTTTAAATCAGCTTTTTGTGATTTAAATTAATTAAAATACTATTGATTTGGAAGTTCTATGTATTGAAGCCTAATTATGCATGCCCCATAATGAATTGAATTATGATCTAATTACCCATTGATGATATTTATAAGCCCAACATGAATTATGATTTCAATCATGAATTTATTATGTTATCCATAATGATTTTTACTAAATTCAAGCTATATGCATGATTTATGAGTATGTATGAGCCTTATGAATCATGAATTATGTTTTTTGCCAACTCATGAGCCTTATGTCATGGCTAGTTCAAGTTTGAACAAGTATGCTTATGATTATCATGATTGAACTAGCCCATGAATTCATGCATATTATACTATGAGCACTATATATGTTTTGGGAGTAGTATCAAACAACGAGAAGGTTCGGGGCCTAGGTTCTGCCCCGGATCTCATAACCTACATGCCATTGTAGGTATGTTGGGACCTCCCTTGTGATTGTCCCTGGACAAAATGGCCCTTTTAATGGTGATATCACATATTCATGGTTCTACCCTTGGCAAGGTATGAACACCTTCCCGACTAGGGTTACAAGTTTGGATTCATGTGTGCTCATATGGGGTATTTCGGTTAAGAGAATCTCCCACTGTTCCTCATGATTTATGCATGTTCATGATTATGTATATTGGCCCAATTCATGTTAAATAAAGCTTTTCTTTTATGGTTATGATTATGATTGGATTACGAATGTTTTGAAAACCTTGAGCCTTATGTTATGTTATGATGTTTACGATATGAGCATGAGGTCCTACTCTTTTGATCATTTATGAGTTTTTATATAGTTTAAATGTCCGTTTTACTTACCTTGCATATTCAGTACATTCCAAGTACTAACCGCATACTCTCTATGTTATATCGTTTTATGATACAGGACCCGGCTCTCAGGCTCACCCTCCTCAGTAGTGTTTCAGAGATTGCTATCTGCGTTTTTGGTGATTCCTCATGTTCTGAGGTCCACATGCTTAGACTCGATGCTTTTCTTTCAGTTTCAGAATTGTTGGGTTAGTTGGGGAGCTGTCCCATCAACCTGTCTTTCATGGGTAGAGGCTTTTCAGACTACCAGTTGTATTCAACCATCATGCATGTGTATTGTCATTTTTTGGTACATATGAAATGTTTATATTTTCTTATGTTAAGTCTTCCACTATGTGATTGAATTAGATGTATGCTCATTCCATGGGTTGACTCGGGGTCTCTTGGGGCTCCTTGTACTGTATCTATGATTCCGGTGTACGTTCGGGTCATGAAAAACTTGGTATCAGAGCCATAGGTTTGTAGTGTCCTAGGATTTCTAAAAGCCGCATTAGGTAGAGTCTTTTTCATGGGTGTGAAGTGTGCCACACTTATGAAGAAGAGGCTACTAGACGTTTAGGAAATGTTCCCTCCTTTCATGATCTATGTCATCATATGAAAGTCCTCTACCCTTATAATTCGTTCTATTCGCATTTGCAGAATCATCCCTCCATGCATAGTGAACTCCAGAAGAAATGGTAACGGTAATGATCATGAGGGTGCCAATGGTGAGAAGCATCAGCCAGCCCCACCTGTTTGCGAGGAGCACGCACTAGAGCCTCAGCTGAGTTTAGGATAGTGATTCAGATGCTGGAATAGGCCATGATGGACCAGGTTTAAAATCATATAGTGGCACATTACCCTCAGAATGGGAATGCGGCGGCAACCAGGGTGAGGTATTTCTTGGGGATGAGCCCTCCTGAGTTGACGGGGTTGAGGGTGGATGAGGATCCCCATGATTTCATTGTGGAACCACCCAGGTTATGGGGGTGAACAATGGAGAGTGTGTTGACTTTACCTCCTATCAGCTTAATGTGGTGGCTCATATTTGGTATAAGCAGTGGAGAGATGCCAGGGTAGTGGGTGCAAGCCCAATAGGTTGGGATGAGTTTCGTGAGACATTTTTGGATTGGTTCTTCCCTTGGGAGATGAGGGAGCTCAAGGCGGCCGAGTTTTTTAATTTGAAGCAAGTTAATGTGTTTGTTTAGGAGTATGATTGGAGTTCACCCGATTATACAAGTATGCTCCAGAGTTGGTGGCATTCCAGAGGGCTCGAGTAAGCCATTTTGTGCATGGGGTGGTGGATTACTTAGACAAGGATTTCTGGATCACCATGCTTCATTGGGACATTAATTTTCCCCGTATTGTATTGCATGCACAACAGATTGAGTCGATCTTCCGGAGGAAGAGGGAGGCCAAGAGGGCCAGGGCTAACAGCTATAGGGCTTCTCAATTCAGGTCAGAGAGTGTACAACGTCAGCAGTCTCAGCACATGTCTATCATTCCAACTCCATCATCGACCAACACTCCATCTAGGTTCCGAGGAGATCAGAGGAGCAGGACTTCAGGCTCGAGGGATCAGGGTAGCATGCATGTGGAGTACACTTTTCCAGCTTGTGTGAACTGCGACAAGAATCATTCTGGGAGGTGCTTAGTTGGCTCAGATGCGTGTTTCGGGTGTGACCAATCTGGAAAACGACTTAGGGATAGCCCCTCAGCAAAATTAGGGGTCGATGGGACCCGTGTGATAGCAGCCAGTTCTACCGCTCCAGCAGCACGTCCCCCTCAGTAGGGTGCCTGTACTAGTTTAGCAAGAGGTCAGCACCAAAATAGATTTTATGCTTTAGTACCCTGCCAGGTGTAGTAGGCTTCGCCAGATGTGGTCACTAGTATGTTGCAAGTCTTCCATATTGATGCTTATGCCTTGCTAGATCCAGGAGCTACTTTGTCTTTTGTGACCCCTTATGTTGCTAGTAGTTTTGGAGTTAGCCCTGAAATCCTGTCAGAACAATTCTCAGTCTCTCCTTCAGTCAGTGATTCAGTTGTACCTAGGTGGATGTATAGAGGTTGCCCCATCACAGTGTTGCATAAGGTTACCTCCACAACCTTAGTAGAGTTAGCTATGACTGATTTTGACCTTATTCTGGGCATGGATTGGTTGTTCGCATGTTATGCTTCGATTAATTGTAGAACCTGGCAGTAGAGTTCAGGTTTCTTGGTGAGCCGGTCTTGGAGTGGAAGGGTATGTCAGCTGTACCAGCCGGTTGGTTTATTTCATATAATAAGGGTAGGAAAATGATTCCTATGGGCAGCATGTATCACCTAGTTGGGGTTAAGGATGTTGAGTCCGAAACCCCGACAATCCATTCAGTTCCAATGGTGTATGAGTATCCGGAGGTTTTTCCCCATGATTGGCCAGGTGTTCCTCTGGAGAGGGAAATTGATTTCAGCATTGATCTCTTACTCGATACACAACCCATCTCTATTCCTCCCTACAGGATGGCTCCATCCGAGCTAAAGGAGTTCAAGGATCAGTTGAAGGACTTACTTGATAAGGGCTTTATTAGACCAAGCAAGTCTCCATGGGGTGCACCGGTGTTATTTTTCTGGAATAAGGATGGTTTCCTTCACATGTGTATTGATTATCGGCAATTAAACAAGGTCACTGTCAAGGATAGGTACCCCTTACCCAGGATCCATAACTTGTTCGACCAACTTCAGGGTGCCGGATGGTTCTCAAAGATAGATATCAAGTCCGGGTATCACCAGCTCAGGGTTTGGGAGAGTGACATCCCGAAAACCGCTTTCGGGACTCAGTATGGTCACTACGAATTTTTTGTTATGTCTTTTGGACTAACCAATGCCCCTGCAACTTTCATGGACTTGATGAACAGGGTGTTCAAGCAATATCTAAACAAGTTCGTGATTATGTTCGTCGATGATATTCTTATATACTCTGAGAGAGAGGAGGAGCATACTGCTCACTTTAAAATAGTGCTTCAGACCCTCAAGGATCGTCAGTTGTATGCAAAGTTCAGCAAGTGTGAATTTTGGTTGGACTCCGTGGCATTCTTAGGCCATGTGGTATCGAGTGAGGGCATAAGGGTAGATTCTCAGAAGAAGAAGTGGTAAAGAATTGGCTTAGAATGGTGAATCCTTTAGAAATTCAGAGTTTCTTGGGCCTAGAAGGCTACTACCAAAGATTTGTAGAAGGTTTTTCATCAATTGCAACACCATTTACCAGGTTGACCCAGAAAAAGGTAAAGTTCCAGTGGTCAGAGGCTTGTGAGAAAATCTTTCAATAGTTGAAGATTCGACTCACTTAAGCACCAGTGTTGACCCTACTCAAGGGTACCAATGGTATGGTAATATATTACGATGCTTCGAGAATCAGACTTGGGTGTGTGTTGATGCAGCTTGGGAAAGTGATAGCACATGCCTCAAGACAGTTGTAAATCCATGGGAAGAATTACCCGACCCATGATCTTGAGTTGGACATGGTGGTGTTCTCTTTGAAGATATGGCGACACTAGTTTTATGGGTTCCACGTGAATGTGTTTACGGACCACAAGAGCTTGCAGTATGTGTTCACACAGAAACATCTCAATCTTCGACAGAAGGTGGTTGGAGCTACTTAAGGATTACGATATGAGTGTTTTTTTACCACCCGGGTAAGGCTAATGTGGTGGCAGACGCACTTAGTAGGCTCTCTACGGAAAGTGTGTCCCACATGGATGAGGGAAAGAAGGAGTTGGTGAAAGAGGTCCATCGACTGGCAAGGTTGGGAGTTAGGTTGTAGACTCGACCGATAGCGGCGTTGTTGTGGAAAACGGATAAGAGTCATCCTTGGTAGTGGATGTGAAAGCAAGGCAAGATGATGATCCGATATTGGTGAAGCTGAAGGAAGCCGTTCGGAGTCAAAAGGTGGAGGTCTTCTCCCAAGGGGGAGACGGGGTGCTATAGTACTAGGGTCGTTTATGTGTTCCAGATGTTGATAATTTGAGGGACCGATTATTGTATGAGGCACATGGATCCAAGTATTCTATCCATCCGGGTGCCACCAAGATGTATCATGATTTGCGGAAAATATGTTGGTGGAATGACATGAAGAAGGATATTGCAGAATTTGTAGCCAAGCGCCCGAACTGTTAGCAAGTGAAGGTCGAACATTAAAGGCCAGGAGGCGTACTTCAGGATATTAGCATTCCTACTTGAAAGTGGGAAGAGATTAACATGGATTTCATTACAGGCCTACCTCGTACTCACTGATACTATGATTACATTTGGGTGGTGGTCGACAGGTTAACCAAGGCTGCACTCTTCCTACTGGTCAAACCCACAGATTCAGCAGATGATTATGCCCAATTGTATGTTCGAGAGTTGGTTCGACTTCATGGAGTGCCCTTGTCTATTATTTCAGACCGAGGTACTCAGTTTAACTCCCAGTTCTGGCGGTCTTTTCAGAAGGGGCTTGGGACTCAAGTTAAGCTCAGCACAACCTTTCATCCGAAAACGGATGGCCAAGCCGAACAAACAATCCAGACTCTCGAGGATATGTTGAGAGCATGTGTGATGGATTTCAAAGGTAGCTGGGATGATCATTTTCCCTTGATTGAGTTTTCTTATAATAACAACTATCACTTTAGTATCCAGATGGCACCGTTCGAGGCTCTTTACAGGCGGAGGTGTAGATCTCCCATAGGATGGTTTGAGGTTGGTGAGGCAGCAATGATAGGACCTGATTCGGTTCATGAGGCCATGGTGAAGGTCCAGATGAGAAGGGACAGGCTGAAAATTACTCAGAGTCATCAAAAGTCATATGAATGAGAGAATTGGAGTTCGAGGTGGACGATTGGATGTTTCTGAAGGTGTCTCCCATGAAGGGAGTCATGCGGTTCAAAAAGAAAGGAAAACTCAGTCCCCTCGATATTAGTCCACATCGGGTTATGAGAAAAGTGGGTAAGGTAGCGTATGAGTTAGACTTACCATCGGAGTTATCTTCAGTTCATCCTGTCTTTCATGTATGGTGTCATGACCCGAACGTACACCAGGATCGTAGACACGGGACAAGGAGCCCCGGGAGACCCTGAGTCAACCCATAGCACGAGCATACATCTAATTCAATCACGAAACCGAATAATCAACAACATACTCATAGCAGAAGTATCACTTAAACATAACATTAGAAAACATAATTTGAAGCTGAGTACATACATATGTCTAAATAGCTCTAAACATTATGAGTTGATGTGACAACACCCCAACTAACTAAAAAAAATTGAAACTGAAATACATATATGAAAACAGAATAGTCTAGTCCTCAGGAGATGAGGACTCACCAACACGAACAATGCAAATCTTAGAAGTCGGACTAAGAGCGGGGCTGAACCTGAGAGTCGGGTCCTATATCATGAAACGATACAACGTAGAGTATGCGGTCAATACATGGAATATAGCGAGTATGCAGGGTAAGTAACATCACTAAAGTAACAAAATAATTTAAAGACAATGCATTAATTAAAACAGAAACATCAGTAAGCTGAGAGTAAGGCTTGCATGTATTCTTTCTGAAATCATGATCTCTTCTTAATATGACATAATATAACTTTATAAGATCATAACTGAATCGATTGACTCAAAGCTAGATTCTGACATTTAGAAGTAAAGTTGAACATTGAGTCAAACTTGCTTTAGGACATGTATTTACATAAATTTCATAAGCAATGAATATGCATATCTGAAATCATGAGGAACGATGGGAGACTCATCTTTTAACCGACATATCACGATAGAGCTTATGTAGTCGCAACTATCACACTCAAGTGGGTAGAGCCGTCCAAATCCTTGACAGGGCTAGGGACGATACCATGATATCGATATAAAGCTCATGGGCCATTAGGGCCGGGGATAGCTCACAAGGGAGGTCCCAAGTAATTTATAATATTATCAACCTATGTTGGCACGTAGCTCTGAGGTATAGGGTATCGACCCTTAGCCTACTCGGTGCTAGACACTACTCCCAAAAACATGCATATGCTCTACATCGTATATGACGAAGCTCAACATCGTCTATTGATGAAGCTAAATAATAAAATACATCTCAAATATGAAATCATGCATATGAGAAGCTTTAGTTCAAAAAATACCACATGTTGAAAACATAATTGGGAGCCTTTGCTCCAAAATCATGTCGTAAGCTATGCATAGGAAGACGTAACTCAAAACATAGCCCAAGCTAATAATATAATTGGGAGTCTTCGCTCCAAAACATGGTAAGCTTAATTTGGGAAAGTCACTATTCATACTTAAGATGTGGGCATTGCCTAAAGCTTTATCATACTTAGAAATACTCATTTCTCATTGAAAACATAATTGTAAACATGGGTAACTCTAAAACATGCTTTTCATCATAATATCTCATCATCATCATATATTCATCACCAATCTCATCTATCATAAACATCTCAACAATGGGCTTCTAATTCAATAAACTAGAAACATGATTTTTAATTGAAAACATCATAAAAATTCCCCGTGCTTCATAATTCAATAGAGAATCATAATCAAATCATGCTTATGTATAGAAATAGAAGATTCATTCATTTGGGTTAAAACCCCATAGAGTAGACATAAAATTTCATGCTTTATAGAGGGATTAGGCATGGGTGAGAAAGAAATCACCCACTCATAACCCTACATACCTGTTGGTAGCTGATTCTAACACTTCTTTGAATGCCCAAAAGAAAATTGAAGAGCACTAGCTTGATCACCCTCTCAAATCTTTCTAACTTGCATGCATGATTGAGTAAGGCCTAAAATGAAATTAACCCCTTTAAAAGTCACTATTTATAACCCAAAACGTCGTAGTTTAGACCTTAGGAACTTAGGAATTATGGAAAAGTCCTTACTAAATTCGCAAAAAATAACTGCTAGGTGGTCCTAACGGATGACCTAACTACTCGTTGCTGAGGGTCACGACTCATGGAGTCGTCCGTTAAGTACCCTGCTTTATCTGATCATCTGGGCTCGTCACAGGCAACCTCACAACTCATTACTGGTGACCATGACTCGTGGTCACCATCCATGATGTGCACTGTGTTGCCTTGGAAAAAGTAACTCCGTGCCTGATCACGACTCACCCTACGAATCGTGGGGGCTGACCACAACTCATGGGGTCCTTCCGTTAAGTCCACTGCCCCTTTTTTTCTTTTCATTCTTAATCTCGCTCCCGACGACTGACCTAATGACTCATGGATCCTGGCCACTAGTCGTGGTAATGCCCATGGGGTCTCCTCTTCTCAAGCCATAAATTTCATCCCCTGGACTTCCCCACAAGTCATATCACGACTCGTGGGTTGATGTCAAGAGTCTCCTCATGGATCATTCTTATTCTATTGCAAACTTTTCACTTTTTGTCCGTTCCAACTCCTGGATCTGATCTTTAGGCTCTTGGAGTATAACAATAGGAAAACCAAAGGGTGCATGAGGTATGCCATAAAAGAAAATTTTCAAAAAAAGTTCAAATAATCTTGATGGCATACTCACCCTTGACCTTAAAATGTCGGAAGATACCTCTTCCCACACTTAAAGTCATGCTCTGTCCTCAAAGCATGTATAAGGTAAAAATCATACAAGGGTATGAAATATTCCTGAGGCCCTAGGCCCTTTAGGGCCTAGCTAGCAACATGTTTCTTGTGTTCCGGGTCAAATGAACCCACAGTTAAGCTCAATACGTGCTCCTTAACTTTGATTTCGTGTACTCAGAATTCCCCCTCTCTGTACAAAAAACAAAACAAAAGTGACACTATATAGAATATGCTATTACAAATTGGGTTGCCTCCCAACAAGCACCTGATTTAACATCGCGGCACGACACAAAACTACTCAATCCTTTTGGTAAGCAACTGAGTTCTTCCCTCTATCAAAGTCATGTTCATAATAGTGTTTCACCCTTTGGCCATTTATCAAGAAGGTTCTATTTGACCCAAAGGTTTGAACTCCACCGCACCATGTACAATCACATTCACAATCTCAAATGGGCCCAACCACTTGATTTCAACCTTTGCCCAAAAAGCTTCAACCTCGAATTGTACAATAACACCAGCTTCCATGCTTGAAACTCACGATGTTGAATATTCCTATCACTACCCTCTTATTCCGTTCCTTATACATTTCGGAATTTTCATATGCGCTCAAATAGAATTCATCAAGCTCATAAAGTTGAAGCAGCCTTTTGTCACTAGAAGCCTCCATATCCATGTTTAATGTTTGGATGGCCCAGTATGCTTGGTGTTCTAGCTCAAATGATAGATGACATGCTTTCCCAAAAACCAACCTTTATAGCGAAGTGCCAATAGGAGTTTTGTAAGTCATCCGGTAAGCCTATAGCGTATCATCCAATTTGCTGGATCAGTTTTTTCTTTGTGTGCTCATAGTCTTATCGAGAATTTATTTGATTTCTTGATTTAAGATTTCACCTTTTCTACTAGTCTATGGGTGATAGGATGTTTCTATCTTGTTCTTCACATTGGATTTCGCCAACAAATTATTGAAAAGCTAGTTACAAAAGTGCGTACCTTCGTTGTTAATGATGGCTCTGGGTGTACCAAAATTGGTGAAGATATTCTTCTTCAGGAACTTAGTTATTTCCTTTGCATCATTGGTAGGAAGTGTTGCATTCTCCACCCATTGTGACACATAATCAACCACTACCCAAATATACCTGTCCCCATTTGATGGGATAAGGGGTCCCATGGACTCAATTTCCCAACAGTCAAACACCTCCATTTCCATAATGCCTCTTTGAGGCATTTCCTGCCTCTTCAAAATGTTCCCTATTCTCTGATAGCTGTAGCAAGCAAACATTCAACCTTGAATAGGGTTGGCTAATAAAATTCTACCTGAAGGTGCCTATCGTAAGTTGAAGAATGACAGCTTTCTAAAATCTGGTGAACTTCTCCCTCAGGAACACATCTTCTGACTAGATGATCGGGAGCTATTTTGTACAAAGAAGGGTTCATCCCATATCTAGAATTTGTTGTCATGAAGAAGTCTGCTTTTTTTGTCCGGGGTTGCATTAGGTGGATATACACCATTGACCAGGAGATTCACTATGTTAGTATACCATGGTAGATCTGGAATGTGTACAACAAATAGTTGTTCTTCAGGGAAGGTCTCAACAACATAAGTCTTATAGTCAATATGCTCCTTGTCCTCTAACTGAAAGACATGATCTACTACCTGGTTCTCTGTGCATGTCCTTTCTTCGATCATGATATCAAATTCTTGAAGTAGAAGTATCCACCGAATGAGCCTGGGTTTATCATCTTTCTTTGCAAACAAGTACCTGATTATAGTATGCTCGGTGTACTATATCACCTTTGTCCTCACTAGGTAGGCCCGAAATTTGTCAAGCGCATACACCACCACCAATAACTCCTCTTCTGCCACAATGTAGTTTTCTTGAGCTACATCTAATGATTTGCTTGCATAATAGATGGGCTGAAATCTCTTCCCTCTGTTCTGCCCAAAAATAGATCCTATAGAAAAATCATAGGCACCACACATCACAATGAAAGGTAATGACCAGACTAGAGTTGTCACGACTCGAGAGGGGACGCAAATCGTAGACACGGGACAAGGGACCCCGCAAGATCCCAAGTCAACCCATGACACAAGCATTCACTATCTCATTCAATAAATATGAAGGAAATATAAATATAGATTCAGCGAAAGTCTAACTTAACATAACAACAAAATGAACATCTGAAGCTGAATACATGTGTAAGTCTAATAAGCCTCTAATATGGACGAGCTGATGGGACAACACCCCCCAACTAGCTTAGAAATACTAAAACTGAAAATACGCTCAAGGTAACTGAAAGTCTAGTCCTCGGAAGATGTGGACTCACCAAAATAGGCAAGTGCTAGCTCTGATAAGCGACTACGAATGGGGCTGAACCTGAGAACCAGATCCTGTGTCATGAAATGATGCAGCATAGAAAGTATGCGGTTAGTACATGGAATGTACTGAGTATGCAAGGTAAGTAAAACTGCTTGAGCAATAATAGCCTTTTAAAACAAGTCATACACATATAATAGCCTTTAAGGATAAGAAAGGATCACAAGCATTCATTATGAGATCATTCTTACTTAATACATGGTTGTGCATGGCTTTAGAACATCATGACTAAATCAAATGACTGAAAGCTAAATCATAACATTTATATCAAAAGCTAAAGAATGAGTCAAACCTTACTTTTAAAACATGCATGCATAAGATATTCATCATGAGTAATGAGTATGCAAACTCGAATTATATAGATAGTGGGAGACTCGTCACTTAACTGACATACCACCATAGAGCTTACGTGGTCCTGACTATTACACTCAAGTGGGCAGAGCCATCCATAACCTTGCCAGGGCTACAGACGATACCATGATATCGATATCAAGCTCAAAGGGTCAATCGGTCCGAGGATAGCACACAAGGGAGGTCCCAATAATATAATAGAAACAACCTATGTTGGCACGTAGTTCTGGGGCATAGGGTAGTAGGCCCTTAGCCCGCTCGGTGCTAGAATCTTCTCCCAAAATATGCAATGCTCTACATCGCATAAATACGAAGCTCAACATAGTCTAGTGACGAAGCTCAACATGAAATCATGCATAAACTCAACATAAAATGAAACAAAGCTCAACATTGTCTATCGACAAAGCTCATTATGAAATCATGCATGCATTAGACATCATATAATTATGAAGCTCAACAATGTAATCTCGACAAAGCTTAGAATAGAATCATGCTTAACTCAAAATCATGTGAAATGAAGCTTAATGACGACATACATCTCAATTACGAATTCATGCACATGAGAAGCTTTACTACGACACATACCACAAGCTCAAGAATAGTGGGAGACTTTTCTCTAAAATCATGTGGTAAGGCTACATTAGAAATATCACTTCATTATCATCAACATAGGAACCTTGCCACAACCTTATCACGCTTGAACCCATTCAAATCATTTAAAAACATTATAATTTGGGATATTTCTCTCCAACACGAAATGATACAGTCAATTCTCGAAAATCGTCATTTATACTCAACATTGGGCACTATCCAAAGCTTCACTATACATGGGTCTATTTAATCTTCTTTGAAAACATCATCAAAATCATGGGTAAGGTTGAAAACATGCTTTTCATCATCTACTCCATTCTCATGACATTATATTAGGAACTACCCACACATGGATGTTTTAGATTCAATCTTTTAGAAAACAATTTCGTAAAAGAGATTAAATTAGAATCCATCCAAGCTCGATAAATCATCAATATCAACTCAATTATTCATACCCATGAGTAGAAATGTAAGAATCATGCAACTGAATGAAAACCCATACTTGATCATCACAAATTAATCACAAAATTATAGGGAATCGGCATGGGTGTGGGAGAAAGCACCCACTCATAGCCTTACATACCTGGGATTGTAGAATCTTAACTCCTCCTAATTACCCAGCTGAGATTTCCCTTGAAACCTTGAAATTCTCCTTACTTTCTTCCCTTCAATCTCTCACCATTGCATGCATAAAGGAAATAGCCTAAATGGGTCTTTCTCAGCTTAAAACCCTCTATTACGAGCTTAAAACGACGTAGTATAGGCCCTTAGAACTTAGAAATTACAGAAAAGCCCTTACTGAGATCACTGAAAATAACTGTCAAGGGGTCCTAACGGAAGACCTGACGATTCGTTACTAGGGCTCAAGATCCGTTGGTTCACCCGTCAAGTGCACTGCCTCGTCATTCATGAAAACTCCACTGGCTTGGTAACGGCCCACCCAATGGGTCATTAGGACTGACGACGAGTTGTTGGGTGCCATCCATCAAGTACAATGGATAAGCTTCACTGTCCTTCTCTAAGACCACCCCACGACTGACATGACGACTCGTGGTGACGGACCATGAGTCGTTACATCGCCCGTGAGGACCTCGAGTCCTCCATCATCCCAAGCCTTCCCCACAAATCACCTGATGACTCGTTAGGCCTCCTGACAAGTTGTTTAGTGACCCGTTCTACAACCGCTGCAACATTTTCCAGTTTTCTCTTGAGTCACTTCCGGGTCCGATTCTTGAATTCCCGAAGTATAACAAGAGTAATGATGATTGGAGCTGTGATAAACATATCCTTCAGTGTATTGAAAGTCTGTACACATTCTTTATTAAACTCAAACTTCATATCCTTCTCCAAGAGTTTACACATTGGGGTGGCTATTTTAGAGAAATCACGAATAAACCTCTTGTAAAATCTACCATGTCCCAAAAACTCCCTTTTTATAGAGATAAGGGGTGGTAGCTTCTCAATGGCCTCAATCTTATCCCTGTCAAACTCAATACCCTCCTTTGAAATTTTATGGCCTAGAACTATCCTTTCTTGTACTATGAAATGCAGCTTTTCCCAAATCAGTACATGTCATGACTGAAACATAGGCCTGGATCAAGACACGGGACAAGAAATTTCAAGAGGCTCCAAGTCGACCCATGGCATGAACATTTGTGTAACTCTATCATAGATAAGCAGACTCGTGGTCTACATCCGTTGCCTCCACCAGAAATTATATCTAGATTTTCACCACAAAGAATTTTCGTTAGTGGTGGCTATGACTTGTGGTCACCTCCCGTCCTCTGCACTTCCAAGAAATCACTTGGGATCAGCATGGGGGACACCATGATTCGTGGTGCACCTGACGAGTTGTGGTTACCAATTCATTAGGTCCACTGCCCACATTTTCTAGCTTTCATCCAACTCTTAACCACAGATCACATGACGACCGGTGGTGTTGACCATTAATCGTAGTCACACCCGTGGTCACTTCAAAATTCCAAATTTCAATCCAAGCCCTAGCCTCTCCCTACGAGTCACTTAACAACAAGTGGGGTTCCTAACAAGTCACTGACAACTCATCCTGTAACCTGGTGCAGAAATTCCTATTGAATCCATTCCAACTCCCGGGTCTGATCTTAGGGCTTTCGGGATATAACAATATCTCCCCCTTAGGAACATTCTTCCTTGAATGTTAAAAATCATACAGAAATTTAGAGAAACACAATCATCATACTCAAATACTGAACATACATGTTGAAAACTGATGGAATGACTGACTCCAATTTAACTTTATGACTGAATTGAATTCCTGAACCACACATACATCCATTTACATGAAAGAAACTGAGGTACATGAGCTGAACATGAAACTGAATAGAGTATTAAGGAGGAAACTGATGCCTCAAGCTGAAACTGAGCCGGAAAGGAATCGATATGGGTATTAAGCCATCATATCTGCTTCGGCTTCCCATGTAGCTCCCTCAATATGTTTATTACTCCATAAAACTTTAACTAAATCTATTTCCTTGTTCCTTAGCTTACGGACTTGCTGATCCAGTATCTCCACTGGATCCTCTTTATAACTAAGGCTGTCTTTCACACTGACATTGTCCATCGGAACAACTAGAGCTGGATCACACAAACACTTTTTTAAGAGCGATATATGGAAAACTGGATGGAGTGAAGCTAATTCTGAGGGAAACTCCAACTCATATTCTACCTTGACAACCTGTTTCATAATCCAGTACGGGCCAACATAACGGGGACTAAGTTTCCTTTTCTTTCCGAACCACATCACTCCCTTCATCAAAGACACCTTTAGAAACACCCAATCATCAACTTCGAACTCAAGTTCTCTCCTTCTCACATCCGCATAGGACTTTTGGAGACTCTGAGCTATTTTCAACCTGTCCCTTATAAGCTGAACTTTCTCCATAGCCTCATGGACTGAATCTGGGCCTATCCTTGCAGCTTCACTGACTTCAAACCAACCAATAGGCAATCTACATCGCCGCCCATAGAGAGCCTCAAATGGAGCCATCTAAATGCTGCAATGGTAGCTGTTGTTATACGCAGACCCAATGAGAGGAAAATGATCATCCTAACTGCCCTTGAAATCAATCACACATGCACTCAACATTTCTTCAAGAGTTAAAATAGTCCGCTCCGCCTGACAATCCGTTTGCATGTGGAATGTTGTACTGATCTTGACGTGAGTACCAAGTCCCTTTTGAAATAATCTCCAAAATTGGGAGGTAAACTAAGTACCTCTATCTGATATGATGGACAAAGGCACTCCATTCAACCGAAATAACTCTCGAATGTATAATTTAGCATAATCCTCTACTGAATCAGTAGTTTTGATTGGTAGAAAATGAGCTTCTTTGGTCAACCTATCCACAACCACCCAAATTGAGTCATACCATCGACGAGTGCGAGGAAACCCTATGATGAAGTCTATATTGATCTCCTCCCACTTCTAAGTATGAATACTAATATCTTGAAGTACACCTCCTAGTCTTTGATGCTCCACTTTTACCTGTAATGTCCTTCTTAATGCCATTCCACCAATAGACTTCCCGTAGGTCACGGTACATCTTGGTGGCACCTGGAAGTATGGAATATCTAGAAATATGAGCCTCGTGTGACATCCGTTCTCTTAACATCAACATCTAGAACACACAATTGAGCCTGATATCGGAGCACACCATCCCATCCTTTGAAGAAGACCTCTACCTTCTGATTCTGAACGACTTCCTTCAACTTCATCAAGATAGGATCCTTCTCTTGTATAGACTTTACATCAGTCACCAAGGATGATTTTGATCCGTTCAAACCAATAACACCAGCATCGGTCGAGTCAACCAAATGAACTCCCAACCATGCAAGCCTATGCACATCCTCCTACAACTCCTTTCTATAACACCCAAAAACTTTCCTAGACCATAATCAGGAATTTCAAGAAATTCCAGAATAAAAAATAGAAATTTTATTGCAAATGACCCAGACAACGAGCCGTGGGAAGCTCCAACAGGTTGTTGTCTAAGTCATTGTCAGCATAACAGTTTTCCTTCGGGGGAAACAACGAGGCATAGGATGACTCATTGGTCGAACCAACGAGCCATCCTATCATCCATTGGATCCCAAGTTCAAAATACTAACGGACCCTTCCATGAGGAAATGAGAGGAACCAACGGCTCGTGGTTCCTACCAATGAGTCATTCCTACCACCCGTCACCTAGTCCTATGCCCTAGAAATGTGGGTCGTGAATTAATGCGATGACTCATTGGACCTATGAACGAGTCATTATGTTGATCGTTACCTCAAGTCCCATTTTTCCTACCAGTACTAATGAGATGTACCCACGACCCGTTTGTTCTTCCAACGGATCATGATACCCTCCCGTGGTTCATTTCTAGTGGGCATGGTTTCTGGACCCAGAACCAATGGTGGGTTCCAATGGGTCATGGGTCCGACTAATAAGCCGTTTTAAGGCTCATCGTTCAGTGTCGACAAGTTTCAGTTCCTTCTTCCAGGGGTATATTGGTAATTTCTCACCTTTGTAATACTAAAACCCCATCTTTGGGCTTGTTTGGGGGGGGAGGGGTTAAAGGGGTAAAACGACCTTTTCCCATTCATTTCACTCTCCTTCCCTCAAGCCAAAGCATAGAACAGACAAGATGTTCAGAGTAGATGCTAGGGCAGATGCTGTCTTCTCAGAATTTTCTCAGGGATTTTCTCTAGAAATTTTTAGCCATGTATGTGGGAATTCAACAAGGGAATACTTCTTCCCTTGTGTCCCCAAGATCCTTCTTTATTTTCACTATCAGTTCTAACCCTGAGACTTTCGAATGTGATAAAATTATATCTTAGACCTCTTTTAAATCATGTGGAATAGCATTTATGTTAAATGTTGATTATATCCACTAGTTTGTGACTATATTGTTGCTTGTTCTTGTAATTTGAAATCTAGCGCTAGTCGTGAAGTACAGAAAATTTAGAATCTTGCGTGAGTGTTTACATATCAAAAATTTGCTTGATTCTATTAGTGTTGAGGACTCCCATATTGTTAATTGTATTGAAAATCAGTCAAACTATTGTCATTTAAGTTTCAGTCAAAATGTTAGAATATCCACTGTTAGTAAAAAATGTCAGCTGATCAATTTGTTTACAGAAATTCTCGAGGTGTCAGTAGTGCCTCCCAGTTATCAGAAATAGTCTTACTATCAATTTTAGTGGTTCTTTAGCCGTTCATGACACTTTCAGATAAGAAGCTCTGACCAGCCTTAGGACCCTAGCTTCAGATTACAGTTTATTCTTTAGACGGTTACGACGCTTCCAAAGAAGCAGCTCCGACCGGTCTTAGAACCCAATTACAGAATCTGGTCCGATAAGACTGTTAGGATGCTTCCAAATAGGTATTCCTGACTAGTCTTGAGCCCCAATTTTGATCTATCCACTTAGTATTCAGTTTAGGACTATCCAGTTGGAGTAAGACTTAGCACCGAGCAGACCGAGGTTCCAGTGCACCCATATTCCCTAAACTCCATTGCCACCATAGGTTATAGTTTATTAGCCTCATGGCCCCAAACTCATGATCACCTAGTTCATGCCTTTATACCCTAGCAAGGTATATTGGTGTAATACCCCGGAAGTGCCTAAGATTAAACCCTAGATAAAAAAATGGATGTTGGATGAAAATTGGAGAAAAGAGTGCAAGACAGACAATGTAACGACTCGTGCTTCGTCGTGGCTGGTATGTGATACTGCAGTTGGGGATGACACGGGTCATCCTATGACCCGTGGTAGCTAGTAATTGTTGGAGTGCTATATTTTTCATTGAATTAACGGGTGGATACCACGACTCATTGGAAGCAACCACGAACCGTGGTGAATGTTGAGCCCGCAAGTGTATGGGTCGTACAAGTAATATAATGGCCCTTTTTAAGAGCCAGATGTCCAACCCAAAGGGACTGGACCAATTCAGCTAATTATCAAGTTCAAGTATGATATTAAATGCCGCAAGTGTTGATTATAGACTTTTTCGAGAAATTTAATTAAGTCTAGATGTGGTCAACGAAATACTCTGAATTCATTGAAGGAGCAACTAGAGTTAAAGCCGGAAAATCATGCGATACTGCGATTTGCAATGGTTTAAGTATGAAACTATCAATTGTCAACTCACATAATTAAAATTGCATGTGCATGGTCTTCCGAACCTCTAAGCACGACAAACTAGCCTCACTACTACATTGTTGAGCGAGGATGTTATTTCTAGTTCGTGGGCAATTCACTACGTGGATGTGGTTTATGGGGTGTATGCCATTGATTTTGGTACTTCAGTACCTCCAACCATTGAACCAAACTTAGTTTCACAACTACTCCTACAAGTGGTGGAGTACGATTCTAATTTGGTGTCTTTCTATCTTCCCATTTTATCAACCAAGCAAGGTAATTAGGTATATTCCTATCCTAACCACAAATTATATCGTGAGATACAATCTTGCTCCCTACATTCTTTTGTTCTTGCCTAGGTTATCTTTCTCAATCATTTACCTAAGCTTAATGCGTGTGTTTTCATGGTGATCAATCATAAATAACCATAATTATGAATGCAAGACAAAACAACAATCAATAACTTAATTCCAAAACAAATTCGCAAGAACACAATCATAACTCATGGCTTCAACCCTAGAGGAAGGGGTCTAGCAACACAAGTTCATAAACTTACAAGAAAAAATTGTTAAAGTAACATACTTACAAGAATTGGTAGAAGAGAAGATGAAATTGATGAACCCTAGGTGAGTTCTCCCACTTCTCCCTTCACTCATAGGTGGTTTCTCAGAATAATATCGTGATGATTTTAGGAGCTAAGGGACCTATTTATAGTAAATGAGAGATGTATAAAATTATGCGCGACATGGAATAGCTCCGTGTCATGGAGGTTATCGCGCCAATATGCCTCCGTGACACAAAGGCATCACGTAGGCACACTGGAAAGCAAAACAATCGCCAAGAAGAAGCTGTCCGAGTTGGCAGCATGTCACGCTGCTTGGGCAGTGCGTTAGGTGGCGTGTCACAGCCCTTGTCATGCAGCCTGCCTACTGTGGCACGTTGCCAATGCGCAGGTGGGCTGTTTCGCGCACCCTCCTCGCCGACGTTCGCTTTTTACTTACGATTCCATGCCTCCACTCTACACACTCATGGATTAGTTCCTCAAATTCTTGTAAACCTACAAAAACAAGAACTAATCATGTTGGTTAGTGTATATATACAATTTACATAAAATCACATGAGAATGCATATAATTAAATAGATAAACAAGGAAAAACTAAGTTATAAAGTATCACTTGGGCATACTATTTTGCCCACGATCACCTACCCCACACTTAAAGCCTTGTTCATCCTCGAACAACCCTTTTACATCTCATGTAAATGAAGACTTACACATAACAAATTTAGCAAGACAATTCAAGCTACGACTATAATGATTATTTGAGATAGCAAGTTAAAAATAGAGCATGCATGATTTGATCAATCAAATGATATACAACTCCGTTAAGACTTCCTAACCTCAAGAATCAACTCTCAATCTTAGCAAACTCATTCCAATCAACCGATCAAGAAATCCAACCTGAATGTTATCTCTCATTAAACATGTGCCCTCACAACAAGAGAGTTACCCATTTTTACTCACAAATTTTCAAATCACAACATGTATGGGTATATGAATAAAATTACGCTCACTCTCTCAAAGAATTTACATGCATCATGTAGTCAACCATAAGCTTGCCCTTAGTGTTTTACTCTACTAATTTAAGGATGTATGAACATAAGATCAGGTAGGACTTAATGGGTTGTAATGTAAGATAAGGGATGGGTAGGTAGTATTCTTGCCAGTAATAGTGGCTACCTTTCCCAAGCGCTTTTAATAACTTCAACCTTCATTAAGGACATCTCTTCTCTTCTTTCACCCTCATTCTTTTCACACTTGAATTTTCTCTCTTCTTGTTCCCATTTCTTTAAGAACACTTAACTTATTAGTAAGGGGTACTTAAGAAACTTTTTCCTTCATTTATTTTCTTACTCCTTACCAATACTCAAGCTATTTCAAACAAGTGCACGTCTAAGTTTTTCCTAAACTTCCACAACTGCTATTTTTCCTTCTTTTTCCCAATTCTCACTCCTTTACTCTTTCGGATTTTTCACTTAAGCGCTTCGGAGTTTTGGATCAAATTCAAAGATAATTAAAGAAAAAGATTAAGCTTATGTTGTAGCTATCAAAGAATAGGATTAAGGCTCAATGGGGCTCGCTAGGATTAAATATTCAAGGTATGTAAAGTGAGGATTAAATATTTGGCTCATTCAAAGAAATGCCTAAATCATTTCCTACACTCCACATCATTAATTTCGTTTTATATACACACTAGGAAAGTTCTAGACACTCCACAACAGCATGGAATATTCGAAAACCTCACACTCACAGCACTTGCTCAATTCAAGACACATTCAGCAGACTCTTACTCAGCTAATCACAAGAATTCAAAGTTAAGCTTCAATCACATTGAGTCAAATTCAAGAGCCTAAGTGTCTCAAACATAGTTATACACTTCTTACATGCTTCAACACTAACCACACTTGTATCTTACAATCATGTATAGCACATAACAAGAACATCAAGCCATCAATTAGCTACGGGTTCAAAACCCAAACCTATTGACTAATTTTTCCTCAAGACGGTCGTCATCCATCCATCGTCGGAAATAGTCTCTAACTATGACTAAAAACATTATATACAGACAAAGAAAATTTTTATTCTTCGGCTCAAAGACCCCCTGTTGGAAGAGAACCGAAAAGAAAAACCAACGGGTGGTGAAGTCATGCTGAACTCACAAAAAAAAATTTTCAAATATTTCTCACAAGCATTACATTCACCAAAAATCATTAAGCACAAAATCTTTTGAAATTTTTCTCACCCCACACTTGAATCATTCTATGTCCCCATAGCATCAAATTAAAATTAAAAGGGATGAGAAATACTCCCTGAGCCTCTATGCCTAGCTAACAACATGCTTTCCTTCAAGTTTTCATAAGTGGGTGTTTGACCCCACACTTCTTCTCTTCCATGCTTTTTAGCTTCCTCCTTCACGGGTACTCAGACTTCCCCTCGATCTGTGCTTAAATTTCCACCAAAAACACAAACACGATGAAAATAGACAAAATCAACACAAACAAAAATCACAAATTGTACCTGTGGTACCCTTGGGTTTCCTCCCAAGTAGCACCTTATTTTATGTCATGGCACGATGTGGACTATCCTTTTCAGGACATCCTCATACCTGGTTTCCCTTTCGAGAACCATATCCTTTTCTTTTGATTTTTAGAGGAAGCAGCCTCCACTCTGTTCCTCTCTTCCTCCATCTTCTTCACACACTAAAGCCCTTTATCAGACTCGGGCTAAACATTTATCATTACCATTGGCCATGGACTTGTAGAATCCCCCACCGCACACTTATCCTCTGACAACACACTAACCTTACAAAGGTTTCTGTAGTGTGTGGATGGGTTCATTTCTTGGTATACTCGAAAGAGTTCTTCTTCATCTTCGACCCTCATTTTCAGAGTCCCTGCTCTTAAGTCAATTACCGCTCCTCTGGTGGCCAAGAATGGTCGTCCCAAGATTAAGGATACCTGGTCATCAACATGAAAATCTAAGATAATAAAATCAACAGGTATAATAAACTTACCCACTTTGATGAGAAGGTCGTCTATTATCCCATAAGGTGCCACTCGCGACTTATCCGCCTGCTGCAGCATCAACCTCGTTGGCCTCAATTTTCCCAACCCCAGGGTGTTAAATAAAGATAGGGGCATTAGATTAACTACTGCCCCTAGATCACACAAAGCTCGTAGCACCTCAACTTTACCAATTTGTATGGGGAGGGTAAAACTCCATGGGTCTTTGAGCTTTTTTGGAATTTTGCTCAATACCCTGTGACTGCACTCCTCAGTCAGTGCTACCGTCTGGACATCCACCAATCTGACTTTGTTAGCCATCACATCTTTCAACTATTTAGCATACTTGGGCATTCCCTGCAAAATATCAATAATAAGCAAATTTATGTGAAGTTCTTTGAAAATCTTAAAGAACTTTTTGAAGCATTCCTCCTCCTTGCTCTTTCCGAATATCTGAGGGAATGGTGGTGGTCGTCTATGTGCTGGCTACAATGAAGATTGTGCATTTTGTTGCACAACACTCTGATTTTCTCCCTTGTCATTGGATGGTCCTGGTCTAACCAACTCCGGCTGCAACTCATTTCTCTTATCTTTAGGCACTGCATCAGCTTATTGCTTTCTGCTTCTTAGACTGATGGCATTGACCTGCCGGGGGTTATGATCTGTGTCACTTGGTAGTCCTCCATGTGGTCTCATGTTTTGAGCAGCTGCTAACTGACCCATCTGCTTTTCTAGATTGCGGGTGGCCACTTGCTGATTCTTCAAGTCTGATGCCATCCTCGCTTGATTTTCTGCTAACTGAGTCTGGGTCTCCATGATATTTTGCAACATTTCCTCAATGTTGCTGCTCAACTGGCCATCATTCTGCCTATTATGCTGATACTGCTGTTGTTGAGGTTGATGATAACTTTGCTTTAGATTTCCACCCCAAGAAAAATTCGGGTGGCCCTGCCAATTTTGTTGTAGTTGTTTCCAAAATTCTGATTGTTCCTCTGCACATTCCCAACAAAATTGACTGATTCCGGATTGTCTCCACAAGATTATGCATTGCGCCCAATATTTCCACAAATTTCACACCAACTCGGAACATGCTGAACTGCATTAACCTGACCCTCCTGTTGGTTTATACTTAGTTTATTGAATTGAGTCATCATCTGATGCTGGAACAAAGCTAACTGTGCCGCCAAGGCATTCATACTCTCTACCTCTATCAACCCTGCTCTCTTTCCCGCCCCTCTTGATGATTCGCTCTGGCACTCTGGATTTCCCTATGCAATTCTATGCCACAGCGTGTACAGCTCATCATAAGTCTTCTCTAAGGCTTGCCCACCCGATGCAGAGTCTAGTAAAATTTTCGTGTGTGGGTCTAGACTTTCTATAAAGGTATGAGCCAGCACATCATTCATTTTCTGGTAATGGGGACAGTCTCTCAATAATGACTTGACTCTTTCCCAAGCCAAATATAAGTTCTCATCAGGCCTCTGCTTGAAACTCAGTATTTCACTTCTCAATTTTGCAGTCTTGCCTGAAGGAAAAAATCTGATAATGAACTTCTTTGCCAAATCATTCCACGAAGTTATGGAGTTCGGTGGCTCAGCTTTCAACCACTTCTTTGCCTCTCCCAACAATGAAAATGGGAAGAGGGTAAGTCAGACATAATCTGTGGACACGTCGGCGGGAACAAACGTGTCACTAATCTCAAGAAAGTTCTGTAAGTGCTGTTGCGGGTCCTCATGTGCCATCCTAGTGAATTGACAACTAGAATGTAATAGCTGCACCATGTTCTGCTTCAATTCAAAGTTCCCTCCAGGCTCTGGTTTTCGGACACTAGAGTTCACATTAGTTGCTTGTGGGATTGCCACTTCGCGAACTGGTCTGGATGCTATTGCTTCCGGTGAGAATTGTGCTTGTCCTGCGGGTGGTTGTTGTTGTACCTTTTCTTTAAGTCTTTTCTGCTTTTGCTCAAGAGATACTCTCCTTCACAAATGGATTTGACGTTCAGGTTCAAGCAACGGTTCCACAAGCTCTCTATTCTTAGCCAGCTCGGCAAGACAACCTGTCACCTGCAATAAGTCAAACTAAGACCAAGTTTCTCAACACTTAAGGAAATTTAAAAATCACACAAAAAATAGACAAATTCACTAAACTTCGCCGAGTCCCCGGCAACGGCGCCAAAAACTTGTTGAGCCCGCAAGTGTACGGGTTGTACAAGTAATATAGTGGCCCTTTTTAAGAGCTGGATGTCGAACCAACAGGGACTGGACCAATTCAGATAATTATCAAGTTCAAGTGTGATATTAAATGCCGCAAGTGTTGATTATAGACTTTTTCGAGAAATTTAATTAAGTCTAGATGTGGTCAACGAAATACTCTGAATTCATTGAAGGAGCAACTAGAGTTAAAGCCGGAAAATTGTGCGATACTGCGATTTGCAATGGTTTAAGTATGAAACTATAAATTGTCATCTCACATAATTAAAATTGCATGTTCATGGTCTTCCAAAACTCTAAACACGACAAACTAGCCTCACTACTACATTGTTGAGCGAGGATGTTATTTCTAGTTCGTGGGCAATTCACTACGTGGACGTGGTTTATGGGGTTTATGCCATAGATTTGGGTACTTACGTACCTCCAACCATTTAACCAAACTTAGCTTCACCACTACTCCTACAAGTGGTGGAGTACGATTCTAAGTTGGTGTCTTTCTATCTTCCCATTTTATCAACCAAGCAAGGTAATTAGGTATATTCCTATCCTAACCACAAATTATATCGTGAGATATAATCTTGCTCCCTACATTCTTTTGTTCTTGCCTAGGTTATCTTTCTCAAGCATTTACGTAAGCTTAATGCGTGTGTTTTTATGGTGATCAATCATAAAAACAACCATAATTAAGAATGCAAGACAAAACAACAATCAATAACTTAATTCCAAAACAAATTCGTAAGAGCACAATCATAACTCATGGCTTCAACCCTAGAGGAAGGGGTCAAGCCACTCAAGTTCATAAAATTAAAAGAAAACATTGTTAAAGTAACATACTTATAAGAATTGGTAGAAGAGAAGATGAAATTGATGAACCCTAGGTTAGTTCTCCCACTTCTCCCTTCACTCCTAGGTTGTTTCTCAGAATAAAATCGTGACAAAATGATTTTAGGAGCTAAGGGACCTATTCATAGTAAATGAGAGATGTATAAAATTATGCCCGGCATGGAATAGCTCTGTGTCATGGAGGTTATCGCTACAATATGCCTCCGTGACACGGAGGCATCACGTAGGCACACTGGAAAGCAAACAGTCGCCAAGTAGAAGCTGTCCGAGTTGGCAGCGTGTCACGCTGCTTGGGCAGCGCGTTAGGTGGCGTGTCCGGCCCTTGTCGCGCAACCTTCCTAATGTGGCACGTTGCCAACGCGCAGGTGGGCTGTTTCGCGCACCCTCCTTGCCGACATTCGCGTTTTACTTCCGATTCCATGCCTCCACTTCACCAACTCATGGATTAGTTCCTCAAATTCATTGTAAACCTACAAAAACAAGAACTAATCATGTTGGTTAGTGTATATATTCATATATCACATGAGAATGCATATAATTAAATAGATAAACAAGGCAAAACTAAGTTGTAAAGTATCACTTGGGCATGCTATTTTGCCCACGATCAGTGAGACTCATTGTGAGGGAAGTTCAGAAGCTTCAGGGGGCAACTAACGATTGATACAATGACCCGTTAGAAGGAACCACAACTCGTCCTATCGAGCTGTGGTATTAATCCAAAGTTAAGTTCTGGGAAGTGCAGACAAAGGATCGTACCACGAGTCGTGGTAGCCTCCAATGACTTATAGGTGCGTCCGTGGAATCGACCAGTGCAAGTTTTCGGAGTGATTTCATTAAGGGTATTTTCGTCCTTTCTATGCTCTAGAGCCCTAAACTATGTTGTTTTATTTTATTTTATGGGCATGTTAAGATAGGTTAAGTCCCACTTGCATAGTCATTTCCATAAATGCAAAATTAGAAAGAATCAAGAGAGGTGAAGCCTATTCTCAAGCTCTCCATCAATTTTCCCTTGGGCATTCAAGGAAGTTTTATATCTGATCTTATCCAGGAATGTAGGGTTATGAATGGGTGTTTTCGTTCACACCCATGCCTAATCTCTACTAATTTATGAAAAATTATCAAAAATCTCATGGGGTTTTAATTGAAATCTCTTGGAATTTTAATGATTTACTAATGGGTTGTTCTAAATTGTGATTTACATTATATTTTATGAATTTTTGTCAGATTTTACAACTATTTTGATTATAAAATTAATGATTTCGATTTCTACTAAATTAAGCCTAATTATGTATGATCTCTAATGAATCGGGTAATGATCTTTACTTAAAGTGTTGATATTTACAAATCCATCATGATTTCTGATTTGAAATATGGATTTATTAAATACCCCATTATGATTTGATTATTTACATGTTATACGTATGATTTTCAAGTATGCATAAAACCTATGATTTATGAATTGCGTTTTGGCCGACTCACGAGCCTTCTGTCATGGGAAGTTCACGTATGTACAAGTATGTTCATGATTATTATGATTTAACTATCCCATGAATTCATGCATATTATACTATGAGCACTATATATATTTTGGGAGTAGTATTTAACACCGAGTAGGTTCAGGGCCTAGGTTCTGTCCCGGATCTCATAAACTACGTGCTACTGTAGGTATGTTTGGAGCTCCATTGTGACTGTCCCCGGACCAAATGGCCCTTTTAATGTGTGATCACATCTTTCATGGTTCTACTCTTTGCAAGGTACGAATACCCTCCAGACTAAGGCTACAAGCCGGACTCCATGTGTGCTCGTATGGGGTATGTCGGTTAAGAGAATCTCCGATTGTTCCTAATGATTTATGCATGTTTCTTGTTATATATATTTCCTCAGGTTACGTTCAGTACAACTTTTCTCTCATGATTATGATTACGATTATATTACTAATGTTTTGAAAACCTTAGGCCTTATGTTATGTTACGATATTAGTGATATGAGCATGATGTACTACTCTCATGATATTTTATGAGGTTTTACATAATTTAAATGTCCCTTTTATTTAACTTGTATACTCGGTACATTCCACATAATGACCGCATACTTTCTATGTTGTATCATTTCATGATACAGGACCCGACTCTTAGGCTCATCTCCATCCTTAGTCCAAACAAAAGAGTTTGCTATCAGCTTGTTGGTGAGTCCTCATGTTTCGAGGGGCGTATGACTAGACATTTATGATTTTATTTTGTTTTAGCTTTGGCCGGGTTAGTTGGGGGTGTTTTCCCATTAACCCATCTTATATGATAGAGGTTTTTAGACCGCATGCAGTATTTAGCCGATGTGTATGTCTAATGATTTTGAATGTTATGATTTGCTAGTTTATATTTATGTTTCTACTATGTCTTATGCTCAGTATTCCGCATTAAGTGACCAATGTTAGATATGTGAGTCGAGTGTGCATAAAGAAATGGGAACAAAAATAAAGAAAGACTTCAAGAAAGGGGAGGATGAAGGAAGAAACAATGCCCATAATGTGGTGGGATGTATTGAAAAGCGCTTAAGGAGGCTAGTTGCTATTATTGGTTAGCCCAGTATTTACTAGTTCCATAGCTTACATTATAACCCGTTAAGTCCTACGTGATCTTACATCACTCATCCTTATATTAGTGGAGTAATACACTAGAGGCAAGCTTATGGGTCATGACATGATGCATGTGAATTCTTTGGGAGAGAGAGCGAAATCTTGTTATTATGCCCCTGCATATAATGTTTCTGAGATCATATGATTGAAAAGGGGGAAATTCTCTTGTGTTGTGAGGGCACATGCTTGACGAGAGACTGAATTTCATGTCGGATGTCTTGATCAGCTGATTTGCATTACTTTGCCGAGATCGAGAGTCGACTCTTGAGTCTAGGAGGTCTTAATGTGTTGAATGTCATTGTATTGATGAGACTATCCATGTTTTCTTGTTGATTTTCTATGTAAATAATCGGTATAACCGTAGCTTGAATTGTCAAGCCAAAGTAGCTATGATTGGGTGTCAATTGCATGAGATGTGAGATTTTTGTTTGAGGACGAACAAGGTTTTAAGTGTGGGGTAAGTGATCTTGGGCAGAATTATATGCCCAAGTGATACTCAAATGCTTCATTTCATCTTGTTTATCCAACTATATTTTTACATTCTCATGTGATTTGTAGTTAAAATGTGAATTTATACTAACCAACATGATTAGTGTGGTTTTGCAGGAAAAATGTAATTTGAGGAACCTAAGATGCATGTTGGGAGAAATCGGGAATGGACTCGGAAGCGAGCAGTGGAAAAGGCCAAGGAGATGCAGCAAATTAAGGGGCTCCGCGTGGAGCCGTGTCACCCTGCCATCGCGGAGGCATTCTGCCCCGGATGATTAAAATAGGCCAAGTTCCAGTGAAGGTTTGTGTTGGTGCCATGGCACGTTGGCCAAGCCACGCGTTGCACGCCGTGGCACGTTGGGCGTAATTAACTGGAGGATCGGATTGTAGTGAGGGGTCCGCGTTTGTGGCATGTCACGGAGGAAGTGCTTCGCGATGCACTGCGTGACACGTTGCTTGTTATTCTGGGAAAAATTCCCACTAGTATAAATAGCACACTAAGGTTTATTTTTAATTATTTTGACTTGGTTGAGCAAGAACGTGGGTTAGAGGCAGTAAAAGGGACGAAATTCTTAGAGTTCTTCTCTATCTCTTTCTTCTTTATTTTGCAGGGAAATCCAGAGTGGAATGTGGACTCTTCTAGAGGAGGAACAAGGAAAGCGGCAGGAGTCTTGGAAGTGGATGGTTTTACAGCTATCGCTGCACAGATAGCTGCGTCACAGAATAAACTCAATACCCACTTCAGCAATATGAGCATGAATCAGTCTCAAGCCCCAGTGAATGTAGTGCAGCAGATTTGGTGTGAAGTGTGCGGCAGTAATGAACACTCAGCTGAGTGTTGTGGTGCGAATCCTGATTCAGTGAACTTTGTTGGTAATGTATAGAGAAATAATCACCAACAGTATGGCAACAACTACAACTCTAATTGGAGGAGTCACCCGAATTTCTCTTGGGGTAATAACAGCCATCAAGGGCAGAGTTCGAGTTAGGGGGCGCACAGAAATCAAAGAGGGCAGCAGAACTATCAGTCGCAATACAAAAGCAACAATGCACCTCCTCCACCACCATCACCCAGCATCGAGGAAATGTTCAAAATGATGATAGCTAACCAAGCTCAATTGCAGGCTGACTATGTCAAATTGGCAGTCAATGTAAAGAACAATCAGTTTGCTACAAAGGCATTGGAGTACCAGTTTGGGCAACTAGCTGGAGCTCAGAACACCAGGTCGAGAGGAGGACTTTCGAGTGACACTGATCCCAACCCCAAACAAGTGAATGCAGTGACCAAAAGGAGTGGTTTACAACTCAAGGAGGTGGAACCAGAAAGACCACCACAGCAGTCGGGAGCAGTGGAGAATGAGAGGGGACACAATGATGATAGGGGGAAGGAAAAGGAAGCTGAAACAGAAAGACCACCACCCCCGTTCCCTCAAAGATTAAAGAAACACAAGGAGGAAGCGTGTTTCAAAAAGTTCATGGAGGTGCTTAAACAGGTACACATTAATTTACCTCTTGTTGATGTTTTGCAGGGAGTGCCAAAGTATGCAAAATATATCAAGGACATCGTGGCAAACAAAAGCAGGTTGACGAAGTACGCTACGGTGGAGCTTACGAAGGAGTGCACTTCCCAGATACAAAATAGGTTGCCCACAAAGCCCAAAGACCCTGGGAGCTTTACAATTCAACTTACAATCAGGTAGAGTATCCGAGCTCGTGGATTATGTGATTTGGGAGCGAGCATTAACTTGATGCCGACATCGGTATTCAAGAAATTGGGGCTAGGCAGTCCTAGACCAACAACAGTGATCTTGCAACTAGCAGATCGTTCCTTGGCCAGACCAAATGGCATTGTGGAGGACGTGCTGGTGCAAGTGAGCTCCCTTATCTTCCCGGTAAACTTTGTTGTGTTGGATTTTGAGCCGGATGCGGAAGTCCCATTTATTTTGGGATGTCCTTTCTTGGCGACCAGGAAAGCACTAATTGATGTAGCTGCAGGGCAGCTAACCATGCGGGCACACAACAAGGTGGAGGTATTTGATATGTCCAAGGCCACGAAGCTTCCGGCCATGTATGAGGAAATCTCAGTGATCAACGTGCTTGATCGAGAGATTATTGCTCAAAGTGTTGATTCGAGAGAGCCAGTGAGAAAACCACCGGTGAAGGACCCCCCAAAACTTGAAACGTGGCAAGAAGATCGAAATGCCACGGTCGCAGTTAATGGGCATCAGTGTAAGCAAGACAGGGGTGAGGATGGAAGTCGAGAGAAGACGTCTGTCACCCTAGAGGATGACTAAGCTTCAATGACGTCGAGCCGCGATGGTAAACCAGGCGCTGCACGGGAGGCAACCCGTAAAATTTTTGTAATACTTGAGTAGATTTAGTAGAAAAGAAAAAGAAGAAAAAATAAAAAACAAGGAAAAAAAAGAAAAATGGGAACAAAAATTGTGTTTTATGTTGAAACCTATGAATTCTAACCAATTTATTGTTGTGAGATGAATTTCAGGTTGAATGGAGGGCAAAAATGCAAAGGATCGCAAAGGAAAAATCAAGGTGAGAAAAATAATAAAAAGTGGCAAAACAGTGAGCCTGCGGGTTGGCTCCGTGTCACGGAGGAGGGCCTCCGCGTTACCCTCCGTGACACGTTGAGGTGTAATTCTGGAATTTTAAAAATTTCATAACACCTCCGCGTTGGCTCCGTGTCATGGAGGGGGTGCTCCGCGTTACCCTTCGTGACACGTTGAGGCGTTAATCGCGACGGGTCACACCGGGTCGCCGGGTGACCCGCGCGAAAATCCCCCTTTTTAACCCCAATTTCCCTCATTTTTCCCTCATTTCTCATCCCCTCCGCGACAAAAACCCAAAAATCCCTCTTTCCCCAACGTGAAACGGACCTAGGCACAAGTTTTCTTTAACTTTTCTTCAATTTCATCGAATTAAAGGTATGTTCTTTAACTTCATCTCAATTCTGGACAAATTTTTCGATTTTGAGCATGTGAAGTGAGTAAACCTTGCCCTAATTGTAAATTGAACTTGAATTCATTTAAGTTATCGTTGATTGATGTTTGTAGTATCATTTTGATTGTATGAACTCGATAAATACATGCTTGATCGAATTTTGGTGAAATATGTAGCTAGGGTTAGAATTTGATTGCGAAGAAAGTAAATGTGATTGAAAATGTGAAAATTATTGGTTGGGCATGTTGGGTAAGGTGAATTGTGTTGTGCTTGATGTGAATATGCTAAATAAACAAGTGGATTTCTGGGAGAATGAAATTGTTGAATTGCATAGAAATTAGTGAATTGCATAGGTTGTGTTGAGAGAAGTTTTTGCTAAGTGCTATGTGATGAAATGGCATCGATGGTGATATTTTGATTAGATGTACGAAGTATGAGTAGTACGTAGAATTTATTCCATCGAATTCTCTGAATGCACGAGGCATGTTGTTGTTTTTTTGTAAATTGAAAAGTGAGAATTGTCTTGCCGTAATGTCGTAATTGTGGCTAAGGGCTAAGTGTGGGGTGGCCTAGCTTAACCCAACCTTAGTCAAAGCTAGCACCATCGGTTCTGCGCGGCCAATGCCGTCAATACAGAACCCGATGGGTGACTGACAAAGGGAAGAAATGGTACACAAAGCACAAGGAGAACAAATACTTCCCCGAGGAGCACATTGCAAGGGAGCCGTTGGCACAGGAATTCCCCAGAATCGTACACAGGATTGACGCTGCCGGGCTGAACTTCATCATTGAAGAGCCTAAGGAGTGCAATCTCCACCTGATTCGGGAGTTCTATGCCAACTGGAACCCGACACTCCGCAGTCACACCATCAAGATAAGGGGGCAGGTAGTCACCTTTGAGCCCCATCACCTTAATGCCATTTTGGGGGCACGGGACACAGACGCCCATGTACTTCGGCAGCTTAACATCACTCCACCATATGCGGATATCAGACGCAGTCTGCGTGGAGCCCGTTCTACAGCACGGTGGAGCAGGCATAAGGAGAGGGGCTACCATCAGACACTGCCCTACTCTCAAATGAATAGGGAAGCCAGAATTTGGCTTAAGATCGTGTGTTCCTGCCTGATCCCGGGGGTGCACATGACAGATGTCACCCGAGATCGTGTGTGCTTGGTCTACGCCCTGATGAAAGGGCTGGAGATTAATGTTGGGGCGGTGATTATCTCCGCCATAAAGAGAGCCCGTTTGCATCAAGGGCATAAGTACGGGTTTGGTGGCTTGCTGACCACATTCCTGAGGGGCCTGGATATTGAGAAAGAGGCCCTAGACTACATCCCGTAGATGGATAGGCGTGCCTTGGACGTCACCAAAACTAAGGCACCCGACACCACTCACGGGCCAGTTCTCACACTAGCCGAGTGACATGCTCGGGATGATCAGTATATGGCCCGCATGTTCAGGATGTAGATGCTGTAGTTGCGCATAGGCAGGAGGCCAACAATAGAAGATGAGTTGTGGCAGCTCGAGCTAGATTACCCCTTTGGCAAAAATGCTAGGGCTCTATGCCGAGTGGGGCCAGCTTTTGTGGAGCCCGTTGATGATGATGTCCTCACAGACGAGAAGACACGCCGCGATGACTCAGATGTTGAGTCAGATGAGGATAGCGGGGGCGATTCAGATATGGGGGACAAGGCAACCGCACCTGACGAAGAAGTTGAATACTTCGACTGATCAGGGAGTTTCAGCACCTACTCTTGTGCTAAGCTGAATTTTGTGAACACTGGGGACAATGTTCAATTTTAGTGTGGGGTGGGAGTAGTTAGGTGCTGGTTGTTTTGTTGTTGTTTATGTTTATGTTTTGTTGTGATGCCTGTGAAAAAAATTGTGACCCTGTGATTTTTGTGTTTATGTTTTGTACTATAATTCGATGTTGTAATTAATGTGAAGCTGTTGTGTGCCGTGGGGAGTTGTTGTTAGTTGGTTGTGTAAATATTTTTGTTTTATCAAAATTATTGATATTTTTAAAATTTTTGTTGAAATATTTTTATGATTGGGTTTCTTGGCGTTTGTTTTCAGTGCTTTTACCGAGAATAGTCCCATTGAACCGAAGTCGTAAATAGTGACCGTTCCCTATGATGGATGGATGATGACCGTCTCAAGGAAAATGTAGTCGATAGGAGTAGTTTTTTCCTTATTTTAATTTTTTTCTTTTGTTTGTTTGTATCCCAAACGTGTCGTTACTTTATGGTTCGGAATTCTTGTTGCGTGTAATACATGATAGTTAGAATGCAAAGGTGATTCATACGAAAGCATGCAACTTTGTAAACATGTTGAGACACCTAGACCATAGAGTTCGATTCGGTGTGATTAAGGCTTAATGTTTGAATTCTTGTTATTAGCTGATTCAAGAGTCTGTGAATATGTCTTGAGTTAAGCATGTGCATTGAGTGTTTGGTGAGGTTTCGATTCTTCCATGCTATTGTGAAGTGTCTAGAACTTGCCTGGTGTGTGTACGAAACGAAACGAAGGATGTGTATTGTAGGAAAGGATATAGGCATTTCTTTGATTTAACCGAAAGTTTGTTTTCATTATCGTACCTACCTTGAATGTACATCCTAGTTAGCCCATTGAGCCTTTAGCCTATTTTTTTCTTTTGTCGAAAAGGTACAAAAAGAGCTTAACCCCTTCTTTTCATTATCCGTGAATTTGATCCAAAACTCATAAGTGCTCAAGAAAAATATTTTTCCCACAGTGTCAAGGAGTGAAAAGTGTGAAAAAGAAAGGAAAAGCGGAAGTGGTGAAAGTAAAGAAAAGGTCAAAGGTGCACTTTCCAAATTTAATAAAATGAAGACGTATAACTAATCTTTGCTATTAAGTCGAGTGTGCTTAAAGAAATGGGAACAAAAATAAAGAAAGACTTCAAGAAAGGGGAGGATGAAGGAAGAAACAATGCCCATAATGTGGTGGGATGTATTGAAAAGCGCTTAAAGAGGCTAGTTGCTATTATTGGTTAGCCCAGTACTTACTAGTTCCTTAGCTTACATTACAACCCGTTAAGTCCTACGTGACCTTACATCACTCGTCCTTATATTAGTGGAGTAATACACTAGAGGCAAGCTTATGGGTCATGACATGATGCATGTGAATTCTTTGGGAGAGAGAGCAAAATTGTGTTCATATGCCCCTGCATATAATGTTTTTGAGATCATATGATTGAAAAGGGGGAAATTTTCTTGTGTTGTGAGGGCACATGCTTGACGAGAGACTGAATTTTGTGTCGGATGTCTTGATCAGCTGATTTGCATTACTTTGCCGAGATCGAGAGTCGACTCTTGAGTCTAGGAGGTCTTAATTTGTTGAATGTCATTGTATTGATGAGACTATGCATGTTTTCTGGATGATTTGCTATGTAAATAATCGGTATAACCGTAGCTTGAATTGTCGAGCCAAAGTAGTTATGATTGGTTGTCAATTGCATGAGATGTGAGATTTTTGTTCAAGGACAAACAAGGTTTTAAGTGTGGGGTAAGTGATCTTGGGCAGAATTATATGCCCAAGTGATACTCAAATGCTTCATTTCGTCTTGTTTATCCAACTATATTTTTACATTCTCATGTGATTTGTAGTTAAAATGTGAATATATACTAACCAACATGATTAGTGTTGTTTTGCAGGAAAAATGTAATTTGAGGAAGCTAAGATGCATGTTGGGAGAAATCAGGAATGGACTCGGAAGCGAGCAGTGGAAAAGGCCAAGGAGATGCAGCAAATTAAGGGGCTCCGGGATGGAGCCGTGTCACGCTGCCATCGCGGAGGCACTCTACCCCGGATGATTAAAATAGGCCAAGTTCTAGTGAAGGTTTGTGTTAGTGTCGTGGCACATTGGCCAAGCCACGCGTTGCACGCCGTGGCACGTTGGGCGTAATTAACTGGAGGACCGGATTCCAGTGAGGGTCCGTGTTTGTGGCGTGTCACGGAGGAAGTGCTCCGCGATGCACTCCGTGACACGTTGCTTGTTATTCCGGGAAAAATTCCGACTAGTATAAATAGCACACTTAGATTTATTTTTAATTATTCTGACTTGGTTGAGAATGAACATGGGTTACAGGCAGTTGAGGGGACGAAATTCTTAGGGTTCTTCTCTATCTCTTTCTTCTTTATTTCAATTGTTTGTATTATTTACACTCATTTAATTATGTTTAATCCACAAATGAGTGGCTAAATTCACTTCTTGGTGAGGTTAAGAACATTTGTAGTGGAATGTAATTATTGATCATTTTGGTTTTTCATCTTTTCTTCTATGGTTGTTCTATTAATTCTTGTTCTTACTGCATTAATGTTTGGCCAATATTAATGTATATCTAAAAAATTCGGTTTGCGCTCGAAAGAGAAAGAAATTGGAAAGTTGTGAATTGGGAGGATATGATCTCTTCTTGGTTTGGAAAATTGAGAATTGATTTACCTTCAGAATAGAAATATATCTGAAAGTCACATTAGTCAATTAAGGAATCAGTTTTGGATGGTTAGAACATGAATTTATTTTTATCACAGAAATGTAGGTGGAAGGTTCATGATTCTTAAGTTGGGTTAAATACAAGAGTTTTAATCCATAGGCAATAATTCTTGACTAGCAACCGAAGGAAAAATTAACCAATTTGTATGAATAAATTGCTTCCCTTCATGTTCGTTTTAGCCTCAGCATGCTCATTACTATAGTTCAGACTCAATTTGTACATTTGTTTTAGATTAGTATAAATTAGGAAACAAACTTCCAAAATCTTCTTGAAACTGTTGTCTGCATTATTAGAGTTAGAGTTTATTAACAGTTGATTCGATTATTACCTTGGTCCAGTCCCTGTGGGATCAATAGTTGGCTACTCTAGCCATTTTACTACTTGTTCGACCACACGCACTTGCGTGTAGGCATTCCAAATCATCGAACAATATGCTTATGCCATGGGTCGACTTGGAGTCTCTCGGGGTTACATGTCCCTGTTATGATCCGGGTTTACGTTCTGGTTATGGCAAACTTCGTATTAAAGCATTAGGTTTTGAAGTGTCCTAGGGTGTCTGAAAGCCGCGTTGAGTAGAATATTTTTCATGGATGTGAAGCGCGCCACACCTATGATGAAGAGGCTACAAGACGTTTATGAAATGCTCCCTTATTTCATGATCTATGTCGTGTGATGAAAAGTCTTTCTATCCTTTTAATTTGTGCTATTCGCGATTGCAGAATCATGGCTTGTTGAAGAGTAAACAGAAGAAGAAATGGAAATGGTGAAGGCCACGAAGTTGGCAATGGTCATGGGCATCAACAAGTCCCACTTGTTTAGGAGCCCCAGGCACCAAAGTTAGTTTCTCACGTTGAGTTTCGGGCAGCTATCCAGATATTGGTGTAGGCCTTGACCGCTCAAGTATACAAGAAGGCTATTGCGCATATTCCATAGAATGGCAATGCGACAACAACTTGGATTAGAGATTTCTTGAGTAAGAACCCGCTAGAGTTTCTTGGGTCCAAGGTGGATGAGGATCCGCATGAATTCATTGAGGAGATTCTAAAGATCACCCAGGTTATGGGGGTGACAAATGGGATTGTGTTTATTTAGCCTTCTACCAGTTAAAAGGGGTGGTATACATATGGTTCAAGCAATGGAGAGATTCTAGGGCAGTGGGTGTAGGCCCAATAGGTTGTGAAGAGTTCCACGCAGCATTTATGGATCCGTTCTTCCCTCGTGAGATGAAAGAACTGAAGGTCGCTGATTTTGTTAATCTGAAGCAGGGTGACATGTCAGATCAGGAGTATGCTTTGGAGTTCACCCGTCTATCCAAGTATGCGCCAAAGTTGGTGGCAGACCAGAGGACTCGAGTGAGCCGATTTGTGCATAGGGTGGTGGACTACCTAGATAAGGATTGTAGGATCTCCATTTTGCATTAGGATACAGATTTTCCCCGCACTGCGTTGCATGTTCAACAGATGAAGTTGGTGTATCGAAGGAAGAGAGAGGCCAAGAGGGCCAAGATTGATAATTATGGTACTTCTCAAGCTAGATGGGGGGTGGTCAACGTCAGCAGTCTCAGCACAGGTCTATTACTTCAACACCATCATCGGCCAATACACCATATAGATTTCGAGGGGATCGGAGGAGCAGGGCTCTAGATTCTAGAGGCCAGGGTAGCATGCAGATAAAGAGCACCTTCCCAGCATGTGCGAAGTGCGGCAAGAATCACTTAGGGAGGTGCCTAGTTGGTTTAGATGCTTGTTTTGGGTGTGGCAAACCCGGACACAAACTCAAGGACTGCCCTTCAGCCAGATCCGGGGGTGGCGAAGCCCGTACGCCAGCAGCCAGCTCAGCCACTCCAGCAGCCCATCCCCCTCAGCAGGGTGCCTCGACCAGTTCAGCTGGCGGTTAGTGCCAGAATAAGTTCTATGCTTTAGCGTCCCGTAAGGAGTAGGAGGTCTCCTAAATTTGGTCACTGGTATGTTGTGACTTTTCCATATGGATGTTTATTCTTTGTTAGATTCGGGAGATACCTTGTCTTTTGTGACTCCTTACACTGCTAGTATATTTGGAATTAGTCCCTAGACTCAGGCAGAACCATTTTTAGTTTCTACTACTATTGGTGATTCGATAGTAGTGAGGTGGGTGTATAGAGGATGGCCGATCACTATATTACATAAAGTCACTTCCGTAGACCTTGTAGATTTCTCTATGAATGAATTTGATATTATTCTTGGCATGGATTGGTTGTATGCGTGTTATGCTTCTGTTAATTGTAGAACCCGTGCAGTGGAGTTTCATTTTTCGGGTGAATTAGTGTTGGAGTGGAAGGGTAGTTTGGTCATGCCTATAGATCATTTTATTTCATATCTTAATGCCAGAAGGATGATCTTCAAGGGTTGTATGTACCACCTTGTTTAGGGTTAAGGATGTTGAGTCCGAAACCACGACTATCCAGTCAGTTCCAGTGGTGCATGAGTACCCAGAAGTATTTCCTGATGAATTATCCGGTGTTCCTCCGGAGAGGGAAACCGACTTTGGTATTGACCTTTTTCCTGACACGCAGCCCATCTCTATCCTTCCTTACAGGATGGCTCCATCTGAGCTAAAAGAGTTGAAGGATCAGTTGAAGGACCTATTAGATAAGGGTTTCATTCAACCGAGCAAGTCTCCATGGGGTGCACCAATTTATTTGTTTGGAAGAAGGATGGTTCCCTTGGAATGTGCATTGACTATAAACAATTGAACAATGTCACCGTTAAGAATAGATATCCTTTACCTAGGATCGATGATTTGTTTGAAAAGCTTCATGGTGTCGCGTGTTTCTCAAAGATAGATCTCAGGTCCGGGTATTATTAGCTCAGAATTCGAGAGTGCGACATCCTGAAGACAGCCTTCAGGACACGGTATGGTCATTATGGGTTTGTAGTTATGTCTTTTGGACTAACAAATGCTCCTGCAGCTTTTATGGACCTGATAAACAGGGTGTTCAAACCATATTTGGATATGTTCATGATCGTGTTCATTGATGACATCCTTATATACTCTCGGAGCGTGGAGGAGCATGTCGCTTATTTGAGAGTAGTGCTTCAGACTTTTAAGGATTGCCAATTGTATGCTAAGTTCAGCAAGTGCGAGTTTTGGTTGAACCCGGTAGCATTTTTAGGCCACGTGGGTATCAAGTGAGGGAGTCAAGGTGCATTCTCAAAAAATTGAGGCGGTGAAGAATTGGCCTAGACCAGTGAATCCTTCAGATATAACGAATTTCTTGGGTTTTGCGGGCTACTACTGGAGATTTGTTGAGGGTTTTTCATTTGTTGCATCACCTTTGGCTGAATTGACTCATAAGAAGGTGAAGTTTCAATGGTCGGAGGCTCGTGAGAAGAGCTTCAAAGAGTTAACAACTCAACTTACTACAATACCAATGTTGACCCTACCCGAGGGTACAAATGGTTTTGTGGTGTATTGTAATTCTTCGAGGATCAGACTCGGGTGTGTATTGATGTAGCATGGAAAAGTGATATCGTATGCCTCTAGATAGTTGAATGTCCATGAGAAGGATTATCCAACCCATGATCTTGAATTGGCCGCAGTGGTGTTCACATTGAAGATATAGAGACGTTACTTGTATGGGGTCTATGTGGATGTGTTTATGGACCACAAGATCCTACAATATGTGTTCACGCAGAAGGATCTCAATCTACAGTAAAGAAGGTGGTTGGAGCTACTCAAAGATGACCATATGAGTGCCTTTTACCATCCAGGTAAGGCTAATGTGGTAGCGAACGCACTTAGTATAATCTCTATGAAGAGTGTGTCCTATGTGGGTAAGGAGAAGAAGGAGCTGGTGAAAGATGCATAAGCTTGCAAGGTTAGGAGTAGGTTGGTCGACACGAATGATAGAGGTGTTGTTGTCCAGAACAGATCAGAATCATCCTTAGTGACTGATGTGAAATCTAGACAAGATGAGAACCCGATTTTGGTAAAATTGAAGGAAGTTGTTTGAAGTCAGAAGTTGGAGGTCTTCTCCCAAGGGGGAGATGGTGTGCTTCGGTACCAAGGTCGCCTATGTGTGCCAGATGTTGATGACTTGAGGAGACAAATGTTTCATGAAGCTCATGGATCTAGGTATTCTATCTATCCGGTTGCCACCAAGATGTATTATGATTTATGAGAAATCTATTGGTGGAAGGGTATAAAGAAGGATATTGCAGAATTCATAGCCAAGTGTCCGAATTGTCAACAAGTAAAGGTTAAGAATCAAAGGTCGGGAGGAGTACTTAAGGACATTAGCATTCCCACTTGGAAGTGGGAAGAGATTAATATGGATTTCATAACAGGGCTACCTCGTACTCATCGATAGTATTACTCTATTTGGGTGGTGGTAGATAGGTTGACCAAAGCTGCTCATTTTCTATAGGTCAAAACTATAGATTCAGCAAAGGATTATGCCAGGCTATATATCCGGGAGTTGGTTCGATTGCGTGGAGTGCCCTTATCCATCATTTCATACAGAGGTGGTTAATTTACCTCTCAGTTTTGGAGGTCATTCCAAAAAGGGATTGGGACTCAGGTTAAACTCAACACAGTATTTCACCCGCAAGCGGATGGCCAAGCGGAACGGGCAATCCAGACTCTCGAAGACATGTTGAGAGCATGCGTGATGGACTTCAAAGGTAGTGTGGATGATCACTTGCCCCTGATCGAGTTTGCCTACAATATAGCTATCACTCCAATATACAGATGGCACCATTTGAGGCTCTTTATGGGCTTAGATGTAGATTTCCCATCAGATGGTTTGAGGTTGGCGAGATAGCTATGATAGGTACAGACTCGGTTCATGAGGAAATGGAGAAGGTTTAGTTGATAAGAGATAGGTTGAAAACTTCCCAGAGTCACCAAAAGTCTTATGCGGACGTGAGAAGAAGAGAATTAGAATTTGAAGTTGATGAATGGGTATTTTTGAGAGTGCCTACCATGTAGGGAGTAATACGGTTCGGAAAGAAAGGGAAACTTAGTCCAAGCTATGTTGGCCCCTACAGGATAGTCAGATGAGTTGGCAAGGTGGCATATGAATTGGAGTTTCCCTCAGAGTTATCTTTCATGCACCTTGTGTTTCATGTATCGCTTTTGAAGAACTGTTTGGGAGATCCAGCTCTAGTAGTCCCGGTGGACAGTGGCGGTGTAAAAGATAGGTTAGTTATGAGGAGGTTCCGGTGGGAATATTAGATCATCAGGTTCGGAGGCTAAGGAACTAGGAAGTAGCTTCAGTTAAAGTATTAGGGAGGAATCAACATGTTGAAGGAGCTACGTGGGAAGCTTAAGCGGATATGAAGGCTAGAAACCCACATTTATTTCCTACCGGCTCAATTCCGACTTGAGGTATCAGTTTTTCCCTAAAGCTCTATTTAGTTTTCATGTTTCATTCATTTTTTCACATTTCTTTTATGTGTATGGATGTGTATGTGAATCATGAAATCAATTCAGCTATGTGGTTTGTATCAGAGATAGTAATTCCGTTAGTTTCGGTTTAAATGATCAGTATTTGGGTGTAAGAATTGCATGTATTTTTTTTCTTCTACTTGTTTCCAAAATTCGAGGAGGAATGTTCCCAAGAGGGAGATATTAAAATGCCCTGAAAGTGCCTAAGATTAAAACCCGGAATCAAAAATGGAAGTTGGCAGAAAATTGGGGAAAAGAGTGCGGGACAGACGATGTAACCACTCGTGGTTAGGAACCACCAGTCGTTGCTAGTAGTCATGGTTGGTATGTGACACTGGAAGTTGGGGATGGCACGGGTCATCCTATGACTGGTGGTATGATGTAACGACCCGTGTAGCTTTTCGTTTTTGGAGTGCTAGATTTCCAGTGGACTTAACAAATGGATACCACAAGTTGTTGGAAGCAACCACTAGTCGTGGTGAGACTTGTTGTAATGGAAGTTTAGAAGCTTCAAGGGGAAACTAAAGATTGATGCAACGACCCATTAGAATGAACCACGACTCGTCCTGTTGGGCCGCTGTATGAATCTAAAGTTAAGTTCTGGGCAATGTAGATGACGAATCGTACGACTCGTGGTAGCCTCCAACGACTTGTAGGTACGTCCGTGGGATCGACTAGTGCAGGTTTTCAAGGTGATTTTATTAAGGTTATTTTCATCCTTCCTATGCTCTAGGCCCCTAAACTACGTCATTTTATGTTATTTTTTGGCATGCTAAGATAGGTTAAGTCCCCCTTGCATAGTCATTTCCATGCATGCAAAATTAGGAAGAATCAAGAGAGATCAAGCCTATTGTCAAGCTCTCCTTCATCAATTCTCCCTTGAGCATTCAAGGAACTTTGAAATATGGCCTTACCCAGGTATGTAGCGTTACGAATGGGTGTTTCCGGTCACACCCATGCCTAATATCTATTGATTTATGAAAAACTTATCAAAAATCTCATGGCGTTTTAACTCAAATCTTGTGGAATTTTAATGATTTACTAATGGGCTATTCTAAATTGTGATTTACATCATATTTTATGAATTTTGGTCAGATTTTACAACTATTTTGATTATAAAATTATTGATTTCAATTTCAACTAAATTAAGCCTTATTATGTATGATCTTTGATGAATCTGGTTATGATCTTTACTTAAAGTGTTGATATTTACAAAGCCAACATGATTTATTATTTGAAATATGGATTTATTCAAATGTCCTATTATGATTGGATGATTTACAAGTTATACGTATGATTTTCAAGTATGCATGAAACCTACAATTTATGAATTATGTTTTGGCCGACTCACTGGCCTTACGTCATGGCTAGTTCACGTAATACAACTATGTTCATGACTAATATGATTTAACTAGCCTATGAATTTATGCATATTATACTACGAGCACTATACATGTTTTGGGAGTAGTATTTAACACTGAATAGGTTTGGGGCCTAGGTGCTGCCCTAGATCTCATAAACTACGTGCCACCGTAGATCTATTGGCACCTCCCTTGTGACTGTCCCTGGCCCAAATAGCCCTTTTCATGTGTGATCAGGTCTTTCATGGTTTTACCTTTGGAAAGGTACGAACACCCTTTCAACTAGGGTTACAAGTCGGGATCCATGTGTGCTCATATGGGGTATGTCGGTTAAGAGAATCTCCGACTGTTCCTCATGTATGCATGTTTATTATTATATATATTAGCTCAAGTTATGTTCAATACAACTTTTCTCTCATGATTATGATTACGATTGTATTACGAATGTTTTGAAAACCTTGGTCCTTATGTTATGTTATGAGATTTATGATATGAGCATGATGTCCTACTCTTATGATATTTTATGAGTTTTACATAATTTAAATGTCCATTTTATTTACCTCACATACTAGGTACATTCATGTACTGACCGCATACTTTCAATGTTGTATCATTTCAAGATACAGGACCTGGCTCTTAGGCTCATCTCCGTCCTTAGTCAATTCCAGAGTTTTCTATCAACTTGTTGGTGAGTCCTCATGTTCCGAGGGCCATATGACTAGACATTTATGATGTTCTTTTATTTCAGTTTTTTCTAGGTTAGTTGCGGGTGTTTTCCCATCAACCTATCTTATATGATAGAGGCTTTTAGACCACATGTAGTATTCAGCCTATGTGTATGTCTAGTGCTTCCGAATGTTATGATTTGCTATGTTACATTTATGTTTCCACTATTTCTTATGCTCAGTATTCCGCATTAAGCGAATGTAGCTAGACATGATTATGCCATGGGTCGACTTGGAGCGTCTCGGGGTTCCTTCTCCTGTGTTACGATTCGGGTCTACGTTCGGTTCATGAAAATTAGGTCCTACCAATGGGGTATATACATTGGATTCCACGTCTAGCACATGTGGTTATATGTCGGTTATAGGCTCTCCCACTATTCCGCTCAGTTTAGTGTCAAATTAGGTAGTTTAGTATCTCAGATTTAGGACATGTCCTTGACCATTAGACAGGGTCTTTTAGACCATATCAGCTTATTATAGTTATTTTGTTTCAGCAGTTCAGTTGGTCATTACATGTCTTTTCAGTTAAGTTATTTCATTTCTTGTGTATAGTTTCTTTGACTTATTCAGTACATTAAAAGTACTGATGCATACCTTTTATGTCGTATCGTTTTATGATACAGCTACAGGATCTCGGTCTCAGCCTCGCTAGCCGATCACTCTTAGAAGACTCCAGCTGCACTATTGGTGAGTCCTCATGTTTCGAGGATAAAGATCATTTATTTCAATTCTATTTTCTTCTGTTTAGACTTTGAGTTAGTTGGGGTCTTGTCCTAGAAACTCATTAGTAGTAGTGGCTTTCAGACTCAGACTTGGTTAATTCAAACTTGTAGTTTTGTTCATATGTTTTCAAACATTATGAATTAGCGTCATTCTCATAAATGTTTATATTATACTTAAAAGATTCTTCTATATTTATATGTTTACTCAAAATGCCAATGTTTGGTGGACTAGGGGTTGACTTGGGGTTAGTTGTAACTCCAAGTACCATGTTTCGCCCAGGGTGTAGACTTGGGGTATGACAAATTTGGTATCAGAGCACTAGGTTTAGTATACCATCGGATGTCTGAAAGTCGTATCGAGTAGAGTCCCTTTCATGAGTGTGAAGCACGCCACACTTATGATGGGGAGGCTACGATATGTTATTAGAAAAAATTCCCTTTTATTCATACTCTTGATCGTGTGTTGAAATTCAATTCCAGAATCGTTCTCCTAATTTATGCTTTGTTTCGTTTCAGTGAATTATGCCCCCACGACGTATGAAAGAAGGGATATAACGCACACCGACCTGTCCCATTAGTTCCAAGAGCCCCTCAGGACGACTCAGTGTCCACTGCCGAGTTCAAGCCAACTATTCAATTGCTCGCTTAGACAGTTACAAACCAGGTGAACCAGCAGGTGGTTCAAATCAACAACAATGGTTCCGCAGAAGCTGTCTGAGTTCATTATTTCACTCGGATGAACCCTCTAGACTTTCAGGGATCTAAGGTGGGAGAGAACGCATAGGAGTTTATGGACGACATTAGAAAGATCACCCGGATTATGGGTGTCAGCTACTTGGAGAGTGCCGACTTGGGTGCCTACCAGTTAAAAGGGGTAGCCTAGATCTGGTACGAGCAATCGAAGGAGAGGAGACCAGTAGAAGTAGGATCGCTGGAATGGGAGGAGTTCACTACAGCCTTTCTAGATAGATTCTTCCCTCGGGAGCTCAGGAAGGCAAAAGTAATGGAGTTCATGAATCTGAGACAGGGAAACAGGACAGTAGAAGAATATTCTCCGGAGTTCACCAAGTTGTCTAAATATTCTTCAAAGATGGTGACCGAGCTAAGGGCTTGCATGTTGAAGTTTGTTAATGGGGTGTCGAACCTGGTCCTCAAAGAGTGCTGGACAGTGATGTTGATTAAGGATATTGACCTCTCCAGCCTTATTGTTCATGCCCAGTAGATTGAGGTAGTGAAATTGAAGGACATGGAGCAGAAGAACAAGCGGGCAAGGATTGGTCAATCAGATTATGGCCACCAGAGGTCTGGCCATAGCAGCCGCCCACAACAGTAGCAGCAGTAGCAGAGGGCTCCAACACCCATCTTAGCCAGTGCCCCTACCTTTTGGTCTCGCCAGGATCAGAGGGGTGGAGCATCTTTCTTTTATTCCCAGAGCTACATTGCTAGTAAAACTTATCAAGCTTGCCCTAAGTGTGGCAAGAACCACCCAGGAGAGTGTCGTCAGGGTTGAGAAGGCTATTTTGGTTGTGTACAGCTTAGTCATTGGCTTAAAGAGTGTCCATCAGCAGGACGGAAAAGTTCACAATCCACTACCTCAGCAGCTTCAGCAGGCCGACCAGCTCAGCAAGCCAATACTTTAGGTACGGATGGTGGTCAACGCCAAAACAATTTTTATGCATTATCATCTCGTCAGGATTAGGAGAACTCATTGATCTTGGGCAAATTTATATGCCCAAGTGATACCTAAATGTGTCATTTTAGCCTTGTTTATCTATCAATGATTATACATTCTCATGTGATTTATAATAAAATGTGAATTTATACTAACCAACATGATTAGCATTATTTTGCAGGTGAAATGTAATTTTGTGAAGCTAAAATGCGTGTTGGGAAAGACCGGTATGGACTCGGATGATTAGCAAAGGACAAAGCATTGGATGACAAGAATTAAAGGGGCTCCGTAATGGAGCCGTGTCACGCTGCCATCGCGGAGGCCTTCTGCCTAGCTAGGTAATTTTTGGCCAAATTCCAGTGTGGGTGCACGTTGGGGTCGTGGTACGTTGGCCCAGCCCCGTGTTGCACGCCGTGCCACGTTGGGCTTTATTACCTGGACAGTCCATTTCCAGTGAGCCTCCGTGTCTATGACGTGTCACGGAGGCAGTTCTCTGCGATACACTCCGTGACACGTTGCTTGTTATTCCGGGAAAAATTCCCACTAGTATAAATAGAACACTTAGGTTCATTTTTCAATATTCTGACTTGGTGGAGCAAGAACGTGGGTTACAGGCAGTTGAGGGGACGAAATTATCAGGGTTTTTTCTCTATCTCCTTCTTCTTTAATTCAATTGCTTGTATGTTTAACACTCATTTAACGATGTTTAATCCACAAATGAGTGGCTAATTCCTCTTCTTGCTGAGGTTAAGAACAATTGTATTGAAATATGATTGTTGATCAATTTGGTTTTTCATCTTTTCTTCCATGGTTGTTCTACTGATTCTTGTTCTTACTGCATTAATGTGTGGCCAATATTAATGTACATCTAAAAAGTACGGTTTCACTCGAGAGAGAAAGAAATTGAAAAGTTGTGAATCAATAGGATATGATCTTTTCTTGGTTTGGGAAAATTGAGAATTAATTTACCTTCAGAATAGAAATATACCTAAAGGTCGTATTAGTCCATTAAGGAACCGGGTTTGTATGGCTAGAACATGAATTTCATTTAATCACAGAAATGTAGGTGGGCGGTTCATGATTCTTAAGTTGGGTTAAATACGAGAGTTTTAATCCATTGGCAATAGTTCTTGACTAGCAACCGGAGGAAAAGTTAACCAATCACATCGATAATTTATTTCCTTACATGTTCGTTTAACCTCAGCATGCTCACATTCATAGTTCAGACTCAAATTATATAATCTTTGTAGACTTAGGATAAAATTAGAAATCAAAATATATCAAACTCTTCGTTGCACTGTTGTCTTCATTTTTAGAATCAATATAGTAACACTTAAGTAATTTGTTACCTCATCCCAGTCCTTGTGGGATCGATACTTGGCTTACTTAAGCCACTTTACTACTTGTTCGACCACGTGCACTTGCGTGTAGTTATACACCCATATAACAAACAGACGAACAAGTTTTTGGCGCCGTTGCCGGGGACTGGCAATTGGTGAATTTTTCTTAAGTGTTAATTCACTATATTTTTTGTTAGTGTTGACAACTTGGTCTTAGCCTGTATTTTGCAGACATAATCTCTGTTGAACACTGGAAAGGGACAAGGAGCTGGTGGACTCATATTTAGAGCCTGAAAGACTATTTCATCGTCAGCGTAGAGAAGCTCTAGAGAAGCTCTGGAGAAAAAGCTGCAGTTGCTCAACCAAACAATCATGGAGCAACAACAGAATCCACCAGTAGTACGGGCAATGTTAGTGCCCGAGGAAGTAGCAGCTAGGCCAGTTCGCGAGGTGGCAATCCCACATGCTAACAATGTCACATCTAGCATCCGCAAACCTGAGCCAGGAGGGAGGTTCGAGCTCAAACAAAACATGGTGCAATTGCTGCACACCAGCGGGCAGTTCACAGGTCTCCCTCATGAGGATCCACAGCAGCATCTCCTAAATTTTTTGGAGATAAGTGACACTTATATCCCCGCTGGAGTGTCATCAGATTATGTCAGGCTTACATTGTTCCCTTTTTCACTATTGGGAGAAGCCAAGAGGTGGTTGAAAGCTGAGCCACAAAATTCTATTACTACTTGGGATGATCTTGCAAGGAAATTTTTGATACGATTTTTTCCATCCGGTAAAACAGCAAGTCTTAGAAGTCAAATTCTAAGTTTTAAACAGAGAGAGGGAGAGAATCTATATCAAGCTTGGGGGAGATTCAAGTCCATGTTGCGGGATTGTCCACATCATCATCAATCCAATGATGTGTTGGTGCACACTTTTATAGAGGGTTTGGAACCCCACACAAAAATCTTGCTAGACTCAGCATCTGGGGGACAAGCATTGGAGAAAACTTATAAGGAGTTGTATACCTTGTTAAACCGTATTTCGCAGGGCAATCCGGAGTGGAATGCTGATTCGTCAAGAGGAGGAACAAGGAAAGCAGCAGGAGTTCTAGAAGTAGATGGTTTTATAGCTATTGCTGCACAGATAGATGCTTTACAGAATCAACTCAACACCCACTTCAGTAACATGATAATGAACCAGCCTCAAGCCCCAGTGAATGCAGTGCAGCAGATTTGGTGTGAAGTGTGCGGGAGCAGTGAGCACTCAGCTGAGTGTTGGGGAGCAAATCCTGACTCGGTGAACTTTGTGGGAAAGGTACAGAGGAACAACCACCAACACTATGGCAAAAGCTACAACTCCAACTGGAGGAACCATCCGAATTTCTCTTGGGGTAGCAACAACCATCAAGGGAAAAGTTCGAGTCAGGGGGCGCACAGGAATCAAGGAGGGAATCAAAACTATCAGGCATAATATAGAAACAACAATGCACCTCCTCCACCACCATCACCCAGCATTGAGGAGATGTTCACGACGATGATAGTTAACCAAGCTCAATTGCAGGCTGACTATGTGAAATTGGCAGCCGAGGTGAAGAACAACCAGTTAGCTACTAAGGCACTTGAATATCAATTTGGGCAATTTGCTGGAGCCCAAAATACCAGGCCTAGAGGAGGACTTCCGAGCGACACAGATCCCAATCGCAAGCAGGTGAATGCGGTGACCACAAGGAGTGGTTTGCAGCTGAAAGAGGTGGAACCAGAAAGACCACCTCAACAATCGAGAGCAGCAGAAGTTGAGAGGGAGCAAAGTGATGAGAGGGGGAAGAAAGAGGAAGCTGAATCAGAAAGACCACCACCCCCGTTCCCTCAATGATTAAAGAAACACAAGGAGGAGGCATGTTTCAAGAAATTCATGGAGGTGATGAAACAGGTACATATTAACTTACCTCTTGTTGATGTTTTGCAGGTAGTGCCGAAATATGCAAAGTACATAAAGGACATCGTGGCAAAGAAAAGTCGGTTGACTGAGTATGCTATGGTAGCTCTTACGGAGGAGTGCACTTCCCGGATACAAAACCGACTGCCCACAAAGCTCAAAGATCCTAGGAGCTTTACTATACAAATTACAATTGGGCAGAGTATCCGAACTCGTGGATTATGTGACTTGGGAGCGAGCATTAATTTGATGCTGTCATCGATATTCAAAAAGTTGGGTTTAGGGAGTCCTAGACAAACAACAGTGATCTTGCAACTAGCAGATCGGTCCTTAGCCAGACTTGATGGCATTGTGGAGGATGTGCTGGTGCAAGTGGGCTCCCTTATCTTCCCGGTAGATTTCATCGTGCTGGATTTTGAGCCAGACGCGGAAGTCCCATTTATTTTGGGACGTCCTTTCTTGGTGACCGGGAAAGCACTAATTGATGTAGCTGCAGGGCAGCTAACCATGCGGGTAGATGACAAGGTGGAAGTGTTCGATGTATATAAGGCCCCCAAGATCCCGACTGTGTATGAGGAACTCTCGGTGATCAACGTGATTTATCGAGGTGATGATGCTCAGATAGTTGAATCACGAGAGTTAATGGGAAAACCACTGGAGAGATGTAAGCACTATTGGGGTGAGGACGGTGGTCGAGAGAAAACGTCCGTCACCCTAGAAGATGACTGAGCTGAATGACATCGAGCTACGATGGTAAACCAGGCGCTGCACGGGAGGCAACCCGTGAAATTTTTCTTTGTAAATTGTGAATAGATTTCTTCTTCTTTTTCTTGATTAACAACAAAATTTTTAGTTTTTATTTTTGTTTTTATTTGTATTTTGAGTGAAACCTATAATTCTAACCAATTTCTTACCGTAAGATGAATTTCAGGCTGAACGGAGGATAAATGTGCAAGTGATCGCAAAGGAAAATTCGTGGTATGAAAAATAATAAAAAGTGGCAAAACAGTGAGCTAGGGCGATGGCTCCGTGTCACGGAGGAGGGCCTCCGCGTTACCCTCCATGACACGTTGAGGTGTAAATCTGGAATTTTAAAAAATTCCAGAACACCCTCGCGACAGCTCTGTTTCACGGAGGGCATGCTCCTCGTTACACTCCGTGACACGTTGCAGTGTATATCGCGACAGGTCACACCGGGTCGCCGGGTGACCCACGCGAATTTCCCACTTTTAAACCCCGATTCCCCCTCAGTTTTCCTTATTTCTCACAAAATCCCTGACCAACCTCCCAAAAACCCCTCCCCCCTCAACGTGACACAGACTTAGGCCAAGAATTTCATCGAGTTTTCTTCAATTCTTTGAATTCAAGGTATGTTCTTCAATTCCATCACATTTCTTGTTGATTTTCTTCAATATTGAACATGTGATATGAGCTAAACTTTCCCTAAGTAGGAATTAAGCATAAATTCAATTGAATTATTGGTGATGGATGTTCGGAGTATCATTGTGATTGCTTGAACTCGTTAATTGCATAATTTAATCGAATTTTGGATACAATCATAGCTAGGGCTTGCTTTTGAGTTTGAATTGGAAAAATTTAGTGAACTAGTGAAATTCATGCTGGGTTGTACATGTTGAGTAAGATAAGTCGATGTGCTAACTGTTACTATTCTAAAAGACCGACGGATTCTCGGGTGAAGGAAATATTGGAATTTGCAAGAATTGGGTGAATTGTATAGGTTCATGTAGATAAATTCTTTTTGTTTTCATTTCTTTGTTTCTCCTTGCTAAGTGTGATGGGATAAAAGGTTATCGATGGTAATGATTGTGACTAGCTGTACGAAATCTGAGTAGTACATAGAATATATACCGTCGAATTCTCCAAATGCACTAAGCACATTTGTTATGTTTTGTTGGTTGTTTGTGTAAATAAGCATGATCTTGCCTTAATGCTGTAATTTTGGCTAAGGACTAAGTGTGGGGTAGCCTAGCTTAACCCAAACTTAGTCAAAGCAAATTTTTGTTGGTTTAACATTGATCTTGTCTATTTGGGTTGATAGGAAAAATGGAAAGCATGCAGGACAAGGGAAAAGGCACATCAACATCTGGCGCCGGCAGAAAAAGAATCACACTGGGCACAGCGGTCCCAGCAGCACCAGCGGTTCCACGCGGCCAACGCCGTCAATATGGAACCAAGTGGGTGACTGAGGAGGGGAAGAAGTGGTACACAAAGCACAAGGAGAGCAAGTACTTCCCCGAGGAACACATAGCAAGGGAACCGTTGGCACAGGAGTTCCCCAGGATTTTCCAGAGGATCGAGGCAGCTGGGCTGAACTTCATTTTTGAAGAGCCCAAGGAATGCAATTTGCACTTGATTCAGGAATTCTACGCCAACTGGAACCCGACTCTCAAAAGTCACACCATCAAAATAAGGGGGCAAATAGTCACTTTTGAGCCCCAACACCTCAATGCTATCTTAGGGGCGCGGGGCACAGACGCCCATGTGCTTCGACAGATGAATATCACTCCACGATATGCAGACATCAGACGCACTTTGAGTGGAACCCGATCGACGGCTAGGTGGAGCAGACATAAGGAGAGGGGCTACTATCAGACTTTGCCCTACTCACAGATGAACAGGGAAGCTAGGATATGGCTTAAGATCATGTGTTCCTGCCTAATCCCGGGGGTGCATATGACGGATGTAACCCGGGATCATGTATGCTTGGTGTACGCCCTGATGAAAGGGCTGGAGATCAACGTGGGGGCATTGATTATTTCTGCCATGAAGAGAGCCTGGTTGCGTTAGGGGCACAAATACGGATTTGGTGGATTACTCACCACATTCCTGAGGGGCCTGGACATTGAGGAAGAAGCCCTTGACTATATCCCGCAGATGGAGCGGCGGGCCTTAGATGTCACCAAAACTAAGGCTCCCGATACCACCCACGGGGCAGTGCTTACACTAGCCGAGCGACATGCTCGGGATGATCAGTACATGGCTCGCATGTACGGGATGCAGATGCTCCAGCTACGGATAGGCGGGAGGCCGGCAACAGAGGAGGAGCTATGGCAGCTCGAGCTAGACTACCCTTTTGGCGAAAATGCTAGGGCTCTATGCCGAATGGGGCCAGCTTTTGTAGAGACCACAGATGATGATGTCCCCACAGATGAGGAGACACGTCGTGAGGACTCCGATGTGGAGTTAGATGATGACGATGGGGGTGATTCAGACATGGGAGATGAAGCAGCAGCACCTGATGAAGAAGTGGAGTATTTTGATTGATCAGGGAGTTCCACCACCCAATTTTTGTGCTATTCTAATTTCTGTGAACACTGGGGACAGTGTTCGATATAAGTGTGGTGTGGGAGTAGTTAGGTACTAGTTGTGTTGTTGTGTATGTTCTGTTTTGTTGTTGTGCCTGATGAAAACTTTTGTAACCCTGTGATTTGTGATTGTGAAGTTGTTGTTCTGTATTGTATTTAAATGTGAAACTGTTGTGTGCTGCTGAATATTTTTCTATCTGAGTTTGTACATATTTTTTGGTTTATCAAAATGATCGATATTTTTAATTTTTTTTTTTTAATTCTTGGGTTTCTCGGCGTTTGTTTTCGGTTATTTTACTGAGAATGGTCCCATTGAACTGAAGTCCTAGTTAGTGACCGTTCCCTATGATGGATGGATGACGACCGTCTTAAGGGAAATGTAGTCGTTAGGAGTAGATTTTTCATTTATTTTTCAATTGTTTTCTTTTGTGGGTTGCATCCCAAAACCTATAGTTACTTTATGGTTGCGGAATCCTGGTTGCGTGTCGTACTTGATATTCGAAATGCAAAGGTGATTCGTATGAAAGCATGCAACTTTTTAAATATGTTGAGATACCTAGGCCATAGAGTCGATTCAGTGTGATTGAGGCTTAATGTTCGAATTCTTGTAATTAGCTGATTGAAGAGTATGTGAATACCTCTTGAATTGAGCATATGCAATAAGTACGAAGTGAGGTTTTGTTTATTCCATGCTATTGTGAAGTGTCTAGAACTTGCCTGGTGTGTGTACTAAACGAAATGAAGGAGGTGTATTGTAGGAAAGGATGTAGGCATTTCTTTGTGTTAACCGAAAGTTTCTCTGTTTCATTATTGCACCCACCTTGAATGTACACCCTAGTTAGCCCGTTGAGCCTTTAGCCTATTATTTTTTTTCTTGTGTCAAGAGTGATGAAAGAAAAGAAAAGGTTGAAGGTGCACTTGTTATAAATAAAATATAATGAAGGTGCCGGAATAATCTTTGTTATCGAGTCAAGTGTGCTTAAAGATATGGGCCAAACTAAAGACAGACTTCAAGAATGGGAGGATGAAGGAAGAAACAATGCCCATGAGTTTGAGGGGATGTATTGAAAAAGGAGCTTAAGGATGCTAGTGGCTATTATTGGCTAGCCCAATATTTACTAGTTCTGTAGCTTACATTACAACCCGTTAAAGTCCTACGTGATCCTACATCACATTTCCTTATATTAGTGGAGTAATACACTAAGGGCAAGCCTATGGCTCATGACATGATGCATGTGAATTCTTTTGGGAGAGAGAGTGACATTGTGTTTACATGCCCCTACATGTAACCGTTAGAGTTCATGTGATTAAAAAGGGAAATATCTCTTGCATTGTAAGGGCACATGCTTGATAAGAGATTAATTTTCGTGTCGGATATCTTGATCAGCTGATTTGCATGAGTTTGCCAATATGGAGAGTCGATTCTTAAGTCTAGGAGGTCTTGATGTGTTGAAGGTCATTGCATTGATAGGACCATGTGTGTTTTCTTGATGATTTGCTGTATTGAAGAATCGGTATGACCGTAGCCTGAATTGTCGAACCAAGGTAGCCAGGATGAGGTGTAAATTGCATGAGGTGTAAGATTGTTGTTCGGGGACGAACAAGGATTTAAGTGTGGGGTAAGTGATCTTAGGCAAATTTATATGCCCAAGTGATACCTAAATGTGTCATTTTAGCCTTGTTTATCTATCAATGATTATACATTCTCATGTGATTTATAATAAAATGTGAATTTATGCTAACCAACATGATTAGCTTTATTTTGCAGGTAAAATGTAATTTTGTGAAGCTAAAATGCGTGTTGGGAAAGACCGGGGATGGACTCGGATGATTAGCAAAGGACAAAGCATTGGATGACAAGAATTAAAGGGGCTCCGTGATGGAGCCGTGTCACGCTGCCATCGCGGAGGCCTTCTGCCTGGCTAGGGAATTTTTGGCCGAATTCCAGTGTGGGTGCGCGTTGGGGCCATGGCACGTTGGCCTAGTCCCGCGTTGCACGCCGTGCCACATTGGGCTTTATTACCTGGACAGTCCATTTCCAGTGAGCCTCCGCGTCTGTGGCGTGTCACGGAGGCAGTGCTCCGCGATGCACTCCGTGACACGTTGCTTGTTATTCCAGGAAAAATTCCCACTAGTATAAATAGAACACTTAGGATCATTTTTCAATATTCTGACTTGGTGGAGCAAGAACGTGGGTTACAGGCAGTTGAGGGGACGAAATTATCAGGGTTTTTTCTCTATCTCCTTCTTCTTTAATTCAATTGCTTGTATGTTTAAAACTAATTTAACGATGTTTAATCCACAAATGAGTGGCTAATTCCTCTTGTTGCTGAGGTTAAGAACAATTGTATTGAAATGTGATTGTTGATCAATTTGATTTTTCATCTTTTCTTCCATGGTTGTTCTACTGATTCTTGTTACTGCATTAATGTGTGGCCTATATTAATGTACATCTAAAAAGTCCGGTTTCACTCGAGAGATCAAGAAATTGGAAAGTTGTGAATCAATAGGATATGATCTTTTCTTGGTTTGGGAAAATTGAGAATTGATTTACCTTCAGAATAGAAATATACCTGAAGGTCGTATTAGTCAATTAAGGAACCGAGTTTGTATGGCTAGAACATGAATTTCGTTTAATCACAGAAATATAGGTGGACGGTTCATGATTCTTAAGTTGGGTTAAATACGAGAGTTTTAATCCATTGGCAATAGTTCTTGACTAGCAACCGGAGGAAAAGTTAACCAAATTACATCGATAATTTATTTCCTTACATGTTCGTTTAACCTCAGCATGCTCACATTCATAGTTCAGACTGAAATTATATAATCTTTGTAGACTTACGATAAAATTAGAAATCAAAATATATCAAACTCTTCGTTGCACTGTTGTCTTCATTCTTAGAATCAATATAGCAACACTTAAGTAATTTGTTACCTCATCCCAACCCCTGTGGGATCGATACTTGGCTTACTTAAGCCAATTTACTACTTGTTCGACCACGTGCACTTTCGTGTAGTTATACACCCATATAACAAACAGACGAACACTTATCTGATATGGTCACAGTTATGTTACGTCTTTTCCACCTAGATGTATATGCCTACAAGATCAAAGAGCCACACTATCGTTCGTGACTCCATACATGGTTGTTCAATTTAACATCAGTACAGAGGTCCTCTTATAACCTTTTTCACTCTCTACCCAAGTTGGTGAGTTAGTTAGACCCAGCCGGGTGAATACAAATTTCCCAGTCTCAGTCTTCAATAAGGTCATTCCAGCTGATCTCGTAGAATTAGACATGGTCGATTTTGAGCTCATCCTTCGCATGGATTGGTTACACCCTTAGTCGACTGCAGAACTAGGGTAGTCAAGTTTCAACTCCCTAATGAGCCAGCTTTAGAGTGGACAGGCAATAGTTCAATGCCTTATTTCCAATCTTAAGGCCATAAAGTTTATTTACAAAGGATGCATTTATCATTTAGTTCGGGTCAAAGATTCCAGCTCTAACACCCCAACTATCCAGTCAGTCCCAGTTGTAAGCGAGTTCCCTGATGTGTTTCCAGAAGATCTTCCTGGAGTCCCTCCTGAGCAAAAAATAGAATTCAGTATAGACCTTCTCCCAAATACTCAGCCCATCTCCATCCCTCCTTACAGAATGGCTCCAACTGAGCTTAAGGAGTTGAAGGAGCAGCTAAGGGACCTTCTTGATAAAGGTTTTATAGACCTAGCATCTCTCCTTGGGGTGCTACAGTACTATTCATGTTACACCCCGTAAGTTCTTGACACTTAGTTGGCCTATTCGCATGTTGGTTAAGAGTTTTGGAAAGCCATACGTGCGAGAAAAGGGCCCGGGGAGAGACCGGACAAGCGCCAAGTTGGAGCGTCGCAAGGCAAATGCGACTTATAAATCGCATTCGACAAATGCGACTTAAAGGCCCCAAGTATATAAGGCTCCCACTTTGTTTTAAATCATTTTCCCTTCATATAATTTCCAGTAAACGAATAGAAACAGAGGGGAATGAAGGGTTTGATTAAATTTCCTTCCGTTTACACCATCAAACGCAGTCAAAACTCGAATTAACTTCGGGTAGCAAAGTATAATGCTGCCGGGAGCATTCTTGCGGAGTTAGTTTCGTGAAATTCGGCCGGTGAATCATTGTCACACCAAGATATGGTAAGCGTAATTGCTCCAAACTAGTGTTAATATACTCCCAACATTAAAGCGAGTATTTCTCCCCTCTAGACCCCCGACAAAATAGCGAGTTTTCAGTCGTTCTTCGATAAGTCGAAGAATAGGCAGTAGGTATAGCCATAATATGGTTTCTTTCAAAAATAATAGTAGAATTAATTTTATTCTTTCGTAAATATGAATACAGTTGGGAGAAATAGTTGAATACTCGCTGAGCTACGTCAGTTAATCAGAAAGTCGGCAGTTGAGGTATGTAAAGCCAATTTCTTTCGCCAAGGTAGTAGTTCTAGTATAGCAAAATAGTACAAATTTCAGTAGAGTGTTTGAGAAGTCGTATATTGTGTTCAGTATGAAATTTAGTAAGCATGTTAGAAATATAATACAGTGTTCAACATGAAATTCAGTAAAACAGTATGAGTCCCACCAGAATATTCCAGAAATATTATTACGTATTCAATATATTTCAGTATCAGATTCAGTACATTTCAATATGAGATTCAGAACAGAATACCAGAACATAAATATTATTATCAGATCTAGTATATATATTACATGTGCTTATTGCTATTTGTGGAGATATGATTGTTCTGTGTTGGGCACCCTTAGAGCTTCCTTGACCGCCCAGGGTTAATAGCTATGTCGACTCGCTCGTCAGAGGGTGAGGATACGTCGCTCTATGGAGTGGCATGCCTTCTGCCAGCGGACGAAGATGGGATGAAGATTCCCCATAGTAGGCTGATCAGCACTATACCACACACCCTGTCGAGCGCTTCCGTCCAGGGTGCAGATTTTCAGATTACAGATTTTAGATTTCAGATTTCAGGAGTCCTCCGGACTCAGATACAGCTATAGTCAGGGGCCCAGCGAGCCCAAGTTGCATACCCAATGGGCCGGCTGGATGCTCATAGTTACTAGGTGGATGGTAAGACCTGGGTAGGGGTATATAAATTGTGTGCTGGTTGGTACCTTACGGCTTATGAGGGCTGGTAAGGTTTTTGTATGCTATGTTGTGTTAGTTATTAATAGATAGAAAGTAGACCGCCATGTTATCAGGTATGACTCTTACTCTCTTCAGTAAAGTTATGCTCTTTTCAGTCAGTCTCAGCCCATCTCCTATTACTTCAGTATCTATCAGTATTGTTGTTTGCTTTCAGTTATTTTCAGTTATTACTTTGCATACTCAGTACCAGTGGTAGTGACGCCCATTTTGGGGCGCTGCATTACATTCTTGCAGGTACTCATACATGAGGATCAGAACCCTCATAGTTCCAGCCAGCGTACAGAGTCTTTAGCTCCTGCCATCCGGAGCTTGAAATCTAAAGGTTTACTTCCCTTTTTGTTTGTACAGTATGGGTAGGACGAGGCCCTATCCCGACCATCTTATTATTCTTAGAGGCTTGCGTATTGTATATTCGTTGTGGTTAGTTGTACCGGTCGTGTGGGGCCGTATGTATGTTTCAATTTGCATGTGATGGTCGTGTGGGGCCTTATTCAGTTGTTAGTTGGTGACCATGTCGGTCATAGGTTAGTTTAGCACTTTATTATACTTTTCAGTGATAACTAGTCAGCATGGTGGCCTTGTCGGCCCGCATAGGTTTCCTTATGCTCAGTTGTTCTGGTTAGATGTTATGTTCCTACAGGTGGCTATAGGCTTAGTCGGCCGGAGGCTGTATTTACAACTGTTATATAGCCCATTTTTTTAATAAATCCAGAATTAGAGCCAACCTGGCACCAGAAGTGCTTAGGCTTAGTAGTCCAGCAATCCAGGTCCTAGTAGGGCACCAGGTGCCAGTCATGCCTCCCAAGGCGGATTGTGAAAAACTTGGTATCAAAGCAGGTCGTATCCAGGGAGTCTGCAAGTCGTGCTAAGTAGAGTCTTGTCTATGGATGTGTTGTGCACCACATACCATAGGTAGGAGGTTGCAAGGCATGATAGGATGGTTACTCTTTCTTCACATTCAATCGTGCCATAGAGCAGTACAATATAGGGTTGAGTCCCTAAAGCTTACTATACTCTTTCTTTACAGATAAAATGTCAGATCAACGACATCCTATCACAAGCCAAAGATTTGATACAACAGTAGGAGAGGGCACCAACAGGATGCCCCAGTCTAAATTAGAATAAGCCCGATCTGAGGGCGATACAGAGGCATCGTCCCGACCTTCTCCACAGTCTCCACCACATCAGGAGTCACTCAGGATGACACCACCTCCGACAGTTCCTATACCTACACCATTTGACCAGGAGGTCAGGAATGTCATAGTTATGTTAGCGCAAATGATGGCTACTCAGCGCCAGTCAATGCCACCTACAGCTGTAGAGTTTTCAGGTAGGCCTGGTAGTTCGAGGGTCCGAGAATTCCTAGCACTAGGTCCCTCGCAAATCACAGGGTTGGATCGGACAGAGGACCCCCAAGACTTCCTGGATCAGATGCAGAGGATTTTTCGGGTAATGCATGTTACATCTACAGAATTGGTTGAAGGCGGTATTCCGACTGCGGGATATTGCTGTGTTGTGGTATGAGAGTTGGGAAAGGTCTCGAGGGAGAGATGTTGCTCCTCCGACTTGGTCCAGCTTTTTAGAGGCTTTCCTGGACCGTTACCTACCACGAGAGATCCGACAGGCCCGAATGGACCAATTTTTACACCTGCAGCAGGGGGTGATGAGTGTTCGAGAATATGCCCTGCAGTTTGATTCTTTGGCGCGCTATGCTCCGACCTTTGTAGACATCATGCCATCCAGAGTCCACCGGTTTATTATGGGGATGAACCCAGAGTATATTGAGGCCTATGACAACTACTTTGCGGGAAGATATGGATATTGCTCGAGTGTAGGCTTTTGCTCAGACTATTGAGGGCCTCAGACAGCGGCAACAGGATAGTAGACGAACAAGTCAGAAACAACGCCGCAGGTGATCTTGGGCAGAATTGCATGCCCAAGTGATACTCGAATGCTTCATTTCGACTTGTTTATCTATCGTTATGTGTACATTCTTATGTGATTTTTAGTTAAAATGTAAATTTATACTAACCAACATGATTAGTGTTGTTTTGCAAGTAAAAGGAAATTTTGGAAGCTAATATACATGTTGGTGAAGATCGGGAATGAACTTGGAGACAACGAGTGGAAAATGACAAGGGAGAGCAGCAAAAATAGGGGCTCCGCGATGGAGCCGTGTCACGCTGCCATCGCGGAGGCATTCTGCTTCGAATGAAATAATTTTGTCAATTTCCATTGAAGGTGCGTGATAGCACCGTGGCACGTTGGCCAGGCTCCGCGATGCAAGTCGTGTCACGCTGAGGTGAAATTTCCTGGGGAGCTGACTTCCACTGAGGGTCCGCAATACCTCTGTGGCACGGAGGAAGTGCTCCGCGATACACTCCGTGCTACACTGCTTGTTATTCTGGGAAAAATTCTCAAGAGTATGAAGAGCACACTTAGGTTATATTTTAAACATTCTGACTTGGTTGAGCAAGAACTTGGGTCACAGGCAGTTGAGAGGACAAAAATTCTAGGGTTCTTCTCTATCTCTTTCTCTTTTATCTCAATTATTTGTATGAATTCTACTTATTTGATGATGTTTAATCCACAAATGAGTGGCTAAATTCACCTCTTGCTGAGGTTAAGAACAATTGTAGTGGAATGTAATTGTTGTTCATTTGAGTTTTCATCTTTTCTTCAATGGTTGTTCTATCAATTCTTGTTTTTACTGCATTAATGTTTTGCCAATGTTAATATATATCTAGAAATCTAATTTTGATTTTGAAAAGGAAAGAAATTAGAAAGATGTGAATTGGTAGGATATGATCTCTTCTTAGTTTAGAAAATTGAGAATTGATTTGCATTCAGAATAGAAATATATCTGAAAATCTTATTAGTCAATTGAGGAATCGGTATTTTATGGCTAGAGCATGAAATTCTTTTATCACAGAAATGTAGATTAAGGTTTCGTGATTCTTAATTGGATAGGAGTCGAAAGATCCAATCCATAGGCAATAATTCTTGACTAGCCACCGAAGAAAAGATTAGCTAAATTGAATGTATAAATTACTTCCCTGCACGTTTGTTTTAACCTCAGCTTGCTCATTACTATTGTTCAGACTCAAATTATAATCTTAACTTAGATTTTTATTACTTAGCAAACTTAACTCTCAAAATATTTTTTAATTGGTTGTCTGCATTCATAAAGACATAGTTCACTGACGCTTATGTTAATTAGTACCGTAGTTCAGTCCCTGTGGGATCGATACTTGGCTTTACATAAGCCACTTTACTACTTGTTCGACCACGTGCACTTGCGTGTATTCATTACGCCAACCGAACAAGTTTTTGGCGCCGTTGTTGAGGACTGGCAATTAGTAAATTTATTTTCTTAGTTTTAGTTTACAAATACTATATAAGTGCTGACAACTTGATCTTAGCCTTTCACTTGCGGATATTGAAATCTTCTGAACGCTGGCAAGAGATAAGGAGTTGGTGGATTCATATATAGAGCCGGAAAGACAATTTCATCATCAAAGAAGTCAAGTGACATGCCCTTATTTGCGCGTCCGCAAGTGTACGGGTCGTGCAAGTAATATAGTGGCTCTTTTTAAGAACCGAAATGTCGAACCCACAGGGACTGGACCCATTCCTTTAACTATCCATTTCAAGTGTGATCTTAACTTTCTCAAGTGTTGATTATAGAGGTTTTCGAGGGAGATTTAATTATGTTTGTTTCGGTCAACGAATTATCCAGAATTTACTCTAGGAGCAACATAGAGTTAAAACCAGATAATCATGCGATACTACGAATTGCAATGGGTTAAGCGTGACACTATCGATTGTTATTTCATATAATTAGAATTGCATGTTCATGGTCTTTCGAGCCTCTAAACATGGCAAACTAGCCTCACTGCATCATTGTGAGTGAGGATGCTAATTTCTAGTTCGTGGGCAATTAATTATGTTGTGGTTTACGGGGAAACGATTAGGGACTTTCGTGCGTCTAACCATTTAACTCAACTTAGCCTCACAACTACTTCTTTGAGTGGTGATGTGATAATCCTAAGTTGGTCTCTTAATAACCCCCGTTTATCAACCAAGCAAGGTGTTAGGTATATTTCTATCCTATCACGAAATCATATCTTGAGATACAAACATGCTCCTTACATTCTCATGTCCTGACCTAGGTAATTCTTTCTCAAGAAATTGCCCAAGCTAACCTATATGTTTTCATAGTGATCAATCGTAAAAACAACCAAAAATCCAGAATGCAAGACGAAAACAACAATCAATAACTTAATTCCAAAACAACTTCATAATATCACAATCATAATTCATGGCTTCAACCCTAGAGGAAGGGTTCTTTCCATTCATGTTCGTAAAACTACAACTAACTACTACTAAACTAACATACTTACATGAATTTGGTAGATGAGAAGGGAATTTGCCAAACCCTAGATGAGTTCTCCCACTTCTCCCTTCACTCCTAGGTAGTTTTCTAGAATAAAATCGTGACAAAATGGAATTAGGAGCTAAGGGACCTATTTATAATAAATGAGAAACGTGCCCAATTTAGCTTGTCATGGAACGGCTCCGTGTCACGGAGTGTATCGCGGAGCTCTGCCTCCGTGACACGGAGGTAACGCGAAGGCTTTATGGAAATCACCCAAAATCGACCCTAGTCAGCCTTCTTGCCGCGTTGGCAGCGTGTGACGCTTCTTGGGCAGCGCGACGGCATGCTGCTGGCGCGCAGCTGGCCTGGCGTGGCACGTTGCTGCCGCATCTGCTCGCTTGCCATGCCTAGTCCTTGCCGACTTCCGCCGATTTCTTCCGACTCCATTCCTTTCCTTCACCAACTTATAAATTAGTTCCTCCAAATCATTGAAACCTACAAAACAAGGACTAATCATGTTGGTTAGCACATATATTCACATTTATATAAAATTACATGAAAATGTATAAAATAAATTAGATAAACAAGACTACATTAAGGTATAAAGCATCACTCGGGCATGCTATTTTAGCCCGAGATCGCCTACCCCACACTTAAAGTCTTGTTCATCCTCGAACAACCTTTTACATCTCATGCATATGGAGACTCACCCATAACTCATTTAGCAAGATTATTCAAGCTACGTCTATAATGATTACGTAAGATAACAAGCTACAAATAGAGCATGCACGACTTGATCATCGAACTGAAGTACAACTATGTTAAGACTTCTTAACCTCAAGAATCAACTCTCAATCTTAGCAAACTCATGTAAATCAACTGATTAAGAAATCCCACATGAATTATATCCTTCATTCAACATGTGCCCTCCCGGAAAGAGAGTTACCCATTTTCACACGCAAAAACAATTTTTAAATCACAACATGTGTGAGTACATGAATAGAATTATACTCACTCTCACAAAGAATTCACATGCATCATGTAATGACCCATAAGCTTGCCCTTAGTATTTTATTCCACTAATTTAAGGATGTATGAATGTAACATCAAGTAGGACTTTTTAGGTTGTAATGTAACTCAAGTGCGGGTAGGTACTATTATGGCTGGTAATAGTGACTATCTTTCCTAAGCGCTTTTAATACATTACGCCTTCATTACGAACTTTCCTTCCCTTACTTCACCTTTTTCTCCTTTCAGCTTTCTTTTTCCTCTTTTGTTCCCCCATTCCTTTAGGCACTTTTAGCTTATTAATAAGGAGTTCCATAAAATTAATTTGTTTTCTTACTCCTTAATAATAATCAACCATTTTCAAACAAGTGCACCTTTGTCCTTTTCTCCACTTCTACAACTTGCTACTTTTCCTTTCTTTTCCTTCTTCTCACTCCTTTACTCTTTCATATTTTTCCCTTAAGCGCTTAGGATATTTGGATCAAGTTCAAAGCTAATGAAAGAAAAAGGACTAAGCTTATGTTGCAGCTGTCAAAGAATAGGCTCACGGCTCAATGGGGCTAACTAGGATTAATTTTTCAAGGTAGGTAAAATGAGGGATAAAAATTTGGTTCATTCAAAGAAATGCCTATATCATCTCCTACAATTCACATCCCTCATTTCATTTTATAAACACACCAGACAAGTTCTAGACAATCCACAATAGCATAGAATACTCAAAAACCTTACACTCATGGCACATGCTCAATTCGAGACCATTCAGCAGACTCTTACTCAGCTAATCACAAGAATTCAGAATTAAGCTTCAATCATATTGAGTCAAATTCAAGAGCCTAAGTGTCTCACACAAAGTTATACACCTGCATGCTTCACACTGAACATACTTGCATCTTACAATCACGTATAGCACATAACAATAACATCAAGCACCAATTAGTTATGGTTTCAAAAACCCAAAACCAATCGACTAATTTTTCCTCAAGATGGTCGTCATCCATCCATCGTTGGAAACAGTCTCTAACTATGACTAAAACATTATATATAGACAATGAAAATAAAAAGAAAATTTTTATTCCTCGGTTCAAATACCCCCCGTCGGAAAAGAACCGAAAAGAAAAACCAACGGGTGATGAAGTCACGCTTGACTCATAAAAAAAATTTCAAAATTCTTCTCACAAGCATTACATTCACCAAAAATCGTTAAGCACAAAAAAAATTGAAATTGAAATTCTCTTGAAATTTCCCTCACCCCACACTTAAATCATGTTATGTCCTCATAACATCAAATTAATATTTAAAGGATGAGAAATACATCCTGAGCCTCTATGCCAAGCTAAAAGCATGCTTTCCTTTCAAGTTTTAAGAAGTGGGTGTTCGACCCCACACTTCTTCTATTCCATGCTCTATAGCTTCCACCTTCTTGGTACTCAGACTTCTCTCCATCTGTGCTTAACTTTCCACCAAAAACACAAACCAAATGACAATAACAAAATCAAGACAAAATGAAAATTACAAATTGTACCTGAGGTACCCTTGGGTTGCCTCCCAAGCAGCGCCTTATTTTACATCGTGGCACGACGTGGACTGTCCTTTTTAAGACATCCTCATACCTGGGTTCTCTTTTGAGAACCATCTCCTTTTCTTTTGCTTTTTAGAGGAAACAGCCTCCACTCTGTTCCTCTCTTTCTCCAACTTCTTCTCAATTTGAAGTCCTCTATCAGACTCGGTCTGAACACTTGTCATTGCCTTTGGCCCTGCACCTGTGGAATCCTCCTCCCCACACTCATCCTCTGCCAGCACTCTAACTTGACAAAGGTTTCTGTTGTGTGCCGATGGGTTCATTTCTTGGTAAACGCAGAAGATTTCTTCTTCATCCTCAACCCTCATTTTCAGGGTCCGTGCTTTCAAGTCAATCACCGCTCCACCGGTGGCCAAGAATGGCCATCCCAAGATCAGGGGTACCTGGTCATCAACCTGAAAATCTAAGACAATAAAATCAGCAGGTATAATGAACTTACCCACTTTGATGAGAAGGTCCTCTATTATTCCATCGGGTGTCACTTGCGACTTGTCAGCCAGTTGCAGCGTCAACCTTGTCAGCCACGGTTTTCCCAACTCCAGGGTGTTGAATAAGGATAGGGGCATTATATTAACTGCTGCCCCTAAGTCACACAAAGCTCGTAGCACCTTAGCTTTACCAATTTGTATGGGGAGGGTAAAAGTCCCTGGGTCTTTGAGCTTCTTTGGCATTGTGCTCAGTACCCTGTGACTGCACTCCTCAGTCAGTGCTACAGTCTGGACATCCACCAATCTAACTTTGTTATACATCACGTCCTTCGAGTATTTAGCATACTTGGGCATTCCCTGCAAAACATCAATAAGAGGCAAATTTATGTGAAGTTCTTTGAAGCTCTCAAAGAACTTTTTGAAGCATTCCTCCTCCTTGCTCTTTCTGACTTTCTGAGGGAATGGTGGTGGTGGTCTTTGTGCCGGCTGCAAGGGAGATTTTGCATTTTGTTGCCCCGCACTCTGATTCGCTCCCGTGTCAGTGAATGGTCCTGGTCTAACCAACTCCGACTGCACCTCCTTTCTTAACTCTTTAGGCACTGCATCAGCTAATTGCTTTCCGCTTATAAGACTGATGTCATTGATTTGCTGGGGGTTAAGATCTGCATCGCTTGGTAATCCCCCCTGCGACCTCATGTTCTGAGCAGCTGCTATCAGACCCACTTCTTTTTCAAGATTGCGGGTGGATACTTGCTGATTCATTAAGTCTGTTGAGATCCTCACCTGATTTTCCGCTAACTGATTCTGGGTCTTCATAATTTTCTGCAGTGTTTCCTCAATGCTGCTACTCAATTGCCCATCATTCTACCTATTCTGTTGATACTGTTGTTGTTGAGGTTGCATATAATTCTGCTTTTGGTTTCCACCTCAAGAAAAATTCGGGTGGCCCTTCCAATTCTTGTTGGAGTTGTTCCCGAAATTCTGATTCCTATGCACATTACCAACAAAATTGACTGATTTCGGATTGGCTCCACAAGATTCTGCGTTGTGACCATTATTACCATAAATGTCACACCAACTCGGAGCTTGCTGAACTGCATTAACCTGGCCCTGTTGTTGGTTCATACTCAGTTTATTGAATTGAGTCATCATCTGATGCTGGAACGAAGCTAACTGCGCTGCCAAGGCCTTCAAACCATCTACTTCTATCAACCCTGGTCTCTTTCCTGCCACCCTCGATGACTCGCTGTGCCACTCTAGATTTCCTTGAGCAATTCTGTTCAACAAAGTGTACAACTCATCATATGTCTTATCCAAGGCTTGCCCACCCGATGCAGAGTCTAGTAATATTTTTGTGTGTGGGTCTAGACTTTCTACAAAGGTATAAGCCAGCACTTCATTTGATTGCTGGTGATGGGGACAATCTCTCAACAATGACTTGAATCTTTCCCAAACCATATATAAGTTCTCTTCAGGCCTCTGCTTGAAACTGAGTATTTCACTTCTCAACTTTGCCGTCTTTCCTGAAGGAAAGAATCTGATAAGGAACTTTTTAGCCAAGTCATTCCATGAAGTTATGCAGTTCGGTGGCTCAGTCTTCAGCCACTTTTTCGCCTCTCCCAACAGTGAAAATGGGAAGAGGGTCAGTCGGACATAATCTGTGGACACGCCGGTGGGGAGAAACGTATCACCAATCTCTAAAAAGCTCTTTAGGTGCTGCTGCGGGTCCTCATGTTCCATCCCAGTTAATTGACCACTAGAATGTAATAGCTGCACCATGTTCTGTTTAAGTTCAAAGTGCCCTCCAGGCTCCGGTTTACGGATGCTAGAGGTCACATTCACCGCTAGTGGGATTGGCACTTCGCGAACTGGTCTTGCGTCCATTGCTTTTGATGATAATTGTGCTTGTCCCGCGGGTGGTTGTTGTTATACCTTTTCTTGACGTCTCTTCAGCTTTTGCTCTAGAGCTACTCTCCTTCGCAAATGGATTTGACGTTCAGGTTCCAGCAACGATTCCACAAGCTCTCTATTTATAGCCAGCTCGGTAGGACAACCTGTCACCTGCAAATGAACAAACTAAGACCAAGTTTCTCAACACTTAAGAAAATTTCAAAAATCAAACAAAAATAGATAATTTATCAAAACTTCACTGATTACCCGGCAACGGCGCCAAAAACTCGACGTGCCCTTATTCGCGCGTCCGCAAATGTACGGGTCGTGCAAGTAATATAGTGGCACTTTTTAAGAACCGGAATGTCAAACCCACAGGGATTGGACCCATTCCTTTAACTATCCATTTCAAGTGTGATCTTAACTTTCTCAAGTGTTGGTTATAGAAGTTTTCGAGGGAGATTTAATTAAGTTTGTTTCGGTCAACGAATTATCCTGAATTTACTCTAGGAGCAACATAGAGTTAAAACCAAATAATCATGCGATACTACGAATTGCAATGGGTTAAGCATGACACTATCGATTGTTATTTCACATAATTAGAGTTGCATGTTCATGGTCTTTCGAGCATCTAAACACGACAAACTAGCCTCACTGCATCATTGTGAGTGAGGATGCTAATTTCTAGTTCGCGGGCAATTAATTATGTTGTGGTTTATGGGGAAACGATTAGGGACTTTCGTGCATCTAACCATTAAACTCAACTTAGCCTCACAACTATTTCTTCAAGTGGTGATGTGATAATCCTAAGTTGTTCTCTTAATAACCCCCGTTTATCAACCAAGCAAGGTGTTAGGTATATTTCTATCCTAACACGAAATCATATCTTGAGATAGAAACATGCTCCTTACATTCTCATGTCCTGACCTAGGTTCTCAAGCAATTTCCCAAGCTAACATATATGTTTTCATGGTGATCAATCGTAAAAACAACCAACAATCCAGAATGCAAGACGAAAACAACAATCACTAACTTAATTCCAAAACAACTTCATAAAATCACAATCATAATTCATGGCTTCAACCCTAGAGGAAGGGTTCTTGCCATTCATTTAGTAAAACTACATCTAACTACTACTAAACTAACATACTTATATGAATTTGGTAGATGAGAAGGGAATTTTCCAAACCCTAGATGAGTTCTCCCACTTCTCCCCTCACTCCTAGGTAATTTTCCAGAATAAAATCGTGACAAAATGGAATTAGAAGCTAAGGGACCTTTTTATAATAAATGAGAAACGTGCCCAATTTAGCTTGTCATGGAACGGCTCCGTGTCACGGAGTGTATCGCGGATCTCTGCCTCCGTGACACGGAGGTAACGCGAAGGCTTTCTGGAAATCACCCAAAATAGACCCTAGTCAGCCTTCTTGTCGCGTTGGCAGTGTGTCACGCTGCTTGGGCAGCGCGACGGCATGCTGCTGGTGCGCAGCTGGCCTGGCGTGGCACGGCACTGGCACGGGGCTGGCCTGCCGTGGCACGTTGCTACCGCATCTGCTCGCTTGCCATGCCTACTCCTTGCCGACCTCCACCAATTGCTTCCAACTCCATTCCTTTCCTTCACCAACTTATAAATTAGTTCCTCCAAATCATTGAAACCTACAAAACAAGGACTAATCATGTTGGTTAGCACATATATTCACATTTATATAAAATTACATGAAAATGTATAAAATAAATTAGATAAACAAGACTACATTAAGGTATAAAGCATCACTCGTGCCTGCTATTTTAGCCCGAGATCAGGAAGCTCTAGAGAAGAAGTTGCAGCTGCTAAGACAGGCAATTCTGGAGCAACAACAAAACCCACCACTTATGAGGACAGTTTTAGTGCCCGAGGAAATGGAAGCAAGGCCGGTTTGCGAAGTGGCAATCCCACATGCTAACAATGTTACATCTAGTATTCGCAGACCAGAGCCAGGAGGGTGGTTTAAGCTTAAACAGAACATGGTGCAATTGTTGCACACCAGGGGGCAATTCACAGGTCTCCCTCATGAAGATCCACAACATCTCCAAAACTTTTTTGAGATAAGTGACACTTACATTCCCGCTGGAGTATCATCCGACTACGTGAGACTTACATTATTCCCATTTTCATTATTGGGGGAAGCAAAAAGGTGGTGGAAAGCTGAACCACCCAACTCTATCACCACTTGGGATGATCTTGCAAGAAAGTTTTTGATACGATTCTTTCCATCTGGAAAACAGCAAGACTTAGAAGTCAGATTCTAAGTTTTAAATAAAGAGAGGGTGAGAATCTGTATCAATCTTGGGAAAGGTTCAAATCGATGTTAAGGGATTGTCCTCACCATCACTAGTCCAACGATGTGTTGGCGCATACTTTCATTGAGGGTTTGGAACCACATACAAAAATTTTTCTAGATTCAGCAGATTGGGGACAGGCACTAGAAAAGACTTATGAGAAGCTTTATACTTTGTTAAATTGTATTTCACAGGGAAATCCAGAGTGGAATGCGGACTCTTCAAGAGGAGGAACAAGGAAAGCGGCAGGAGTCTTTGAGGTGGATGGTTTTACAGCTATCGCTGCACAGATAGGTGCGTTGCAGAACCAGCTCCACACCCACTTCAGCAGTATGAGCTTGAATCAAGCACAAGCCCCAGTTAATGTAGTGCAATAGGTATGGTGTGAAGTATGTGGGAGTAATGAACACTCAGCTGAGTGTTGTGGTGCAAATCCAGATTCAGTAAACTTTGTTGTGAACGTCCAGAGAAATAAGAACCAATAGTATGGCAACAATTACAACTCAAATTGGAGGAATCATCCAAATTTCTCTTGGGGCAGTAATAGCCATCAAGGGCAAAGTTTGAATCAGTGTGCATAGAGAAATTAAGGGGGGCATCAAGGGCACCTCCTCCACCAACCAACATCATTGAGGAAATGTTCAAAACAATGATAGCTAACCAAGCGCAAATGCGGGATGATTATGTGAAATTAGCGGTAGACATGAAAAATCAGTAGTTAGCTACAAAGGCATTGGAGTACAAGTTGGGACAACTAACTGGAGCTCAAAACACCAGGCCCAGAGGAGGACTACCGAGTGACACTGACCCAAATCCCAAGCAGGTCAATGCAGTGACCACAAGGAGTGGATTACAATTCAAGGAGGTGGAACCAGAAAGACCACCTCAGCAATCAGGAGCAGTGGAAAAAGATAGGGAACATGATGATGAGAGGGGGAAGGAGAAGGCAGCTGAGGCAGAAAGATCACCACCCCCATTCCCTCAAAGATTAAAGAAGCACAAGGAGGAAGCTTGCTTTAAAAAGTTCGTGGAGGTGCTAAAAAACGTACACATTAATTTACCTTTGGTTGATGATTTGCAAGGAGTGTCGAAATATGAAAAGTATATCAAGGACATCGTAGCAAACAAAAGCAGATTGACGGAGTATTCTACGGTGGCGCTTACTGAGGAGTGCACTTCCCAGATACCGAACAGGTTGCCAACAAAGCTCAAGGACCCTGGGAGCTTTACCATTCAGATCACAATTGGGAAAAGTATCCGAGCTCGCGGACTATGTGATTTGGGAGCGAGCATAAACTTGATGCCGACATCGGTGTTTAAGAAGTTGGGGTTGGACAGTCCTAGACCAAGCATAGTGAGCTTGCAGTTAGCAGATCATTCTTTGGCCAGACCAGATGGCATTGTGGAGGACGTTCTAGTGCAAGTGGGCTCCCTCATTTTCCCGGTAGAATTTATTATTTTGGATTTTGAGCCGGATGCGAAAGTCCCATTTATTTTGGGACGTCCTTTCTTGGCAACCGGGAGAGCGTTGATTGATGTAGTTGTGGGGCAGCTAACCATGCGAGCGCATAACAAAGTAGAGGTATTTGATGTGTATAAGGCTATGAAGCTTCCGACCATCTATGAGGAGCTTTCAGCAATCAATGTGCTAAACAAGGAAGAAATTCTTCAGATTTTTTATTCTCAAGATCCATTGGAGAGAGCTTTGATGGGCTCCTATCATTTCAGAGATAGAGATACTTATGAGATGGTGCAATTGTTGAACGAACCAAAATGGTTTCTCAAGAAGCAAGACTTTCAGCCATTGATGAGGTCCTTGGAACCATTGCCAAAACCATCTATTGAGGAAGCACCAAAACTGAGTTGAAGACATTGCCTCCACATTTGAAATATGTATTTTTGGGGGAAGATGACACCTTGCCAGTCATCATCTCTGCAGAACTGACAGAGGCACAGGTAAAGGATTCATTGGTGGTTCTCAAGAGGCGGAAGGAAGCAATGGGTTGGCAAATGTCAGACATTAAGGGGATCAACCCGGCCTTTTGCACACACAGAATTTTTATGGAGGAAGGAGCAAAGCCAACTGTACAACATCAGCGGAGGTTGAATTCGGTGATGAAGGATGTGGTTAGGAAGGAAGTGATCAAGTGGCTTGATGCAGGTGTGGTCTATTCCATTTCAGACAGTGAATGGGTCAGTCCCATTCAGTGTGTCCCAAAGAAAGTAGTGATGACTGTGGTCACCAACGAGAAGAATGAGCTGATCCCTACACGCACAGTCACAGGCTGGCAAATTTGCATTGACTACAGAAAGCTCAATCAGGCCATGAGGAAAGATCATTATCCTATCCCATTTATTGACCAGATATTGGACAGGTTGGCAGGTCAGGAATACTATTGTTTCCTTGATGGATATTCTGGCTATAACCAAATAGCCATAGCACCAGAGGACCAGGAGAAGACCACTTTCGCATGTCCTAATGGGACATATGCTTTCAGGAGGATGCCATTTGGTTTATGCAATGCACCCCCTACATTCTAGAGATGCATGATAGTGATCTTTCACGATATGGTGGAAGATTTTGTCAAGGTATTTATGGATGATTTTTCTATTTTCGATAATCCGTTTGCTACATGTTTGTAGAATCTTGACAGGGTGCTAGCTCATTGTGAAGACTCCAACCTTGTACTCAACTGGGAAAAATGTCATTTTTTAGTCAAAGAGGGTATCGTCCTTGGCCATAAGGTGTCTCGCAAGGGGTTGGAAGTCGATCGTGCAAAGATCAAAGTGATTGAAAAGCTACCACCACCTGTGTCAGTGAAGGGTGTTCGTAGTTTTCTCGGACATGCGGGGTTCTTCAGACGGTTCATCAAGAACTTCTCTAAAATTTCTAGACCAATATGCATGTTGCTAGAAAAAGAGGTGAAGTTCGAGTTTGATGAGGATTGTGTTAAAGCATTCGAGGAGTTGAAACAGAAGTTGATAGAAGCACCTATTCTCATTTCTCCGGATTGGGAGCAACCGTTAGAATTAATGTGTGATTCAAGCGATGTGGCTTTAGGAGCTGTATTAGGGCAGCGGAGGAATAGAATTTTTCATTCCATTCATTATGCAAGCAAAACACTTGATGCAGCCCAAGTCAATTATACAGTCACTGAAAAGGAGATGCTAGCATTGGTGTTCGCGTTTGATAAATTCAGGTCCTACTTGGTGGGGTCTAAAGTAGTGGTGTATACCGATCATGCAGCGATTCAGTATCTAGTTAACAAGAAGGATACAAAGCCTAGGTTGATCAAATGGATCTTTTTATTACAAGACTTTAACCTAGAGATTCGGGACAGAAAGGGGAGCAAGAATCAAGTGGTTGATCACCTATCGCGGCTGGAAAGCCGGTCACATGTGAAGGAAGGTGACAACATCAAAGAAGAGTTACTGGATGAGAAGCTCTTGGCAATAAGGGAAGCTGAAATCCCTTGGTATGCAGACATTGTAAATTTGCTGGTGAGTGGAGTCAATCCACCAGAGGCTACGGCTCAGCAAAGAAAGAAGTTGAGACATGATTACAGGTATTACAGTTGTCATGAGCCGTACTTGTTTAAGAAGGGACCGGATCAAGTGATGAGAAGGTGCACTCCAGTGAGCTAGATTGCGGAAGTATTGAGGAGTTGTTACTCATCATTGTATAGAGGGCACCACGGAAGCAAGCGAACAGCGCACAAGGTGCTACAGTCAGGTTTCTTTTGGCCTACACAGTTTAGAGACTCTATGGAATATGTAAAAATATGTGATAGATGTCAAAGAACAGGAACAATTGGTAGAAGGCAGGAGATGCCACTGCATCAGATATTAGAAGTGGAGATCTTTGATGTATGGGGAATAGATTTCATGGGCCCGTTCCCACCGTCATTTGGTAATCGTTACATCTTGGTAGCCGTTGATTATGTATCCAAGTGGGTCGAAGCAACATCTTTCCCTAAGAATGACAACAAGGTGGTAACAAAACTTGTGAAAAAGCATATTTTCACCAGGTTTGGGACACCCCGAGCCATTATCAATGATGGAGGGGCTCATTTTGTAAATGCAAGTTTCAAGCATTTGCTAGCTAAGTATGGGGTGCGGCACAAGGTAGCAACATCATATCATCCCCAAATTAGTGGGCAAGTGGAGGCGTCGAACAGAGAGATAAAGCAGATTCTACAGAAGGCAGTGAATGCACAATGAATTGATTGGTCAAGCAAACTCGACGATGCGTTGTGGGCATATAAAACTGCATACAAGACACCTATTGGGACTTCTCCTTAAAGATTGGTCTATGGAAAAGCATGTCATCTACCTTTGGAGCTAGAACATCGAGCTTTTTGGGTCGTGAGAAAGTTGAACATGGACCCAGAGCTAGCAGGGAAGAAGAGGCTGATGCAACTCAGTGAACTGGATGAGTTTCATTGGCATGCTTATGAAAGTGCCAACTGCTACAAGGAGAAAACAAAGAGGTGGCACGATAGGCATATGGTGCATCGACTCTTGGAGACGGGTCAGAAGGTGTTGCTATTTAATTCGAGACTGAAGCTTTTTCCAGGCAAATTGTGGACCAAATGGTTAGGGCCGTTTGAAGTGGTGAGAATGACCCTGCACGAGGCAGTGGAGTTGTGGAAAGAAGATCAAAGTGCAACATTTTTTGTAAATGGGCAAAGATGTAAGCATTATTGGGGTGAGGAAGTTATCCGAGAGAAGACGTCCATCACTCTAGAGGATGATTGAGCAATGAATGACGTCGAGCCGCGACGGTAAATCAGGCGCTGCATGGGAGGCAACCCGTGAAATTGTTATAATATATAAGTAGAACTATTTGAAAAAAAAAAGAAGAAAAAAAATAATAAAAAGAGAAAAACAAAGAAAAAGAAAAATAAAAATTCTTTTGTGTTGAAACCTATGAGGTCTAACCAATTTTGTTGTGGTGAAATGATTTTCAGGTGGAACGGAGGGCAAAAATGCAAAGAAACAAATCGAGGTGAGAATAAAAATTGGCACATTACAGTGAGCCTGCGCGATGGCTCCATGTCACAGAGGGGGTGCTCTATGTTACCCTCCGTGACACGTTGAGGCGTGTTCCAGATTTTTAAAAAAAGAATCCATAACACTGGCGTGATGGCTCCATGTCACGGAGGGGGTGCTCCGCGTTACCCTCCGTGACACGTTGAGTGGTATTTCACGTCGGGTCACACAGGGTCACCGGGTAACCCGCATGAAAAATAACCTTAAAATCCCAAATTCCCTCATTTTCTTCCTTATTTTCCATTCCCTCCGTGACACAAACCCCAAATTCCCTCCTCCCCCAATGTGCCAGGACCTAGGCATCAATTTTCTTCAAGTTTTCTTCGATTTAATCAAATCAAAGGTATGTTCTTGAATTTTTCCTTGTTTTTGCTCAAATTTTCGATTCTTGAACATGTGTGGTGATTAAACCTTGCCCTAAGTAAGAATTAAGCTTGAATTCACTTGAGCTATGATTGATTGATGTTCATAGTATTGTTGTGAGTATATGAACTCGATGATTGCATGTTTTATTGAATACTTGCGAAATTGATAGCTAGGGTTGAAAATTGAATAGGAAGAAGATTAAATTCTTTGAAATGTTGAAAAAAAAATTGGGTTGTGCATGTTGGGTGAAGTGAAATATATTGTGATTGATGTTGAATATGCTAAGATAGAAGAAGGAATTTTGGGAAAATGCAATTGGAGAATTACATAGGTTGTTCAAAAAATTTCTAAGTGCTATGATGTTGAAATTGAATTCATGGAGAAATTTGTAGTTGTTGTAAAAAGTCTGAGTAGTACATAGTAATTGTTTCATCGACACATATGAATGCACTAAGCATGTTGAATGTTAAGAATTGGAAAATCATGAATGTCTTGTCGAATTGTTTGGATTGCGGCTTAAGACTAAGTGTAGGATGATCAAATTAAACCCAACCTTAGTTGTAGTTAATTATGACTTGCATAGCATTGGGACTGTATGTTTGATTGTACAGGAACAATGTCAGGCAGATAGGACAAGGGAAAGGGCGCATCCACATCAGGCGCCGACATGAAAAGGATATGATTGGGAACAACAATTCCAGCAGCACCAGCGGTTCTGCGAGGCCAGCGTCGACAATACGAAATCCGATGGGTGACTGATGAGGGGAAGAAGTGGTATGCAAAACAAAAAGAAACCAAATACTTCCCGGAGGAGCAGATAGCACGGGAGCTGCTGACACAAGAATTCCCGCGGAATGTACACCGGATTGACTCTATTGTGCTGAACTTCATCTTCGAAGAGCCCAGGGAGTGCAATCTCCATCTTATCCGGGAGTTTTATGCCAACTGGAACCCGACCCTACGCAGTCACACTGTCAAAATCAGGGGGCAGGTTGTCACTTTTGAGCCCCATCACTTAAATGCAATCCTAGGGGCGCGGGACACAGACGCTCATGTCCTTAGGCAGCTGAACATCACTCCACCCTATGCGGACATCAGACACACCCTATGTGGAGCCCGATTGACATCAAGGTGGAGTAGGCACAAGGAGAGGGGCTACCATCAGACATTTCCCTACTCTCAGATGAATCGGGAGGCCCGGATTTGGCTAAAGATTGTGTGTTCCTGCCTGATCCCGGGGGTGCACATGACAGATGTCACCTGGGATAGAGAGTGCTTGGTGTATGCCCTTATGAAAGGGCTTGAAATTAATGTTGGGGAGGTGATCATCTCCGCCATGAAGAGAGCCCGACTGCATCAGGGGCATAGATACGGGTTGGGTGGTTTGCTTACCACGTTCCTGAGGGGCCACGATATCGAGGAGGAGGCCCTGGATTACATCCCACATATTGACAAGCGTGCCGTGGATGTCACCCAAAACCAAGGCACTTGACACTACTCATGGGCCGGTACTCACACTAGCCGAGCGACATGCTCGGGATGACCAGTATATAGCCCGCATGTATGGGATGCAGATGTTGCAGCTGCACATAAGCGGGAGGCTGGCAACGGAGGATGAGCTATGGTTGCTCGAGCTGGATTACCCATTCGGTGAGAATGCCAGGGTTCTATGCAAAGTGGGGCCCACACTTGTGGAGCCCATAGATGATGATGTCCCCACCGATGAGGAGACACGCCGGGAGGACTCAGATATTGAGTCAGATGAGGACAGTAGGGGCGATTCTGATATAGGATATGAAGCAACGACACCTGATGAAAAAGTTGAATACTTCGACTGATCAGGGAGTTTCACCACCTACCTTTGTGATATGTTGAAATTTTGTGAACACTGGGGACAGTGTTCGGTTTAAGTGTGGGGTGGGAGTAGTTAGGTGCCAGTTGCTTTGTTTATGTTTATGTTTTGTTTTTTGTTGTTGTTGTTGTGCCTGTGCAAAATGTGACCTTGTGACTATGTGTTGTGTGTTCTGTAATTAAGTTGGTGTTGAAATGAATGTTGAGATGATGTATGTTGTGTTGAGCTACTGTTTGTTGTGTTGCGCAAATATTGTTCAAATTAAATTTTTTTTTTACCTTTTCCTATCGAATGTTTTCGAATTTTTTATGTTGGGTTTTCTTGGACTTTGTTTTCAGTGCTTTTATAGAGAATAGTACCATTGAACCGAAGTTGTAGATAGTGACCATTCCCTATGATGGATGGATGATGACCGTCTTAAGGCAAATGTAGTCGATTGGAGTAGTTTCGTTTTCTTTCTTTTCTTTCTTTTGTTTGTGTCCCAAACGTGTCGTTACTTCATGGTTCGAAATTCGTGTTACGTGTTGTACATGATATTAAGTTGCAAAGGTGATTCATATGAAAGCATACGAATGTGTAAACATGTTGAGATACCTAGGCCATAGAGTTCGATTCGGTGTGATCCGGGCTTAATAGTGAATTCTTATAATTAGCTGATTGAAGAGTCTGTGAATATGCCTTGAGTTGAGCATGTGCAATGAGTGTGAGGTGAGGTTTCGATCATTCCATGCTATTGTGAAGTGTCTAGAACTTGCCTGGTGTGTGTACTAAATGAAATGAAGGATGTATATTGTAGGAAAGGATGTAGGCATTTCTTTGAATAAACCGAAAGTTTCTCCATTATCATACCTACCTTGAATGTGCATCCTAGTTAGCCCCATTGAGCCTTTAGCCTATTTTTTTTCTTTCTTTGAAGAGGTACAAACCAAGCTTATTCCTTTCTTTTCATTAGCCGTGAATTTGATCCAATACTCTTAAGCGCTCAAGGAAAACAATTTTCCCACAGTGTAAAGGAGTACGAAGTGTGAAACGGAAGGAAAAGCGAAAGTTGTGAAAGTTAAAGAAAGGTCAAAGGTGCACTTGTTGAAATTAAATAAAATAAAGATGTATAACTAATCTTTGCTAGTAAGTCGAGTGTGCTTAAAGAAATGGGAACAAAAACAAAGAAAAAAAAAGAAATTTTCAAGAATGAGAGGATGAAGGAAGAAACAATGGCCGTATTGATGGTGGGATGTATTGAAAAGCGCTTAAGGAAGCTAGTTGCTATTATTGGTTAGCCCAGTATTTACTAGTTCTATAGCTTACATTACAACCCGTATGTCCTACGTGATCTTACATCACGCGTCCTTATATTAGTGGAGTAATACACTAGAGGCAAGCCTATGTTTCATGACATGATGCATGTGAATTCTTTGGGAGAGAGAGGGAAATCGTATTCATATACTCCTACATGTAGTGCTTTGGAAATCATATGATGGAAGTGGGGTAATTTTCTTGTGTTGTGAGGGCACATGCTTGACGAGAGATTAATTTCGTGTCGGATGTCTTGATCAGTTGATTTGCACGAGTTTGCCAAGATCGAGAATCGATTCTTGATCTTAGGAGGTCTTAATGTGGTGTACTTCATTGTATTGATGAGACCATGCATGTTTTCTTGATGATTTGCTATATTAAATAATCGGTATAGTTGTAGCTTGAATTGTCGAGCCAAAGTAGCGGTGTGTGGGTGTCAATTGCATGAGATGTGAGAGTATTGTTCGAGGACGATCAAGGTTTTAAGTTTGGGGAAAGTGATCTTGGGCAGAATTGCATGCCCAAGTTACTCGAATGCTTCATTTCGACTTGTTTATCTATCGTTATGTGTACATTCTCATGTGATTTTTAGTTAAAATATGAATTTATACTAACCAACATGATTAGTGTTGTTTTACAGGTAAAAGAAAATTTTAGAAGCTAATATACATGTTGGTGAAGATCGGAAGTGAACTTGGAGACAAGGAGTGGAAAATGACAAGGGAGAGCAGCAAAAATAGGGGCTCCGTGATGGAGCCGTGTCACGCTGCCTTCGCGGAGGCATTCTTCTTCGGATGAAATAATTTTGGCAATTTCCAGTGAAGGTGTGCGATAGCACCGTGGAAAGTTGGCCAGGCTCCACGATGCAAGTCGTGCCACGCTGAGGTGAAATTGCCTGGGGAGCCGACTTCCAGTGAGGGTCCGCGATACCTCCGTGGCTTGGAGGGAGTGCTCCGTGATACACTCCATGTCACGTTGCTTGTTATTCCGGGAAAAATTCTCAAGAGTATAAATAGCACACTCAGGTTTTATTTTAAACATTATGACTGGGTTGAGCAAGAACGTGGGTTACAGGCAGTTGAGAGGACGAAATTTCTAGGGTTCTTCTCTATCTCTTTCTCTTTTATCTCAATTGTTTGTATGAATTTTACTTATTTGATGATGTTTAATCCACAAATGAGTGGCTAAATTCACTTCTTTCTGAGGTTAAGAACAATTATAGTGGAACGTAATTGTTGTTCATTTCAGTTTTCATCTTTTCTTCAATGGTTGTTCTATCAATTCTTGTTTTTAATGCATTAATGTTTGGCCAATGTTAATGTATATCTAGAAATCCAATTTTGATTTTGAAAAGGAAAGAATTAGAAAGATGTGAATTGGTAGGATATGATCTCTTCTTAGTTTAGAAAATTGAGATTTGATTTACATTCAGAATAGAAATATATCTGAAAGTCTTATTAGTCAATTAAGGAACCGGTATTGTATGGCTAGAGCATGAAATTCTTTTACCACAAAAATGTATATTAAGGCTTCATGATTCTTAATTGGATAGGAGTCAAAAGATCCAATCCATAGGCAATAATTCTTGACTAGCAACCGAAGAAAAGATTAGCTGAATTGAATGTATAAATTACTTCCCCGTATGTTTGTTTTAACCTCAGCTTGCTTATTACTATTGTTCAGACTCAAATTATAATCTTAACTTAGATTTTTATTACTTAGCAAACTTAACTCTCAAAATATCGTTTAATTGGTTGTCTGCATTCATAAAGACATAGTTCACTGATGCTTAATTTAATTAGTAAGTAGTTCAGTCCCTGTGGGATCGATACTTGGCTTTACATAAGCCATTTTACTACTTGTTCAACCACGTGCACTTGCGTGTACTCACTATGCCATTCGAACAGCAGGGATAGGTCAGATGAGTTACAAGGGGAGATTCGGAGAGGGATTAGGCCACGGTTGTCAGATAGGCCACCTAGACCCCCGCCACCATCATGGCAGCAGAGGGGTAGATTTAGTCGTCGAGGATAGTCAGAGTCCGGCGGAAGTTCTCAAACAGTAGATTCACCCCAGCAGAGGAGAGCAGAGTAGAGTAGGTATACACCACCACTTTGCCCTATTTGCAGCCGACGTCACTCTAGAGCTTGCAGATATGGCTCCACAGGGTGTTATATATTTGGACAGGAGGGTCATGTGATGAGACATTGTCTAGCCAGGTGTCAGGGTGACCGGGATAGATAGTACAGGGCATCAGCAGGGTCGCGAGCTCCAACAGCCCTTCAACAGGTAGAGGCCGAGGCAGATCAAGGGCCTCTAGTTCAGGTACGGGACTAAGTCGTACCTAGGCATTACCAGGGAGACAGAATTCAGAGGCATCTCCATATGTTGTGACAGGTATGACGACTATTTGCTCTCATCCTGCTTATGTATTAATCGATCTGATCTTGGGCAGATTTATATGCCCAAGTGATACTCAAACATATCATTTTCGCCTTGTTTATCTAGCAATGTGTATACATTTTCATGCAATTGGTAATAAAATGTGAATTTATACTAACCAACATGATTAGCATTGTTTTGTAGGTGAAATGTGATTTCGAGGAGCTAAAATGCATGTTGGAACAATGTCGGAGTTGGACTTGGATTCGAGCATGAAAAAGGCATTGGACTGCACCAATTAAAGGGGCTCCGCGATGGAGCCGTGTCACGCTACCATCGCGGAGGCACTCTGCCTGGAGGGTGAAATATTAGTCAAATTCCAGTGGAGCCTCGCGACAGCTCCGTGGCACGGTGGCAAGCCTCCCCGTTGCATGTCGTGCCACGTTGAAGCTTTATTCCCGGACCCCAAATTTCCAGAGAGGGTCCGCGTCCACGCCGTGTCACGGAGGCAGTGCTCCGCGTTGCACTCCGTGACACGTTGCTTGTTATTCCGGGAAAAATTCCCATTAGTATAAATAGAACACTTAGGCTTATTTTTAATTAATTCAGACTTGGTGGAGCAAGGACGTGGGTTAAAGGCAGTTGAGGGACGAAAAAGCTCAGGGTTTTTTTCTCCTTCTTTCTTCTTTCAATCAATTGTTTGTATGATTAACACTTGTTTTAGGATGATTAATCCACAAATGAGTGGCTAATTCCCTTCCTTGCTGAGGTTATGAACATTTGTGATGAATTTTGATTATTGAATTACATGATTTTTCATCTTCTTCTTCCATGTTGTTCTATTAATTCTTGTTTCTACTGCATTGGTGTGTGGTCGACATTAATGTACATCTAAAAAGTCCGATTTCACTCGAGAGAGCACGAAATTGGAAAGGTGTGAATTAATAGGGTATTGTTCTTAACTTGATTTGGGAAAATTGGGTTTTGATGTGCTTTCCTGATAGAAATATATTTGAAAGCCGTATTAGTCAATTTAGGAACCGGAATTGTATTGCTAGGTCATGAATTGCATTTGATCACAGAAATGTAGACGGATGGTTTATGATTCTTAAGTGAGATTAAATACGAGAGTTTTAATCTCTTGGCTGATGTTCTTGGCTAGCAACTGGAAGAGAAAGATTAACCAATTTATGATTATAATCAAGTTTATTACATGTTCTTAACCTTGGCATGCTCATAACCATAGTTTAAATTCAAAGTAAATAATTGTCAGTAGTTTTAGTACATACTTTATAAAATAAACTTTTCAATTGTTGGTTACGTTGTTGTCAGCATATATAGAAATGAGATAGAATATAGTATACTTAAGCAATTTTAACTTATCCAGAGTCTCCTTGGATCGATACTTGGCTTACTTAAGCCACTTACTACTTGTTTGACCACATGCACTTGAGTGTCGGTTTTATAACCCCAACCAAAGCACCGAACAAGTTTTTGGCGCCGTTGCCTGGGAGACTAGGCAATTGGTGAAATTGTATTAAGTGTAAATTTACTGTATTTTTATTTTATTTTCTTAAGTGTTGACAACTTGGTTTTAGCCTGTATTTTGCAGACTTGATTTCTGTGAACACTGGCAAGAGACAAAGAGCTGGTGGAATCTTATATAGAGCCTAAACGTATATTTCATAGTAAACGGAGAGAAGCTCTACAAAAGAAGCTGCAGTTGCTCAGACAGACTATTATGGAGCAACAAAATCCACCGGTTGTGAGGGCAGTGTTAGTGCCCGAAGAAGCAGCAGCAAGGCCGGTTCGCGAGGTGGCATCCCACATGCCAACAATGTAACATCAAGTATCCACAAACCAGAGCCTGGAGGGAGATTTGAACTCAAGCAGAATATGGTGCAACTGTTGCACACAAGCGGGCAATTTACCGGTCTCCCTCATGAAGACCCACAATAGCATCTCCAAAACTTTTTGGAGATAAAGACATCGTGGCCAACAAAAGTCGTTTGATCGAGTATGCCACGGTGGCTTTGACGGAGGAATGTACTTCCCGGATCCAAAATAGACTGCCCACGAAGCTAAAAGACCCTGGAAGTTTTACGATCCAGCTTACTATTGGGCAGAGTATCCGAGCTCGTGGATTGTGTGACTTGGGGGCGAGCATAAATCTGATGCCATCTTCAGTATTCAGAAAGTTGGGTCTAGGGAGTCCTAGACCTACAACCGTAATCTTGCAGTTGGCAGACAGATCCTTAGCTAGGCCGGATGGCATTGTTGAGGATGTGCTTGTGCAAGTAGTCTCCCTAATTTTCCCGGTAGATTTTATTGTTCTGGATTTTGAACTAGACGCGGAAGTCCCATTTATTTTGGGACGACCCTTCTTGGCAACCGGGAAAGCACTAATCGACGTAGTTGCGGGTCAACTTACAATGCGAGCACATGACAAGGTAGAGGTGTTCGTTGTGTACAAAGCACCCAAGCTCCCGATGGTGAATGAAGAACTCTCGGTGATCAATGTAATTGATCATGGGAATGCTAAACAATTAGATGATTCCCGAGAGTTGATGGGAAGACCACCGGATAAGGGTGAGCACTACTGGGGGGAGGACAATGATCATGAGAAATCATCCATCACCCTAGCGGACAATTGAGCATAAAGGACGTCGAGCCGCGACGGTAAACCAGGCGCTGCACGGGAGGCAACCCGTGAAAACTTTTTTCTTTTCATTTTATAAAGTGTAAATAGATTTTATTTTATTTTCCTTTTTCTTGATTTAGTACAAAATTTTTGTTTTAGTTAGTATTATTGTATTTTAGTTTTTGAAATCTATTAATCTAACCAATTTTGTTTAGCGAAATGATTTTCAGGTGAAACGGAGAAAAATGTGCACGGAATCGTGAAGGAAAAGGTGAGGTATGAAAAAATTAATAAAATGCAGAGACAGTGAGCTGGGGCGATAGCTCCGTGTCACGGAGGAGGACCTCCGTGTTACCCTCCGTGACACGTTGAAGTGTAAACTGGAATTTTTAAAAATTCCAGTAAGCTATCGCGAAGGCTCCGTGTCACGGAGGCAGTGCACCGCGATGCACTCCGTGACACGGTGCCATATAAATTGTGACGGGTCACACCGGGTTGCCGGGTGACCCGCGTGTTTTCTTCATTTTAAACCCCCGATTTCTCCCCTTTTCCCCTCATTGTTTACACTTCTCCACGACAAAACACCCAAAATTCCCTTGCCCATCAACGTGCCATGGTATAAAGCAAAGAATTATCAAGTTTTCTTTGGTTATTCAACTACGAGGTATGTTTTCCGATTATCTCTCAAGTTTTTGTCGACTTTATTCGAATTTAAACATGGGAGGTGAACTAAATCACCCCAAGTCGAAATTTAGCATGAAATTGAGTTATTCCTTGATTGATAAATGTTCGGAATGTTGTAATGAGTGTTTGAACTTGTCGATTACGTGAATGATTCGAATTTGATTGCGAAATTCAATTCTAGTGCTTGGTTGTTGGAATTGAAATGGGTAACTTGTTAAATTTGTGAATTATATGCCGGGTTGTATGTATTGAATGAGATAAGTCGTTGTAGAATATTGTTTGAATGTTAATAGACGGCGAATTCTCGGGTTTTTGGGAAAATGCTGAAAATTGTTCAAATTGGGTTGATTACATAGGTTCATGTGTATATAGAATTTTTGCTGTTGTTTTTGTTTTGTTGTTTTTCTTTGCTAAGTGCAATGGTTGAATTTCTAGCGATGGTAGTGATTGGGATTAGCTGTATGAAGTCTAAGTAGTACGCTAAAGTTATACCGTCGAATTTTTCTTTGCGAACGCACTAAGCATGAATTGTATAGTTGTTAGTTTTTGGTGTAAATAAAGTTATTCTTGCTGTAGTATCGTAACCGTAGCTAAGGACTAAGTGTGGGGTAAACTTGGTTAACCCGACCTTAGCCGAAGTTAATATTTATTTAGCTTGACATTGCGCTTGTTTATTTGTGTTGACAGGTAAAATGACAAGTAGGCAGGATAAGGGTAAAGGTGCATCAACTTCAGGCACCGGGAGAAAAAGACTTAGGTTGGGCACAGCAGTCCCAGCTGCACCAGCAGTTCCGCGCGGCCAGCGCCGCCAATACGGAACGAGGTGGGTAACCGATGAGGGGAAGAAGTGGTACACCAAACACAAGGAGAATAAATACTTCCCCGAGGAGCATATTGCACGGGAACCACTAGCACAGGAGTTCCCCCGCATAGTGCAAAGGATCGAGGCAGCTGGGCTCAGCTTCATATTTCAGGAGCCCAAGGAATGCAACCTACATCTAGTCCAGGAGTTCTATGCAAATTGGAACCCGGCAATCAGAAGCCACACAATCAAGATCAGAGGGCAGATAGTCACTCTGGAACCCCAGCAATTAAATGCCATCATCGGAGCTCGGGACACAGACGCCCAAGTTCTCCGCCAGCTGAACATCACCCCACCATATGCCGATATCAGACGCACATTGTGTGGGGCTCGATCCACAGCCAGATGGAGCAGACATAAGGAGAGGGGTTACCACCAGACTCTGCCGTATTCTCAAATGAACAGGGAGGCCAGAATATGGTTGAAGATAGTCTGCTCGTGCCTAATCCTGGGGGTGCACATGACTGATGTGACCCGGGACCGGGTTTTCCTGGTGTATGCCCTGATGAAAGGGCTGGAGATTAATGTTGGGACGGTCATCATATGCGCCATGAAGAGAGCCCGACTACACCAGGGCCACAGGTATGGGTTCGGGTGACTAATCACCATCTTTCTCTGGGGCCTCGACGTTGAGGAAGAGGCTTTGGATTACATCCCGCAGTTGGAGCGGAGGGCCCTTGACGTGACCAAAACTAAGGCCCCCGACACCACACATGGGCCAGTGCTGACGCTTGACGAGCGACATGCTCGTGACGACCAGTACATGGCATGGATGTTTGGAATGCAAATGCTCCAGCTTCGGATCGGTGGGAGACCAGCCATGGAGGAGGAGTTATGGCAGCTCGAGCTGGATTACCCATTTGGCGAAAATGCCAGGGCTCTATGCCGAGTGGGGCCAGCCTTTGTAGAGCCCACTGATGATGACGTCCCCATGGACGAGGAGACACGTCGGGAGGACTCCGATGTGGAGTCCGAGGACGACGATGGAGGTGACTCGGACATGGGCAATGAGGCAGCAGCACCTGATGAAGAAGTTGAATACTTGGACTAATCAGGGAGTTCCACCACCCAATTTTGTGATTTTTAATTTTTGTGAACATTGGGGGCAGTGTTCGATTTAAGTGTGGGGTGGGGAGTAGTTAGGTGCTGGGGCTGGGCTGGTTTGCTTGTATGCTTTCCTCTGTTTTGTATGTATGTTTATGTTTCCCTGTGTTTGTGAATTGCAAACTGGTCTGTATCTGTACATATTTGTGGTATTGATGTGTGTTGTGGAATGTTGTTGTTGCCAGCTAAGTCTAATTGTGTAAATATTTTCTTAATTTAAATTTTTTTTCCTCTATCGAAATGATCGATATTTTTAAAAATTTGTGAAAATATTTTGTACATATTAAAAATATTTTGTAAATATTTTTCCATCGAAATGATCGATGTTTTGCAAAATTTTTCAATTTTTATTTTTGGGTTTCTCGGAGTTTGTTTTCGGTTCTTTTACCGAGAATAGTCCCATTGAACCGACGTCATAGTTAGTGACCGTTCCCTATGATGGATGGATGACGACCGTCTTAAGGGAAATGTAGTCGGTAGGACTAGTGATTTTAATTTATTTTCAGTTTTTTCTTTGGTGGATTGCATCACGGAACCTGTAGTTACTATATGGTTGTGAAATATTGGTTGCGTGTTGTACTTGATATTCAAAATGCAAAGGTTATTCATATGAAAGCATGCAGTTTTGTAAATATGTTGAGATACCTAGGCTGTAGAGTTCGATTCGGTGTGATTGAGGATTAATTTTTGAATTCATGTAATTAGCTAAGTAAAGAGTCTGTGAATGCATCTTGAGTCGAGCATGTGCATGAAGTGTGAAGTGAGGTATTGTTATTCCATGTTATTGTGAAGTGTCTAGAACTTGCCTGGTGTGTGTACAAAATGAAATGAAGGAGGTGTAGTGTTGTAAAGGATGTAGGCATTTCTTTGTTTTAACCGAGAGTTTCTATTTTTTTCTTGTCATACTCTCCTTTTTATGTGATTGTATACCCTAGTTAGCCCGTTGAGCCTTTAGCCTATTATTTCTTTCTTTTGTCCAAAAATTTATAAACTGAGCTTAATTCTTTCTTTTCATTAGCCGTAAAGTCTATACAAAACTCTTAAGCGCTTAAAAAGAACAAAAATTTTCCCAAAGTGTCAAGGAGTGAGAATGGTGAAAAGAAAAAGAAAAGTAGAGTGAGGAAAGAAAAGAAAAAGGTTGAGGGTGCACTTGTTATAATTAGATGAAAATGAAGGTGCATGAAAAACCTTTGTTTTGTGTCAAGTGTGCTTGATGAAATGGGCGATACGAAAGTAAACCATCATGAATGGGATGATGAAAAAAAAAGAAAAGAGAGAAACAATGTCCATACGTTGATGGGAATGCGTTGAAAAGGCGCTTAATGATGCTAGTGGCTATTATTGGCTAATCCACTATGTACTAGTTCCATAGCTTCCATTACAACCCATTAAAGTCCTACGTGATCTTACATTGCATTTCTTTATATTAGTGGAGTAACACACTAAGGGCAAGCTTATGGGTCATGACATGATGCATGTGAATTCTTTTGGGAGAGAGAGTGAAAGTAATTTCTACATGCCCCTACTTGAATGTTTGTGTGTCACATGAGCATAAAGGGGAAGATTCTCTTGAGTTGTGAGGGCACATGCTTGATGAAAGATTGATTTTCGTGTCGGATATCTTGATTAGCTGATTTGCATGAGTTTGCCGATGTCGAGAGTCGATTCTTAAAGTCTAGGAAGTCTTAATGTATTAAAGGTCATTGCATTGTTAAGACCATGCATGTTTACTTGATGATTTGCAATATTGAATGATCGGTATGACCGTAGCTCCAATTGTCGCACCATAGTGGCGAAGGTTGGGATGTAATTTGCATGAATTGTGTGTTTGTTGTTCGAGGACGAACAAGGATTTAAGTGTGGGGTAAGTGATCTTGGGCAGATTTATATGCCCAAGTGATACTCGAACGTATCGTTTTTGCCTTGTTTATCTAGCAATGTGTATACATTTTCATGCAATTGGTAATAAAATGTGAATTTATACTAACCAACATGATTAGCATTGTTTTGTAGGTGAAATGTGATTTCGAGGAGCTAAAATGCATGTTGGAACAATGTCGGAGTTGGACTTGGATTCGAGCATGAAAATGGCATTGGACTGCACCAATTAAAGGGGCTCCACGATGGAGCCGTGTCACGCTACCATCGCGGAGGCACTCTGCCTGGAGGGTGAAATATTAGTCAAATTCCAGTGGAGCCTCGCGACAGCTCCGTGACACGGTGGCAAGCCTCCGCGTTGCATGTCGTGCCACGTTGAAGCTTTATTCCCGGACCCCAAATTTCCAGAGAGGGTCCGCGTCCACGCCGTGTCACGGAGGCAGTGCTCCGCATTGCACTCCGTGACACGTTGCTTGTTATTCCGGGAAAAATTCCCATTAGTATAAATAGAACACTTAGGCTTATTTTTAATTAATTCAGACTTGGTGGAGCAAGGACGTGGGTTACAGGCAGTTGAGGGACGAAAAAGCTTAGGGTTTTTCTCTCCTTCTTTCTTCTTCCAATCAATTGTTTGTATGATTAACACTTGTTTTAGGATGATTAATCCACAAATTAGTGGCTAATTCCCTTCCTTGCTGAGGTTATGAACATTTGTGATGAATTTTGATTATTGAATTACATGGTTTTTCATCTTCTTCTTCCATGTTGTTCTATTAATTCTTGTTTCTACTGCATTGGTGTGTGGCCGACATTAATGTACACCTAAAAAGTCCGATTTCACTCGAGAGAGCACGAAATTGGAAAGTTGTGAATTAATAGGGTATTGTTCTTAACTTGATTTGGGAAAATTGGGTTTTGATGTGCTTTCCTGATAGAAATATACTTGAAATCCGTATTAGTCAATTTAGGAACCGGAATTGTATTGCTAGGTCATGAATTGCATTTGATCACAGAAATGTAGACGGATGGTTTATGATTCTTAAGTGAGATTAAATACGAGAGTTTTAATCTCTTGGCTGATGTTCTTGGCTAGCAACTGGAAGAGAAAGATTAACCAATTTATGATTATAATCAAGTTCATTACATGTTCTTAACCTTGGCATGCTCATAACCATAGTTTAAATTCAAAGTAAATAATTGTCAGTAGTTTTAGTACATACTTTATAAAACAAACTTTTCAATTGTTGGTTACGTTGTTGTCAGCATATATAGAAGTGAGATAGAATATAGTATACTTAAGCAATTTTTACTTATCCGAGTCTCCTTGGATCGATACTTGGCTTACTTAAGCCACTTACTACTTGTTTGACCACGTGCACTTGCGTGTCGGTTTTATAACCCCAAACAAAGCACCGAACACGATCCGGGATCTACCTTGTCCTATGTTACCCCATTAGTGGCTTGAAAGTTCAGTATTGTACCAGAATTGCTTCGGCAACCCTTTTCAGTATCTACACCCGTTGGTGACTCTATTATAGGTAGAAGGGTTTATTGAGGGTGTACAGTAGATGTTGCTAACCGTCAGACCACAGCAGATTTGGTAGTGTTAGAAATGGTTGATTTTGACGCCATTATGGGTATGGATTGGTTAGCTCCATGCTATGCCAATGTAGAATGATGGACCAAGACGGTCCGATTTCACTTTCCAGGGGAGGCAGTACGAGAGTGGAAGGGCAGTACAGCTATGCCAAAAGGTAGGTTTATATCCTATCTTCGGGCGAGAAAGTTTATAGCCATGGGGTGCATTTACCACATTGTCAGAGTTCAGGATGTTCGGGTAGAGCCTCCGACTCTCCAGTCTGTTCCAGTGGTTAATGAATTCCTCGATGTATTCCCAGATGAGCTACCTGGTATTTCCCCAGAAAGGGAAATAGACTTTGCAATTGATTTATTGCCGGGCACTAAACCCATATCAGTTCCCCCTTATCGCATGGCTCATGCTGAACTCAGAGAACTTAAGGAGCAGTTGAAGGATTTATTAGACAAGGGCTTTATCAGGACAAGTACTTCACCTTGGGGTGCGCCAGTTCTGTTTGTGAGGAAGAAGGATGGTTCCCTCCGCATGTGTACAGACTATAGGTAACTGAATAAAGTTACTGTCAAGAATAAGTATCCGCTTTCCACGATAGATGATTTGTTTGATACGCTACAGGGAGCTAGATATTTCTCCAAAATTGACTTAAGGTTCGGATATCATCAGGTTCGTGTTCGTGAAAGAGACATTCCAAAGACTGCCTTCAGGACCAGATACGACCATTTTGAATTCTTAGTCATGTCCTTTAGGCTGACGAATGCTCCAACCGTGTTTATGGACTTGATGAACAATATTTTTAGACCATACCTTTACCTATTCATGATAGTGTTCATTGATAATATGCTGGTGTATTCTCACTCGGAGGCAGACCACCAGGATCATTTGCGGACAGTGCTCCAGATTCTCATAGACCGTCAGCGTATGCCAAGTTCTCTAAATGTGAATTTTCGCTGAATTTAGTAGCCTTTTGGGGTCATATCGTGTCGGATGCTGGTATACAGGTAGATAAATAGAAAATAGAAGAAGTGAAAACATGGCCCAGACCTACCACTCCGACCAAGGTATGCAGTTTTCTGGGGTTAGCAAGGTACTACAGGAGGTTTGTCGAAGGATTTTTCACCTTAGAAGCACCTCTGACTAAGCTGACACAAAAGGCAGAAAAATTTCAGTGGACTGAGGCATGTGAGCGGAGCTTCCAGGAATTGAAAGACAGGTTAATGTCAGCTCCAGTGTTAGCATTGCCAGAAGGTACAGAAGGTTATGCAGTTTATTGTGACGCTTCGGGTGTTGGATTAGGATGTGTGTTGATGCAACATGGTAAAGTAATTGCTTATGCTTCCAGACAGCTGAGGAAACATGAAAAGAACTATCCTACCCATGACCTGGAATTGGCCGCAGTGATTCACGCCTTAAAGATATGGAGACATTACTTGTATTGCATCCACATGGATATTTTCACTGATCATAAGAGCCTACAACATATCTTCACCTAGAAAGAGTTGAATTTGCGGCAGCGTCGCTGGTTGGATCTATTGAAAGACTATGATGTGAATATTCTGTATCACCCAGGGAGAGCTAATGTGGTGGAAGATGCCCTTAGCCGTAAATCTATGGGAAGTCTGGCACACTTATAGCTTGAGCAGTGGGAATTAGCCTGAGAATTGCATCAGTTAGCCAATTAAGTCATTTGTGTAGAAGAAACAGAGGACAATAGAGCGGTAATCTAGAACACTACAGTGTCGTCTTTAGTCGTGGAAGTAAAGGAACGACAGTGTGAAGATCCTAACCTGGTTCAGCTTAGAAACAAAGTTCAACAAGGAGAGGTGATAGATTTTCAGATAACCTAGGATGGGGTATTGCGATATAAAGATCGCTTTTTTGTTCTAGACGTTGCAGGGCTTCGCCAGCAGATTATGTGTGAGGTACTTTATGCACGTTATTCTCTCCACCCAGGTTCGGCGAAACTGTACCATGATATAAAAGAAATCTACTGGCGGCCAGGAATGAAGAAGGGGATAGCAGAATTCGTAGTTGAGTGTCCCAACTGCTAGCACGTAAAAGCTGAACATCAGAAACCAGACGGACTGACTCAGGATATAGTTGTGCCTCTATGGAAATGGGAAGCAGTAAATATGGATTTTGTAGCAGGATTACCCCGCACTAGTCATAGATATGATTCGATTTGGGTGATTGTTCACAAATTGACAAAATCAGCTCATTTTCTGCTAGTAAGGGCTACATGTTCTGCTGAGGATTATGCTGAGCTGTATATCAAAGAGATAGTCAGGTTGCATGGTGTTCCGGTGTCCATTATCTCTGACAAAGGGGCGTAGTTTACAGCTAAATACTAGCAATCATTTCAAAGAGGCTTGGGGACGCACGTTAACCTGAGTACAACTTTTCATCCTCAGACAGATGGGCAGGTAGAATGCACCATTCAAACGCTCGAGGATATGTTGCGAGCATGTGTGTTGGATTTCGGAGGTAGATGGGATGAACACTTTCCACTCATTGAGTTCGCCTATAATAACAGTTACCATCCATCTATTTAGATGGCACCTTATGAGGCATTATATGGGCGAAAGTGCATATCTCCAGTTGGTTGGTTTGAGGTAGGAGAATCAGCATTGATTGGGCCAGATATCATTCATCAGTCAGAGGAAAAAGTAAAGCTTATCAGAGAACATTTACTGACTGCTCAGAGCCGCCAGAAATCTTATGCTGACGTGCGGCACAGAAACTTTGAATATAATGTGGGTGAAGGGTGTAATGAGATTTGGCAAGAAAGACAAGGTCAACCCGAGGTTTGTTGGGCCTTATTGGATATGCCGAAGAATAGGCCAAGTGGCATATGAGTTAGAGTTACCTCCAGAGTTAGAATTTGTCCACCCAGTTTTTCATGTATCAATGCTGAGAAAGTGCATAGGAGATCCTTCCAGAATTGTCCTAGTCCAAGATGTTCAAGTTAAGGAGGAGTTGGCCTATGAAAAAGTTCCAGTAGCCATACTAGACCGGCAGATCCGCAGATTAAGAACTAAAGATTTTGCTTCGGTCAAAGTATTATGGCATAATAGGAACCGAGAGGAAATGACTTGGGAAGTAGAAGAAGATATGAAAGCCAGATACCCTCAGTTATTTCAGACTTAGTTAGTCAGAGGTATGTTGATATTGCTATTTTATGAGTTGATTTATATTCATGTGTATGAGTGAGATGTTGACTTCAGTTTATTATGTAATGGATGCAATAGTATTATATGGAGTACCTGTATTGGACTTTTTCTGCGTTTCAGGATTTTTGAGATAGTCCATATTACAGGGGAAACTCTGCTGAAATTTTTTCAGAAAAGGTAGAGAAAGTTAAAATTTTTTTAAACGGAAGTTAACATTCGAGGACGAATGTTCTTAAGGGGGGAAGGATGTTACACCCCGTAAGTTCTTGACACTTAGTTGGCCTATTCGCAGGTTGATTAAGAGTTTTAGAATGCCATAAGTTCGAGAAAAGGGCCCAGGGAGAGACCAGACAAGCGCCAAGTCGGAGCGTCGCAAGGAAAATGCGACTTATAAATCGCATTCAACAAATGCGACTTAAAGGCCCCAAGTATATAAGGCTCCCACTTCGTTTTAAATCATTTTCCATTCATATAATTTCCAGTAAACGAATAGAAAGAGAGCGGAACGAAGGGTTTGATTAAATTTCCTTCCATTTACACCATCAAACGCAGTCCAAACTTTTATTAACTTCGAGTAGCGAAGTATAAAGCTGCCGGGAGCATTCTTGCGGAGTTATTTTTGCAACATTCGGGCGGCGAATCGTCGTCACGCCGAGCTAAGGTAAGAGGAATTGCTCCAAACTATTGTTAATAAACTCCCAGCATTAAAGTGAGTATTTCTCCCTTCTAACCCTCGAGAAATAGCGACTTTTCGGCCGTTCTTCGATAAGTCGAAGAATAGGCAGTAGGTAAAGCCATAATATGGTTTATTTCAAAAATAATAGTAGAATTAATTCTATTCTTTCATGAATATGAATACATTTGGGAGAAATAGTTGAATACTAGCCGAGCTACACCAGTAAATCAAAAAGTCGGCAGTTGAGGTATGTAAAGTCAATTTCTTTCGGCAAGCTAGTACTTCTAGTATAGCAAAATAGTATGAATTTTAGTAGAATGTTTCAGAAGTCGTATATTATGTTCAGTATGAAATTTAGTAAGCATGTTAGAAATATAATACAGTGTTCAACATGAAATTCAGTAAAATAGTATAAGTCCAAGCAGAATATTCTAGAAATATTATTACAGATTCAGTATATTTCAGTATCAGATTCAGTACATTTCAATATGAGATTCAGAACAGAATACCAGAACATAAATATTATTATCAAATCCAGTATATATATTACATGTGCTTATTGCTATCTGTGGAGATATGATTTTTCTGTGTTGGGCACCTTTAGAGCTTCCTTGACCACCCCAGGGTTAATAGCTGTGTCGACTCACCCGCCAGAGGGTGAGGATACGTCGCTCTATGAAGTGGCATGCCGTCTGCCAGCAGATGAAGATGGGATGCAGATTCCCCATAGCAGGCTGATTAGCACTATACCACACCCCCTGTCGAGTGCTTCCGCTTGGGTTGCAGCTTACAGTTTTCAGATTACAGATTTCAGATTTTAGGAGTCCTCTGGACTTAGATACAACTATAGTCAAGGGCCCAGCAAGCCCAATTTGCATACCCAGGGGGCCGGCTGGACGTTCATAGTTACTAGGTGGATGGTAAGACCTGGGTACGGGTATATAAATTGTGTGATGGTTAGTACCTTATGACTTCTGGGGGCTAGTAAGGTTCTTGTATGCTATGTTGTGTTAGTTATTAATAGAATTAAAGTAGACCGCCATGTTATCAGGTATGACTCTTACTCTCTTCAGTAAGTTACGCTCTTTTCAATCAGTCTCAGCCTGTCTCCTATTACATCAGTATCTATCAGTATTATTGTTTTCTTTCAGTTATTTGCAGTTATTGCTTTGCATACTCAGTACCAGTGGTACTTACGCCCATTTTGGGGCGCTGCATTACTTTCCTGAAGGTACTCATAGATGAGGAGCAGATCCCTCGTAGTTCCAGTAGCGTACAGAGTCTTCAGCTCCTATCATGCGGAGCTTGACAGCTAAAGGTTTACTTCCCTTTTTGCTTGTACAGTATGGGTAGGCTGGGGCCCTGTCCAGACCATCTTATTATTCTTAGAGGCTTGCATATTGTATATTCGCTGTGGTTAGTTGTACCGGTCGTGTGGGGCCGTATGTATATTTCAATTTGCATGTGATGGTCGTGTAAGGCCTTGTTCAGTTGTTAGTTGGTGACCTTGTCGGTCACAGATCAGTTCAGCACTTGATTATACTTTTCAGTGATAACTAGTTAGCATGGTGGCCTTGTCGGCCTGCATAGGTTCCGTTATGCTCAGTTGTTCTGGTTAGCTGTTATATTCCTACAGGTTGTTATAGGCCTAGTCGGCTGGAGGCTATATTTACAGCCGTTATATAGCCCATTATTTTCATAAATCAAGAATTAGAGCAAGCCTGGCACCAGAAGTGCTTAGGCTCAGTAGTTCAGCAGTTCAGATCCTAGTAGGGCACCAGGTGCCAGTCATGCCTCCCAAGGAGGGGCGTGACAATTCATGCAAAAGAAAGATGATACCCTCAAAATGTGCATAGATTACCGTCAATTGAACAAGGTCATAGTCAAGAACATGTATCCCCTACCCATAATTGACGACTTGTTCGACCAACTTCAGGGAGCCAATTGTTTCTCAAAAATATATCTTAGGTCGGGGTATCATCAATTAAGGGTTAGAGAGTGTGATACTGAAAACAGTTTTCAAGAGTAGTGATGGTCACTACAGGTTCACGGTTATGTCCTTTGGACTCATAAATTCCCCTGCAACCCTTATGGACTTGACGAATAGAGTCTTCAAGCAGTATCTGGATATGTTCGTCATTGTATTTATCGACGACATTCTCGTATACTCCATAAATGATAAAGAGCTGCTGTCACCTGAGGATAGTGCTTTAGACACTCAAAGACTGCAAATTGTTAGCCAAGTTTAGCAAATGCGAATTTAGGCTGAAGTCCGTTAATTTCCTGGGTCACGTGGTCTCAGGTGAAGGTATTCAGGTCGATCCTTAAAAGATAGAAGTGGTGAAAGACTGGGCTAGACCTACCTCCCAAACTAAAATTAGAACTTTCTTGGGTTTAGCTAGGTATTACAGACGCTTTATGGAAGGCTTTTCTTTTATAGCATCCCCTCTGACTAGGCTAACTCAGAAGAAGGTGAAATTTTAGTGGTCAGATGTGTGTGAGAAAAGTTTCCAAGAGTTAAAAACTCGACTCACTCGGAAGGAATAGATGGGTTTTTAGTATATTCCGACGCTTCCAAAGTTGGACTCGATTGTGTTCTGATGCAGCGGCGCAAGTCGATAGCCTACGCCTCTAGACAGCTCAAAGTTCATGAAAAGAGTTATCCGACTCATGAGTTGTAGTTGGTAGCGGTGGTGTTTGCATTGAAAATATGAACACACTATCTGTATGGGGCTCACGTGGATGTTTTCACCAATAACAATATCCTTCAGTATGTATTCAGTCAGAAAGATCTAAATCTTCGTTAGAGAAGGTAGTTAGAGCTCTTAAACGACTATGACATGAGCATGATATATCACTCGGGCAAAGCCAATGTGGTTGTGGATACCCTGAGCAGAGTATCTATGGGGAGTGTGGCCTATGTTGAAGAGGGCATAAAAGAACTGGCGAAGGATATTCATCGACTACTCAGTTAGTTGTGCAGGTGGTTGACTCAGCTGAGGATGGAGTGGTAATGCAAAGTGGTTTAGATTCCTCTTTGGTTGTTGAAGTTAAGTCCAAATAGGATGAAGATCCCATCTTACTTAAGCTTAAGGAAGCGGTTCTCAGAAAAGAAGTTGAGGCTTTCTCCAAAGAGGGAGATAGTGTGCTCCGTTACCAGGGCTGATTATATTATTGGATGTTGGTGATTTGAGACAGCAGATACTGGCTGAAGCACACAGCCCGAGATACTCTATCCACTCTGGTGCTACTAAAATATACCACGATTTATGGGAGATTTACTGGTGGAATGGCATGAGGAGAGACATCGCTGAATTTGTAGCTAAGTGCCCAAACATCAACAAGTCAAAGTAGAACACCAAATATTGGGAGGTATGACCCAGGATATCAACATACCTATGTTGAAGTGGGAAGAAGTAAATATGGACTTTATTAAGGGTCTACCTTGGACTCGTCGGCAGCATGATTCAATCTAGGTGATAGTAGACCGGATGACTAAGTCAGTACACTTGCTCCTAGTTAAAACTATAGATTCAATTGAGGACTATGCTAGGATTTATATTCGGGTGTTGGTTAGACTTCATGGAGTGCTCTTATCCATTATCTCAGACAGAGGTATCCAGTTCACCTCTCACTTCTAGAGTCCGTTCAAAAGGGACTTGGTACCCAAGTCAAGCTCAACACAACTTTTCACCCGCAGAAAAATGGACAAACTGAGTGTACTACTCAGAACCTAGAAGATATGTTGAGAGAATGCATGATCGATTTCAAGGGCAGTTGGATGACCACTTTCCTCTCATCGAGTTTGCGTACAACAACAACTACCACTCCAGTATCCAGATGGCCCCATTTGAGGCATTGTATGGTAGCTAGAGATCAAATATTGAAAATTTTCTTGGTAATGTCAATAGAATAAGGGAGAAGGTAATTCCTTGCATATCTCCTATCAGGTGGTTTAAGGTTGGTGAATCTACTTTAATCGAGCCAGACCTGGTTTATGAAGCTTTGTAGAAAGTATAGCTCATCAAAGAGTGATTGAAAACAACTCAGAGCTGTTAGAAATCTTATGCTGATGTGAGGAGATGAGAATTAGAGTTTGCAGTGGATGATTAGGTTTATCTGAAAATTTCACACATTCAAGGGGTGATGAGATTTGGAGAGAAAGAAAAGCTTAGTCCGAGATATGTGGTACCCTACAAAATTCTAAAGCAAATTTGCAAGGTAGCTTATGAGCTGGAATTACCTTTGGAGTTGGCATCTGTGCACCCAGTGTTCCATGTGTCACTATCGAAGAAGTGCATCGGTGATCCAACTTCAGTTGTGCCATTGGACAGTGTGGGAGTGAAAGATAGGCTCTTATATGAAGAGGTCCCAGTTTAGATCCTTGAATGTCAGGTTAAGAAGCTAAAGAATAAGAAAGTAGCTTTAGTGAAGGTCTTATGGAGAAATCGGCATATGGAAGGAGCTACGTGGGAAGCTGAAGCAGATACGATGGCTAAATACAAACACTTGTTTCCTTCCAGTTTAGTTCTGGCATCAGGTACTAAATTCCTCTCAGTACTCTATTCAATTCCGTACTCATCAGCTTTATTTAAATTTTCTGTGTGTATTCTAGTTGCATTAGGTATGTTAGTACAGTTAAGTTAGTTCTAAGTCTGTTACTCCTTTAGAAATCAGCCCACAGCCTCAGTTTAGAAATCTCAGCTCTTTTCCTAGTTTTACTGTAGTTTTAGTCTTCATTCGAGGATGAATGATCCCAAGGGGGAGATATTGTAACACCCCAAAACTTTCCTAGACTAGACTCAAGCATTTCAAGAAAGTCCAAAAGAAAAACCAAAAATTTTATTACAGAACGACCTAGACAACGGGCCGTGGGAAGCTCCAATGGGTCGTTGTCTGAGTCATTGTTAGTGTAGCAGTTTTCCTTTAGGGGAAACAACGAGGCATAGGATGACTCGTTGGCCGAACCAACAACCTATCCTGTCATCCTTTTGATCCCAAGTTCAGAATTCTAGCGGACCCTTCCCTGAGGCAATGAGAGGAACCAATGGCTCATGGTTCCTACCAACGAGCCGTTACTACCACCCGTCGCCCAGTCCTAGGCCCTAGCATTATGGACCACGAGTTGATGCGAAGACCCATTGGTCTTACCAATGAGTCTTTGTGTTGATCATTGCCTCAAGGCCCAGTTTTCCTACTAGTACTAATGAGATGTATCCATGAACCGTCCGTTCTTCCAATGGATCATGGTACCCTACCATGGTTCATTTCCAGTGGGCATGGTTTCTGGACCCAGAACCAACAGTGGGTACTAACAGGTCGTGGGTCGACTAACGACCCATTTTGAGGCCCGTCATTCAGTGTCGTTAGTTTCAGTTCCTTCTACCAGGGGTATGTTGGTAATTTCCCACCTTTTAAATACTGAAACCTTGTCGGTTTGGGCTCATTTAGGGGGGTTAAAGGGTAGAACGACCTTTTCCCCTGCATTTCACTCTCCTTCCCTCAAGCCTAAGCTTAGAACAGATAAGAAGTTCAGAGTAGAAGCTAGGGCAGATGTTGTCTTCTCAAAATTTTCTCTAGAAATTTTTAGCTAGGTATGTGGGAATTCAACAAGAGAATAGTTCTTGCTTTGTGTCCCATAGATTCTTCTTTATTTCTCTATCAGTTCTAACCCTGAGACTTTCAAATGTGATGAAATTATATTTTAGACCTGTTTTGAATCATATGGAATATCATTTATGTTAAATGTTGATGTTATCCACCAGTTTGTGACTATGTTCTTGCTTGTTCCTGTAACGTGAAATCTAGCCCTAGTCGTGAAATACAGAAAAACTAGAATCTTGCACGAGTGTTTACATATCAAAATTTTGCTTGATGCTATAAGTGTTGAGGACTCCCATGTTGTTACTTGTATTGAAAATCAATCAGACTATTGTCATTTCAGTTTAAGCCAAAATGGTAGAATATCCAGTGTTAGTCAGAAATGTCAGCTGATTAGTTTGACTACAGAAATTCCCGAGGTGTCAGTAGTGCCTCTTAGTTATTAGAAATAGTCTTATTATTTGTTTATTGGTTCTTTAGTCGTTCATGACACTCTTAGATAAAAAGCTCTGACCAGCCTTAGGACCCCAGTTTCAGATTAGAGTTTGTTCTTTAGACGATTAGTACGCTTCCAAAGAAGCAGCTCTGACTGGTTTTAGAACTCAGTTACAGAATCCTGTCTGATAAGACTCTCAGGATTATTCCAGATAGGTATTCCTGACTAGTCTTAGGCCCTAGTTTGGAGTTATAAACTTAGTAATCAATTTAGGATATCCAGTGGGAGTAGGACTTAGCACCGAGCGGACTGGGGTTCCAGTGCACCCATGTTCCCAGAACTACGTTGCCATCGTAGGTTACAGTTTATTGGTCTCATGGACCCAGACTTTTGATCACCCAGTTCATTCCTCTATACCGTGGCAAGGTATATTGGGTCCTACCGATGGGGTATATACATCGGACTCCACGTCTAGCTCAAATGGTTATATGTCGGTTATAGACTCTCCCACTAGTCGGTTCAGTTTAGTCTCAGATTAGTCAGTTCAATATCTTAGATTTAGGGCATGTCCTTGACAATTAGATAGGGTCTTTTAGACAATCTCAGCTTATTACAGTTATTTAGTTTCAACAGTTCAGTTGGTCATTTCATGTCTTTTCAGTTCAGTTATTTCATTTCTTGTGTATAGTTTCTCTCACTTCCTTAGTACATTCAAAGTACTGACGCATACCTTTTATGCAGTATCGTTTTATCATATAGCTACCGAATCTCAATCTTAGCCTCGCTAGCTGATCGCTCTTCGAAGACTCCAGCTGCACTATTGGTGAGTCCTCATCTTTCGAGGACGAAGATCATTTATTTTAGTTCTATTTTCTTCTATTTAGACTTGGAGTTAGTTGAGGGCTTGTCCCAGCAACTCATTAGTTATAGTGGCTTTCATACTCAGACTTGGCTATTCAGACTTGCAATTTTGTTTAGATGTTTTTAAGCATTATGAATTAGCGTCATTCTCATAAATGTTTTATATTTTACGTAAACGCTTCCGCTATATTATATGTTTACTCAGAATGCTAGTGTATGATGGACTAGGGGTTGACTTGGGGTTACTTGTAACTCCAAGTACTGTGTTTCGCCCAGGGTGTAGACTCGGAGCGTGACACTTTCTCCCCTCATCCACATGAGACACACTCTCTATAGAAAGCCTACTAAGAGTGTCCGCCACCACATTATCCTTGCCCGGATGGTAAAAGACACTCATATCATAATCCTTAAGTAACTCCAACAACCTCCTTTGGTGTAAATTTAGATCCTTCTGGGTAAAAACGTATTGAAGGCTCTTGTGGTCCATAAACACATCTACGTGGACCCCGTACATATAGTGTCTCCAAGTCTTCAAGGACAATACTACTGCCACTAATTCGAGATCATTGGTCAGATATTTCTTTTCATGAACCTTCAGCTTCTTGGAAGCATATGCTATAACCTTACCATGTTGCATCAATACACAACCAAGGCTGATCCTTGAAGCATCACAATCTACCACAAACCCATCGGAACCCTTAGGTAGGGCTAACATCGGTGCTGAGGTGAGTCGAGTCATCAACTCCTTGAAGCTCTTTTAACGAGCCTTCGACCATTGGAGCTTCACTTTCTTTTGAGTCAATTTGGTCAATGGCGCCGCAATAGATGAAAATCCCTAAACAAATATCCAATAATATCTAGATAAACACAATAAACTCCTGATATCTGAAGAATTCACCGGTCTAGGCCAATTCTTCACCGCTTCTATGTCACGACCCAAACATGGGCTCGGATCGAGACATGGGACAAGCAACCCTGAGGGACTCCAAGTGGACCCATCGCATGAACACAAACCAACTCATTCAATAGAACCGGAAGATTCTACATACATAACATAACAAATGTTTAAACATGGCATAAGATCTAAAATATATCACATATGTTTAGAGATGAATGTAAACTATCTTTGAGAAAGCCCCTATCACTGATGAGTTGATGGGACAAGACCCCAACTAACTCTATAAAACTAAAACAAAAAATACACCTACATAACTAAATAAAAGAGGGGCCCTCGACAGATGAGGACTCACCAAAAGAGACTGATGCTATTCCGAAAGCTGGCCAGGTTCGAGGCCTAATCTGAGTACCGGAGTCTGTATCATGTAACGATAAAACATAGAGTATGCGGTCAGTACATGAAATGTACCGAGTATGCAAGGGTAAGTAAAACAGAAATTTAAAAATATAAAAGTTCATAAGAGTAGGACAACATGATCATAAAATAAATATCATAATGAAACATAGGACTCAAGGTTTCAAAACATTTGTAAATCATTCATAATCATGCTCATGAGAGAAAGGATTTATTAACATGACTTGAGCCAAATCATATAATCATAATTATACATAAAACATGAGGAACAGTGGGAGATTCTTATAACCAGTATACCCCATATAAGAACACTTGGAGCCCGACCTGTAAACCCCTAGTCGGGAGGGTGTTCGTACCTTGCCAAGGGTAGAACATTAAAGGGCATGATATCACTCATGAAAGCCCCATTTGAGCAAAGGGGACAGTCTCAAGGGAGGTCCCATCGTGACCTACGGTGGCACGTAGTTTTGAGATTTTGGGCAAAACTTGGGCCTCAAACCTACTCGGTGCTAAATAGTACTCCCAAAAAATATATAATGCTCATAGGATAATATATATGTAATTCATGGGCTAGTTAAATCATGATACTCATAAACATGCCTGAAAATGCATGAACTAGCCATGAAATAAGGCCCGTGAGTCGGCCATAATCATAAATTTTGAGGTTCATGCATATGTGCAAAACATGTATATACTTGATATTCATAAATTCATGATGATCATTTGAGGAAAATCATATCATACATCGTAAATCATAGTAGGCTAAAGAGGATCAAGATCATAAAGAGATCATAACTTGATTTTCATAAAAACATGCATAATTGGGCATGATTGGTTTAAATACGAATCTATAATTTATGTTCAAAATAGTTATATAATTTTCCAATAAATCATAAAACATTATTTGATTCATGAAAGGAATTGACCCATAGATAGATCATAGAGAAATTCACAAGAATTAAATTAAAACCATAGATCATGGAACTTGAATTGTAGAAGTAGAATCTCACGGAATTTGATAGATGTTTGGGAATGAGAGTGGGAGGAACTCTTATTCATAGCCTCAAATACCTGGGTAGATTGATTTTTCCCTCTTCCTTGAACCCCAAAAGACATTGAAGAAGAATTGAGGGATTTAAGCTTTGCTCACCTCTAAGAACCCCTAGTCTTGCATGTATGGAATGGTAAGGCTTAGGATAGGTTTTACTCTTTAAAAACCCTCATAACTGAGCTTAAAATGACATAGTTTAGGCCCTAGGACCATAAGGAATTACAAAAAAGACCTTTACTAAATTTGTAGAATTTAACTGACTGTTAGTCCCCACGAGGGACTGGATGAGTCATCGACCAAGGGAACGAGTTGTTGCCTGCTGTTGCCATGTGCACTGCCCATTTTCCTCAAGAGGACCCCACGAGAGACCCAACGAATCATCAGGGGTGACCACAACTTGTTGTCACCTCTCGTGATTTCAATTGCCCAAAATCCTTTAATCCTCCGCCAACACTAACCACGATTGACTCAACGAGTCGTGGGGTCTGACCACGACTCGTGGTCATGCCCGTGCTATCTTCAAATAACCATTTATAGAAATTAAAGCTATCCTCTCACCACGAGTCACCTAACGACTCGTGGTCACCCCGACGGGTCATAGAACGACTCGTTCTCTAACCTGGTGCAGGTGACTCGTGGTCACCCCGACGGGTCATAGAACGACTCGTTCTCTAACCTGGTGCAGATTTTTCATTTTTCTCTATTTCAACTCTCGGGTCCGATCTGAGGGTTTCGGGGCATTACAATATCCCCCTCGGGAACATTCATCCTCGAATGTTGGAAAACATACAGAAACAAAGAAATGCAATCATAATATTCAAATACTGATCATTTAAGCTGAAAACTGACGGAATGACTACCACTGAATTGAACTACATGGCTGAACTAAATTCACAAACCATACACACATACCTTGACATAAAAGAAACTTAAGCACATGAACTGAGCTTGAAACTAAATAGAATACTAGGGCAAAACTGATACCTCAAACTAAAATGGAGCAGGAAGGGAATACGTGTGGGTATCTATCCATCATATCAGCTTCGGCTTTCCACATTGCTCCCTCAACATGCTGATTCCTCCATAACACTTTGACTGAAGATACCTCCTTGTTCTTTAGCCTCGAAACTGACGATCCAATATCTCCACCGTAATATACTCATAGCTAAGGTTGTCTCCACAGCCACACTGTCCACCGGAACCACCAAAGAAGGATCACCCAAACACTTATTCAAGAGCGATACACAAAAAACACGATGAACGAAAGCTAATTATGAGGGCAACTCCAATTCATATGCCACCTTGCCAACCCATTTCACAATTTGGTAGGGGCCAATATAACGATTGATAAGTTTTCCTTTCTTTCCAAACATCATCACTCCCTTCATGGGAGGTACCTTTAGAAATACCCAATCATCCACTTCGAACTCTATTTCTCTCCTTCTCACATTAGCATAGGACTTTTGGCGACTTTGAGCTTTTTCAACTTGTCTTGAATGAGCTAAACCTTCTCCATGGCCTCATGGACTGAATCTGCTCCTATCATCGCAGCTTCTTCGACTTCCAACCAACCAATAGGCGATCTACATCTCTGCCCATAGATAGCCTCAAATGAAGCCATCTAAATGCTGGAATGGTAGTTGTTATTGTACGCAAACTCGATAAGAGGCAAATGATCATCCCAACTACCCTTGAAGTCAATCACTCATGCTCTCAACATGTCCTTGAGAGTCTGAATTGTCCGCTCCACTTGACGATCCATTTGCGGGTGAAATGTTGTACTGAGCTTAACCTGAGTATCCAGTCCTTTTTGAAACGACCCTCAAAACTTAGAGGTAAACTAAGTACCTCTGTCCAATATGATAGACAAGGGCACTCCATGCAATCCAACCAACTCCCGACTGTATAGTTTGGCATAATCTTATGATGAATTAGTGGTTTTGGCCGGTAGAACATTAGCGGCTTTGGTCAACCTATCTACAACTACCCAAATGGAGTCATATTATAGATTAGAGCGAGCAAAACCTATTACAAAGTCCGTATTGATCTCTTCCCACTTCTAAGTAGGAATGCTAATATCTTGTAGCATACCTCTGCATCTTTGGTGCTCAACCTTCACCTGCTGACAGTTTTGACACTTAGCCATAAATTCTGCAATGTCCTTCTTCATGTAATTCCACCAATAGACTTCCCGTAGGTCACAATACATCTTGGTGGCACCGGAACATATAGAATACCTGGATCCATAAGCCTCATGCAACATCCGGTTCCTCAAATCATTAACATATAGAACACATAAGAGATCGTGGTAGCGAAGCACGCCATCTCCCCCTTTGGAGAAGACCTCTACATTGTGATCCTGAACGGCTTCCTTTAACTTTACAAAAATAAGATCCTCTTCTTGTATAGATTTTACATTAGTTACCAAGGAAGATTTTGATCTAATCTGAAAACACCACCACCGATCGAGTCAACGAAATGAACCCCCAACCTTGCAAGTCAATGCACGTCCTTCACCAGCTCCTTCTTTCCCTCATCTACATAAGACACACTCTCTCTGAGAGTCTACTAAGTGCGTATGCTACTATATTGGCCTTACCCGAATGGTAAAGGACAATCATATCGTAATCCTAAAGTAGCTCCAGGCACTTTCTTTTTCAAAGATTGAGATTCTTCTAGGTAAACACATATTGTAGACTCTTATGGTCTGTAAACATATCTACATGAACCCCGTACAAATAATGTCTCCACATTTTCAAGGCAAATACCACCGCTGCCAGTTCGAGATCATGAGTCTGGTATTTCTTTTCATGCACTTTCAGCTGTCTGGAAGTGTAAGCTATAACTTTTCTGTGCTGCATCATTACACACCCAACTACGATCCTTGAAGCATCACAATACACCATGAACCCATCGGTACTCCCAGGTAGGGTCAACACTGGTGCTTAGGTAAGTCGAGCCTTAAACTCTTGGAAGATCTTCTCACAAACCTCTAACCATTGAAAATTTACCTTCTTCTAGGTCAGTTTACTAAACGGTGTTGCAATAGATGGAAACCCCTCAACAAATCTTTGATAATAGCCAGCTAAGCCTAAGAAACTCCTGATATCTGAAGGATTCGCCGTCCTAGGTCAATTCTTCACCACATCTATCTTCTGTGAGTCTACCGCACACCCTCACTAGACACCACATGACCATAAAATGCCACAGAATTCAACCAGAACTCACACTTGCTGAATTTTCCATACAATTAACGATCCTTCGAATTTTGTAACACCACCCTCAAATGAGCGGCATGCTCTTACTCGCTTCTAGAGTACATAAGGATGTCATCTATTAACACAATCATAAACATGACTAATATGGCTTGAACACACTGTTCATCACGTCCATATAAGTTGCAGGAGCATTCCTTAGTCCAAAAGACATAACTACAAACTCATAGTGACCATACCGAGTTCTGAAGGCTATTTTTGAAATGTCACTCTCCCGAACCCTGAGTTGATGGTATCCAGACCTGAGGTCTATCTTTAAAAAGCACTTGGCACCTTGAAGCTGGTCAAAAAAATCATCTATCATGGGTAGAGGATACCTGTTCTTGATGGTGACTTTGTTCAATTGCCGATAGTCAATGCACATCCGAAGGGAACCATCCTTCTTTTGGACAAATAAAACTGGCGCACCCCATGGAGACTTGTTTGATCTGATGAAACCCTTGTCTAGATGGTTCTTCAACTGATCTTTCAACTCCTTTAGCTCGGCTGGGCCATTTTGTAGGGAGGAATAGGTATAGGATTCGTGTCGGGTAGAAGGTTAATACCAAAATCGATTTCCCTCTTGGGAGGAATACCTGGTAAATTATCTTGGAATACATATGGATACTCACATACCACTAGAACTAACCGGATAGTCGGGGTCTTGGACGTTGCATCCTTAACCCTAATTAGATGATACACACAACCTTTAGAAATCAACTTTCTAGCCTTAACATAGAAAATGAAATGACCTACAGGCACGACTGAACTACCCTTTATTCAAAGACTGGCTCACCCAAAAATCTAAACTCTACCGCACAGGTTCTACCATTAATGGAGGCATAACATGCGAATAGCCAATCCATGTCGAGGATAATATCAAAATCAATCTTAGCTAACTATACCAGATATGCTGAGGTGATTTTATAAAGGATTGAGATCGAGCAATTTCTATATACCCACTGAGCTATAACTGAATCACCAATTGAAGTAGAGACTGAGTAGGGTTCTGATAAAATTTTGGTACTGACTTCGAAGCTACTAGAAATATAACGCATCACAAAAGAAAGGGTAGCCCCTAGATCTAGAAAAGCATAAACATCAAGGTGGAAGATTTGAAACATACTAGTAAACACATCGGAAGAGGTCTCCTGCTCCTATCGGGATGCAAGGGCATAAAATATGTTATGGCACTGGCCTTAAGCTGAATTGGTCGAAGCACCCCGCTGGGAGGGACTACTGGTCGAGCTGCTGAACTAGCGGCTGGCATACAGGCTCCACCACCTCCTGATCTAGCCGAAGGGCAATCCCTAAGCCTGTGTCAAGGTTTTCCATAGCCGAAACAAGCGTCTGAGCCAACTAAACACCTCCATGGGTGATTCTCGCCAGACTTTGCACTGGCTAGGAAGATGCACTCTATCTGTATGCTACCCTGGCCCCTCTAATTTAAAGCCCTACTCCTCTGATTACCTTGTAGTCTAGAAGGTGCACAAGCAGATGATGGTTCTTGAGCAAAAGACCAGTGATGAGACTCTTGGCGATGTCCACCCCTCGATATAGATTGAGAAGTCCCATAACTGCCTATCCTGGCCCTCTTGGCCTCTCTCCCTTTGATATACCACCTCCATCTGCTAGGAATGTAAAACTATACATGGAAAATCCATGTCCTGATGTAGCATGGCGATCCTACAATCCTTATCCAGGTAGTCCGCCACTTTATGTAAAAATATGCTCACCAGAGCTCTCTAATCTACAACTAACTCTAGCACATACTTGGATAAATGGGTGAATTCCAAAGTGTACTTTTGAATTGACATGTTACCTTGCTTAAAATTCACAAATTCAACCACTTTCAGCTCCCTCATCTCATGAGGGAAGAACTGATCTAGGAAGGTGGTATCAAAAATCATCCTAATTGATAGGGCCTACCAAATATGCGCAACCCCTTTTAGCTGATAAGAGGCCAAGCCAATGCACTCCTCGTTTTCCACCCCATGACCTGGGTGATCTTCAGAATCTCATCAATGACTTATATGGGTCCTCATCTACTTTTGACCCAAGGAACTCTAGTGGGTTTATCCCCAAAATATCCCTAACCCCAGCTACTGCCGCATTCCCTTTCTGGGGGAGATGCGCCACAACATGTTGATTGATCTGGCAGTCAAAAGCTTGTGCTAGGATTTCTAAGGAAGCCCTAAATTCAGTGTGGGCTACCGGCTCTGGTGCATGCTCCTCATAGGCTGGTGGGGCCTAATAGTGCCCCTCACTGTTGTCATTCTCGTGGACGTTTTAGTTTCTCCTTCTATTCACTGGACGTGGAGGCATGCTTTTGCAAAGGTATATCGCACGAGTAAGAAGGATAGATAGACATTTCATCGCATGACATGAGATCATGAAAGAAGGGAACATTTCCTAAACACTTCATAGCCTCTTCGTCATAAGTGTAGCGCACTTCACACCCTTGAAAAAGACTCTACATAACACGGCTTTCAGATACCCTAGGACACATCAAAACTATTTCTCTAATACCATGTTTTTCATGATCCAAACATAGGCTTGGATCGAGACACGGGACAAGTGTTATACCCCAAAAGCTACAAGATCGTACCTGGGAATGGAAACGGAGAAAACTGGAAATTTCGCACCAGGTCACCAAACGAGTCATTCTGTGACCCATGGGGGTGGACGACGAGTCGTGAAGTGATTTGTGGTGAAGTGCTGGACTTGAGTTGGAGGCTTGTCATTTGGGGTCACCACGGGCATAACCATGAATCGTGGTCAGGCCCCATGACTCGTTGAGTCAGCAGCGGCCAAGGGAAAAATTAAAAGAAGAAGTTTTTATGGCAGTGTACCCTACGGTTGGACCCCACTAGTCATGGTCAGGAACCACGATTCATTGGGATCGTCGTGGTCAGCAGATTTATTTAAGGTTGGCTAGTTGGGCAGTGAGGACCACGAGTGGTGACCACGAATCATGGTCACAAATAATGAATTGTGCCGTGGACCGTGATGAGTCCCAGGGAAATATTGGTAGCGTACTCGATGATTGGTGGCCATGAGTCGTGACATTGGACGACTACTCATCCAGTCCCTCATTGGCACTAGCAGTCAGTTTTTAATTGTGAATTAATTAACAGTATTAACGTCATTCCTAAGACCTAGGGTCCTATGCTAGGTCGTTTTATGTTATTTTCAGGGTGTATTAAGATAGGTTAAGTCATCTAGCCTATTCAAAACTCATGCATGCAAAGTTCAAGGGTGTAGAGGGTGATCAAGCATAAAACCCCAAGGTTCTTCATCAATTGTTCTTCAATTCCTCTTGGGCAAGTAACGGAGTGATATAATCCAAGTCTCTCAGGTATGTAGGGTTGTGAATGGGTGAATTCATTCACACCCATGCCCAATCTCTTCTAATTCATGAAATTCTATTTGAAAATCTTATGGGATTTTATCCCAAATTCTTATAAAATCCAAATGATCGATCTATGGTTAATATCTCTCATGTATCACATCATATTTTACTAATCATGGGCTGATTTTACAACTAATTTGATTATGAATTTACTGATTCAAATTTCTATAATATTATGCCCAATCATGCATGTTTTATGAAAAATCGACTTATAATTTTACCTTGATTTTGATGTTCTTTAACCCATTATGAATTATGATTTATGATATGGATTTAATTAGATTCGATACTGCTAGATTCATCTTAATATTGCTTAATTAGTGTAATCTCCAATTTATAATTGATGATCCATAGTTGCAAATGTGGGTTTAATGTTCTTACTTAATTTCAGCTTGAAAAAGAGCAATTATGTTTTGGGAGAGAATTTGATGGTGGTAATGGATGTGATGGTGTGGTGTTGGGCTAGAAATACCCAAAATCCATATTCACAATCCTAATTAGTAGATGATGACTAGAAATAGTTCAGCTATTAACCCAAACTCTATTAGGCCAATTGAATTGTGTCTTGAGGTCCGAAAGGACTCGAGAAAATCGCATGAGGTTGAAAAATATAAGGCGCCATCTCATCCAAAGTTGTTTACACTTATTTGCTATTATTTGATGGTCTAGCATATCCTTATTTATTAAAACCCCATCTACATCATACCTCTAGCCTTCACTCACCATTGTCTATCACTTTTGGTTATTTGGCTATCTTGGCTAGTTGATTTAGAATCCACAATGTTGTTGACTTCATTTTTCCCAAAAACTTTACTAATTTTATTTCCCTTGATTGGTGCGAGTTAATTTAAATTTCCTAACCAATGCTTGTGCAAATCATTTACTAGTGTCTGTGGGATTCGACCCTAACATCCGTCAGGAATATTTATTTTGAGCAATGACCATGTACGCTCTCTTGTTAAGAGGGGTGTCATTTGGACATTATCATTGGTCTCCTCACATCTGGCTAATACAACATCAAAATGATTTATACACTCATCAAAGTCACTCCCATAGACTGAGATGTCTTCCATGACTACTTTAATGAATTTCTCCACCATGTATACAAAATAGCTAGAATGCACCACTAGAACAATCCATGAGCATTATATAGTCAAAATGAGACCCTTGAATGCATAGGTGCCAAAAGAGCAAGTGAAAGTATTCTTCTCTTGGTCATCCTTTGCGATCATGATCTGATTGTAACCTGAATAACCATTTAAAAAACAATAACAGTCATTCCTGGCTAACCAATCTAACTTTTGACCTAAGAAGTGCAGTGGGAAGTGGTCTTTCCAAAGGGCTGAGTTAAGCTTTCGGTAGCCAATACATATCCTCCACCCTGTGATTCTTCTCTGGGGTGTCAATTCATCTCTATCATCACACTGAACTGGGCTCACCCAATGACTGTTCGAAATCGGGTAGATGATGATCTTGGGCAGATTTATATGCCCAAGTGATACTCAAACGTATCATTTTTACCTTGTTTGTTGTGCAATGTGTATATAATATCATGTATTTGGTAATAAAATGCGAATTTATACTAACCAACATGATTAGCATTTGTTTTGCAGGATAATGTGATTTTTAAGAGCTAAAATGCGTGTTGGAACTATGTCGGAGTTGGACTTGGATGCGAGCGTGGAAAAGACCTCGGATGGCATATTTTACACTGGCTCTGCGATGGTGCCGTGCCACGCTGCCATCGCGGTAGCACACTGCCTGGAGAGGAAATTAATTGGCAGATTCCAGTGAGGCCTCGCGACAGCTCCGTGGCACGGAGACAGGCCTCCGCGATGGCCTCCGTGCCACGTTGAGGCTAATTATCCGGACCATGCAATTTCCAGAGAGGGTCCGCGTCCACACCGTGTCACGGAGGCAGTGCTCCGCGTTGGCCTCCGTGACACGTTGCTTGTTATTCCGGGAAAAATTTCCCACTAGTATAAATAGCACACTTAGGTTATTTTTAAAGAGAGTTTTTTTTAGTTTTAGTTTTTTTTAGCCTGAGTTCAGAAGTGGGAGAAGGAACGTGGTTTTGTGGCAGTTGAAGAATAGAAAATATAAGAGTTTTCTTCTTTTCCTTTCTTCTTTCCTTCAATTGTATGCATGATTCACACTCATTCTAGGATGATTAATCCAAGAATGAGTGGCTAATTCCTTTCTTGCTGAGGTTTTGAACTTGTGTAATGAATGTTGGTAATAATTGATATGGTTTCTTCTTCTTCTTGCATGTTGTTCTATTAATTCTTGTTCTTATTACATTCTTGATTGGCCACCATTAATGTATATCTAAAAAGTCCAATTTCACTCGAGAGAGCATGAAATTTGAAAGTTGTGAATTAATAGGGTATTGTTCTTAACTTGATTTGGGAAAATTGGGTTTTGATGTGCTTTCTTGATACAAATATACTTGAAAGCTGTATTAGTCAATTTAGGAACCGGAATTGTAGTGTTAGGTCATAAATTGCATTTGATCACAGAAATGTAGACGAATGGTTTATGAATCTAAAGTGAAATTAAATACGGAAGTTTTAATTTCTAGGCAAACGTTCTTGGCTAGCAATATGAAGAAAAAGATGACCAAATTATCATGATTATCAAGTTCATTACTCATTCTTAACCTTGGCATGTGCATATCCATTGTCTAAACTCAACGTAAATAGTAGTTATTAATTTTAGTAGATAATTAGTTTAGAAACAAAACTCACTCAAATCTTGGTTAGATTGTTGTTAACATAGTTAGAAATAGATTAGAGATATAGTAAACTAGGCAGTTTTGCATATCTAGAGCAGCCTCCTTGGATCGATACTTGGCTACTTAGCCACTTTATTACTTGTTTGACCACATACACTTGCGTGTCGGTGTATAATATATACCGAGCAGCAGAGCGCGAGCAAGTTTTTGGCGCCGTTGCCGGGGAGGCTAGGCGATTTGTAAAATTTTGTTTAGTGTAAATTTACTGTATTTGTATTTTTATTTTCTTAAGTGTTAACAACTTGGTCTTAGCCTGTATTTTGCAGATTTTTATTTCTGTGAACACTGGCAAGGGACAAGGAGCTGGTGGAATCTTACTTAGAGCCAGAACGTGAATTGCACAGTCAACGTAGAGAAGCTCTTCGGAAGAAGTTGCTGTTGCTGAAACAGTCTATGATGGAGCAACCCAATCCACCAGTTGTGCGGGCAGTGTTAGTGCCCGAGGAAGTAGCAGCCAGGCCGGTTCGCGAGGTGGCAATCCCACACGCTAATAATGTACATTCCAGCATCCGCAAACCAGAGCCTGGGGGGAGATTTGAGTTAAAGCAAATTATGGTGCAACTTTTGCACACTAGCGGGCAGTTTACCGGTCTCCCTCACGAAGATCCGCAACAACATCTCCAGAACTTTTTGGAGATAAGTGACACTTACATCCCCGCTGGAGTGTCACCTGATTATGTTCGGCTCACCTTATTTCCATTTTCCTTACTTGGTGAAGCCAAGAGGTGGTCAAAAGCTGAACCACCCAACTCTATATCAACGTGGGATGATCTTGCAAAGAAGTTCTTGATTAGATTTTTCCCTTCAGGTAAAACAGCTAAACTTAGAAGTCCGATTCTAAGTTTTAAACAGAGGGAAGGAGAAAATCTTTATCAAGCCTGGGAAAGATTCAAGTCCATGTTGCGGGACTGTCCTCATCATCATCAGTCAAATGAGGTGTTGGTCCACACTTTTATTGAGGGTTTGGAACCCCACACTAAAATTTTGTTAGACTCAGCAGCTGGAGGGCAAGCGCTGGAGAAGACTTATGAGGAGCTGTACACTTTGCTCAACCGAATTTCACAAGGCAATCCGGAATGGAATGCAGATTCTTCAAGAGGTGGAGCAAGGAAAGCAGCGGGAGTGCTTGAAGTGGATGGATTCACAGCTATCGCTGCTCAGATAGCTGCTTTGCAAAATCAGTTAAACACTTACTTCAGCAATATGAATTTGAACCAGCCTTCAGCCTCAGTTAATGCAGTCCAACAGATGTTGTGTGAAGTGTGTGGTAGTAGTGAGCATTCAGCCGAATGCTGTGGTGCAAATCCTGATTCTGTCAACTTTGTGGGCAATGCACAGAGGAATGAACAGCAGTTTGGCGGTGGCTACAACTCGAATTGGAGGAATCATCCAAATTTTTCGTGGGGTAGCAACAATCAACAAGGTCAAGGTTCAGGGCAGGGTATGCACAGAAACCAAGGAGGGCAACAAGGCTATCAGAATAAGTTTAGAAATCACAATGCCCCTCCTCCACCACCATCACCGACTATTGAGGAAATGTTCAAGACCATAATTTCCAACCAAGCACAATTGCAGGCTGACTATGTCAAACTGGCGGCCAAAGTAAAGAACAATCAATTGGCAACCAAGGCTCTTGAATATCAGTTTGGGCAATTTGCTAGTGCCTAAAATACTAGACCAAGGGGAGGACTACCTAGCGACACGGATCCCAATCCTAAGCAGGTAAATGCAGTGACCACGAGGAGTGGTTTACAATTAAAGGAGGTGGAACTGGAAAGACCGCCTCAGAAGTCAGGAGCAGCAGATATTGAGGGAGAACAAACCTCAGATACGGGTAAGACCAAAGAAGTTGAACCAACAAGTCCTCCACCCCCGTTCCCTCAACGACTTAAGAAACACAAGGAGGAGGCATGTTTCCAGAAATTCATGGAGGTACTTAAACAGGTACATGTTAACTTACCTCTTGTTGATGTCTTGCAGGGTGTGCCAAAATATGCAAAGTATATCAAAGACATCGTGGCCAACAAAAGTCGCTTGACCGAGTATGCCACGGTGGCTTTAACGGAGGAATGCACATCCCGTATTCAGAACAGGTTGCCCACTAAACTGAAGGATCCTGGAAGTTTTACTATCCAGCTGACGATTGGGCAAAGTATCTGAGCTCGTGGGTTATGCGACTTGGGGGCAAGTATAAATCTGATGCCATCCTCGGTATTCAGAAAGTTAGGGCTAGGGAGTCCTAGACCTACAACAGTGATCTTACAGCTAGCAGACAGGTCTTTAGCTAAGCCGGATGGCATAGTTGAGGATGTGCTAGTGCAGGTAGGCTCCCTCATTTTTCCGGTAGATTTCATTGTTCTGGATTTTGAGCCAGATGCAGAAGTCTCATTTATTTTGGGACGACCATTTTTGGCAACCGGAAAGGCATTGATCGATGTAGCTGCAGGTCAACTCATGATGCGAGCATACGACAAGGTTGAGGTGTTCGACCTGTACAAGGCACCTATGCTCCCAACTGTCTATAAGGAACTCTCGGTGATCAACGTGATTGATCATGGGAATGCAGATGGATTGAGTGATTCCCGAGAGTTACTAGGTAGGCCACCAGACAAGGTTGAGAACTACTGGGGAGATGACCATGATCGGGTCAAATCGTCCATCTCCCTAGTAGAAAATTGAGCATAAAGGCTGTCGAGCCGCGATGTTAAACCAGGCGCTGCACGGGAGGCAACCCGTGAAAAATATTTTTCTTTCTTTTTCCTTAGTGTAAAATTTTTCTTTTATTTTATTTTCTTTTCTTTTTCTTGACTAGGTTTAGATGTGCATTTTAATTAGTAATTTTTATTTTTTTTAGTAGGGAATCTAGTCATTTAACCAATTTTTGTTTAGTGAGCTGATTTTCAGGTATACCAGAGGAAAAATACTTGGAATCGAGAAAACGAGGCGAGTTATGAAAAATAAAATTTGATAGTGAAACAGAGCACTGGCGCGTTGGCGCCGTGTCACGGAGGCAATGCTCCGCGTTGGCCTCCGTGACACGTTGAAGGCAAATCTCGAATTTTTTTTTTAATTTCCAGTAAGCCAACGCGTTGGCTCCGTGTCACGGAGGAGGGCCTCCACGTTACCCTCCGTGACACGTTGCCCTTATCCCAGTGCCGGGTCACACCGGGTTTCCGGGTGACCCGCGTGTTTCTTTTAAATAAACCCCCGATTTTCGCCCATTTTTCCCCATTCCCTCTACCCTCCGCGACCAAACACCCATTCCCCTACCCCCAAGCTCCGTGCCACGTTAAGAGGCAAGAAAAACGTCAAGTCTTTATCGATTTTTCAATTCCAAGGTATGTTTTCATCGTCTATCTCAAATTTTTGGCGATTTTTGTCGATTTTGAGCATGTGAGGTGAGATATATCACCCTAGGTAGAAATTAAACATGACGTGAATTATTTTGCGATTGATTGTGTTCGGATTGTTGTAGTTGACTGGTGAACGTATCGATTGATTGAATAATTCATTGTTGATTGTCGAATTGAGTTCTAGGGCTTGGGGTTGTTGAATTTTAACTTGGGTAACTTGATAGTTTGATGAAATTGATGCCGGGGTGTGTTTATTATTTGAGATAAGTCGTGGTAAATATTGTATAATTGGTGAAAGACGACTAATTCTCGAATTTTTGTGGGACATTGCGTAATATGTGAATTGGTTGAATTGCTTAGATTAGTGTATATAAAATGTTTATATTGTTGTTTCTATTTTGTTGTTGTTATCGTTGCTAAGTGCTATGGGTGAATAGCTGTCGATAGTACGATTGGGTTAGCTGTATGAAGTCTGAGTAGTTCGCTAGCCGTTATGCTGTCGAATTTTTGTGAACGCACTAAGCAATATGTTTATAGTGATTGTGTTTGGGGTGTAAATAGAGCTATCCTTGCTAACATGTTGTAAATATTGTTAAAGACTAAGTGTGGGGTAAATTTTGTTTAACCCGACCTTAGCCAAAACTAACAAGTTTTTAGCTTAACGTTGTGCTTGTCTGTGTAAATTGACAGGTACAATGGCCAGCCGACAAGATAAAGGCAAGGGTGCTTCAACCTTAGGCACCGGCAGATAGAGAATGAGACTGGGCACTGCTGTCCCAGCTGCACCTGCTGTTCCACGCGGTCAACACCGCCGATACGGAACACGATGGGTTACCGATGAAGGGAAGAAGTGGTACGCAAAGCATAAGGAGAACAAGTACTTCCCGGAGGAATATATTGCAAGGGAACCACTCGCACAGGAGTTCCCTCGCATCGTACAGAGGATTGAGGCAGCTGGGCTCAGCTTTATTTTTCAGGAGCCCAAGGAGTGCAACCTTCACTTGGTCCGGGAATTTTATGCCAACTGGAACCCGGCCATCAGAAGCCACACTATTAAAATCAGAGGGCAGATTGTCACTCTGAAACCCATGCAGCTGAATGCCATCGTTGGAGCGCGGGACACAGACGCCCACGTTCTCCGCCAGCTCAACATCACCCCACCGTACGCCGACATCAGACGTACGTTGTGTGGGGCTCGATCCACAGCCCGATGGAGTAGACACAAAGAGAGGGGTTACCACCAGACTCTGCCTTATTCGCAGATGAACAAGGAGGCCAGAATCTGGCTAAAAATTGTATGTTCGTGTTTGATCCCGGGAGTAAATATGACGGACGTGACCCGGGACCGTGTCTGCCTGGTGTATGCCCTTATGAAAGGGCTTGAGATTAATGTGGGGGCGGTTATAATATCCGCCATGAAGAGAGCCAGACTACACCAGGGCCACAGATACGGGTTTGGCGGGCTCATCACCACCTTCCTCCGAGGCCTCGACGTTGAGGAAGAAGCCTTGGATTACATTCCGCAGCTGGAGCGGAGGGCCCTTGATGTGACAAAGACCAAGGCCCCCGACACTACACACGGACCTGTGCTGACTCTAGGCGAGCGACATGCTCGTGACGACCAGTATATGGCCCGTATGTTCGGTATGCAGATGCTGCAGCTACGAATAGGTGGGAGACCAGCCACCGAGGATGAATTATGGCAGCTGGAGCTGGACTACCCTTTTGGCGAGAACGCCAGAGCTTTATGCAAGGTGGGGCCAGCCTTTGTGGAGCCGACTGACGACGACGTCCCTACTGATGAGGAGACACGTCGTGAGGACTCTGATGTGGAGTCCGATGATGGCGAGGGAGCTGATTCATATATGGGCGACGAGGCCGCAACACCGGATGAGGAAGTCGAATATTTCGACTGAGCAGGGAGTTTCACCACCCAAAATTTTGTGCTTTGTATTTTTGTGAACACTGGGGACAGTGTTCGATTTAAGTGTGGGGTGGGGAGTAGTTAGGTGCTGGGTCATAGGCTCTAAATCTGCTGTATATTCTTCCTTGACGTTTATGTATGTCTGTGCTTTCCCTGTTGTTGTGAACTGATTTGTGAATGATGTGCATATATTTGTTTGTGGCTAATGATGTGTGTTTTTAAAAAGTTATGGTTGCCTTTGTAAATATTTTGTAAATTTTGTAAATATTTTTTTTCTCTATCGATATGATCGATATTTTTCAAAATTTTTGCGAAAAGATGTTGCACTTATCAACATATTTTGTAAATATTTTTTTCATCGAAATGATCGATGTGTTGCAAAAATTTAGAAGTTTTATTTTTGGGTTTCTCGGAGTTTGTTTTCGGTTCTTTTACCGAGAATAGTCCCATTGAACCGATGTCATAGTTAGTGAACATTCCCTATGATGGATGGATGACGACCGTCTTAAGGGAAATGTAGTCGATAGGAGTAGATGTTTTGTTTTTAGTTTCTTTGGTGGATTGCATCAATAAACTGTAGTTGCTTATGGTTGCTAAAATTTTGTTGCGTGTGTAATTGATGTTCGAAATGTGAAAGTGATTCGTTTGGAAGCATGCAATTGTGTAAATATGTTGAGTTACCTAGGCTATAGAATTTGGTTCATTATGATTGAGGCTTAATCTTGAATTCATGTAATTGACTAATTAAAGAGTCTGTGAATGCATCTTGATTCGAGCATGTGCGTGAAGTGTGAGTGAGGTTTTGCTATTCCATGTCATTGTGAATTGTCTAGAACTTGCCTGGCGTGTATACAAAGCGAAATGAAGGAGGTGTAGTGTCGGAAAGGATGTAGTCATTTCTTTGTTTTAACCGTTAGTTTCCATTGTTTTCTTGTCAAATTCTACCTTTTTATATGTTGTATACCCTAGTCAGCCCGTTGAGCCTTTAGCTGATTTCTTTCTTTTGTCCAGAATTGTATGAACTAAGCTTTATTCCTTCTTTTCATTAGCCTTAAAGTCTATAAGAAGCTCTTAAGCGCTTACAAAGAACAGAAAATTGTTTCCCAAAGTGTTGAAGAGTGAAAAGAGTGAAAAGAAAAGAAAAGCAAAGTGAGGAAAGAAAAGATGATGTTGAAGAGGCACTAGTTGTAATTAAATGAAATTGAGGGTACATGAAAACCTTCCGTTTGGGGTCAAGTGTGCCTGATGAAATGGGTTGTATGAAAGTAAACCAGCATGAATGGGAGAAAAAGAGAAAAGAGAGGAACAATGTCCATGAGTCGATGGGAATGAGTTGAAAAGGCGCTTAAGGATGCTAGCGACTATTATTGGCTAATCCAATATATATATACTAGATCCATAGCCCAGTTACAACCCATTAAAAGTCCTATTTGATCCTACACTGCATTTCTTTATATTAGTGGAGTAATACACTAAGGGAAAGCCTATGGGTCATGACATGATGCATGCGAATTCTTTTGGGAGAGAGAGTGAAATTAATTTTTATATGCCCCTACTTGCATGTTTGTGTGCTGCACGAGCATAAAAGGGGAAGTTTCTCTCGAGTTGTGAGGGTACATGCTTGATGAAAGATTGATTTTCGTGTCTGATTTCTTGATTAGTTGATTTGCATGAGTTTGCCGATATCAAGAATCAATTCTTAAAAGTCTAGGAAGCCTCGATGTATTAAGGTCATTGTCTTGTACGACCAAGCATGTTTTCTTGATGATTTGCAAAAATCAAATAATCGGTATGACCGTAACGTAAATGGTTGCACCATAGTGACAAAGGTTGAGATGTGATGTGCATGATTTGTGTATGTGTTGTTCGAGGACGAACAAGGATTTAAGTGTGGGGTAAGTGATCTTGGGCAGATTTATATGCCCAAGTGATACTCAAACGTATCGTTTTTACCTTGTTTGTTGTGCAATGTGTATATAATATCATGTATTTGGTAATAAAATGCAAATTTATACTAACCAACATGATTAGCATTTGTTTTGCAGGATAATGTGATTTTTAAGAGCTAAAATGCGTGTTGGAACTATGTCGGAGTTGGACTTGGATGCGAGCGTGGAAAAGACCTCGGATGGAATATTTTACACTGGCTCCGTGATGGTGCCGTGCCACGCTGCCATCGCGGTAGCACACTGCCTGGAGAGGAAATTAATTGGCAGATTCCAGTGAGGCCTCGCGACAGCTCCGTGGCACGGAGACAGGCCTCCGCGATGGCCTCCGTGCCACGTTGAGGCTAATTTTCAGGACCATGCAATTTCCAGAGAGGGTCCGCGTCCACGCCGTGTCACGGAGGCAGTGCTCCGTGTTGGCCTCTGTGACACGTTGCTTGTTATTCCGGGAAAATTTTCCCACTAGTATAAATAGCACACTTAGGTTATTTTTAAAGAGAGTTTTTTTTAGTTTTAGTTTTTTTTAGCCTGAGTTCAGAAGTGGGAGCAGGAACGTGGTTTTGTGGCAGTTGAAGAATAGAAAAGATAAGAGTTTTCTTCTCTTCCTTTCTTCTTTCCTTCAATTGTATGCATGATTCACACTCATTCTAGGATGATTAATCCAAGAATGAGTGGCTAATTCCTTTCTTGCTGAGGTTTTGAACTTGTGTAATGAATGTTGGTAATAATTGATATGGTTTCTTCTTCTTCTTGCATGTTGTTCTATTAATTCTTGTGCTTATTACATTCTTGATTGGCCACCATTAATGTATATCTAAAAAGTCCAATTTCACTCGAGAGAGCATGAAATTGGAAAGTTGTGAATTAATAGGGTATTGTTCTTAACTTGATTTGGGAAAATTGGGTTTTGATGTGCTTTCTTGATAGAAATATACTTGAAAGCCGTATTAGTCAATTTAGGAACCGGAATTGTAGTGTTAGGTCATAAATTGCATTTGATCATAGAAATGTAGACGAATGGTTTATGAATCTAAAGTGAAATTAAATACGGAAGTTTTAATTTCTAGGCAAACGTTCTTGGCTAGCAATATGAAGAAGAAGATGACCAAATTATCATGATTATCAAGTTCATTACTCGTTCTTAACCTTGGCATGTGCATATCCATTGTCTAAACTCAACGTAAATAGTAGTTAATAATTTTAGTAGATAATTAGTTTAGAAACAAAACTCACTCAAATCTTGGTTGGATTGTTGTTAACATAGTTAGAAATAGATTAGAGATATAGTAAACTAGGCAGTTTTGCATATCTAGAGCAGCCTCCTTGGATCGATACTTGGCTACTTAGCCACTTTATTACTTGTTTGACCACGTACACTTGCGTGTCGGTGTATAATATATACCGAGCAGCAGAGCGCGAGCAGATGACACCTGCAGCTACCCGCTTTATTATTTCCCTCTTTACCACCTCCTTCATGATTGGGATGGGTCTCTACTGGTGTTCAACATTGGGTATGGCCCCCTCTTCTAGCAATGTCTTATGCATGCAAAAGGAGCTTCTTATCCCTTTTATTTGAGCTATTGTCCATCCAATTGCTGTCCCTGACCCCTTAGCTTTTCCAGCAACCTATCAACCTATTTATTAGACAACAAGGCAAGTATTATCACAGGCAGTGTAGTATCACTGCCTAGAAAAGCATATTAAAAATAAGCAGCTAAATATTTTTATTCAAGAACTGGCGCTTTTTCAATAAACGTCTTCGGCATTTACCGAGTCAAAGGTTTGCCAAGTGTCTCCAACGACTCTCTCTACTAACGTGGGTGCTAGTGGCATCCAAAACATCTAAACATCCGGTTGTCTCTGCACTATCAACCTGTTCTTTTCCATATACCAGTACTCTCCCAAGTGGATCTTCATATGATAAATACTACTCTAACACCATAGTAGACATTTCCAACTTTACTGCCCTGAAGGCCTTAAGGTCCTCATAATGGGCAGCAATCTTGCTTCCATGAATTGTCATGACCTAAATGTACACCCGGATCATAGACACGGGACAAGGAGCCCTGAGAGACCCCATTTCATCCCATGACATGATCATACATCTAATCCAATCACATGAGCGGAAGACTTAACATATAAGAACGTAATCATTACATAGCCAAAGGGAAATATAAGTACAAGACTTATATAATACTAGTGAATACAACGTGCTGTCTGATAAGCCTCTAAACATGAAGGATGGATTGCTGGGACAACTCCCTAACTAATCAAACATTCAAAAACTGAAAGAACAACATAAAGTATGGACATACAGCCCTCGAAATATGAAGACTCACCAAGAGCGTTTAGAGCGAATCTGAAACTATCTACGAGTGAGGATAAGCCTGAGAACTAGGACCGGTATCATGAAACGATACAACATAGAAGGTATGTGGTCTCTACGTGCAATATACTGAGTATGCAAGGTAAGTAAAACGGAAGTTTAAAACACATATAAAGTTCATAAATGATCATAAGAGTAGGATGTCATGCGCGTATCATAAATTATAATAATATATCATACGGCTGAGGGTTTTTCAAAAAAATCGCGGCATAACACAATCATATCATAATAGAAGAGATTTACTTAGCATGACTTGAGACAACATACATAATAACAACATGCATAAATCATGAGCAACAGTGGGAGATTCTTTTAACCGACATACCCCATATGAGCACACATGAAGCCTGACTTGTAACCCTAGTCAGGAGGGTGTTCGTACCTTGCCAAGGGTAGAACCATGAAAGTGTGATATAAACATTAAAAGGGCCATTTGGTCTAGGGACTAACATGAAAGGGGTCCCAACATACATACGGTGGCATGAAGTTCATGAGATCCGGGGCTTAACTTGAGGCCCGAACATACTCGGTGCTCGATACTACTCCCAAAACATATATAGTGCTCATAATAATACATACATGAGTTCATGGACTAGTTAAATCATGATAATATAACATGATTGAACATATGTGATCTAGCCATGACATGAGGCCCATGAGTCGGCCAAAACATTATTCATGATTAATAAGATTCATATATACTTGTAGAGCATGTATATAGCTTGAATTTTTTAAATATCATAATGGATAACATAATAAATTCATAATTTAAAACATAATTCAAGTTGGGCTTGTAAAGAACATCAATGGAAAAATAGATCATAAATCGATTCATCATGGGGCATGCATAACTAAGCTTACTTTCTTAGAAATCAAATCAACAATATTGTAATCAATTTAAATCTCGAAAGATGATCAAAATCCGTAGATTATGATAAGATTTCAAAATCACAAAACCCATAATTAAATCATTAGATTTTATATAAATCAAATACAAAACCCCAAGAGTTTTTGATAAATTTTAAGTAAAATCATAGAGTAGGAGCATGGGTGTGGAAGGATTCACCCATTGATGACCTCACATATCTGGGATTATCTTATTCTTAACTTCCCTTGATTACCCAAGAATGAAATTGGAAGAATTGAAAAGAAGAGCCTAGAATCTCCTTTGATTGCCTCTCACTATTCTTGCATGCATGAATGAAGAGAAAACTGAATTTAATCCCTTTAAATTTCCCTATTCATAACCCAAAACGTTGTAGTTTAGGCCTTAGGATCTTAGGAATTCACGTAAAAGCCTTACTAACTCGCAGAAAAATAACTGCCAGGGGTCCCAACGGGGGACCTGACGACTCATTACCTATCCCCATGATCCGTCATCTTTCCCATCAGGTAAATTGCCTTAACTGATCACTAGGGGGGGCTCCTAACGAACGACATAACGACCCATTACTAGTGGCCACAAGTCGTGGCCACCACTCGTCAAGTATACTGCCTCCTTAAAACCTATTTATCCAAATTCCACCCAATGAATCATATCACAAGTTGTTGCCAGGCATGACGAGTTGTAGCCTCCTTCTGTTAAGTCCACTTCCTTGCCTTTTCTACTTTCCTTATATCTCCTCCCAATGGATCACCGAACGACTCGTGGTGTCTGACCATGAGTCGTTCCCAAGCTTGTTGGGACTCTTTTTTCTCTATTCTCCCACACCTCCCCACGAGTCACCTGACAACTCATGGGTTCACCTCACGAGTTGTCCAACGACTCATCTTGTACCTGCAAATTCAGATTTTCAGTTTTCCCCGTTTCAGCTCCCGGGTCCAATCTTTTAGTTCCTGGGGTATAACAATATCTCCCCCTTGGGAACATTCATCCTCGAATGTTAGAAACACACAAAAAACATAGAAACAATCAATCATCATATGCAATTACTGATTATTTAACCCGAAAACTCACGAAATGACTACCTCCGAAAAGGACTACATAACTGAACTAAATTCAGACATCACGTACATATATCATAACATAATCAAACTTGTGCACATGAATTAAAAATTGAAAATGATTAGAGAATTAGGGCAAAAAGTGATACCTCAAACTGAAATTGAGCCGATAGACAATAGGTGAGGGTATTTAGTCCTCACAGCTGCCTCGGCTTCGCACGTCGCTCCCTCAACATGTTGGTTCCTCCATAATACCTTCACCGAAGCTACTTCTTTGTTCCTATACCTCCGAACCTGATGATCCAAGATTTCCACCGGAACTTCTTCATAGCTGAGGCTATCCTTTACGCCAACGCTATCCACATGGACTACTAAAGCTGGGTCACCTAAGAACTTTTTCAAGAGCGACACGTGAAACACGGGATGCACAGAAGATAACTCTAATGGCAAGTCCAACTCATACGTTACCTTACTAATTATTCTCATAACCCGGTAGGGATCGACATATCGAGGACTGAGTTTCCCTTTCTTCCTAAACCGCATGACTCCCTTCATGGGAGATAACTTTAGATGTACCCAGTCATCCACATCAAACTCCAAATCCCTTCTACTTACATCAGCATACGATTTCTGACGACTCTAAGCAGTTTTTAACCAGTCCCTTATCAAATAGACCTCTACCATGGCCTCATAAACCGAAACAGGTCCTATCATGGATGCCTCACCAACCTTAAACCATCCGATGGGAGATCTACACCTCCGCCCATAGAGAGCCTCGAACAGTGCCATTTGGATACTAGAGTGATAGCTGTTATTATAAGAAAAATCGATCAACGGCAAATGATCATCCCAACTATCTTTAAAATCCATAGCACATACCATCAACATGTCCTAAAGAGTCTTGATTGTTCGCTCGGCTTGGCCATCCATTTGTGGATTAAAGGCTGTACTGAGCTCGAATTGAGCCCCAAATCACTTATGAAAAGGCCGCCAGAACTGGGAGGTAAATTGAGTTCCTCAGTCTGGAATAATAGAAAAGGGCACTCCACGAAGTCGAACCAACTCCTGAATATATAATTTGGCATAATCATCCGCTGAATAAGTGGTCTTGACCGGTACAAAATATGCTGCCTTGGTAACCTGTCTACCACCACCCAAATGGAATCATAGTGTCGTCGAGTACGAGGTAGGTATATAATGAATTCCATGTTAGTCTCTTCCTACTTCCATGCGGGAATGTGGATATCCTGAAGTACACCTCTCGGCCTTTGATGCTCAACTTTCACTTGTTGATAGTTTGGAAATTTGGCTACGAACTCCACAATATCCTTCTTCATATCATCCCACCAATGGATTTCTCGCAAGTTCCGATACATCTTTGTGGATCCCGGATGGATAGAGTATCCGGTACTATGTGCCTCATGCAATATCCGAACTATCAAATTATCAGTTTCTGAAACACATAGTCGACCTTGGTATCATAGAACACCATCTCCCCCTTGGGAGAAAACTCCACCTTTTGACTCCGCACCGCTTCCTTCAGCTTCCTCAAAATCGGATCCTCATCTTGCTTGGATTTGACATCAACCACAAAGGACAATCCTAATCCATTCTATATAATAATACTGCCATCGGTCGAGTCGATTAATCTAACTCCCAACCTTGGAAGTCGGTGGACATCTTTCACTAACTCCTTCTTTCCCTCATACACATGGTACACAATCTCCATAGAGAGCCTACTAAGTGCATCTGCTACTACATTAGCCTTGCTTGGGTGGTAAAGGATACTCATGTCGTAGTCCTTTAAAATATTAACCACCTCTTTTGCCGAAGATTGAGATCTTTCTACATGAACATATATTGCAACCTCTTGTGATTTGTGGACACATACACGTGGACCCATTGGAACAAGTAATGCTGCTATATTTTCAATGCAAACACCACCGCAGCCAACTCGAGATCATGGGTTGGGTAATTCTTTTCTTGAACCTTTAACTATCGAGAGGCATATGCTATTACTTTCCTATGCTGCATCAAATATGTATCCCGGTCCAACCCTCGGAAATCACAATATACAATAAAGGCATCCGTACCTTCGGGTAAAGTCAACACTGGTGCTGAAGTGAGTCAGGTCTTCAATTCCTGGAAGCTTTCCTCACAAGCCTCCAACCATTGGAACTTTATCTTTTTTTGAGTCAACTTAGTCAATGGGGCTGCAATCCTTGAAAATCCCTCAACAAATCTTTGGTAATAGCCTGCTAGGCCCAAGAAACTCCGAATTTCTGAAGGACTCACCGGTCTAGTCTAATTTTTCACCGCCTCAATTTTTTGAGAATCCATTTTTATGCCCTCGCTTTTTACTACATGGCCCAAAAATGCTACCGAGCTCAACCAGAACTCCCACTTGCTAAACTTGGCATACAACTGACTATCCTTGAGGGTCTGAAGCACTATTCTCAAGTGAGCGGCATGCTCTCCTTGCTCCGAGAGTATATAGGGATGTCATCAATGAACACAATCATGAACATGTCTAGACACGGCTTGAGCACCCTGTTCATCAGATCCATAAAGGCTACAGGAACATTGGTTAGTCCAAATGACATTACTACAAACTCATAATGGCCATACCAGGTTCTGAAGGTTGTCTTTGGAATATCACTCTTTCGAACTTTGAGCTGGTGACACCCAGACCTGAGATCTATCTTTGAGAAACACCTGGTACCCCGGAGCTAGTCAAATTAATCATAAATCCAGGGCAAGGGGTACCTGTTCCTGACAGTGACCTTATTCTGCTACCGATAATCAATACACATCCGAAGGGATCCATCCTCCTTTCGAAGAAAGAGAACCGATGCACCCTATGGAGACTTGCTCGGTGTAATGAAACTCTTATCCAACAAGTCCTTCAACTGTTCTTTTAACTCTTTTAACTCAGGTGGAGCCATCCTGTAAGGAGGAATGGAGATGGGCTGTGTATCTGGCAATAGATCAATACTGAAATCAATTTCCCTCTCCGAAGGAACACCTGGCAAAACATTGGGAAAAACCTCTGGATACTCACGTACTACTGGTACAGACTGGAAAGCCGGGGTCTCGGGCTCCACGTCCTTAATCCTAACTAGATGGTTCATGCAACCCTTAGAGATCATTTTCCTGGCCTTAAGATATGAAATAAACCGACCGACTGGTATAGCGGAATTACCCTTCAATTCCAGAACTGACTCATTCGGAAATTGAAATTCCATCACAGGGGTCCTACAATTTATCGAAGCATAACATGAAAACAACCAATCCGTGCCAAGATGATATCAAAGTCCATCATGGCCAACTTGACTAGGTTTGTGGAGGTAACCTTGTGCAACACCGTGATGGGACACCCTCTACAGACCCGCCTAGCTACCACTGATTCACCGACTAGAGTAGATACGGAGAATGATTCTGATAGAATTTCAAGACTAACTCCAAAACTACTAGCAATATAAGGGGTCACAAATACAAAGTAGCTCCTCGATCTAACAAAGAAAAAGCATCAATATGGAAGACTTACAACATACCCCGTAACCACATCTGGCGAAGCCTCCTGCTCCTTGTGAGTCACTAGGGCATAAAACCTGTTTTGGCGTTGACCACTTGCTGAACTAGTGGAGGCACCCTACTGAGGGGGCGTGATTCTGGAGCAGTAGAACAGGCTGCAGGGCAATCTCTGATCCTGTATCCAGGTTTTCCACACTGGAAACAAGCATCCACGCCAACCAGGCACCTCCTGGGATGATTCTTGCCGCACTTCGCACAAATTGGAAAAGTGCGCTCCACCTTCATGCTACCATGATCCCTCGAGCCTGTAGCTCTGCTTATCTGGTCTCCCCTAAACCTGGATGGCGTGCTGGCCGATGATGGAGCTGGAGCAATGGAATTGTGCTGGGACTACTGACGTGGTCCACCCCCTATCCTGGCTTGAGAAACCCCGTAGCTATCGATCCTAGCCCTCTTGGACTCTCTTTGCCTCCTGTAGACAGACTCCATTTTTTGCACATGCAATACAATACGGGGAAAATCAATGTCACGGTGAATCATGGCGATCCAACAATCCTTTTGCAACTAATCTGCTACTCCATGCACAAAACGGCTCACCCGAGCCCCTTGATCCACCACCAACTCTAGAGCATATTTTGGTAACCGGCTGAATTCCAATGCATACTCCTGGACAGACATGTTACCATGCTTCAGATTCACAAACTCATTCTCCTAGTGCTCCCTCGTCTCCCAAGGGAACAATCAATCCATAAATATAGTGTGAAACTCATCCCAAACTATCGGTCCTACACCCGCCGCCCTGTTATCTCTCCATGGCTCCATATATGTGCTACCCCCTTTAGCTGGCAGGAGGTCAAGCCAATGCATTCCCCATTGTTCACTCCCATAACCTGGGTGATTTTCAGAATCTCCTCAATGAAGTCATGTGGATCCTCGTCAACCTTTGACCCATTGAACTCTGGAGGACTCATCCTCAAGAAATCCCTCACCCTAGCTGCCACTACATTCCCATTCTGAGGTTAATGCACCACTGTTTGATTTTTGACCTGGGTAGTCATGGCCTATGCCAGCATCTAAATCATTGCCCTAAACTCGGCGTGGGCAGCTGGTTCTGGTACGTGCTCCTCATGAACGGGTGGAGCTGGATGATGCTAACCATCATGGGCACCCTCATGATCATCACCATTACCGTTTCTCCTGGTGTTTACTTTACATGGATGCATGATTTTGCAAACGCGAATAGCACAAATTAGAAGACTAAAGGATGTGCATTGCACGACATAGATCATGAAGGAAAGGAACATTTCCTAAACATCTAGTAGCCTCTTTGTCATAAGTGTGGCGCATTTCACACCCATGAAAAATACTCTACTTAACGCGGTTTTCAGACTCCCTAGGGCACATAAAACCTATCGCTCTGATACCAAGTTTGTCACGATCCAAATGTACACCCGAATCGTAGACACGGGACAAGGAGCCCTAAGAGACCCCATGTAGACCCATGGCATGAGTATACATCTAATCCAATCACATGAGCGGAAGACTTAACATATAAAAATGTAATCATAACATAGCCAAAGGGAAATATCAGTACAAGACTCATATAATACGGTTGAATACAACTTGCAGCCTGATAAGCCTCTAAACATGAAGGATGGAGTGATGGGACAACTCCCCAACTAATCCAACATCTAGAAACTAAAAGAACAACATAAAGTATTTACATATAGCCCTCGAAACATGAGGACTCACAAAGAGCGCTAAGAGTGAATCTGAAACTATCTACGGTGAGGATGAGCCTGAGAACTGGGATTTGTATCATGAAATGAAACATCATAGAAGGTATGTGGTCAGTACGAGGAATGTACTGAGTATGGAAGGTAATAAAAATGGACATTTAGAGCACATATAAAGTTCATAAACGATCATAAGATTAGGACGTCATGCGCGTATCGTAAATTATAATAATATATCATAAGGCTCAATGTTTTTCAAAACATTCGTGACATAACATAATCATATCATAATAGAAGAGATTTACTTAGCATTACTTGAGCCAACACACATAATCATAACATGTATAAATCATGAGGAATAGTGTGAGATTCTCTTAACCAACATACCACATATGAGCACATATGAAGCCCGACATGTAACCCTAGTTGGGAGGGTGTTCGTACCTTGTCAAGGGTAGAACCATAAAAGTGTAATATCACCATTAAAAGGGCCATTTGGGCTAGGGACTAACATGAAAGGGGTCCCAACATACCTACGATGGCACGTAGTTCATGAGATATGGGGCTTAACCTGAGCCCCCAACCTACTCAGTGTTTGACACTACTCCGAAAACATATATAGTGCTTATAATAATATATACATGAGTTCATGGGCTAGTTAAATCATGAAAATCATAAACTTTCTTGAACATATGTGACCAAGCCTTGACATGAGGCCCGTGAGTGGGCCAAAACATAATTCATGATTAATAAGATTCATACATACTTGTAGTTCATGTATATAGCTTGAATTTCGTAATAATCATAATGGATAACATAATAAATTCATAATTTAAAACATAATTCAGGCTAGTCTTGTAAAGAACATCAATGGGGAAAATAGGCCATAAATCGATTCATCACGGGGCATGCATAATTAAGCTTAATTGCTTAGAAATTAAATCAACAATAGTATAATCAATTTGAATCTCGAAAGATGATCAAAATTCGTAGATTATGATAAGATTTCAAAATCATAAAACCCATAATTAGATCATTAGATTTTATATAAATCAAATACAAAACCCCATGAGTGTGGAACGATTCACCCATTGATGGCCTTACATTCCTGGGATTATCTGATTCTTAACTTCCCTTGCTTACCCAAGAATGAAATTGGATGAATTGAAGAGAAGATCCTAGAGTCTCCTTTGATTGCCTCTCACTATTCTTCATGCATGAATGAAGAGAAAACTAAACTTAATCCCTTTAAATTTCCTTATTCATAACCCAAAATGTCATAGTTTTGGCCTTAGGATCTTAGGAATTTACGCAAAAGCCCTTACTATCTCGTAGGAAAATAACTGCCAGGGGTCCCAATAGGGGACCTGACGACTCGTTACCTGTCCCCAAGATCCGTCATCTTTCCCGTCAGGTGTTCTGTCTTAACTGATCACTAGGGGGTCCTAAAAGACGACATAACGACCTGTTACTAATGGACACAACTCGTCAAGTATACTGCCTCCTTAAAACCAATTTATCCAAATTCCACCCAACGACTCATACCATGACTTGTTTCCAGGCATGACGAGTCGTGATCTCCTTCCGTTAAGTCCACTTCCTTACCTTTTCTACTTTACTTATATCTCCTCCCCACGGATGACCTAATGACTCGTGGTGTCTGACCATGAGTCATTCCCAAGAACGTGGGTACTCTATTTTCTCTATTCTCCTAGGCCTCCCCACGAGTCATCTAACGACTCATGGGCTCTCCTCACGAGTCGTCCAATGACTCGTCCTTTGCTTGCAAATAAAGATTTTCAGTTTTCCACGTTTCAGCTCTCCGGACTGATCTTTGAGTTCTCGAGGTATAACATGAATACACAAAATACTACCTCCTGACCATCAACATTCATTGACATCTTGCCCGACTTCACCTTTATAAATGCATTGGCGGTGGCTAGAAAATCCTCTCCCTAAAATGAGACAAACTGCTGTATGCTTCGTAATCTAGGATTATGAAGTCCACCTATAAGATGAAAGGTCCCATCTTGATCAAGATGTTCTCTAGAATTTTGTTAGGATAAGCAAGAGACTGTTCAGCAAGCTGCAATATTACTCTGGTAGGACGTGGACCTAAGGTTCTGAACAAGGATGCAAGCATTAGATTATTGTTTGCACCCAAGTCACACAGTGCTGAACCAACTTCTCTACTCTATGTAATGCTCAAGCTCCCACTTCCCGATAAAGTATGAAGCGGACATTATCAAAAAAGAACCAACAAAGATGTTGGGGTCGAACTCACAGAGAATAAGGTAAGATCTACACTAATGCCAGTAGTTAAACTTGTTGGTAAGTTATCTCCAAATTGGGGTGTTTCAAAGAAAAACATACTAAAGCAAGATTATAATTTTGATTGTTATCAAGATTTTCAAATAACTAGGGTAAGTGATCTCCATGGGTTTATAATTATTCGGGTATACACAGGTGATCAATTCCAATGCTTACTTGTAGAACTGATAACTAGGGTTCATCTAAGCTATTGGTTCGTCCCTAATGGAGGACTATACTCAATCACCGAGTCAGGTCTCACGAGAAATTTCCTTCTAACTGTTATCAATATGTTCCAAATTTAACAATCCTGCGACCACAAGTCAAATTAATACAATGATCATAAAGAACAATGCTTTGTTGTAATTCTCTTTTCCTAATATCTACTTCTCTAGGTTCAAGCAAGTAAAGAATTCGGGAAATTCCTAATGTTGTACACCATTAAGAAACTCTTAATGATAAAGAGAATGCAATACAAGCATTTAGCATTGGTTTTGAATCACTTTTGTGTTACCCTATTTTATTATTCCACCATGGTTCCACAACCCCTAGTTGTGGAGGTTTTAGCCTCTCAAGATCTTGAATTGGCACGGTGGTGTTCACATTGAAGATATGGAGACATTACTTGTATGGGATCCATATGGATGTGTTTACGGACCACAAGAGCTTACAATATGTGTTCACGCAGAATGACCTCAATATACGGCAAAGAAGGTGGCTAGAGCAAATTAAGGACTATGATATGAGTGTCCTTTACCATCCGGGTAAGGCTAATGTAGTAGCAGACATACTTAGTAGGCTCTCTATGGAGAGTGTGTCCCATGTGGAGGAGGGAAAGAAGGAGCTAGTGAGAGATGTCCATCGACTAGCAAGGTTGGGGTTAGATTGGTCAGATCGACCTATGGCGGCATTGTTGTGCAAAACAGATCAGAATCATCCTTGGTGATTAATGTGAAATCTAGGCAAGAGGAGGATCCGGATTTTGGTAAAGCTGAAGGAACTCGTTCGAAGTCAGAAGGTGGAGGTCTTCTCCCAAGGGGGAGATGGTGTGTTTCAATACCAGGGTCATTTATGTGTTTCAGATGTTGATAATTTTAGGAGCCGGATATTGCATGAGGCCCATGTCTCCAAGTATTCTATCAATCCAGGTGCCACCAAGATGTATCGTGACTTACGAGAAATATATTGGTGAGATGGCATGAAGAAGAATATTGCAGAATTCATAGCCAAATGGCCGAATTGTCAGAAAGTGAAGGTTGAGAATCAAAGGCTGGGAGGCATACTTCAGGATATTAGCATTCCCACTTGGAAGTGGGAAGAGATTAATATGGATTTCATTACAGGCCTACCTCGTACTCGTCAACAATATGATTCTATTTTGGTGGCGGTAGATAGATTGACCAAGGATGCACACTCCTACCGGTGAAGAGCACAAATTCGGCGGATGATTATGCCAAGCTATATATCTAAGAGCTGGTTCGGCTACATGGAGTGCCCTTGAAAATTATTTCAGACCGAGGTACTTAGTTTATGTCACGCCCCACCTTGGGAGGCGTGACTGGCACTTGGTGCCCTACCAGGCTCTGAACTGGCCTGACTGAGATTATGTAGCTCTAGTGCATGACTAACACTGAATCTTAAATCAAGAAAATAACGGGCTCTATCTCGGTTGTAAACACAGACCCCAGAAGACAAGGCCTTATAGCCACCTATAAAAGAAAACAGCTACCTAGAAACAGATAATAGTAGGGAATCCTATGCGGGCCGACAAGACCACCATGATATCTAGTTATGACTGTAAAGTGAATTTAGTGCTAAACTAGTCTATAGACGACAAGGCCGCTAACCAACAGCTAAACAAGGCCCCACATGGCCAACACACAAGATAAAACATATTTGGGCCCCGCACGGCCAACAACAACTAACCACAAGAAATCTAATACAATCTGCAAGCCTCTAGGAGTGATATAATGGTCGAGACAAGGCCCCAACCTACCCATAAACTGTCCAAACAATAAGAGGGTAAACCTTCTAACTTATTAGCTCCAGAGGAAAGGAGCTGACTACACTGCTAGTTCTTGCTGGATACTAGGAAGGTCCTGACCTGTGTCTGTTCGTACCTGCAATCAAGTAATGCAGCGCCCTAAGGAGGGCGTCAGTACAATATGTACCGAATATGTAAGGTAGTAACTGTAAATAACCGAATGAACTGAAAGTAACTGAAAATAAAGGATAGAAATAACACCTAAATAGTTGACCTTCCTGTTGTCTAATCTACTAGTAAATAATGCAAATAATAACCTTACCTAGTTCCCATAAGCCGGAAGGTACAAGCAGCACAAAATAACCCACCCGTGGCCCCCATAAGCTCTGGTGAGTATACTCTAATTTGTATACCCTAGTAAGGTCATACTGAGTCATCTAATAACCATAGCCATCCTACTAGTCCCCTGGGTTAGCAACTGAGCCTGCTCGGCCCCTGAACTATAGCCGTATCTGAGTCCAGTGGACTCCAGATATATGATATCTGCACCCTAGGCACCATGCTCGATAGGAGGTTTGGTATAGTGCCAATCGACATAAAAATAGTCAATCCATGAAATGGATGGTATGAGGACCTGGGACCCCATTTTCATCCCTAGTAGATGGCATACCGCTCCTTGGAGCAACGTCATCTCGCCCCTGGCGGGCGTCGATAAAGCTATTAACCGCGGGGTTTGTTATGGAGGTCCATACAGGGCAAAGTCAATCCCCAACTAAACCTGGAATACTGGTCTCAGTTAATAACTACTGTTAATCACAATAGATATACTTCAGGCTTTCTTACTAGGATTCAAACTGAATTATAATACTGAAGAAACTAACTTGCTGAACGAATTTGCCTTAACATACCTTGATAACCAAATTATGTTTAACTGGAAAGTTTCAAGTCGTACTAAACAACTGTTTCCAACTGTAATTGTATTACTAGAAGAATGAGACTAGTTTCAGTAGTAAATTCAGCAAAAATGATAACTTTATATATAAATATTTGCTGTACTTCAACTTAACGGAATACGATCGAAAATGTATAATTTATCGAAAGTTCAGAAGGGAGAAATGCTTACTTGAAGCCTGTGATCGTATAGAAATTAGTTTGGAGAAATTTTGACAACTTCTACTCGGCGGGGCTACGATTTGCCGGGCGAATTTCAATAAACTAACTCTGTAGTAGTGCTCCCTGCATGCTTATAATTCGATATCTAAAGTTAATTTGAATTTGGACAGCGTTTGGCAGCATAAACGGAAGAGAATTACCTTAAGCATAGCGTTTTCCTTTCTCTGGACAAAGATATAAATATATATGTGAAATATAACAAATGAAAACTTGAACTTATATATAATGTTTTGGCGGTGGAACTGGGGTCCATGGAATAGACCCTATAGCGCTAGTTTACAGGGGTACCATGACTTCCAATGTGCAGGGAGGGGTTCCGGGACACGCCGCCCCTGTCGCGGCCTAGTCCGGCCTTCTCCTATGCGATCCCGATTCCGCGCTCGTTCGACCTTTCCCCGGGCCCTTCCTCGTACGCGTCGTACTCTAAAACTCTTGACTAATGTACGAATAGGCAGACTAAATAATAGGAACTCACAGGGAGTAACATCCTCCCCCCCCCTTAAGAACATTTGTCCTCGAATGTCACTTTAGCTTACTAGGATTTAACTCTTCTAACTAGTATTCTGGAACAATTTTGGCAGAGTCTCCCCTATAATATGGACTATCTGGAAATCCTGAAACGCAAAAAGTCCAACACAGGCACTTCACATAACACTATAACAACTATTTCACAACAAGATTATATTCAACTGAGCAATATATGTAACAAAAATCATAAAACAACAACCAAATCAAGAATTTACCTTAACGACATAGTTTGGACTAAGCCTGGAACAAATGAGGATATATGGATCTCATATCGTCCTCAGCTTCCCAGGTCATCTCTTTTTTATTCCTGTTCCTCCACAATACCTTAACGGAGGCGACATCTTTAATCCTCAACCTACGGACATGCCGGTCTAATATGGCCACTGGAACCTCTTCATTGGCTAACTCCTTAGTAATCTGGACATCCTGAATTGGCACAATTTGGGATGGATCTCCTGTGCACTTTCGTAGCATAGGCACATGAAAGACCAGGTGAACAAATTCCAACTCTAAAGGTAAATCTAGCTCATATGCCACGTGTCCTATGCTCTAGAGGATTCGGTATGGTCCTATAAATCTAAGGATAAGCTTTCCCTTTTTACCAAATCTCATCATGCCCTTCATTGGTGAAACTTTTAGAAATACCCAGTCACTAAGATCGAACTCCAGGTTCTACACCGTACATCAGCATAAGATTTCTTGCGGCTTTGAGTTGTCAGCAGGCGTTCTCTGATAATATTTACTTTCTCTTCTGACTGATGGATTATGTCTGGCCCAATCAACTCTGATTCTCCTACCTCGAACAAACCAATTAGGGACCTGTATTTCCACCCATATAAGGCCTCATCAGGCGCCATCTGGATTGCTTAATGATAACTATTATTTTAAGAGAATTCAATAAGGGGTAAATTCTCATCCCAACTGCCTCCAAAGTCCAATACACATGCCCATAACATATCCTCGAGTGTCTGGATGGTACGTTCTTCCTGCCCGTCTGTTTGAGGATGGAAGGCTATACTCAGGTTAACCTGTGTTCCCAGGCCCTTCTGAAAGGACTGCCAGAATTTAGCTGTAAACTACACTCCTCTGTCAGAAATGATTGATACTGGAACACCATGCAATCAAAATATCTCTCTGATATATAGTTCAGCATAGTCCTCGGCCGAGAAGGTAGCTCTAACTGGCAGAAAATGATCTGACTTCATCAATCTATCGACAATCACCTAGATGGAATCAAATCTACGTCTGGTACGAGGTGATCCGATCACAAATTCCATATTGATTGCTTCCCATTTCCACATAGGCACTGCTATATTCTGTGTCAATCCGCTGGGCTTTTGATGTTTCGCCTTCACCTGATGGAAATTAGGACATTGTGCTACAAATTCTGCCACCTCCTTCTTCATTCCCCGCCACCAGTAAATTTCTTTTATGTCATGATGCATCTTTGTTGAACCTGGGTGAATAGAATAACAGGAATGAAGTACCTCTTCCATGATCTTCTGGTGAAGTCCTGCCACATCTGGAACACAGAGGCGACCCCTATATCTCAAGACCCCATCTGCAGTTACATTGAAAGCTAATACTTCCCCTTGCTGAGCTTTATCTCTGAGCTAAACCAGGTTAGGATCTTCATATTGCCGTTCTTTAACCTCTACAACCAGGGATGATACTGTAGTATTCTGGATCACTGCTCCACTGTCTCCTGAGTCTACGATTTGGACAGCCAAAGTAGCTAATTGATGTAATTCTCAAGCCAACCCCCACTGTTCGGGCTTCAAGTATGCGAAATTTCCCATGGATTTGCGGCTGAGGGAATCTGCTACAACATCGGCCTTCCCTGGGTGATATAAAATGTTCACACCATAATCGTTCAACGGTTCTAACCAATGACGCTACCGCATATTCAATTCTTTTTGTGTAAAAATGAACTGGAGGCTCTTATGATCAGTAAAAATATCTACATGGACACCATACTGATAGTGCCTCCATATTTTCATGGCATGAATTACAGCAGCCAGTTCCAGATCATGGGTGGGGTAGTTCTTTTCATGCTTCCTCAACTGTCTTGAAGCATAAGCAATTACCTTGCCATGTTATATCAGTACACATCCTAACCCGATGCCCGAAGCATCACAGTACACTATATAACCCTTCGATCCTTCTAGCAAAGCTAATACTGGTGCTCATGTTAACCTTTTTTTCAATTGCTGAAATCTCTGTTCACACACTTCAGTCCAGTGAAATTTGGCTGCTTTCTAAGTTAACTTGGTCAAGGGTGTTGATAGAGTAGAAAACCCCTCGATAAACCTTTTGTAATATCCGGCTAACCACAGGAAACTATGTACCTCAATCAGAGTGGTAGGTATAGGCCATGTCTTTACTACTTCAATCTTCTGGGAATCTACCTGAACACCAGCTTCTGACACAATGTGACCCAAAAAGGCCACTAAATTCAGCCAAAACTCACAATTAGAAAATTTCTCATATAGTTGGCGATCTTTGAGAATTTGAAGCACTGTTCATAGGTGATCCCGATTATCATCAATAAACACTATCACAAACAGGTCTAGATACAGCCTGAAGATGCGGTTCATCAAATCCATGAACATAGCAGGGACATTCATCAGTCCGAAGGACATGACTAGGAATTCAAAATGGCCATACCTGGTCCTGAAAGTGGTTTTTGGAATGTCTCTCTCTCGAACCCAAACCTGATGATACCCAGATCTTAAGTCAATTTTAGAAAAATACTTCACCCCTTGTAATCGGTCAAAGAAGTTATCTATTCTGGGGAGTGGATATTATTTCTTGATGGTGACTTATTCAGCTATCGATAGTCTATACACATGCGGACGGGGCCATCCTTCTTTCTCAGAAACAGAACCGGTGCACCCCATGGTGAAGTACTCGGCCTGATGAATCCCTTATCTAGCAGATCTTCCATTTATTCCTTCAATCTCTAAGATCAGCAGGAGCCACTTCAGTACGGAGGGATGGATATTGGCTGAGTACGTGATAATAAGTCGATCGCAAAATCAATCTCCCGTTCTAGGGGAATACCAGGAAGTTCATCAGGGAGTACATTTGGAAATTCATTAAGTAGTGGAATGGACTAGAGAGCTGGAGATTCTGCTTGAACATCCTAAACCCTGACAATATGATAAATGCACCCCTTCGCTATCAACTTTCTCGCCCGAAGAGAGGAAATAAACCTACCTTTTGGCGTGGTTGCATTACCTTTCCACTCTCGTACTACCTCCCCTAGAAAGTGGAATCTGACAGTCTTGTCCAATATTCTATATTGGAGTAACATGGTGCTAGCCAATCCATACCCATAATTGTATCAAACTCAATCATTTCTAATTCTACCAAATCATCCAAAGTCTAGAAACCAACAACCTCTACTATGCACCATTGTTAGACTCTTTTAGCTATGATGGAATCACTGATGGGTGTGGACACTGAAAAAGGCCGCTGAAGCAATTCTGGCTTAATACTAAACTTACGGGCCACTAGTGGTGTAACATAAGACAAAGTGGAGCCTGGGTCTATCAAGACGTACACAGACTGAGAACAGATGTCCAGCAAACCTGTTACCACATCCGATGATGACTATGACTCCTGTCGTCCCGGTAAAGCATAAGTGCGATCTGGATCAGTGCCTGAGCTAGCTACCCTTGCTCTGCCTCGGCCTCTCAGCTGTAGTTGAGGGCCTACGCCCTACTGGAGATGCTGGGGCACGTGACCCTACCGATAATCTGTCTTGTCGATCCCGATCACTCTGACCCTTGGCTGGACAGTCTCTAATCAGGTGACCCTCCTACCCAGAGATGTAACACGCAGAAGAACCATCGTACATGCCCCAATATGACGGTGACTGCAAATAGGGCAAAGTGGCATGGTAAATCTACTCTACTCTGACCCCCTCTACTATTGCGAGCCTTATGGTTGTGAACTCTCGCCGAGTCCTGACTTCCCCCGATGGCCTGATCTACCACCCTGCTGCTGCTGTGGAGGTAGGGGTCTGGTTGGTCTTCCTGATATTCGTGGCCTGGGTCCGCCCTAAAATTCTGCCTGCACATCACTCGGTCTAGCCCTACGGTGCTGCTCCTGATTTATTATTTCTATCTCTCATTATCGCTGTCTAATCCCTTCAATATTTTGAGAAAATGCCTAAACACGAGCAATATCCATGTACTCTCATAGAGTATCTATAATACAAGTATCTACATATTATGGATTAAATCCCATGATAAATCGGTGCACCATGGCTGGCATGGTATCTACAAAAGTCGATGCAAATAAGGCTAGGGAATCAAACCTCATAGCATACTTCCGAATACTCATCGAGCCGTGCTCCAGATGCAAAAGCTGATCTACCCGTGCCTGTCTGATCTCCCATGGCAAATAATGGTCCAAGAAGGCCTCTGAAAAACTGGACCAAGTTGGAGGGGGAACATCTCTACCTCAATACCTTTCCCAACTCTCGTACCATAATATTGCTCTGTCCCGTAGGCGGAATACCGCTAAATCAACTAATTTTATAGGTGCAGTATGCATTACTCTAAAGATCTACTGCAGCTGGTCCAAAAAGTCCTGAGGGTCCTCGTCCCGGTCCGTCCCTCTAAACTGTGGGGGACTCAGAGCAAGGAACTCTCGAACCATCAAACTACCTGGTCCTCCTGAAGACTCCACAACTACGGGTGCCTTTGGCTGATGTTGTGTGGCCATCATCTGAGCTATCATGAAAAAAACACTCTTGACCTCCTAATCTTATGGCATTGGTATAGAGACTGCTGGAGGCGTTGCCGACACATCTGCTGCTCTGGATGGCTCCTGGCGGGGCGAAGAGTGTTGGGGACACCAAGATGTAGTCTCCCTACAGCCCTCAGATCAGGCCGAATCTGACTGGGGTACCCTCCTTATGTCTACTCCTGCTGCAACATCTAATTTCCCGCCCCTCGCGGTCTATCGTGCGTCCATTATTTCTTTGTAGAAAATCAGATTACGCTAAACATAGGGACTCATCCCTATACAACACAGCTCTATGGCACGACTGGAAGAGAAGGAAGAGCAACCATCCTAAGATGTCTCTCAGCCTCTTGTCTATAGTATGTAGTGCCCAACACATCCATAGGCAACACTCTACTTAGCATGGCTTGCAGACTCCCTGGGATACGACCTGCTCTAATATCAAGTTTGTCACGCCCCACCATGGGAGGCATGACTGGCACCTAGTGCCCATCTAGGGTCTAAACTGGCCTGAGAGAGCTTACACACCTCTTCTGCATGACTAACACTGAATCTACAATCAAGAAAACAACGGGCTATATCTCGGTTGTACACATAGCCCTGACCGACAAGGCCTTATAACCACTTGTAAAAGAAAATAGCTACCCAGAAACAGATAATAATAGGGAATCCTATGCGGGCTGACAAGACCACCATGATATCTAGTTACGACTGTAAAGTGAATTTAGTGCAAAACTAGTCTATGGCTGACAAGGCCGCTAACCAATAGCTAAAAAAGGCCCCACACGACCAACACTCAAGATAAAACATATTTGGGCCATGCACGACCAACAACAATTAACCACAGGGAATCTGAGACTATTTGCAAGCCTCTGGGAGTGATATAATGGTCGAGATAAGGCCCCGATCTACCCATAAACTATACAAACAAAAAGAGGGTACGTATTGCAGCGCCCTAAGGAGGGCGTTAGTATAATATGTACCGAATATGTAAGGCAGTAACTGTAAATAACTGAATGAACTGAAATGAAACTGAAAGTAACTGAAAAGAAGGGATAGAAATACCACCTAAATAGTTAAACTTCCAGCTGTCTAATCTACTAGTAACTAATGCAAACATGAACCTTACCTGGCTCCCATAAGCTGGAAGGTACAACCAACACAAAATAACCCAACCGGGGCCCCCATAAACCCTGGTGAGTACACTCCAATCTATATACCCTAATAAGGTCGTACTGAGTCATCTAATAACCATAGCCATCCTACAAGTCCCTTAGGCCTACAACTGAGCCTGCTCGGCCCATGAACTGTAGTTGTGTCTGAGTGCGGTAGGCTTGTGATATCTGATATCTGCACCCCGAGCACCAGGCTAGACAACATGTGTGGTATAGTGCCGATTGGCATAAAAATAGTCCAGCCATGTAATAAACTGTATGAGGACCTGGGACCCCATCTTCTTCCCTTGCAGACGACATACCGCTCCTTCGAATGACGTCATCTCACCCCTGGCGGGCATCGACACAACTATTAACTCGGGGGTTGGTTATGACGGGCTATACATGGCAAAGTCAATCCCCACCTAAACCTGGAATACTGGTCTCATCTAATAACAATTGATAATCACAATAGATATACTTCAGGCTTTCTTACTGGGATTCAAACCGAATTATAATACTAAATAAACTAACTTGCCGAAAGAATTTGCCTTAACATACGTGGATCGTCGATTTCTGATTAACTTATGAGTTTCAAATCGTACTCAACAGCTCTTTCCAACTGTAATCGTATTACTGGGAGAATGAGACTAGTTCCAGTACTAAATTTGGCAAAAATGATAACTTTCTATGTAAATATTAACTATACTTCAACTTAACGGGACACGGTAGAAAACATATAATTTCTCGAAAGTTCAGAAGGGAGAAAAGCTTACTTGAAGCCTGTGATCGTATAGAAATTAGTTTGGAGCAATTCTGACAACATTTACTTGGCAGGGCTATGATTTTCTAGGTAAATTTCTAGAAACTAACTCCGTAGTAATGCTCCTTGCATGCTTATAATTCGATACCTAAAGTTATTTTGAATTTGGACAGTGTTTGGCAGAGTAAATGGAAGAGAATTAACTTAGGTTTCACATTTTCCTTTCTCTAGACGAACATATATATATATATATGAAATATAAAAAATGAAAACTTGAACTTATATATAATTTTTGGGAGGTGGACACGGGGTCCGTGGCACGAACCCTATCGCACTAGTTTACGAGCATGCCACAACTCCCAACGCGCAGGGAGGGGGTCCGTGACATGTCTCCCATGTCGCGGCCTACTCCAGCCTTCTCTCGTGCGATCCAAATTTTGCGCTCATTCGACCTTTTCCCGGGCCCTTTCTCATACGCGTCGTACTCTAAAACTCTTGACTAATGTACGAATAGGCTGACTACACATTAGGAACTCACGGGGTGTAACAATTTACCTCCCAGTTTTTGTGGTCTTTTCAGAAGGGGATTTGGACTCAGGTTAAGCTCAGTATAGCCTTCCATCTGCAGATGGATGGCCAAGAAGAACGAAAAATCCATACCCTCGAGGATATGTTGAAAGTATGTGTGATGGACTTCAAGGGTAGTTGGGATGATCACTTTCCCGTGATCAAGTTTTTGTATAATAATAGCTATCACTCTAGCATCCAGATGGCACTATTCGAGGCTCTTTATAGGTGGAGACGTAGATCGCCTATTGGATGGTTTGAGGTTTTTGAGGCGGCTATGATAAGACCAGCTTTGGTCCATGAGGCTATGGTGAACGTTCAGTTGATAAGGGACAGGCTGAAAATCGCTCAGAGTCATCAAAAGTCATATGCTGATCTGAGGAGGAGAGAGTTGGAGTTCAAGGTGGACGATTGGGTATTTATGAAGGTATCTCCCATGAAGGGAGTCATGCGGTTCGGTAAAAGAGGAAAACTCAGTCCCTGCTATGTTGGTCCATACCAGATTTTGAGAAGAGTTGGTAAGGTAGCATATGAGTTACACTTGCCCTTAGAGTTATCTTCCGTGCATCTATGTTTCATGTATCCCTTCTGAAGAAATGTTTAGGAGACCCAACCTTAGTAGTCTTGGTGGACAGCGTTGGAGTAAAGGATAGCCTTAGCAATGAGGAGGTTCCAGTTGAAATATTGGATCATCAGGTTCGGAGGCTAGGAACAAGGAAGTAGCTCAGTAAAGGTGTTATGGAGGAATCATCACGTTGAAGGAGCTACGTGCGAAGCCAAAGCAGATATGGTGGCTAAATACCCACACTTATTCTCTACCGGCTCAGTTCTGACTTGAGGTATCAGTTTTGCTCAATGATTCCATTAAGTTTTCATGTTCAGTTCACGTGTTCAAGTTTCTTTTATGTGTATGGGTGTGTATTGTTCGGTGGTTTTGGGTATATAGCTACACGCAAGTGCACGTGGTCGAACAAGAAGTAAAGTGGCTTAAGTAAGACAAGTATCGATCCCACAGGGACTGGGCTAGGGTAACAATCTACTCAAGTGTCACTATACTTTAACTCTAAAAATGCAGACAACAGTGTGAAGAAGAATTTGATATTTTGGTTTCTAATTTTATGCTAAATCTAAAATGAATATATATAAATAGAGTCTGAACTATGAATATGAGCATACTGAGGTTAAATGAACATGTAAAGAATTAAATTATCGATACAATTTGGTTAATCTTTCCTCCGGTTGCTAGTCAAGAATTATTGCCAATGGATTAAAACTCTCGTATTTAACCCAACTTAAGAATCATGAACCTTCCACCTACATTTCTGTGATAAAATGAAATTCATGTTCTAGCCTTACAAAACTGATTCCTTAATTGACTAATACGACTTTCAGGTATATTTTTATCCTGAAGGTAAACCAATTCTCAATTTTCCCAAACTAAGAAAAGATCTTATCCTATTGATTCACAACTTTCCAATTTCTTACTCTCTCGAGTGAAACCGGACTTTTTAGATATACATTAACATAGGCCATATATTAATGCAGTAAGAACAAGAATCAATAGAACAACCATGGAAGAAAAGATGAAAAACCAACTTAATCAACAATCACATTTCAATACCATTGTTCTTAACCTCAGCAAGAAGAGGAATTAGCCACTCATTCGTGGATTAAACATCGTTAAATGAGTGTTAAACATACAAGCAATTGAATTAAAGAAGAAGGAGATAGAGAAAAATCTTGAGATTTTCATCCCCTCAACTGCCTGTAACCCACGTTCTTGCTCCACCAAGTCAGAATATTGAAAAATGAACCTAAGTGTTCTATTTATACTAGTGGGAATTTTTCCCACTATAACAAGCAACGTGTCACGGAGTGCATCGCGGAGCACTGCCTCCGTTACACGCCACTGACGCGGAGCCTCACTGGAAATTGACTGTCCAGGTAATAAGGCCCAACGTGGCACGGCGTGCAACGCAGGGCTAGGCCAACGTGCCACGGCCCCAACGCGCACCCACACTGGAATTTGGCCAAAAATTCCCTATCCAGGCAGAAGGCCTCCGCGATGGCAGCATGACACGGCTCCATCGCGGAGCCCCTTTAATTTGTGTCGTTCAATGCTATGTCCTTTGCTAACATCCGAGTCCAACCTCGATCTCTCCCAACACGCATTTTAGCTTCACAAAATTATATTTCACCTGCAAAACAACGCTAATCATGTTTGTTTGTATAAATTCACATTTTATTATAAATCACATGAGAATCTATAAACATTGGTAGATAAACAAGGCTAAAATGACACATTTGAGTATCACTTGGGCATATAAATTTGCCCAAGATCACTTACCGCACACTTAAATCCTTGTTCGTCCCCGAACAACAATCTTACACCTCATGCACTTTACACCCCATCCTGGCTACTTTGGTTCGACAATTCAGGCTACGACCATACTGATTATTCAACACAACAAATCATCAAGAAAACACACATGGTCCTATCAATGCAATGACCTTCAACACATCAAGACCTCCTAGACTTAAGAATCGACTCGCGATATTGGCAAACTCATGAAAATCAGCTGATCAAGATATCCGACACGAAAATTAATCTCTCATCAAGCATGTGCCCTCACAATGCAAGAGAATTTTCCCTTTTTAATCACATGAACTCTAACGGTTACATGCAGGGGCATATAAACACAATTTCACTCTCTCTGCCAAAAGAATTCACATGTATCATGTCATGAACTATAGGCTTGCCCTTAGTGTATTACTCCACTAATATAAGGAAATGTGATGTAGGATCACGTAGGACTTTAACGGGTTGTAATGTAAGCTACGGAACTAGTAAATATTGGGATAGCCAATAATAGCCACTAGCATCCTTAAGCGCCTTTTCAATACATCCCATCAAACTCATGGGCATTGTTTCTTCCTTCGTCCTCCCATTCTTGAAGTTTGTCTTTAGTTTGGCCCATATCTTGAAGCACACTTGACTCGATAACAAAGATTATTCAGACACCTTCATTATATTTTATTTATTACAAGTGCACCTTCAACCTTTTCTTTCCTTTCATCACTCTGCTGTTCTTTTCTTTTCACCATTCTCACTCTTTGACACTTTGGGAAAATTATTTTCTCTTCTTAAGCGCTTAAGAGTTTTGAATTAAATTTACGGCTAATGAAAAGAAGGGGTTAAGCTCAGTTTACACATTTTGACACAAGAAAAAAATAATAGGCTAAAGGCTCAACGGGCTAACTAGGGTGTACATTCAAGGTGGGTACAATAATGAAAAAGAGAACTTTCGGTTAACACAAAGAAATGCCTACATCCTTTCCTATAATACACGTCCTTCATTTCATTTCGTACACACACCAGGAAAGTTCTATACACTTCACAATAGCATGGAATAACAAAACCTCACTTCACACTTATTGCACATGCTCAATTGAAGACGTATTCACAGACTCTTCAATCAGCTAATTACAAGAATTCAAACATTAAGCCTCAATCACACTGAATCGACTCTATGGCCTAGGTATCTCAACATATTTACAAAGTTGCATGCTTTCATATGAATCACCTTTGCATTTCAAATATCATGTACGACACGCAACTAGAATTCCGCAACCATAAAGTAACTACAGGTTTTGGGATGCAACCCACAAAAGAAAACAACTGAAAAATAAATGAAAACTCTACTCCTAATGACTACATTTCCCTTAAGACGGTCGTTATCCATCCATCATAGGGAACGGTCACTAACTAGGACTTCGGTTTAATGGGACCATTCTCGGTAAAAGAACCGAAAACAAACGCCGAGAAACCCAAGAATTGAAAAAAAAGAAATTTTAAAAATATCGATCATTTAGATGAAACAAAAATATGTACAAAATCAGCTAGCAAAATATCCAGCAGCACACAACAGTTTCACATTTAATTACAATACAGAACAAAAACTTCACAATCACAAATCACAGGGTCACAAAATTTTTCATCAGGCACAACAACAGAACAGAACATACATAACAACAAAACCAGCACCTAACTACTCCCAACCTACACTTATCTCGAACACTGTCCCCAGTGTTCATAAAAATTAAAATAGCACAAAAAATTGGGTGGCGGAACTCCCTGATCAATCAAAATACTCCACTTCTTCATCAGGTGCTGCTGCCTCGTCTCCCATGTCTGAATCACCCCCATCGTCATCATCGGACTCCACATCGGAGTCCTCACGACGTGTCTCCTCATCTGTGGGGACATCATCATCCGTGGGCTCTAAAAAAACTGGCCCCACTCGGCATAGAGCCCTAGCATTTTCGCCAAAAGGGTAATCTAGCTCGAGCTGCCATAGCTACTCTTCTGTTGCCGGCCTCCCGCCTATTCGCAGCTGGAGCATCTGCATCCCGTACATGCGAGCCATGTACTGATCATCCCGAGCATGTCGCTCGGCTAGTGTAAGCACTGGCCCATGGGTGGTGTCGGGAGCATTAGTTTTGGTGACATCTAAGGCCCGCCGCTCCATCTGCAGGATATAGTCAAGGGCCTCTTCCTCAATGTCCAGACCCCTCAGGAACGTGGTGAGTAGTCCACCAAATCCATATCTGTGCCCCTGATGCAAACGGGCTCTCTTCATGGCGGAGATAATCACCGCCCCCACATTGATCTCCAGCCCTTTCATCAGGGCGTACACCAAGCATACACGATCCCGGGTTACATCCGTCATATGCACCCACGGGATTAGGCAGGAACACATTATCTTAAGCCATATCCTGGCTTCCCTGTTCATCTTTGAGTAGGGAAAAGTCTGATGGTAGCCCCTCTCCTTATGTCTACTCCACCTAGCCGTCGATCGGGTTCCACACAAAGTGCGTCTGATGTCCGCATATAGTGGAGCGATATTCAGCTGTCGAAGCACGTGGGCGTCTGTGTCCCGCGCCCCTAAGATAGCATTGAGGTGGTGGGGCTCAAAAGTGACTATTTGCCCCCTTATTTTGATGGTGTGACTTCTGAGAGTCGGCTTCCAGTTGGCGTAGAATTCCTAAATCAAGTGTAAGTTGCATTCCTTGGGCTTTTCAAAAATAAAGTTCAGCCCAGCTGCCTCGATCCTCTGGACAATCCTGGGGAACTCCTGTGCCAACGGTTCCCTTGCTATGTGTTCCTCGGGGAAGTACTTGCTCTCCTTGTGCTTTGAGTACCACTTCTTCCCCTCCTCTGTCACCCACCTGGTTCCATATTGACAGCGTTGGCCGCGTGGAACCGCTGGTGCTGCTGGGACCGCTGTGCCCAGTCTGATTCTTTTTCTTCCGGCGCCAGATGTTGATGCGCCTTTTCCCTTGTCTTGCCTGCTTGCCATTTTTCCTGTCAACCCAAATAGACAAGATCAATGTTCAGCCAATTCAAATTTTCTTTGACTAAGGTTGGGTTAAGCTAGGCTACCCCACACTTAGTCCTTAGCCAAAATTACAACATTAAGGCAAGATCGTGCTTACTTACATAAACAAACAACAAACACAACAAATATGCTTAGTGCATTTGGGGAATTCGACGGTATATATTCTATGTACTACTCAAACTTCGTACAGCTAGCCACAATCATTACCATCGATAACATTTTATCCCATAGCACTTAGCAAGGAGAAAAAAAGAAAAATTTAACTACATGATCCTCTACAATTCACCTAATTCTTGCAAATTCCAATATTTCCTTCACCCGAGAATTCATCGGTCCTTTAGCATAGTAATAGTTAGTACATCGACTCATCTCACTCAACATGTACAACCCAGCATGAATTTCACTAGTTCAACTAAAATTTTCCCTTTTAAACTCAAAAGCAAGCCGTAGTTATGATTTTATCAAAAAATTCGATTAAACTATGTAATTAACGAGTTCAAGCAATCACCATGATACTCCGAACATCAATCAACAATAATTCAATTGAATTTAAGCTTAATTTCTACTTAGGGCAAGTTTAGCTCATATCACATGTTCAATCTCAAAGAAAATCGACAAGAAATGAGATAGAATTGAAGAACATACCTTGAATTCGAAGAATTGATGAAAACTCGATGAAATTCTTGGCCTAAGTCCGTGTCACGTTGAGGGGGAAGGGGTTTTTGGGAGGTTGGTCGCAGAGGATATGAAAAATGAGGAAAATGGAGGGGGAATCGGGGTTTAAAAGTGGGAAATTCGCGCGGGTCACCCGGCGACCCGGTGTGACCCGTCGCGATATACACTTCAACGTGTCACGGAGGGTAACGCGGAGCATGCCCTCCGTGACACGGAGCTGTCGCGTGGGTGTTCTGGAATTTTAAAAATTCCAGATTTACACCTCAACGTGTCACGGAGGGTAACGCGGAGCCCCTCCTCCGTGACACGGAGCCATCGCCCTAGCTCACTGTTTTGCCACTTTTTATTATTTTTCATACCTCGAATTTTCCTTTGCGATCCCTTGCATATTTATCCTCCGTTCAACCTGAAATTCATCTTACGGCAAGAAGTTGGTTAGAATTATAGGTTTCACTCAAAATAAAAATAAAAACAAAAATAAAAACTAAAAATTTTGTTGTTAATCAAGAAAAAAAAAGAAAAAAAAATCTATTCACAATTTACAAAGAAAAAATTTCACGGGTTGCCTCCCGTGCAGCGCCTGGTTTACCGTCGCGGCTCGACGTCATTCAGCTCAGTCATCTTCTAGGGTGACGGACGTTTTCTCTCGACCACCGTCCTACCCCTAGTAGTGCTTACATCTCTGCCCATTTACTAAGAACGTGGCACTCCAATCTTCTTGCCACAACTCTACTGCCCCGTACGGTGTCATTCTCACCACTTCAAATGGTCCCGACCATTTAGACCTCAGCTTTCCTAGAAACAACTTCAATCTTGAATTGAAGAGCAATACTTTCTGCCCTGGCTCGAAAACGCGATGCACCACATGCTTGTCATGCCACTTTTTCATTTTTTCCTTGTAGTACTTGGCACTCTCATAGGCATGCCAGCGGAACTCTTCAAGTTCACTGAGTTGCATTAGTCTCTTCTTGCCCGCTAGCTCTAAGTCCGTATTCAACTTCCTCACGGCCCAGAAGGCTCGGTGCTCTAGTTCCACCGGCAGATGACATGCTTTACCATAGACAAATCGGTATGGTGAGGTTCCAATCGGTGTCTTGTAAGCAGTTCTGTACGCCCACAACGCATCATCAAGTTTGCTTGACCAATCATTCCGTTGTGTATTTACCATTTTCTGGAGAATCTGCTTCACTTCTCTATTCGACACCTCTACTTGCCCACTAGTTTGGGGGTGGTATGTTGTTGCCACTTTGTGGCGCACCCCATACTTGGCTAGTAGTTTCTTGAAACTTGCATTGACAAAATGAGCCCCTCCATCACTGATAATGGCTCGGGGTTTCCCAAACCTGGTGAGAATGTGTTTTTTCACAAACTTCGTTACTACCTTGTTGTCATTCCTGGGGCAAGCTACTGCTTCCACCCATTTTGATACATAGTCTACGGCCACCAAGATGTAACAATTACCAAATGACGGTGGGAATGGGCCCATGAAATCATTGCCCCATACATCAAAGGTCTGTACTTCCTGTATATTCTGCAGCAGCATCTCTTGTCTTCTACCAATTGTTCCTGTACGTTGACATCTATCACACATTTTGACGTATGCCATAGAGTCTCTGAACAGTGTAGGCCAAAAGAACCCTGACTGTAGAACCTTATGTGTTGTTCGCTCACCTCCATGGTGACCCCCATACAACAAAGAGTGACAGCTCCTCAACACCTCTGCAATCTGACTCTCTGGGATGCATCTTCTCATTATCTGATCCGGTCCCTGTTTAAATAAATATGGTTCATCCCAAGCAAAGTGCCAGCAATCATGCCTCAATTTCCTTCTTTGTTAGACTATTGCCTCAGGTGGGTAGACTCCGCTCACTAGCAAGTTGACTATGTCTGCGTACCAGGGAACTTCAGCTTCCCCTACTGCCAAGAGCTGCTCATCTGGGAACTCTTCATTGATGTTATTACCTTCCATCACATGCGGCCGGCTCTTCAATCGCGATAAGTGATCTGCCATGTGATTCTCACTCCCCTTTCTGTCCTTGATCTCAAGGTCGAACTCTTGCAACAACAGGATCCATCTGATCAGTCTGGGCTTAGCATCCTTCTTGTTAAATAGGTACCGAATCACTGCATGATTGGTTTCCACCACTACTTTTGAACCCACCAAATAGGACCTGAATTTGTCAAATGCAAACACCAATGCTAGCATTTCCTATTCTGTGACTGTGTAATTGCTTTGGGCCGTATTCAGCGTTTTGCTTGCATAATGAATAGAATGAAAGATTCTATTTTTCCTTTGCCCCAATACAGCTCCCACAGACACATCACTCGCATCACATATCAACTCAAATGGTTGTCCCCAATCCGGAGAAGTAAGGATAGGTGCTTCTCTCAATTTCTGCTTCAACTCCTCGAATGCTTTAACACACTCATCATTCAACTCAAACTTTACCTCTTTTTATAACAATCTGCATAATGGTCTAGAAATTTTGGAAAAGTTTCTGATGAACCGTCTGTAGAATCCTGCATGCCCAAGAAAACTGCGAACACCTTTCACCGACACAGGTGATGGCAACTTTTCAATAACCTCGATCTTAGCACGATCGACTTCCAACCCCTTGCGAGACACTTTGTGGCCAAGGACAATACCCTCCTTAACTAAGAAGTGGCATTTCTCCCAGTTTAGTACAAGGTTGGATTCCTCACAACGAGCCAACACCCTATCAAGATTCTGCAAACAAGTAGTAAACGAATTACCGAAAATAGAAAAATCATCCATAAATACCTCAACAAAATCCTCCACCATGTCGTGGAAAATAGCCATCATGCATCTCTGGAACGTGGCGGCTACATTACATAACCCGAATGGCATCCGCCTAAAAGCATATGTCCCATAAGGACAGGTGAAAGTAGTCTTCTCTTGGTCCTCCGGAGCTATGGCTATTTGGTTATGACCAGAGTACCCATCAAGGAAACAATAATATTCCTGTCCATCCAACCTATCTAGTATTTGATCAATGAACGGGATAGGATAATGATCTTTCCTTGTGGCTTCATTAAGCTTTCTATAGTCCATGCAAATCCGCCAGCCTGTGACGGTTCGTGTAGGAATCAACTCATTTTTCTCATTGGTGACCACAGTCATCCCTCCTTTCTTTGGAACGCACTGAACGAGGCTGACCCATTCACTATCTGAAATCGGGTAGACCACACCTGCATCGAGCCACTTGATTATTTCATTCCTCACCACATCCTTCATTGCTGGATTTAGCCTTCGTTGCGGCTGAATGGTTGGTTTTGCTCCTGTCTCCATGAAAATCCTGTGTGTGCAAAAAGCTGGATTGATACCCTGAATATCTGACATTTGCCAACCCATTACTTTCTTCTTTTTTCTGAGGACACCCAATGCTTCCTTCTCTTGTGCCTCCGTCAATTCTGCGGAGATGATGAGTGGTAACGTCTCATCTTCCCCCAAAAAGACATATTTTAAATGGGGAGGCAATTCTTTCAATTCCAGCTTTGGTGCCTCCTCAATGGATGGTTTCGGCAACGGTTCTAGGGACCTCATCAAAGATTGAAATTCCTGTCTCCTCGGATGCCTTTGTGACTCATTCAACATTTGGACCACCTCATAAGCATCTCTATCTCCAAAATGATCGGAGTGCATCAACACTCTTTCCAGTGGGTCTTGAGATTCAACAATCTGACAAATTTCTTCATGTTCAACCACACTGATTGCTGAAAGCTCCTCATGTATAGCCGGCAACTTCACGGCTTTAATCACATCAAATACCTCAATCTTGTCATGTGCTCGCATGGTTAGCTGCCCTACAGCTACATCAATCAGCGCTTTTCCAGTCACCAAGAAAGGACGTCCCAAAATAAATTGGACTTCCGCGTCTGGCTCAAAATCCAGCACGACGAAATCCACCGGGAAGATAAGGGAGCCCACTTGCACCAACACATCCTCCACAATGCCATCAGGTCTGGCTAAGGACTGATCCACTAGTTGCAAGATCATTGTTGTTGGTCTAGGACTCCCTAGACCCAACTTCTTGAATACCGATGACGGCATCAAATTAATGCTCGCTCCCAAATCACATAATCCGCGAGCTCGGATACTTTGTCCAATTGTAATTTGTGTAGTAAATCTCCCAGGATCTTTGAGCTTTGTGGGCAAACGGTTTTGTATTCAGGAAGTGCACTCCTCCGTGAGGGCCACCGTAGCATACTCAGTCAACCGACTTTGTTTGCCACAATGTCCTTAATGTACTTTGCATATTTCGGCACTCCCTGCAAAACATCAACAAGAGGTAAGTTAATATGTACCTGTTTCATCACCTCCATGAATTTCTTGAAACACGCCTCCTCTTTGTGTTTCTTTAATCTTTGAGGGAACGGAGGTGGTGGTCTTTCTGATTCAGCTTCCTTTTTCTTCCCCCTCTCATCACTTTGCTCCCTCTCAACTTCTGTTGCTCCCGATTGTTGAGGTGGTCTTTCTGGTTCCAGCTCTTTCAGCTGCAAACCACTCCTTGTGGTCACCGCATTCACCTGCTTGGGATTGGGATCTGTGTCGCTCAGAAGTCCTCCTCTAGGACTGGTATTTTGGGCTCCAGCAAATTGCCCAAATTGATATTCAAGTGCCTTAGTAGCTAACTGGTTGTTCTTTACCTCGGCTGCCAATTTCACATAGTCAGCCTGCAATTGAGCTTGGTTAGCTATCATTGTATTGAACATCTCCACAATATTGGGTGATGGTGGTGGAGGAGGTGCATTGTTGTTTCTATATTCTGCCTGATAGTTCTGATGACCTCCTTGATTCCTCTGCGCCCCCTAACTCGAACTTTTCCCTTGATGGTTGTTGCTACCCCAAGAGAAATTCGGGTGATTCCTCCAGTTGGAATTGTAGCTGTTGCCATACTGTTGGTGGTTGTTCCTCTGTACATTTCCCACAAAGTTCACCGAGTCAGGATTTGCTCCACAACACTCAGCTGAGTGCTCACTACTCCCGCACACTTCACACCAAATCTGCTGCACTGCATTCACTGGGGCTTGAGTCTGGTTCATTGTCATGTTGTTGAAGTGGGTGTTGAGTTGATTCTGTAAAGCAGCTATCTGTGCAGCAATAGCTGTAAAACCATCCATTTCTAGAACTCCTGCTGCTTTCCTTGTTCCTCCTCTTGACGAATCAGCATTCCACTCCGGATTGCCCTGCGAAATACGGTTTAACAAGGTATACAACTCCTCATAAGTTTTCTCCAATGCTTGTCCTCCAACTGTTGAGTCTAGCAAGATTTTTGTGTGGGGTTCCAAACCCTCTATTAAAGTGTGCACCAGAACATCATTGGATTGATGATGAGGACAATCCCGCAACATGGACTTGAATCTCTCCCAAGCTTGATATAGATTCTCCCCATCTCTCTGTTTGAAACTTAGAATTTGACTTCTAAGTCTTGCGGTTTTACCGGATGGAAAAAATCGTATCAAGAATTTCCTTGCAAGATCATCCCAAGTAGTAATAGAATTTGGTGGCTCAGCTTTCAACAACCTCTTGGCTTCTCCCAATAGTGAAAATGGGAACAATGTAAGCCTGACATAATCTGATGACACTCCAACGGGGATGTAAGTGTCACTTATCTCCAAAAAAATTTGGACATGTTGCTGTGGATCCTCATGAGGGAGACCTGTGAACTGCCCGCTGGTGTGCAGCAATTGCACCATGTTTTGCTTGAGCTCGAACCTCCCTCCTGGCTCAGGTTTGCGGATGCTAGATGTGACATTGTTAGCATGTGGGATTGACACCTCGCGAACCGGCCTAGCTACTACTTCCTCGGGCACTAACATTGCCCGTACCACTAGTGGATTCTATTGTTGCTCCATAATTGTTTGTCTGAGCAACTGCAGCTTTCTCTCTAGAGCTTCTCTCCACTGACGATGAAATAGTCTTTCAAGCTCTAAATATGAGTCCACCAGCTCCTTGTCTCTTGCCAGTGTTCAGCAGTATTTCTGCAAAATACAGGCTAAGACCAAGTTGTCAACACTAAGAAAAAAATATAGTAAATCAACACTTAAGAAAAATTCACCAATTGCCAGTCCCCGGCAACGGCGCCAAAAACTTGTTCGGTGCTTCTGGGTATATAGCTACACGCAAGTGCACGTGGTCGAACAAGTAGTAAAGTGGCTTAAGTAAGCCAAGTATCGATCCCACAGGGACTGGGCTAGGGTAACAATCTACCCAAGTGTCACTATACCTTAACTCTAAAAATGCAGACAACAGTGTGAAGAAGAATTTGATATTTTGGTTTCTAATTTTATGCTAAATCTAAAATGAATATATATAATTAGAGTCTGGACTATGAATATGAGCATACTGAGGTTAAATAAACATGTAAAGAATTAAGTTATCGATACAATTTGGTTAATCTTTCCTCCGGTTGCTAGTCAAGAGTTATTGCCAATGGATTAAAACTCTCGTATTTAACCCAACATAAGAATCATGAACCGTCCACCTACATTTCGGTGATAAAACGAAATTCATGTTCTAGCCTTACAAAACCGATTCCTTAATTGACTAATACGACTTTCAGGTATATTTCTATCCTGAAGGTAAATCAATTCTCAATTTTCCCAAACTAAGAAAAGATCTTATCCTATTGATTCACAACTTTCCAATTTCTTGCTCTCTCGAGTGAAACCGGGCTTTTTAGATATACATTAACATAGGCCACACATTAATGCAGTAAGAACAAGAATCAATAGAACAACCATGGAAGAAAAGATGAAAAACCAACTTAATCAACAATCACATTTCAATACCAATGTTCTTAACCTCAGCAAGAAGAGGAATTAGCCACTCATTCGTGGATTAAACATCATTAAATGAGTGTTAAACATACAAGCAATTGAATTAAAGAAGAAGGAGATAGAGAAAAACCCTGAGATTTTCATCCCCTCAACTGCCTGTAACCCACGTTCTTGCTCCACCAAGTCAGAATATTGAAAAATGAACCTAAGCGTTCTATTTATACTAGCAGGAATTTTTCCCGGAATAACAAGCAACGTGTCACGGAGTGCATCGCCGAGCACTGCCTCCGTTACACGCCACTGACGCGGAGCCTCACTGGAAATTGACTGTCCAAGTAATAAGGCCCAACGTGGCACGGCGTGCAATGCGGGGCTAGGCCAACGTGCCACGGCCCCAACGCGCACCCACACTGGAATTTGGTCAAAAATTCCCTATCCAGGTAGAAGGCCTCCGCGATGGCAGCGTGACACGGCTCCATCGCGGAGCCCCTTTAATTTGTGCCGTCCAATGCTATGTCCTTTGCTAACATCCGAGTCCAACCCCGATCTCTCCCAACACGTATTTTAGCTTCACAAAATTATATTTCACCTGCAAAACAACGCTAATCATATTGGTTAGTATAAATTCACATTTTATTATAAATCACATGAGAATGTATAAACATTGGTAGATAAACAAGGCTAAAATGACACATTTGAGTATCACTTGGGCATATAAATTTGCCCAAGGTCATGTATGTGACGCATGAGATCAATTCAGCTATGTGATATGAATTGGAGGTAGTCATTCCATTGGTTTTCGGCTTAAATGATTAGTATTTGAAAATGATAATTGCATATCTCTATTTTCTGTATGTTTTCCAACATTCGAGGATGAATGTTACTAAGGGGGAGATATTCTTATATCCCGGAAGCCCAAGGATTGAACCCGGAAGTTGAAATGGGAAAATGTAAAAGCGATGTTGCAGACTCAGGACGAGTCGTGGTACAACTCGTGAGCACAGCCCACGAGTTGTTAGGTGACTCGTGGGGGAGGCCAGTGAGGAGTTTGGAAGTTTGGAGGAAAGGGTTCCCACGAGTGTGGAGACGACTCGTGGTCAGACACCACGAGTCGTTAGGTTAGCCGTGGGGTGAAGGAGAAGCAAAAAAAATAGTGTTCACCATAGGTGGTGACCAGGAGTCGTGGTCAGCCACCATGATTCATAGGGTCACTCCTGGAGTCCCCTGAGAACTTTTGGGTAGTGTATCTCATGAGTTAAGGCCATGAGTCGTGGCCAGTGGGGACTTATCATTGACAGTTAATTTTCTACAAATTAATAAGGGCCTTTCGTAATTCCCAAGTTCCTAAGGCCTAAACTACAACGTTTTGGGGTATGAATAATGACCTTTTATGAGGTTAAGTTCAGATTACTCATTCTTCTCACCTATGCATGAAAGTTAGAACAATTTTAGAGAGATCAAGCGATTCTTCAAGCTTCTCCCTATCAATTCATATTTGGGAATTCAAGAACTTCAGAATCTAATCTCACCCAGGTATGTAAGGTTCCAAATAGATGTTTCGGTCCAGACCCATACCCATTCTCTATGAATTCAGGAAAATCTATCAAAAATCTTATGGGGTTTTAAGTTCAGTTTTGAGAAAAACTAATGAATCACTAATGGGTTTTTATCATTTATGATATACATCATATTTTATGGATTTAGATCATATTCTACCATTAGTTTCGATTATAAATTCATTGATTTCGAATTCTATCAAATCAAGCCTAAGTATGCATGATTTATGAAGAATCGATTTATGATCTACTATCTAATTGTTGATATTTGCAAAGTCATCATGATTTATGATTTGAAATATAAATTTATTCAATTACCCATCATTATTTGAGTATTTACAAGTTACATGTATGATCTACAAGTATGCATGGATCCTATGATTTATGAATTTATGTTTTGGCCGACTCAAAGACCTTGATTCATGGCTAGTTCACGTATTTACATGCATGTTTATGATTATCATCACTTAACTATCCCATGAACTATTTCATGATATACGATGAGCACAATATATATTTTGGGAGCAGTATCGAACACCAAGTAGGTTCGGAGCCCAAGTTCTGCCTTGGATCTCATAAACTATGTGCCATCGTAAGTATGTTGGGACTTCCTTTGTGACTTTCCCCGGCCCAAATTTTCCTTTTCATGGTGATATCACACTTTCATGGTTCTACCCTTGGCAAGGTATGAATGGTCTCCCGACTAGGTTTACAAGTCGAGCTACATGTGTGTTCATATGGGATATGTCGGTTAAGAGAAGTCTACCACTGTTTCTCATGATTTATGCATGATTATATTCATGTTTATTGGCTCAAGTCATGTTTAATAAAGCTTTTATCTTATGATTATGATTACAATCGTATTATGAAAGTTTTGAAAACCTTGAGTCTTACAATAGGTTACGTTACAATATTTATGTCATGAGGATGTTGTGCTACACTTATGATGTTTTATGAGATTTTATGTATTTTAAATGTACGTTTTACTTACCTTGCATACTCGGTACATTCCACGTACTGACCGCATACCTTATTTGTTGTAACGTCTTATGATACAGGTTCCGGCTCTCAGGCTCATCCCCATCAGTAATCCATTTAGAGTTAGCTATCATCCCTTTTGGTGAGTCCTCATATTACAAGGGCCATATGTTCAGACCTTGATGTTCTTTTTGTTTCAGTTTTTCTGGGTTAGTTGGGGTGGTTGTCCCATCAACCCATCGCATGTAGTAGAGGCTTTCAGACAGTATGTAGTACTCAACTTACATGTATGTTTAGAGATTCCCTTACGTATGATATGTTATGATTATGCTTATGTTTCCGCTATGTCTTGTAATTAGTCTTCCGCTTATAATGAATAAAGTTAGATATATGCTTATGGCATGGGTCGACTTGGGACGTTTCGGGGTTCCTTGTCCCGTGTCGCGATTCAAGTCTACGTCCGGGTCATGACAGGTGTTCTATAAATTGGCTAACAACTAGAATGGGATTTTAATTATTTTCTTATATTAAAAATTTAGTATAGATAGCAGTGGATAAAATACATTATCTCATATCACAACCACAAGAATGTTTATGCCTTGGGTTTTCTCAAATCCCAAGGCCAAATTCAAATTTTCAACCACAAGAAATTGAGGAAGAATCTATATATCTCTAGCCTTGATATTTAATGGAGTGAGAATGTGGGTTTTGACTATTTCTAGGTCAACCCCACACATCAACACTTCAAGTCCTCCCTACTGTTTTCTCACCCAATTCTCACTCTACTTTATCAAGCAAAAGCCAGAAAAGTAAACAAAATTCATGTTTTCAACCATCAATTTTTATAACTAAAACTTAGAGAAAACAATAGATCTATACTTGCAATTAGAATGCAAGAACCATTAATCAATACAAATTCATATTTACAAACCCATCATGCACACACCCCTAGCTAAAAGTTAGCTACCCATATTTAAAAAGAGAGAGAAGATAGCAAGAGGAATTCTCTCAAAATTCATGATATGGGTTCACCAACTTGCTTCTCAAGTTCTAAAGCAATGGTGGAATTCTCGCACAATTGGGTTAAAGAAGAAGAAGAATAAAAGTACTTTCTCTTTCTATAATTCTATGATGTGTAAAACTCTCTAAAATCTATCTTTGAATGAATTGAAGTATGGTGTACAATTTTGGATGATAAATGTCTTTACTTTCTTGTTTATGACTTTCCACAATTTCACTTGGAGGCTTCTAGGTGCTTGAGGAACCTTTCTGGATGTTTTTGCCCCTCCATCAATGAAATTGGTCACTTGACCTTCGTATTGTGGTTAGAAGGTGCCAACCTACTAAGCACAGGTGAATAGTAGGTGCAAAAAGTCCCTGCTGCAATTCACCTCTGTTTAACAGGTACCAATCCACAGTTAGTCGGTGCAAATGTAGGTGGAAGGCAATCCCTCTTGTGTTTCGCAGGTGTCGATCCAGGAAAAACATGTCTTCAACAGCTCACTTCAAGTTTGAATCCTCCATTATCTTTGTCTCCTTCAAATGCCTACATATAGAAGAAAAGGGGCATAAAACCTTTCTAAATGAGTTAAAAATCTAGAAAAATCTCATTCTTAAAAGCCGAATGAGCTGGTAAATTACCAACTCATCATTAACCAACCAACCCAACCAGCTCCTGCAGCCCCTCAGAACAATCAGGTGTCACATGTGGAATTTGGAGCTACTATTTAGATACTAGCTCAGCAGTGACCAACCAAGTCAACCAGTAGATTGTTGTACCTACCAATGCCAATGGTTCTACAGCTGCTTCCAGAGTCTCGGGACTTTATTTGGATGAATTCCACAGTATTTCATGGGTCTAAGGTAGATGAGGAATCGTAGGAGTTCATTGACGAGGTTCAGATAATCAACCAAATCATGGGTGTTACCTCTGTCGAAAGTGTAGATTTAGCTGCTTATCAGTTGAAAGGAGTGTCTCAAATATGGTATAAGCAATGTATGGAGGGAAGGCAGGATGGTGCAGGTCCAATGGAGTGGGACGAGTTTGTGACTGTGTTTTTGGACAGATTCTTTCCCCATTAGTTGAGGGAAGTGAAGGCCTCAAAATTCATTAACTTGAGGCAGCACGGTATGATAGTGCTAGAGTATGCATTAAATTTCACTCAAATTATCGAAGTATGCTCTGGAAATGGTTGCTGAGTTGAGGGCTCGCATGGTCAAATTTGTAAATGGGGTATCAGACTTGGTGGTTAAGGAGTGTAGGATTTCCATGCTCATCAACAAGATGGACATCTCCAAGCTTATCATCTATGCCCAACAGATAGAGGCAGAGAAACTAAAGGAATTGGAAAGGGTAAGTAAGCGGGCAAGGAAAGGTCAGTTTGAGAATTACCAGTAGAGATTAGGCAGTGGTAATTGCCCCTAGCCACAATAAAGACCTCTATACCCTCTTAAGCCAGTGCTTCTCCTTCCCAGCCGCAAAGATAAGAGGGGTGGAGCATTAGGCTTCCAGTCTTAGAGCCAAGTCTCCAGCATCCACACTTTTTCAATATGTCCTAAGTGTGGTAAGAACCATCCGGGTGAGTGTCGTTTGGGCAAGGAGAGCTATTTTGGTTGTGGCCAGTTGGGTCACAAGTTGAGGGATAGCCTGCAGCAGGATGGGGGAAGGCCCAGTCCACTACATCAGCAGCTCCTTTGGGTCGCTTAGCCCAGTAGGGTACTACCTCCACTACAGGTGGGGGTCAGCGCCAGAATCAATTTTACGCCCTATCCACCCGTTAGGACCAAGAGAAATCACCTAACGTAGTCACTGGTATGTTATGTCTCTTTCAGTTAAATGTTTATGCTTTACTAGATCCAGAATCCACACTTTCTTTTATGACTCCTTATAATGCAGTCCAATTTGATATTTAGTCTAGAAATTCTCTCAAAGCTGTTTTCAATCTCTACTCCGGTTGTTGAGCTAGTTACAAGCAGTCGGGTATGCAGAAACTTCCCATTCACAATGTTACATAGAGTTAACTCAGTTTATCTAGTAGAGTTAGATATGGATGATTTTGACCTCATTCTTGGCATGAAATGGTTACATTCTTGTTATGCCTCAATTGATTGCAGAACCATAGTGGTTAAGTTCTAGTTTCCTAATAAACCAGTCCTAGAGTGGAAGCGTCGTACTTCAGCGTCTATGAGTTGGTTTATCTCCTACCTCAAGGCTAGGAAAATGATCTCGAAAGGGTACATTTATTACCTGGTTAGGGTTAAAGATTCTAGTTCCAAAGCCGTAACTCTTCAGTCCATTCTAGCCGTAAATAAGTTCCTAGATGTGTTTCCTGAAAATATTCCCGGAGTCCCTCCCATGCGAAAAATAGACTTTAGCATAGACCTTCTCCCAAATATGCAGCCTATCACAGTTCCTCCTTATAGAAGGGCTCTGGATGAGCTTAAAGAGTTAAAAGAATAACTCAAGGACCTCTTAGTCAAGGGTTTTGTCAAACCTAGCATCTTCCCAAGGGGTGCCTCAGTCCTATTCGTCTGAAAGAAGTACGGTACACTCAGAATGTGCATCAACTCCATCAGCTGAACAAAGTCACAGTCAAGAACAGGTATACTCTACGCAAGATTGATGACTTGTTTGACCAAATCTAGGAAGCTAGCTATTTTCCAAGATAGGTCTCATATCAGTATACCATCAACTTAGGGTCAAAGAATGTGAAATTCCAAAAATAGCCTTCAAAACTCAGTCAAGTCACTACGAATTCATAGTTATGTCTTTTGGACTGACGAATGATCTTGCAGCTTTTATGGATTCGATAAATAGGGTATTAAAGTTGTATATGGACATGTTCATCATTTTCTTCATGGACGATATTCTAGTTTACTCCAAAACAGACGAGGAACATGTAAATCACTAGGGGATAGTGTTGTATACTCTCAGGGATGGCCAATTGTTCACTAAATTCAGCAAGTGTGAATTCTAGCTAAAATCAATGGCGTTCCTCAGTCATGTGGTCTCCAGTGTGGGTATTCAGGTAGATCCTCAAAAGATAGCGGTAGTCAAGATCTATCCAAGACCTACCTTTAGGTCAGACATCAGGAGTTTCCCAGGCCTACACAGTTATTATAGATGGTTCGTAGAAGGATTCTCCTCTATTTCTTCATATTTGACCAGACAAACTCAATAGAAGGTGTAGTTTCAGTGGTCCAATGCATATGAGAAGACTTTTTAGGAGTTGAAGACTTGACTCACCACAGCCCCAGTTTTGACTCTTCCTGAAGGTTCAGATGGGTTTGTGATCTATTCTAATTCCTCTAGAATTGGTCTTGGATGTGTTTTGATGAAGCGTGCAAAAGTGATAGCGTATGCTTCTAGACAGTTGAAGGTTCATGATATGAACTATCCGACTCTTGATCTTGATCTGGTGGCAGTAGTATATGCCTTGAAGATTTGGAGGCACTACCTTTATGGGGTTTATGTGGATGATTTTATTGACCACAAGAGCCTACAGTATGAGTTCAGTAAAACGAACCTGAATCTGTATTAGAGAGGGTGGTTGGAGTTGTTAAAGGACTACGACATGAGCATCTCATACAACTCGGGCAAACACAACGTAGTGGCTGATATCCTCAGCAGATTTTCTATGGGGAGTGTTGCTCATATTGAGGATGATAAGAAAGAATAGGTTAGAGATGTTCAAAGACTAGCTCAGTTACGAGTTCGTTTGGTTGACTCAATGGAAGGTGGAGTTGTAGTCTAGAGTAGGTCAGAATCCTCCCTTGTGGTGGAGGTTAATACAAAGCAAGATAAAGACCCAATCCTACTCTAGTTGAAGGAAGCAATCCTAAAGAAAGAGGTAAAAGCATTCTCTCCAAATGGGGATCTGGTGTACTCCGTTACCAGGATAGGTTGTGTGTTCCAAATGTAGGTGATTTGAGGCAATGGATACTAATGGAATCTCATAGCTCCAGGTACTCTATCCACCTAGGTGTCACCAAGATGTATCGTGATCTATGGGAAGTCTACTGGTGGAATGGCATAAAGAAGGATATTGCATAATTTGTGACTAAGTGTCCAAACTACCAACAGGTCAAGGTTGAACATCAAAGACCTGGGGGTACGACCCAAGATATTAGCATTCTTTCTTTAATGTAGGAAGAAGTGAACATGGATTTTATTATAGGTCTACCTCATACACGCCGACAACATGACTCAATCTGGGTGATTGTAGAATGGATGACTAAGTCAGCATATTTCTGACCAGTTAAGACCACAAATTCAGTAGAGGATTATGATAGGCTATACATCCAGGAGTTAGTCATATTGCATGGAGTCCCTTTGTCCATCATTTCAGATAAGGGTACATAGTTCACCTCGCAACTTTGGAAGTCATTTAAGAAGGGACTTGGTACTCAGGATAAGATCAGCACAACTTTCCATGCACAGACAAATGGACTGGATGAGTGAACTATTCGAACTCCAGAGGATACATTGAGGGCTTGCGTGATCAATTTGAAGGACAATTTGGATAATAACCTACCTTTCATTGAGTTTGCATGAAATAACAGCTACCAGTCCAGCATTCAGGTGGCCCTGTTTGAGGATTCTATAGTAGGAGATGTAGGTCTCATATAGGGTTGTTTGAGGTAGGTGAAGCTACCCTGATAGGGCCTGATTCAATACATGAAGCCATTCAGAAGGTTTAGCTTATTAGAGAATGGCTTAAAATAGCTCAAAGCCAACAAAAATCGTATGCAGATCTAAGGAGAAAAGAGCTAGAGTTTGTTGTGGATAATTGGGTATATCTTAAAATTTTCACCTATGAAAGGGGTAATGAGGTTTAGGAAGAAAGGAATTCTCAGTCCTAAATATGTTGGCCCTCACATGATGCTGAGACACATTGGGAAAGTGGCCTATGAGTTGGACTTGCATGTGGAGTTAGCATCAGTGCACTCAATCTCCCATGTGTCTCTGTTTAAGAAATTCATCAATGATCCGACATCTATTATTCCTTTATAGAGTGTTGTTGTAAAGGATAGTCTCTCTTACGAAGAGGTCCTACTTCATATTTTGGACCATCAGGTTTGTAAGTTGAGGAATAAGGAGGTCACTTCAGTAAAAGTTTTATGGAGGAACCAGCTAGTTGAGCAAGCTACATAGAAAGCCAAAGTAGATATGATGGATAGATACCCTACACCTTTTCCCTTCCAACTCAATTTCAACGTTACGTACTAAATTCCTCCTCAGTACTCTATTCAATTTCATGTTTGTCTCATGCTCATCAATTCTATTCATGTCTTAATGTGCACCCTTGTTGCATGAATTCAGTTACAGTGTCTATTTCATTTCGGAGTCAGTCACTCCATCAGTATTTAGTTTATAGTTATCAATTTTGGGATTGAAGCTTTTTTCAAATCTTTTCAGCTTATTTCGTCTCCATTCGAGGATGAATGTTCCCTAGAGGAAGATATTATAACACCCCAGAAATCCCTGGGACTAGCCCCTAGATTTAAAAATTGATCATGAAAAAACTAGGAAAAAGTCCTCAGTACAAGTCATAGTATGACTCGTGAGGAGGTGGTACAAGACGTACTAGGACTAATGAGATGAGTTTCTAAGGGTCAACAAAATAATTTATAGTAAACAACGGGTGATTCATACAGTAATACTAGGGAAGTGCGAGTTGTACCATGAATCATAATATAGTTCCAGAGAGTCTAACAGGAGGTGACGAGGAAACCACAACTATATGTCACAGATCGTACCACCATGGTATGGATAATACTTACCAATCATGACATGAGTTTAGAGAAGTGTTTAGGAGATTTTGGAAAACCACTGATTATGGTATGACCCATGGTATGATTGCACGAATCATGGTAGGCTCCCATAGGAAACTTTAGAGAATGGTGTTAGGCAGGGCCTCTAACCATGAGTGTTATTACGGATGGTATGATCCTGGTACAACTCGTAGGATGGGTCATACACCGGCCAACCAGATTTTAAAAATAGTTTCCCAGGGACATTTTGATAAAATCCTAAGCTCCTAACTCCTAAACTACATAGTATTAGGGTATTTTGGAATGGGATTAAGGAGAGTAATCAATCAGTCTGTCCTCATTCTTTCCTAATATCACCACTTCACCGTAAAAACTCAGACAAACTCTCAAGACAAAAACTAGGGCTCCTGCTTCTTCTCAAAAGTCTCAAGGACTTCTCTTGCAGGTATGTGGGGATTTATAAAGGGTATTCATTTCAATATTGTGCCCCTAAATATTTCCAGAAACACTCATCATTTTAGCCCTATAGAAGTCATGCGTTAGGTTTTCTAGACAGTTTATGATTTCCCTTTCATTTTAATAATTCTTCAAGTTTTTCTTACTAGTATATGTGAAACTCATGTGTTAGCTTCAGTCATACATATTTGTTTCTAGCCCTAGCTTTAACATGATTTTTGGGTTGAACTTTCCATGAGTTAAAGCTAGTCTAAATTTCTACTTATACATAGGTTATTATTTGAGTATGATTTTCATCATGTATGTTATAGTTAAATTCAATATTTTCATATTTTGGGTATGTCTATGTAATACCTCAGAAATGGCTAAGATTAGACCCAGGATTTGAAAATGGGAGTTGTCTAAAATAGGGAAAGAATTCCACAAAATGGACGACCCAACGGATCATTGGTCCAACCAATGACCCATGGGAAGGATGGCCTGGTAACAACTGGTAGTGACTAGTGAAGTAACGACTCATTGTTCCTTACAATGAGTCGTTGTGAGGAGTCCTGGTAAGGACTGGTCCTAAGCCTAAAGGGAAGTAACGAGTCTTCCTACGACCCATCGTGAGGAGTAATGGGTCGTGGTCACCAATTGTGGGAAGAAATGTCAATATTCTCTAGTCTACATAAAAGGAGAAAACCATGAGTTATTGGAGGAAGCAACGTGTCGTGGTGAGGCTCGTGGAAGGACTGGAACAGAACTGGAAGGGGGAAACCACAGACATCACAATTAATCATTGCTGGGAAGAATGAATTGCCTTGTCGAGTCGTGGGAAGGGAATCTGAAAGTATGAAATGGGAAGTGGATCTGACGGCTCGATACCACGAGCTGTGGTATCATGTAACGACTCGTGGGATCGACCGTTGGTTCATCCAGTGCAGAAATTTCAGGGATTTCATTAAGTGCATTTTCATCATTCCTAAGTCCTAGGGTCCTAACTCCGTCATTTAAAGCTCGAATGTCAGTGTTTATTAAGAATAAAACCCACCCTAGGCTTATTAATTTTCATGCATGCAAAGTTAAGGGATTGAGGAGGTGATCAAGCTTGTTCTTTAGAGTTTTCTTCAAATTTTCCATTGGGCTTTCAAGGAGTGGTAAGATTTGATTTTCCCCAGGTATGTAGGGTTATGAATAGGTAAATCCTTTCACACAAATGCCCTAATCTCTTTTAATTCATGATATTTCCTATCTAAATTCTATGGGGTTTTTACCCAATGCATGAAACTTTGATATCTCTACATGGGCTTGGTGTAAATTGCCCTGCAGCCAGTCTACCACTGTAGCAACACGACCACCAAAGCAAGGTGCTTCCACTAGATTAGTAGGAAGTCAGTGCCAAAACAGGTTTTATGCCCTAGTGCCTCGCCTGGAGCAGGAGGCTTCGCCAGATGTGGTCACGGGTATGTTGCAAGTCTTCCATATTGATGCTTACGCTTTGTTAGATCCAGGAGCTACATTGTCCTTTGTGACGTCTTACATTGCTAGTAGTTTTTGAGTTAGTCTTGAAATTATGTCAGAACCGTTCTCCGTATCTACCCAATCGCTGAATTTGTGGTAGCTAGGAGGGTGTATAGGGGTTGCTCCATTATAGTGTTGCATAAGGTTACCTTCGCAGACCTAGTAGAGTTGGCCATGATGGACTTTGATATCATCTTGGGCATGGATTGGTTGTTTGCATGTTATGCTTCGGTTAACTGTAGAACCCAAGCGGTAGAGTTTCATTTTCTGGGTGAACCATCTTTAGAATGGAGGGGTAGTTCAGGGGTACCTATATGTCGCTTCATCTCTTACCTTAAGGCCCGAAAAATGATCTTTAAGGGTTGCATGTCCCACCTATTTAGGGTTAAGGATGTAGTGTCCAAGACCCCGACTATACATTCAGTTCCAATAGTGTGTGAGTATCTGGAGGTTTTCCCCGATGATCTGGCAGGTGTCCTCCAGAGAGGAAAATTGATTTCGACATTGATCTATTGCTCGATATGCAACCTATATCTATTCCTCCATACATGATGTGTCCATCCGAGATAAAAGGAGCTAAAAGAATAGTTGAAGGACTTGTTGTATAAGGGTTTCATTAGACCAAGCAAGTCTCCATGGGGTGCACCTGTTCTCCTTGTTCGAAAGAAGGATGGGTCCCTTTGAATGTGTAGTGACTATCGACAGCTGAATAAGGTCACTGTCAAGAATAGGTACGCCATGCCTAGGATTGATGATTTATTTGACCAGCTCCAGGGTGCTAGGTGTTTCTCGAAGATAGATCTCAGGTTCGGATACTATCAACTCAGAGTTCGGGAGTGTGATATCCCGAAGACATCCTTCAGAACCTGGTATGACCATTATGAGTTTGTGGTTATGTCATTTGGACTAACCAATGCTCCTGCAGCTTTTATGGACCTGATTAACAAGATGTTCAAGTAGTATCTGGACATGTTCTTAATTGTGTTCATCGATGATATCCTTATATACTCCCGGAGTGAGGAAGAGAATGCTACTCACTTGCGTATAGTGCTTCAGGTCCTCAAGGATCATCAGTTATATGCAAAGTTTAGCAAATGTGAGTTTTGATTGGACTCGATGGCATTTCTAGGCCATGTGGTTTTAGGTGAGGGCATTAAGGTAGATTCCCAGAAAATCAAAGCGGTGAAGAATTTGCCCAGACCGGTGAATCCTTCAGAAATTCGGAGTTTCTTGGGCTTGGCAGGTTACTACCGGAGATTTGTTAGAGGGTTTCTCATCTATTGCGACACCTTTGACCAAGTTGACTAAGAAGAAGATAAAGTTTCAATGATCAGAGGCATGTGAGGAAAGCATCCAGGAATTAAAGACCCGACTCACTTCAGCACCAGTATTAACCTTACCCGAAGGTACGAATGACTTTTTTGTATATCGTGATGCTTCGAGAGTCAGACTGGGATGTGTGTTGATGCAGCATGGGAAAGTAATAGCATATGCCTCTCAAAAGCTGAAGGTTCATGTAAAGAATTACCCGAGCCATGATCTCTAGTTGGCTGCGGTGGAGTTTGCATTAATAATATGGCGACATTACTTGTATGGGGTCAACATGGATATATTCACGGATCACAAGAGCTTGCAATATGTGTTCATGCAGAAGGATCTCAATCTTCGGTAAATGAGGTGGTTGGAGTTATTAAAGGCCTATGATATGAGTGTTCTTTACCACCCAGGCAAGGCTAATGTGGTGGAGGATGCACTTAGTAGGCTCTCTATGGATAGTGTGTCCCACGTGGTGGAGGGAAAGAAGGAGTTGGTGAAGGATGTCCATCGGCTCACAAGATTTGGAGTTAGAACGGTCGAGTTAGAATGGTCTACTCGACCGATGGCGGTGTCTTTGTGCAGAATGGGTCAGAATCGTCCTTGGTGGTTGATGTAAAATCTAAGCAAGATGAAGACTCAATTTTGAGGAAGCTGAAGGAAGCAGTGCAGAGTCAAAAGGTGGAGGTTTTCTCCAAAGGGGGAGATGGTGTGCTACGATACCAGGGTCAACTATGTGTTTCGGATGTCGATAATTTGAGGGTTTGAATATTGCATGAAGCACATGATACCAGATATTCTATTCACTCGAGATCCACGAAGATGTACCGGGACTTGTGAGAAATCTAGTAGTGGGCTGGTATGAAGAAGGATATCGCAAAGTTCATAGCCAAATGTCCTAACTGTCAACAAGTGAAGGTCGAGCATCAAAGACCAGGAGGCTTACTTCAGGATATTAGCATCCCCACTTTGAAGTGGGAAGATATTAATATGGATTTCATTACAGGCCTACCTCGTACTCAATGGCACTATGATTCCATTTGGGTGGTGGTAGACAAGTTAACTAAGGCTGCCCAGTTTTTACCGGTTAAGACCACGGATTCAGCAGATGACTATGCCAAACTGTATATTTGGGAGTTGGTTCGACTTGATGGAGTGCCCTTGTCTATTATATCAGACCGAGGTACTCAGTTTACCTCCTAGTTCTGCCAATCTTTTCAAAAGGTACTTGGGACTTAAGTCAAGCTTAGCACGGCCTTTTATCCCCAAACGGATGGCCAAGCCGAGTGAACAATCTAGACTCTTGAGGATATGTTGAGGGCATATGTTATGGATTTTAAAGGTAGTTGGGACAGTCATTTACCCTTAATGGAGTTTTCCTATAATATGAATTATCACTCTAGTATCCAAATGGCACCGTTCGAGGCCCTCTATATGTGAAGGTGTAGATCTCCCATCAGATGGTTTGAGGTTGGTGAGGCAGCTATGATAGGGCTAGATTTGATTCACGAGGCGATAGTGAAGGTTTAGTTGATAAGGGACCGGTTGAAAACTGCTCAGAGTCGTCCAAAATCATGTCGATGTGAGGAGAAGAGATTTGGAGTTTGAGGTGGACGATTGGGTATTTCTAAAGGTATCTCCCATGAAGGGATTCATGTGATTCGGAAAGAAAAGGAAACTCAATCCCCGCTATGTTGTTCCCTACCGGGTTGTGAGGAGAGTTGGTAAGGTGGCGTATGAGTTGAACTTGCCCTCGGAGTTATCATCAGTTCATCCTGTGTTTCATGTGTCACTTTTGAAAAAGTGTTTCGGTGATCCAACTTTAGTAGTCTCGGTGGACAGTGTTGGTGTAAAAGACAGTATCAGTTATGAAGAAGTACCCATGGAAATATTAGATCGTCAAATCCGTAAGTGAAGGAACAAAAAAGTAGCTTCAGTTAAAGTATTATGGAGAAATCAGCATGTTGAAGGATCTACGTGGGAAGCCGAAGTGGATATGATGGCTAAATACCCACACCTGTTCTCTACCACCTTAGTTTCAATTTGAGGTATTAATTTTGCCCTAATTCTCTAATCAGTTTTCATGTTCAATTCATGCGTACAAGTTTGTTTTATGATATGGTATATGTATGCGGTTTCTGAATCTAGTTCATCAATGTAGTTCTTTTCGGAGGTAGTCATTCCATCAGTTTTTGGCTTAAATGATCAGTAATTGCTTATGATGATTGCTTGTTTCGGATTTTTCCACACGTTTCTAACATTCGAGGATGAATGTTCCCAAGGGGGACATATTGTTATACCCCAGGAACCCAATGATCAGACCCAGGAGTCAAAATGGAGAAAAATTAGAAATTCGCACCAGGTCAGAAGACGGTTCGTGAGGTGGCTCGTTAGGGGGAACCACGAGTCGTGAAGTGACTCGTGGTCAGGATAGGCTTGGTATAGTTTTTGGGAAAGCCACGAGGGTGACCACAAGTCATGGTTAGACCTTACAAGTCATGAGGTCACCCGTGGAGAGAATGGAATGCATGGCCAGGGAGCTAAGGCAGTAGGGACCACGGATGGTGACCACAAGTTGTGGTCACCCTCAAAGATTCTTGGTGCCCCTAAGGTGAATTCTTGTAGTGTACCTGACAAATCAAGGCCACGAGTCGTGGTCCCTGGAAACGAGTCGTCAGGTCACTCGTTGGGACCCCTGATAGTTATATTTTTGCGTTTTTAGTAAGGGTGTTTTCATAATTTCTAAATTCGTCAGGCCTAAACTAGGTCATTTTAAGCTCTAAATGGGGTCTTTTAAGGGGATTAGCTCATGTTAAGCCTCATTCATGCATGCAAGAGTATAGATAGGAGTCTAGAAGGTGATTCAAGGTGTTCTTCCCCAATTCCTCACAATTCCACCTTGGTCTTTCAATGGAGATGAAGAATCAATATTTCCAAGTATGAAAGTTCATCAATGGGTGGTTCCTTCCACACCCATGCTCCTACTCTATGATTTTACTTATAATTTATCAAAGACTCATGGGGTTTTGTAATTGATTTGTATAAAATGATATGATTTAGTTATGGGTCTTGTGATTTTAAAATCTTATCATAATCTACTAATTTTGATCATCTTTTGGAATTTAAAATGATTATAATATTGTTGATTTTGAATTTCTAAACAATTAAGCTTGTTTATGCATGCCCCATGATGAATCGATTTATGATCCATTGATTCATTGGTGTTTCATAAGCCCAGCATGAATTATGAACTTATTTATGAATTTATTATGTTATTTACTACGAACTTATGAGTTTCAAGCTACATGAATGATCTACAAGTATGTATGAATTTTATCAATCATGAATTATGTTTTTGGCCGACCCACGGGACTCATGTCATGGCTAGTTCACGTATGTTCGGGCATGTTTACGATTATCATGATTTAACTAGCCCATGAACTCATATATGTATTATTATGAGCACTATATATGTTTTGGGAGTAGTATCGCACACCGAGTAGGTTCGACGCTTACGATAAAGCCCCAGATCTCATGAACTACATGCCACTGTAGGTATATTGGGACCCTTTCATGTTTGTCCCTAGCCCAAATGGCCCTTTTCATGTGTGATCACGCCCATCATGGTTCCTACCCTTGGCAAGGTACGAACACCCTCCCGACTAGGGTTAGAAGTCGTGCTTGATGTGTGCTCATATGAGGTATGTCGGTCCCACTGTTCCTCATAATTTATGCATGTTATGATTATGTATGTTGGCTCAAGTCGTGATAAGTAAATTGCTTCTATTATGACTATGGTTATCTTATGTTACGACTGTTTTGAAAACCTTGAGCCATATGATATGTTATTATGATTTATGATACGATAATGACGTCCTACTCTTATGATCATTTATGAATTTCATATATGTTTTAAATGTCCGTTTTACTTACCTTGATTATTCAATACATTCCACGTACTGGCCGCATACTTTCTATGTTGTATCGTTTTATGATACAGGTGCCAGTTCTCAGGCTCATCCGCACCCATAGCTAGTTTCAGCTTGCTCTTAGCGCACTTGGCGAGTCCCCGTATTCCGAGGTCTACATGTTCACATTCTATGCATTTCTTTTATTTTCTAGATATTGGATTAGTTGGGAAGTTGTCCCATCAATCCGCCTTTCATGTTTAGAGGCTTATCAGATTATAAGTTTCTTTTCGTTGTATTGTATGAGTCTAGTATTATTTTTTTACCTTATGCTATGTCATGATTAAGTTCTTTATGTTAAGTCTTTCACTCATGTGATTGAATTAGATGTATGCTCAAGCCATGGGTCGACTTGGGGTCTCTCAGGGCTCCTTGTCCCGTGTCTATGATCCGGGGGGATACGTTAGGGTCGTGACACGCGCCTGCCGTCACTCTTGAAAGTGCCTTAGTATCAGTAAAATAATCATAACTTCTTACCCCCAAACTCCGATTAACAAGTGGTTTGATGTTATGAAAACTAGGCTCAAACACCTTTAGTTTGATAGGTTATAAGACTTCTAACTCATTGTAAATTGGGAGATATGATCATTTAAAATTGACCCTTACTTATGAACTTCATACACTCTTGGCTCTTACTATTGTACATGTTTCCCTCCTCACTTATTTCCAACATGCAACCTGTACTTCCCCTAATGTGGCATACAAATATCAAATAATTATTAAAAAACTGTTGGGGTGTAACAAGAACTATTTTTATTCTATATCTAATCAACATGATCAAGAGAACTCCCTGGGTGTTATAACTAGTATGTTAAAAGTATTCTCCATTGATGTATATGTTTTACTTGATCCAAGTCCTACTTTATCTGTTATGACTTCTTATGTAGCCATTTAGTTTGGGATCTCCCTGGAACAACTCTTAGAGCCTTTAAGTATTTCTACTCCGGTCAGTCGGTCAGTCTTAGTAAGAGAACCTATAAAGATTGTATAGTTTTAGTGCATCATAAAGATACCACAAATGATTTGGTAGAGTTAGACATGACGGATTATGATGTCATTCTAGGCAAGAATTGGTTGTATTTATGTTATTGCACAGTTAATTATAGGACCCAAGTAGTAGAATTTCAATTTTCGAATTAGCCAGTTCTTAGTTTAGGAGGGTAGTCCCATCATGCCTAAAGGTCGTTTCATTTCATACTTTAAGACTAGAAAGTTAATCTCTAAATGGTGTATTTATAATTTAGTGAGAGTTATAGACTCTAATGCTGAGGCACTATCCCTTCAGTCAGTTCCCATCGTCAATGAGTTTCGAGAGGCCTTTCTAGATGATCTTCCCAGAGTCACTCTAGATAGAAAAATAGATTTTGGGATAGATATTCTTCCTAATACTCACTACTCTTCTTCCTTAAAGAATGGCTCCAGCCAAGTTAAAGAGTTAAAGGAGCAGTTAAAGGATCTTTTAGATGGTTTCATTTTCCATAGTGTTTCACCTTGGGGTGCTCCAGTTCACTTCGTGCGTAAGAATGATGGTACTCTTACAATGTGTATTAATTACTAGCAGTTGAACAAAGTCACTATTAAGAATAGGTATCCCCTTTCTAGAATCGATGACTTGTTCGACCAACTTCACGGTGCCAAGTGTTTCTCGAATATATATCTTAGATCATGCTATCATCAATTGAAGGTGAGAGAATGTGATATCCCCAAGACAGCTTTCAGGACCCGTTATGGTAATTTTGAGTTTGTATGTCATTTGATTTGACTAATGCTCCTGCGGCATTTGTGGACCTCATGAACAGAGTATTTAAGCCATATTTGGATGTGTTTGTTATTGTGTTCATTGATGACATCTTAGTTTATCTAAGTGTGAGGAGGAGCATGCTAGTCACCTCAAAATTGTCTTGCAACCACTTAAGGACAAGGAGTTATTTGCTAAGTTCTCCAAGTGCGAATTTTGGGTGAAGTCCGTTTCTTTCCCAGGCCATATAGTTTCCAGCAAGGGTATTTAGGTTAACTCTCAGAAGATTGAGTTGCAAAGAGTTGGCCCAGACCCACAACCCCAATTGACACCAGGAGTTTCTAGGATTTTAGTTGGTACTACAAGAAGTTTGTAGAAGGATTTTCAACAATTGCTACTCGGTTGACTAAATTGACCAAGAAGAAGGTCAAATTTCAATGGTCTAAAGCTCGTGAGAAAAGCTTTCAAGAATGGAAGACTCATTTGACTACTGCACCAATATTGACCTTACTAGAGGGCACAAACAGATTTATTGTGTATTGTGATTTTTCCAAAATAGGCATTGGGTGTGTGTTGAGGCAGAATGGTAAGGTTATAGCTTATGCCTCCAGACAGCTTAATATCTATAAGAAGAATTATTCGACTCATGACCTTGAGCTAGCGGTTGTAGTATTTGCATTGAAGATTTGGCGCCATTATCTCTATGGTGCAAATGTTTATGTGGTCACATACTAAAAGAGCCTTCAGTATATGTTCAACCAAAAAGAGTTGAATCTCAAACAGAGGAGGTGGCTTGAGTTGCTCAAGGATTATGACATGAGTATTCTCTACCACCTAGGTAAGGCTAGCGTTGTTGCTGATGCTCTTAGTGGGTTATATATGGGAAGCACATTTCATATGGAGGAGGAGAGGAGAGAGTTGGATAAGGAGATGCATAGACTTTAGATAAGTTCCTAGTAAGGACTTTAGTTATGGATCCATAGTTTAGATCATTCTCCGCCCTAGCAAGCTTTAAACAGATTTGTCAACTTGAATGAGATAGTTGGAGATCATGTTCTCATTCATGATAGTATCGGTTATGAGAAACTCCCCAAGTTAAAGTTTTGCATTTTTATATGTATTTTCATAGGTTGTTTTGATGAATTGTTTTATTGTATAACTATTTTTCACATCTTTATACTTGTCTTTTATATATCATTCAGAGCTTCAAGTTCACTTATATTATTTCAGTCAGTTAACTCTTTTAGTTTAGATATTCTTGCTTACTTGTTGTTTCATTCAGCCTTATTACATACCATACATTCCACATACTGATGCCCTTTGGCACTGCATCTTATTATAATGCAGATTCAAAATGACTGGATCAGCAGCATACGCTTCATTAGGATCTCACATTCATTCAACAGTTGGTGATGCCTCCTACTTTCGAAGATTGCCAATCTTATTGAGTTAGTTTAGTTTATAGAACTTGAGGTAACTGTGGGAGCTATATCCCATCATCTATTCATTAGTTATAGAGGCTTCATAGATAGAGTTAAGAGTTGGGTCAATAATGTTATTTTATAATATTCTTTTCAGTTACAATAAATATATCTTAGTTTACTTTATATAGCCCATTACAATTATTACTTTCGCTACACTTTATTATATTCTCAGCTAGTAGCAAGCCAGGCCAGGAGTTTGCTTTGATCACTAAATGGTCTAAGTGACGGCCACATCTAAGGTCTAGACTAGGCTTGTGACAATCATATGGAGTCCTTTCCAGACCCAATGTCGAATACACATAGGCCATCTCTTCCTCATGCATGGGATTGCCTTATTAATCAAAAAAGTATTGATGTGAAGGGGAATATCCTCCATAATACTCCTTGTGCCCATATAGATCATCATTTTGACCATGAACTCCATGAATCCGTGATCCATCCTTTTGAAGTTAGAATGCAGACAGTCACCTGTGGTATAACACTAAACAATGAAAAAGTAAAAGAATAGGGCTAATCAAGCAAACAGGGTTGAAAGAGCTAGATAGGGCTTATGTCATAGTCCCCGACAAAGGCAACATAATATTTGATTGTCATTTAAATCCACTCCCAATATCGGGTAGTGTAAATAATCACAACAAATATATAACTCAACAAGGAGTTGGGGTCGAATCCCATAGAGACTACTCTAAGCCTAGTCTATCTAGTACTAAACAATATAGTATTGCAAGATTAGAGTCTTATCAAATTTAGAGAAGTAAAATTTAACTACAACTATAAAGTGCAATATGTTAGGTTTATAATCCATTTGAGTTAATTTTTGGGAAGTGACCCCAATTGTTGGTGTTGTAATCAATTTTTAATACCTCAAAAGTTTCTAAGACTTGATCCGAGTTTTGAAAGGTGATCAACTGAAAAAGTTAGAGAATTGCTTAGTAATACTGAACTGACGAGTCGTAGGTTAGTAGTACAGGTTGTAGGAAGTCCCATGGTTCGTTAAAATATTTCTTTCCCCCAGACCATGAGTCCCCACTATGAGTCTTAATTAGTGGGTATGACTCGTGGTATGGATCATAACAAGTACTTCGAATTTTTTAGACGTTGATTGTACGGGTGATGATACAGTTCATAGGATTATGTTATGTATCATAGTATGATTCATGGAAACATTCATAGGATTGGAGGTTTTGGACTTGGTCAATATGGGAGGATACAACATGTCTTAGTAGGATTGTATGACTCGTGGTACGAGTCATGACAGCTGACAGAATCAGTTTTCCAGCAAAATCATTAAGGGTATTTTCATAAATTCTAAGCTCCTAAGCCCTAAACAATATTTTTTTAAGTTCTAAAATGAGGGTTTTAAGGGAGTTTAACCTATTTTAAATCATTCCCCTCCTATGCATGAAAGATTAGGAATTCCCTATTGAAGATAAAGCTTAGAATTCTCAAATTTCTTCTCCAAATATCTTGGGTTTCCAAAGACAAGTGTAGTTTTAGTTTATCCAGGTATGTAAGGCTATGAATGAGACTTTCTTTCACTCTCATGCTCAAATTCTCCTCAATTTCATGAATCAAGTCTCAATCCAAGTTATGATCTAAAGAGGGTTTTAATCCAATTTTATAGAATTCTCTATCAATTGTTTATAGGTCAATCTCCTTTATATTTTAAAGTATTCTTGAAGAATCATGTGCAGATTTTAATCATGTTTTGATTACAGATTCATGATTAAGTTTTTTTAAAAAAATTATGCCTAATTATGTAAGTTTCATGAAAAGTGAAGTTTATGATTCTATATTGATTTTGATTCTCCTAAGACCTAATTTATGGTTTATGATTTGTGATATGATTTCCTACAAGTACTTTTCATGAATTTATGAATTTCAAGTATGGTGATTTCTCAAGCATGTATGTTCTTCATGATTTATGAGTTTATGATTTTGGTCGACTCATGGGCCTTTATTTAATGGCTAGTCACGTATTTTAAGTATGATCACGTATGTTATGATTTAACTAGCCTATGAACTACATGTATGATTTCATGATAATTGTATGAGCTCTCATGTGAATGTTTTTGGGTGTAGTATCTAGCATCGAGTAGTCCCTGCGTTCAGGTAAAATTTGAGGTCTTAGAACTACATGCCACCCTAGGTATATATTCATGGTTAACCCTATGGGGTCCTTATTAGTGATATCATGCCAAGTATCGTTCCCTTCCTTGGCAAGCTTGGGATGGATTTTCCCACTTGAGCGAGATAATTGGGGCATCATGTAAGCTCTATCATGATGGTGTCAGTTAAGACGAGTCCTCCCATTGTTCCTCATTATTTCAGTTATGCATGTTTTATGACTTATGATATTATGTTTTAAGCAAGTTTGACCCATTGATCAGTTTATAAGGTTTTACTTATTATTTTAGTTATGGCAAGACATATGATTCTATTTTGAACTTTGGGTCATTCAATTAAGGTATAAGATTCAATTTATGACTACACATGTTATTAGATATTAGCATGCAGTCCCTACTCTCATGATCTTACTATTAACATTTTTATGTACATTATTTCAGTTTGTACTTACTCAGCATGTTTTACTTACCTTATATACTCAGTACATTCCAAGTAGTGACCGTATACTTCATGCTGTATCATTTCATGATACATTTTTAGTTGATCAGACTCAGTTCCGCCATTAGTTTATCCCTGCAGCATAGTCCAGCCTCTTTTGTTGGTGAGGCCTCATCTATCAAGGACCTTCAATTTGATGTTCTAACTCCCCAAAAGTTCCTAAGATTAGACCCTAGATATGGAAGCGGAACTAGTAGAAAAACTAAAAGTTTTTCCTCAGGATGACCCTTAGTAAAACTCGTAGGACCATGGTACGAGTCATACCAAGAGTTGTAGCATGAGGTTCAGAGGGGAAGCAGGCAAGTGGAACATCCTAGAATGAGTCTTAGTACGACTTGTAACATGGAGGTACGAGTCCCATCAAGACTCATAGTATGAGTTCAGAGAGATTAGTAGCGAGTGTCAAGGAAACCCCAGGTAGATCCTATGGTCCGTACCAAGGTGGTACAAGCCGTACGGAAGGATCATAGGTACGAGGTTCAGAGAATTTTTTTGGAAGGATCAATAGCTAAAAAGACTCAGTACGAGTCGTAATGATGGTATGAATCATCGTTTCAGTCGTAAGTCGAAATGTTGTACACCTCAGACTTTTGGGCTAAGTTTGGACCTTTTTTAGGTATACGGATTGACCTAAACTCAATAAATATATGGAAACAAGGTGTTAAGATCAATTTCTAATGGTAAGAAGTGCATTGGATACAAATTATGTTCATAATGAACCTCTAGCACAAAGTTGAGTTTGGAGCCTTCATACCAATTGAGTTTTTGTATAAGTTCTTATAAGGGTCAACTTCAAATGACCATATCTCTCTTTTAACAAAATGTTTATGGGTGATTCAGCATACTAAAGAGAAGCCCTTTGATTATTATTTCCAATGCATCCAACCTTGCATCAATCAGAGTTCAAAGTAAAAAGTTATGGGTGGTTTAGTGAAGCAGCACCAGGCATTGTACGAACCTCTGTATGGGTCATACAATCTAACAACGACCCATACTGTTAGTCGTAGTAACTGCCAGTTACAAGTTTTAATTCGATAGTTTGAGGGCATTTTAGTAAGCTACTATGCTTCTAACTCCTAAATGACATCATTTTGAGCTTCCTTTAGGTCAGATAAAATGGATTAAGCTAGTCTAAATCCTCTCAAGAAAGGGACTAGGGTTCTTCTTCAAACCTCTTCAAATCTTTTTAGGATTTTCAATACAAGTCAAGGGATCATCAACACAGGTATGTAGGGTTATGAATGGGGGAAATTATTCCACCCTCATGTCCAAATTCATGACTTCTATTTCTCAAATTCTAAATTGTGAAATTCTAGGGATTAACCAAATTCAATATAATCTTCCATGTTATCTCTATGGGTTCTATTCTCTCATGTTTTTATTGATTATTTATAGCTATTATGGAAGTGTTAAACCTCGTAAATTTTAAATGAATAAATAGCCTAATGGCATGTTGGTTAAGGGATTTAAAAAAAAAAGAAAAAAAACGAGAGAAAAAGAGAAAGTCGTTTTTTATCAATAAAAACCAACAAAAAACAGAGGGTATAGCCATATAAGGCAAAACCCACGACAAATATATATAATTTCCTTCGGATTACGCTATGAAACGCGGTGTAAACTCCATTCTGGCTTAGATACAGAGGTATAAAGCTGCAGAGAGCAATCCTATGAAGTTGGTTTCGTGAAATTTGGCCGGCAAAACATCGTGCTACCGAGGTAAAGTAAATATAATTGCTTTAAATTAGTACCAATGTGTTCTTAGCCTTTCAGTGAGCATTTATCCCTTCTGGACTATCGAGAAATAACGAGTTTTCGACTGTTTTTCGAAAGGTCGAAGTTTGGGATAAATATATATCAAAAGTGATAATTTCTCCCGGATATTAATGTATTTAGTTCTAATTGATATGTAAGTGAATGTAGTTGGGAGAAAAAGCAGAAGTACCGATGAAAATCACATCGGTCAGTCGGGTACTCAGAAACTAGGTATGTAAAGCTATTCTTTCGGCAAGCCAGGAAGTACAGTCTAGAAAATAAATAGAAGAAAGGCTATTAACAGATACCCAGCATACAGGAACGATTTTAGTACAATTTCCAGCAAGCATGCTAGTATATCATTACGTATCATGCGATAATAAGAATAACGGATAGTCAGATGATTTTAGATAGTAATGTGGTATTAGCTAGTAGCTCAGCATGTTCTTACGTAATACCCAGAATGGAAGTTGTAAAAGCAGTATAATGAAATAGCAAGATTATAGATAGTATGTATTACATTTGTTGAGACTGTATCCGGTAATAGATGGCACATCTTATGTTATTGAGCTATATCCAGTTATAGATGGCATGTCCTATGTTATTGAGTTATATCCAGATGTAATCAGATTAGTAATCAGATATAGGAATAGCTCCAGATACAGATGTAGCTCCAGAAATAGATATGGCTCTAGAAACTGATATAGCTTCAGATCACGAGTAACAATAATCAGATAAACAGATAAAGGCCAGGTAGCAGTTAGCCCAGCAATCAGAAACAGTGTAAAACAGAATATAGCATCAGTTGTTTAATACGGACTGGCCTTGAAATAAAAGAAGAGAATATGTTTAGTATTTTCCATTTGAGCATGTTTGCTGTGTATGTGTTTTGCATGTTGAGACTTGTTATGGCATATGGGTACGCTTTAGCATCCCCGCCACCCCTGGTTATAGCTGTGTCGATACCAGATTCAGATACCGCCACCAGTTGGGCAGTGTCGTCCGCCTAGAGGACGATGATGGCCGACCTCCATAATAATATGGTCTAGATTACCCTGCTTGCAGGGGCAGTTCAGTTCACTCTGCGTTGAGCTAGAATACCCTATTTACAGGGGCAGACTACTCTGTATGCACTTGTGGTCGGGGGCAGTTTCAGATACAGATTTTAATAAAATTACCATGTTGCGTGTTTACACCTAGGGGCAGTTTCAGTCACAGATACAGCAGCAGATTACCCCGTTGAGCGCTTGCGCCCAAGGGCAGGAGTCTTCAGACTCATACACAGTTCATTGTCAGAGGCCAAGGCCTGAGCTACGTACCCAATGGGGCCGGCAGGGGGAGCTCACAATTATCAGATGAGTGGAGTGACTTATTTTTGGTTGGTTTAGACTCGGGTAGGGGTAAATAGATTGTTCTGTTGGTTGGCACCTTCCGGATTATGGGGGTGGGTCAGGTATTGAGTGTATTTATATGTATATCTATATGTGCTATTAGATACTGATCGACAGTAGGACGACACGTCATCTGGTACGCCCAGTTTAGTTACAGAATAGGTAAACTCTCCCCAGTTATCCTCAGCCAGATAGATTCAGCTACTTCCTGCTTATACTTCATGTTATTATTGTTACCCATTTCAGTTGTATATTTCAGTTTGCTTTACATGCTTAGTACCTGTGGTACTGACGCCCGTGTGGGCACTGCATTGCTTGCCTACAGGTACACATAGACGAGGAGTCGATCCCTCGTGATCCAGTCAGCAGAGTTATCAGCTCCTATCCTCCAGAGCTAGACAGTCGGAGGTTGCTCCTATTTCCTTTTGATTATAGTTGGGTAGGTCGGGGCCCTGTCCCGACCAATTTATTATCACTTCCTAGAGGCTTGTAGTCTGATGTTTCCCTATGGTGGTGGAGCCGGTTGTGTGGGGCCGTGCATGTATATATACATGTTTAGTTGTTGATGTTGGTCGTGTGACACCTTATCCAATCAGTAGTAGTGACCTTGCCGGTCACGTAGCTATTCCGCATTTGTTATATTGAGTTAGGGATAACTAGATAGCATGGTCGCCTTGTCGGCCCGCACAGGTTTCCCCACATGTGAATGATTCTGGTTAGCTGATGATACAGTACTGGTGGCTATAGGCCTAATCGAACAGGGGCTATATTTACAACCGCTATATAGCTGGTTCGTTTCTTGAGATAGAGCCAGAGTCAGGCAAAGCACCAGATATGCTCAGGTTGGACCGTTTAGCAGCCCAGAGTCTAGCAGGCCCCAGGTGCCCGTCATACCCCCCAAGGTGGGGTGTGACAGGAAGTTTATACTCTCAATTTACTTACTAATTCATGATTTTAACTTTATGAAGATTATTCCCTATTATGCATGATTTATGAATTTCAAGCTTATGAGCCTACGATTTCATGTATGATGAGTTATCAAGTAGGCATGAATATTTATGGATTCTTAGATGTATGAATCTATGATATTAACTCATGAAGTCTATTTCAAGTATAAATGATTTTAAGATTTATGCAAGCCCACATAGGTTAAGCATGTTTTCATGATTCAGCTCAGTTCTATAAAATTAGCTTACCATATTGTTTTGGAGTCTATACTCCCACTTTCAGCTTATGTTACTGTTTTATCTTTGTTGAAAAACAATGGTGAGCATCTTTCATGTTTTTGGGAGTAGTATCTAGCACTGAGTAGGCGTGGGGTCCTTAGGTTCTCCGGTCTCAGAACTACGCGCCAACATAGGTTTATATATATTTATTGGGGGCCTCTCAAGAAAGTTTCCCTAGCCCGCAAGGGGCGTTCAGCTTGATATTGATGTCATGCTAGCGTTCTTGTCCCTAATAAAGTTTTGGATGGTTCTTCCCAATTGAGTGTGATAGTTGGGGCTTCACGTAAGCTCTATCGTAATGGTTTTGGTTATACGATGTCTCCCATTATTCCTCATGATTTCAGTTATTTATGTTCATAACTTATGATATTATGTTGTACAACAGTTGATCCAATGAATAGTTTATGAGCTTTTACTTACGATTCAGCTATGACTAGTCATATGATTTCTATTTTTTAGCTTTGGTTCATTCTATTTAGATAGGATACTCAATTTATGACTATATATATGTCCTTGATTCAGATTTCAGCATGAAGTTCTTGCTCTCATGATCTACTAATTTATATTTATATGCATGATTTTAGTTAACACTGGAATACCTCGAAAGCCCTAAGATCAAACCCGAGGGTTGAAATGGACAAAATTAAAAAAATTTGCACCAGGTCACAGGACGAGTCATCTAGTGACCCGTGAAGTATTCCACGAGTCATTAAGTGACTCATGGAGTGGAGGAAAATTTTGATGAGATTGTGATTTGTGGGTTGACCAAGAGACAAGCCAAGACACATTGTCAGGGAAACGATGTCATGGAGCTGGTCATGGTCAGGAGCCACCATAGAGGTTAAAATTGTGGGAAGTGTTATCAACGACTGGTCACCACGAGTTGTTAGGTACACCATCAGTCGTGGTATCCCTCGTGGTGACTGGCAGGGTGGTATTTTCCAATGCTGGCAATGAATAAGGACGGCTAGTCTTCCCCTCAGGTAACGAATCATCCAGTCCCTCATTGGGATTGGCAATACAATTTCCTGTGAATTTTTTAAGGGCTTTTCTGTAATTCCTAAGCTACTAAGACCTAAACTACATCATTTTAAGTTTAGATAGGTGTGTTTTAAGAGGGTTTAACTCATTCCAAACCTATCCCTCTCCATGCATGAAAGCCTAGAAGTTCCTAAGAGTGATCAAGCTTATAAATTTATCAATCCTTCTTCAATTTCCTTTGGGTATTCAAGAAGGTTGAGAAATCAGAAGTACCCAAGTATGTAGGGTTATGAATGGGTGTATCCATCAACTCCCATGCCCAATTCTTTGTCAAATTCATGGAAATTCCTAGTTGATGATCTATGGGGTTTTAACCCAACATGTGAATTCTCTAAGTATCTATCATGGGTATACTCTATTCATGTTTCTAATGTGGAATTATGATTCATGGGTATGTTTTATAATGCTTTCAATTACAATTCATGTTTTCAAAGTTCTAAAAATTATGATGCCCAATTATGAAAGTTCATGAAAAGATGAGATTATGATAGCAGACTATTTGGTCAAAGATTGTCGGACTGCGATGATTCATCAGGACATTGATTTCTCATGTATAGTTTTGTACGCCCAACAAATAGAGGCGATACAGATGAGTGAGCAGGAGAGAGAGAAGAAGAGGGCCAGGACTGATAGCTTTGGATTCTCTCAAGAGAGACCTGGTGGTGGGGACCATCAACAATCTTACCAGAGATCATCAGCCCCAACACCGTCACCAGAGAGTCTTCCATCCAGATCTAAGCGTGACCAAAAGGGATGAACATCAGGCTCTCGAGGTTAGGGGAGCAGATTTGTGGAGCATAGTATTCCAGCTTGTGACTGGTGTGGAAAGAGGCACACTGGTTAGTTCTTAGCAGGTACAGGTGCTTGCTTCAGGTGTGGGAAGCCCGAACATATGCTTATAGATTGTTCAACAGCTAGACGGGGCCTTGGTAGAGGCTGAAACCCATCCACTAGTTTAGTAGCCCCCCCCCCAGCACACTCCACTCAGTAGGGAGCCTCCTATAGTGCAGGTAGTGGTCAGCGCCACTATGCCCTCACATCACGTCAGGAGCAGGAGGCCTCCCTAGATGTAGTCACTAGTATGTTACAAGTATTCCACCTTAACGTATATGTGTTGTTAGATCCAGGGGCTAGCTTATATTTTTTGATGCCCTATGTTGCTAGTAGTTTCAGAGTTAGTCCCCATCTGGATGTTTTTACGGGCCACAAAATCCTACAATACGTATTTACCTAATGGGATCTAAATCTATGTCAAAGAAGGCGGTTGGAACTTCATAAAGATTATGCTATGAGTGTCCTTTATCATCTGGGAAATGCTAATGTTGTGGCAGATGCTCTTAGAAGGCTTTCCATGGAGAGTGTGACCCATGTAGATGAGGAAATGAGAGAGTTAGTAAAGGATATGCATGTCTTGAATGATTAGGAGTCCATCTTGTTGACTCGATGGGTGGTGGTGTCATTGTTTAAAATGGATCAGAATCTTCCTTGGTGACTGAGGTCAAGGCTAGACAAGATAAGGATCCTATTTTAGTAAAGTTGAAGAAAGCCATTCTGAATCAGAAGGTGGAGGTTTTCTCCCAAGGTGGAGATGGTGTACTATTAGATTAGTGTGTATCGGGTGTTGATGACTTGAGGGAGAGGATGTTGCATGAGGCTTATGGTTTCGGATATTCTATACATCCAGGTGCCACCAAGACGTACGGTGACCTATGGGAAGTTTATTGGTGGAATGGCATGAAGAAGGACATAGTAGATTTTGTGGATAAATGTCTGAATTGCCAACAGGTGAAGGTTGAGCATCAAAGACACGGAGTTATGCATCAAGACATTAGTATCCCTACTTGGAAGTGGGAGGAAATGTGGACTTCATTATAAGGTTGCCTCATACTCATCGATAGTATAACTCTATTGGGGTTGTTGTAGATAGGTTGACTAAAACAACTAATTTTCTACCAGTCAAAACTATCGATTCAATGGAGGATTATGCTAAATTGCACATTTGGGAGTTAGTTCAGTTGCATGGAGTGCCTTTGTCCATTATATAAGATAGAGGTACTCAGTTTACCTCCTAGTTTTGGAGATCATTTCAGAAGGGACATGGTACTTAGGTCAAGCTTAGCACAACATTTCACCTGAAAATAGATGGTCAGGCTGAATGGACCATTCAGACTCTTTAGGATATGCTGGGGGCGTGTGTGATGATTTCAATTGTACTTGGGATGACCATTTACCTCTCATCGATTTTACATATAACAATAGCTACCATTCCAGCATTCAGATGTCTCCATTTGAGGCCCTTTATGGGCGGAGATGTAGATCGCCTATTGGTTGGTTTGAAGTCAGTGAAGCTTCATTGATAGGACCAGATTCAGTCCATGAGGCTATGGAGAAGCTTCATCTTATATGGAAAAGATTAAAAATAGCCCAGAGTCATCAAAAGTCCTATGCGGACGTGAAGAGGAGATAACTAGAGTTTGAAGTTGGTGATTGTGTGTTTCTGAAGGTATCACCCATGAAGGGAGTGATGAGATTCAAAAAGAAGGGGAAACTCAGTCCCTGTTATGTGGCATATACCGAATTGTGAGCCGTGTTGGCAAGATAGTGTATGAGTTGGAGTTTCCCTTAGAATTGGCTTCAGTATATCAAGTTTTCCATGTATTGTTCTTAAAGAAGTGCATGGGTGATCCTTCTTTGGTTGTCCCGGTAGAGCGCGTAGGTGTGAAGGATAGTCTTAGCTATGAGGAGATTCCGGTTGAAATACTTGATTGTCAGGTTTGAAAGCTAAGGAACAAGGAAGTAGCTTCAGTAAAAGTTTTGTGAAGGAATAAGCATGTTGAGAGAGCTACATGGGAAGCCAAAGTAGATATGATTGTTAAATACCTGAATTTATTCCCTTTTGATTCAGTTTCAGCTTGAGGTATCAATTTCCTCCCCAGTACTCTATTTAGATTCATGCTTACTTCATGTGCCTCAGTTTCTTTCATATCAATGTATGTATGTGTGATTCATGAATTCAGTTCAGTCATGTAATTCAGTCCAAAGTCAGTCACTCTGTTAGTTTTCATCTCTAAATGTTCAGTATTTGGTATTGCAGTTGCTCTTCCCAACTTTTTAGTATGTTTATCCACATTCGAGGATGAATGTTACTAAGGGGGAGATATTGTAATACCGCAAAACCCCTAAGATCAGACCCGAGGGTTGAAATGGAGTAAAATAAAAAATTTTGCATGAGGTCACAGGACAAGTCATCTAGTGACTCATGCAGTGGAGGGAAAGTTGGCTGAGATTGTGATTTGGGGGTTGACCATGAGACACACCACGACTCATGGTCAGGGCAACGAGTAGTGGAGCTGGTCATGGTCAGGAGCCTGCATGGAGGTTAAAATTATGGGAAGTGTTCTCAACGACTAGTCACCACGAGTCATTAGGTACACCATGTGTCATGGTATCCCTCGTGGTGACTGGAAGGGTGCTGTTTTCTAGTGTTGGCGACGAATGCAGATGACGAGTCATCCACTTAGGTAAAAAATAGTCCAGTCCCTTGTTGGGACTGGCAGTGCAATTTTCCTGCGAATTTATTAAGGGATTTTCTATAATTCCTAAGCTCCTAAGAACTAAATTTCGTCGTTTAAAGCTCAGATAGGTGTGTTTTAAGAGGGTTTAACTCATTCCAAACCTATCCCTCTCCATGAAAGCAAGACCATAAGTTCCTAAGGGTGATTAGGGATATAAATTCATCAATTCTCCTTCAATTTCCTTTGGGCATTCAAAAAGGTTGAGAAATCAGAAGTACCCAGGTACGCAGGATTATGAATGGGTGTATCCATCCACTCCCATGCCCAATTCCTTCTCAAATTCATAGAAATTCCTTCTCAAGTTCAGATAGTGCTTCAAACACTCATAGACCGCCAGTTGTTTGCAAAATTCAGCAAATGCGAATTCTGGTTGAAGTCCGTGACTTTCCTTGGTCCATTGTCTTGGGTGAGGGTATTTAGGTATATCCTCAAAAGATAGCAGCGATGAAAGACTGGCCCGGACCTACCTCCCCAACTGATATTAGAAGTTTCTTGGGTCTAGCTGGTTGTTACGGACATTTTGTGGAAGGTTTTTCCTCTATAGCATCCCCTATGACTAGGCTGACTCAAAAGAAGGTGAAATTTCAGTGTTCAGATGCATGTGAAGAGTTTCCAATAGTTAAAAACTCGACTCACTACCGCTCTAGTGTTTACCTTTCCAGAAGGAAAAGATGGGTTCGTGGTATATTGTGATACTTCTAGAGTTGGACTTGGTTTCATTCTGATGCAGCAGGGTAAGGAGATAGCCTGCACCTCCAAACAGCTTAAGGTTCATGATAAGAACTATTCCACTCATGACTTGGAGTTGGCAGCGGTGGTGTTTGCATTAAAAATATGGAGTCACTACCTTTACGAGGCTCACGTGGATGTTTTCATCGATCACAAACGTCTTCATTATGTGTTCAGTCAGAAAGATCTTAATCTTTATAAGAGAAGATGGTTGGAGCTACTAAAGGACTATGAAATGAGCGTGTTATATTATCCAGCTAAAGCCAATGTGGTGGTTGATGCCCCGAAAAGAGTGTCTATTGGGAGCGTGGCTCATGTTGAAGAGGGCAAAAAGGAACTAGGAAAGGATATAAACAAGTTAGCTCGGTTAGGAGTACAGTTGGTTGATACCGCTGAGGGGGGAGAAGTGGTGCAGTGTGGATCGGATTCCTCATTGGTAGTTGAATTTAAATCAAGGCAGGATGAAGATCCAATACTGCTTAAACTGAAGGAGGTGGTTCTTAAAAAAGAAGTGGAGGCTTTCTCCCAAGGGGGAGATGGTGTACTTCATTACTAGGGTAGGTTGTGCATACCGGATGTGGGGTATTTGAGACAACAGATATTGGTTGAAGCACACAGTTCAAGATATTCAATCCACCTAGGTTCTACTAAGATGTACCGTGATTTACGGGATATTTTCTGGTGGAACGGCATGAATAGAGACATTGCAGAATTGTAACTAAGTGCCCGAACTGCCAACAGGTCAAAGTAGAGCATCCGAGACCGAGAGGTATGACTCAGGATATCAACATACCCACATGGAAGTGGCAAGAGGTAAATATTGATTTTATTACAGGTCTACCTCGGACTCGCAGGCAGCATGATTCAATCTTGGTGATAGTAGACTAGATGACTAAGTCAGCACACTTCCTCCTAGTTAAAACTACAAAATCAGCTGAGGGCTATGCTAGGCTTTATATTTTGGAGTTGGTCTGAATTCACGGGGTTCCATAGTCCATTATTTTAGATAGAGGTACCCAGTTCACCTCTTATTTCTAGAGTCGTTTCAAAAGGGACTCGGTACCCAAGTCAAGCTCAGCATAACTTTTCACCCGTAGACAGATGGACAAGCTGAGCGGACTATACAGACTTTAGAAGATATGCTGAGAGCATGTGTGATCGATTTCAGGGGTAGTTGGGATGATCACCTACCTCTCATCGAGTTTGCGTACAACAACAACTACCACTCTAGTATCTAGATGGCCCCGTTTGAGGCATTGTATGGTTGGAGGTGTAGATCTTCTATCCGATGGTTTGAGGTTGGTGAAGCTACTCTAATCAGGCCAGACTTAGTCCATGAAGATATGCAGAAAGTATAGCTCATTTGAAAAAGGTTGGAAACAGCCCAGAGCCATCAAAAATTTAATGTTGATGTAAGGAGAAGAGAATTAGAGTTTGCATTGGACGATTGGGTTTATCTAAAAATTTCATCCATGAAAAGGATGATGAGATTTGGAAAAAAATTAAAACATAGTCCGAGATATGTGGGACCCTACAAAATTTTGAAGCGAATTGATAGTATGGCATATGAGTTAGAACTACCTCCGAAGTTAGCATCGGTGCACCCAGTCTTCCATGTGTCACTATTCTAGAAGCGCATCGGTGATCCAACTTCAGTTGTACCACTAGACAACATGGAAATAAAAGACTGTCTCCCTTACAAAAAGGTCCCGGTTCAGATCCTTGACCGTCAAGCTCGTAAGTTTAGAAACAAGGAAGTCATTTGGCTGAAAGTTTTTTGGAGGAGCCAACTAGTTGAGGGAGCCACATGGGAAGCAGAAACAGACCTGATGGCCAGATACCCTCACTTATTCCCTTCTAGTTTAAGTCCGGCATCAGGTATTAAATTCCTCCTCAGTACTCTATTCAATTCCATACTCATCAACTATATTTAGATTTTCTATGTGCATTCTAGTTGCATCAGCTTTGTTAGTATGGTTAATTCAGCTTAGAATCAATACTCCTTCAGAAACCAGCTCATAGTCTCAGTCTAAGAATTTCATCTCTTTTCCTAGTTTTCCAGCAACTTTAGTCTTCATTCGATGACGAATGATCCCAAGGGGGAGATATTGTAACACCCTGAAACTTTTCAAGAACAAACTCAGACCTTGCAAGAAAAATCCAAAAGGAACCCAGAAAATTTATCTCAAAATGATTGAGACAATGAGTCGTGGTCAACTCCATTGACTCATTGTACCAGTCATGGTCAGCCCTGCGTGGTTAGTTGAGAATCTACAGGAGAAGGGATGACCCCTTGTGAGAAACAACGAGTCGTCCTGCCACTCATTAGTTCCCCAGCTCAGAATCCCCTTTCCAGGACCCCACGACTCAACCTATGAGTCGTCGTTAGAAACAATAACTCGTCATGTGAGTCGTTGTTGGGGTTCCCAAAAACCTCTTTTAGTAACAATGGGTGGTAACAATGACCCTTTGTATTGCACAAATATTCATTGTGTCCACCGTGGTGTCAAGTCCCGAGATTTCCTTTAGTGTTTCCACTAGACAGGATGGGAGGTTACAACGACTAGTGGTCCCAACCAATGAGTCGTTGTGTCACCCGTCATCAGACTCTCCAGGTTTGCTCGTACAGTGGCCATGAGAGGAACCAACGACCCTTTATATAATCCACTGAGTCGTGGTGACCCCGTTGCTAGATTAAGGGTTTTCTAGTCCCAGGCAGTGGGACCAACTAGAGGTTCCAACGAGTCATGGTCACAACCAATGACTCATTGAGTGACCCATTGGGACCCTGTCGGCTAGTTTACAGATTTAATTTCCAGGGCTATTTTTATAATTTATCACCTATTTAGTCCCTAAACTACATCGTGTAAGTGTAAATTAAAAGGATTTAGAGGGATCAAACGGTTCTTCTCCCTCATTCCCCACTTAGACCTTGAGAAAACAATCATAAAATTCTCTCAAGAGCTCTCAGAGCAAGAACTAGGGAAGTGCACTTCTCCTTGGATTCGTAAGGGATTTTTTTATATTTCTTTATCAGGTATGTGGGAATTCAAAAAGGGAATAGTTCTTTCCTTGTGTCCATAAAAATCTTCTCTATCTGTTATAGCCCTGTAGTTCGAAATGTGAAAAGTTTTCAGACAGATATCACTGTGGATTCAAAGGGAATATTTCTCATGATTTTAGATTTCTTATTTATTATCTATTTATAGAGATTGTGAAAGATTGCATCTAGTACCATAATTCAGCTCTAATCACAGCTTAGTAGAAATTAGAAACTTGTGGGTTGAGCCAGTTTTCCCTGTAGTGTGGTTCCATTAGTTTTGGGAAGAACATGTATTTAATTTATGTTAAAAACTCAGTCAACATCATGTCAGTCTAGTCTTAGTCAGATTTTTAGCAACCTCAGTGTTGTCTAGAAAAATGTTAGTTGATCAATTTGACTATAGTTAATTCTTGAGGTGTCCGTGATACCTCCCAGCTATCATAATTAGACTCAGTATTAGATTTTAGTGGTTCTTTAGGTTGTCATGACACATTCAGATAAGCAGCTCTGACCGGCGTTAGGACCCTAGCTTCAAATTATAGTTTGTTCTTCAGACGGTTACGATGCCTCCAAATAAGAAGCTTTGACCAGTCTTAGAACCCAGTTACAGAATACGGTCCGCTAAGACTCTCAAGGTGTTTCCAAATAGGTAATCTTGAGTAAGACTTGGGCCTCAGTTTTGAGCTATCAGCTTAGTAGTTAGTCTAGGACTATCCAGTGGGAGTAGGACTTAGCACCAAGCGGATTGAGGTTCCAGCGTACCCAAGTTCCTCAAACTATATTGCCACCGTAGGATACTTTATTGGCCTCATGGCCCTAGAGTTTTGATCACTCAGTTCATGCCTTTATACCCTAGAAAGGTATATTGGGTCCTACCGATGGGGTGTATACATCGGACTCCACGTCTAGCTCGCGTGGTTATATATCGGTTATAGACTCTCCCACTAGTAAGCTTAGTTCAGTCTTAGATTAGTCAGTGCAGATCAGTTCAGTACAGTATTTCAGATTAGTATCTCAAATTTAGAGCATGTCTTTGACCACCAGAGAGGGTCATTTTGACCATCTCAGTATATCTCAGTTTATCTAGTAACATTATTTCAGATGAACGTTGCATGTCTTTTCAGTTCAGTTGTTTTATTATCCTTGTTATTTGTTATCTTACTCGGTACATTCAAAATACTGGTGCGTATCTTTTATGATTTATAATTTTATAATATAGTTGCAGGATCTCAGTCTCAACCCCGTTAGCCGATCGCCTTTAGGAGTTCTCAGTTGCATCATTTGTGAGTCCTCGTTTTTTGGGGACAAGGATTATTTTACAGGGATTATTTTCTTTCAATTTTATTTTCTTTCAGTTAGAATTGACGTTAGCTGGGGTCTTATCCCAGCAACTCATCAGATAGATGGCTTTCAGACACACATAGAGTTTTCAGATTTTCAGTTTTGCTTCCATTTGTATTAAACTTATGATTTAATTCTTTTTCATAAAATGTTTTTACTTTATTGTTTCAAATCTTTCGGTATGTATTTACTCAGAATGCTAGTGTTTAAATAGACCATGGGTTGACTTAGGGTTACTTGTGACTCCAAGTACTATGTCTCATTCAAGGTATAGACTCGAGGCGTGACATGATGAAAGTATGATTTTAAATTACCCATGTTTATATCGATGATTTTAACTATCTAAAGTATGTATATGTTTGGGCAAGCCCATATGATCAAGTATGTTCATGATCTACTTCAATTTCATGTTATTATCTTACCACATGGTTTTTGAATCTATACTCCCACTTTTCAGCTTGTGGTATGGTTTGAGCCAAGGTTCCTCATGATATATTTTCAGATTATGCATGTATTATTATGATTCAACTTCGTCAAAAGATGATGATTCAACTTCATTAAAAAATGATGGAGAGCATATACATGTTTTTGGGAGTAGTATTTAGCACCGAGTAGGCTAAGGGTTCAATCAACCTTGTGCCTCAGAACCACGTGCCAGCGTAAATATGTTCAGATTATTTGGTACCTCCCTTGTGAGCTTTCCCTGCCCCATGGGGCCTTCAGCTTGATATCGATATCATGGTAGTTCCCATAGCCCTGGCAAGGCTTTGGATGGCTCAGCCCACTTGAATGTAATAGTTGGGACCACGTAAGCTCTATCGTGGTAATGTCGGTTATATGACGAGTCACCCATTATTCCTCATGATTTCAGTTATGCATGTTCATCAGTCATGATATATTATTTTTAGCAAGTTTGACCCAATGTTCAGCTTTACTTATGAATAATTAGTATCAGCTTTGGATCATTCGATTCAGTTATGATATTCATTTATTCAAAGTAATGTTTTCAGATACTAGCATCTCAGAATCTTTGATGAAATATTTTATGATATACATGATTTTAGTTTTACTTAATTAGAGGTTTTACTTATCTTGCATATTCAGTATATTCCACATACTGACCATATACTCTATGTTGTATTGTTTCATAATACAGGCTCGGACATTCAGGTTCAGTCCCGCCATTATCCAGATCCTCAAAGTTAGCATCTCCCAGCCAGAGTTGGTGAATCTTCAACCTTCGAGGGCCCCCTTTTTATCAATTGTATGCAGTAATTTCAGTTTCAGTCTTTCGTAAGTTAGTTGGGGTCTTGTCCCATCAACTAGTCAGTATGTAGAAGCTTATAAGACATAGTATGCATTCAACTTTAGAACTGGGTTATGTATTTAGATGTTCAAATGTTATTATATCCTCAGACTTCCGCTATTTCGCATGTTGGTTTTCCACATTTATTAAGATGAGAATTAGATGTCATGTCCATGCCATGGGTCGACTTGGAGCTTCTCGGGTTTCTTTGTCCCATATCTCAATTCGGGCCTATATTCGGGTCATGACAAAAATTTAGATTAACCCAATTCAATGTAATCTTCCATGCTATCTCTATGGGTTCAATTATTTCTTGTTTTAATTGATAATTTATGGATATAGGGCAGTTTTACCTCTCAATTTATTTACTAATTCATTATTTTATGTTTATGAAGATTATGCCCTATTATGCATGATTTATGAATTTCAAGCTTATGAGCCCATGATTTCAAGTATGATGAGTTATCAAGTAGGCATGAATATTTATGAATTATTAAATGTATGAATCTATGATTTTAACTTACGAATTTTATTTCAAGTATGCATGATTTTAAGATTTGAGCAAGCCCACACAGATTAAGCATGTTTTCATGATTCTGCTCAATTCTATAAAATCAGCTTACCATATGGTTTTGGAGTCTATACTCCCACTTTCATCATATGGCATGGTTTCAGCTTCGTTGAAAAATGATGGTGAGAATCTTGCATGTTTTTGGGAGTAGTGTCTAACATCCAGTAAGCTTGGGGTTCCTATGTTCCCCGGTCTCAAAACTACGACATAGGTTTATATAGCTTTATTTGGGGCCTCTAAAGAGGGTCCCGCAAGGGTCCTTCTGCCTGATATCGACATCATCATAGCATCTTAGCCTTGGTAAATATTTGGACGACTCTGCCCACTTGAGTGTGACAATTGGGGCATCACGTAAGCTCTATCATAATGGAGTTTATTATATGATGAGTCTCCCATTGTTCCTCATGATATCAGTTATTCATGTTCATAACTTATGATATTAGGTGGTACAATTGGTTTGACCCCATGAACAGTTTATGAGCTTTTACTCATGATTTTAGCTAACCAGTCATATGATTTCTATTTTTTTAGCTTTGGGTCATTCTATTTAGTTATGATACTCAGTTTATGACTATATATATGTCTCAGATTCATATTTCAGCATGTAGTCCTTACTCCCATGATCTACTAATTTATATTTATATACATGATTTCAGTTAATAGTTACTCAGTATGTTCTACTTACCTTGCATACTCCGTATATTCCAAGTACTGAACGCATATTCTATGTTGTATCGTTTCATAATACAGGTCCGAGCGATCAGACTCAGTTCTGTTGGTAGTCCAGTTTTCCGCGCAGTTCAGCTCAGTTCCCATTATTGGTGAGCCTCATCTTTCAAGGAAATTTAGTTTGGTGTTTGATTTGTTATCTCAGTTTGAGACATTAGAGAGCTAGTTTGGGATGTTGTCCATCAACTCATCAAACACTTTAGAGGCTTATCATACATTATATAGATTTTTAGCTTTGTAAGTGTTGACTCCACTTGTGATTGTTATGTTATTCTAACTTTCGCTTCTTCATGTTTTAATTATCAGATTTCGTTTGATATAAGTTCTTTAGTTGCTATGTTTATGTCAAGGGTCGACTTGAAGCCATTCGTGATTCTACGTCCCGTGTCTCGGCTTGGGGTCCCAGCTCGGGTCATGACAGATGTTGTGTAACGTTATTTCAGTTTTCAAACTTTATCGAGCTAGTTGGGAGGTGTTGTCCCATCAGCTCTTCAGATATGTTAGAGGCTTATCAAACAATATATTGAACTTCATCTTTGTTAATGTTGACTCTGTATGGTTGTTATTTATTTAGACATCCGCTTATTTATGTTTTCATTCATTAGCTTTTCCTTGAAGTATGTTCTTTAGTTATCATGATCATGCCATGGGTCGACTTGGAGCCATTCGTGGTTCTAGGTTCCATGTCTTGGTCCGGGGCCTCAGCTCGGGGCATGAAAAAAATTGGTATAAGAACCAAGGATTAGAGTTTCCTAGGGTGTCTAAAAGCTGCATTGAGTAGAGTCTTTTCCCTGAGTGTGAAGCGCGCCACACTTATGGGGGAAAGGCTACAAGATGTTTTAGGAATTTCCCTTCTTTAATGATCTATATACGTGCGATGTAGTACCTCCCTATCCTTCTAACTCAATGATACGCATTTACAAAATCAAGCTTCCGCGCAAAGTAAATGGTAGAAGGAACGAAAATGAAAATGGCCATGAATATGGAAATGAAGATGGGCACCAGCAAGCCCCACCACCACGAGCAGGTCTTTTTCTCGAGCAGGTCTTTCATGTTGAGTTTAGAGCGGCTTTTCAGATATTGGTGTAGGCTTTGACTGCTCCGTTCAACCAGCAAGTGGAACCCCATATCCTTCAAAATTGGAACGCAACGACAGCTTGAGTTTGGGACTTTGTCAGGATAAATCCACCTGTGTTCCTGGGGTCAAGAGTGGGTAAGGACCCGCATGAGTTTCTTGAGGAGATACATAAGATCATCCAGATTATGGGAGTGATGGGAGAAGAGAGTGTAGACTTAGCCTCCTATCATCTGAATGGGGTAGCATATTTGTACTGTCAGTGGAGGGACGGTAGAGTAGTGGGTGTTGTTCTCATGAGTTGGGATGAGTTCATGACTGCCTTCTTAGGTAGATTCTTCCCTAGTGAATTAAGGGAGGCAAAGGCGGCGGCGTTCGTCAACTTGAGGCAGAACAATATGACTGTGTAGGAGTACGCCTTGGAGTTAACCCGACTATCCAAGTATATGCCAGCATGGTTGCAGATCTGAGAGCCCGTATAAACTGGTTTGTGTATGGGGTGTCAATTCGCTGGTCAAGTAGTGTAGGCATGCAATCCTAAATAGTGACCTAGACTTCTCTCGATTGGTTATATACACTCATCAAATAAAGGTGTATTAGATGAAAGAAAGGAAAGAGAGGCAAAAAGGGCCAGGATAGGCAGCTTTGTGTTTTCCCAACAAAGGCCTAGTGGCGGACATTGTCAGCAGTCCCACCACGGATCATTGACCCTAGTGCCGTCATCAGCTAGTATTCCATCCATACCTCAGGATGATCGGAGGAGCAGGGTGTCAGGTTCGAGCAGACAAAGGGATATGCCGGTAGAGCGCACCTTTACAGTCTATAGAAAATGTGGTAAGAACCACATAGGAGACTAACTAGTTGAATTAGATAATTGCTTTGGGTGTGGAAAACCTGGGCCCATGTGCAGGGAGTGTCCTTTACTAGACAGGGCAACAAAAGAGGTCGTGTCAGACTACCAATTTAACAAAAGCTCCAACATGACATCCTTCTCAGCAGGGTGCATCCACTAGCGCAGGTGGTGTCAGTGTCAGATTAGATTTTATGCCCTCTCATCTGTCAGCAGCAAGAGGTCTCTCTAGATATAGTCACTGGTATGTTAAGAATATTTCATCTTGACGTGTATGTGTTGTTAGATCCAGGGGCTACTTTATCCTTTGTGACTCCTTATGCTACTATTTATTCTAAAGTCAGTCCCGAAATCCTATCAGAACCCTTCTCAGTCTCTACTCCAGTCCTAGCTTGACTGGTGTATAGAAATAGCCCTGTCACAGTCTTTCCGAAAGTCACCTTAGCTAATTTAGTAGAGTTACACATGACTAATTTCAATGTTATCTTTGGTATGGATTGGTTGCATATATGTTATGCCTCAGTGAATTGTAGAACCTGTAGGGTAAAATTTTGGTTTCTAGGTGAGCTAGTGTTAGAATGGAAAGGTAGTTTAGTTGTGCCTGTAGGTCGCTTTGTTTCCTACTTTAAGGCTAGAAAGATGATTCCTAAGGGTTGTGTGTGCCATTTGGTTTGGGGTAGGGATGCAATATCTGAGACCCTGACTCTTCAGTCTGTCGCTTTTGTATGTAAGTATCCCGAGGTTTTCCCCGATGATCTATCAGGGGCCCATCCCGAGTAGGAGATTGACTTTGGTGTTGACCTTCTTCCCAATACGCAACCTATATCTATTCATCCTTACAGAATGGCTCCAACTGAGCTAAAGAAGTTGAAAGAGCAATTAAAGGATCTCTTAGATAAGAACTTTATCAAACCTAGCAAGTCCCCATGGGGTGCACCAGTTCTCTTTGTTCAAAAGAAAGATGGATCTCTTCATATGTGCATTGACTACCAGCAGTTGAACAAGGTTACAATCAAGAGCAAGTATCCTCTCCCCAGTATTGATGACTTGTTTCACCAACTTTAGGGTGCCAACTGTTTCTTAAAGATAGACCTCAGGTCCGGTTATCACCATTGCATATACCTCTAGACAGCTTAAGACTCATGAGAAGAATTACCCATGGCATGACCTAGAGTTAGCAGCGGTGGTGTTCGCATTGAAAATTTGGAGACACCACTTGTATGGGGTCCATATGGAGTGTCTACGGATCACAAGAGTCTATAATATATGTTCACCCAAAAGGACTTGAATTTGTGACAAAGAAGATGGTTAGAGCTACTCAGGGACTATGGCATGAATGTCATTTATCATCCGGGCAAGGCCAATATAGTGGCAGATACCCTTAGCATACTATCTATGGAGTGCGTTTCTCATGTGGAAGATGGAAGGAAAGAGTTTGTGAAGGATGTGCATCGACTTGCTTGATTAAGGATTCGCCTCGTAAAATCGGCAAATGGTGGTGTCATTCTTCAGAATGGTTCAGAATCTTCTTTAGTAATTGAGGTCAAGGCTCAAAAAGATGAGGATCCCATTTTGGTGAAGTTGAAAGAGGAGATTCAAAATCAAAATGTGGAGGTTTTGTCCTAAGGGGGAGATGGTGTACTTCGATATCAGGGTCATTTAGGTGTTCTAAATGTCGATGATTTGAGAGAACGGATGTTGCACGAGGATTATGGTTCAGGAAATTCTATACATCCAGGTGCCACTAAAATGTAATATGACCTACAGGAAGTCTACTGGTGGAATGGCATGAAGAGGGACATAGCTGAGTTTGTGGCTAAGTGTCTAAATTGTCAACAAGTGAAAATTGAGCATCAAAGACCGGGACATATACTACAAGACATCAGTATCCCCACTTGGAAGTGGGAAGAGATCAATATGAACTTTATCACAGGGTTGCCTCACACTTGCCGACAATATGACTATTTGGGTAGTGGTAGATAGGTTGACCAAAGCAGCTCATTTCTTACCAATCAAAACTACTGATTGAGCTAAGGACTATGCTAGATTGTACATTCGAGGGTTGTTTTGGTTGCGTGTGATTCCTTTGTCCATAATTTCAAATAGAGGCACTTAGTTTACCTCGCTGTTTTAGAGATCATTTTAGAAGGGACTCGATACTAAGGTCAAGCTTAGCACAGTTTTTCACCCGCAAACAGACGGACAGGATGAGCGAACCATTCAGACTCTTGAGGATATCTTGAAATCATGTGCGATTGACTTTAAAGGTAGTTGGGATGATCATTTACCTCTTATCTAGTTTGCTTATAATAACAGTTACTACTCTAGCATTCAGATGGCTCCATTTGAGGCTCTCTATGGGAGAAGGTGTAGATCGCCTATTAGTTGGTTTGAAGTAGGTGAATCTACATTGATAGGGCCATATTCAGTTCATGAGACCATGGAGAAAGTTTAGCTTATTAGGGAAAGGCTAAAAACAGCTCAGAGTCATCAAAAGTCATATGCGGATGTTAGGCGGAGAGAACCTAAGTTTGATTTTGATGATTGGGTGTTTTTGAAGGTGTCTCCCATGAAAGGAGTGATGAGGTTTAGGAATAGAGGGAAGCTTAGTCCCCTATATGAGGGTCCATACAGGATTGTGAGACGTGTTGGCAAGGTGGCCTATGAGTTGGAGCTACCAGCGGAGTTAGCGTCAGTGCATCCATTTTTCCATGTATCATTATAGAGGAAGTGCATTGGTGATCTGGCTTTGGCTATTCTGGTGGGGAGCATAGGAGTGAAGGATATCCTTACCTATGAGGAGGTACCTGTTGAGATCCTTGATCATCAGGTTCAAAAGTTGAGGAACAAAGAAGTAGCTTCAGTGAAAGTCTTGTGGAGGAATTAGCTTGTTGAGGGAGCTACATGGGAAGCCAAAGCAGATATGATGGCTAGATACCCGCATTTATTCCCTTCCAATCCCGTTCCAGCATAAGATATCAGTTTCCTCTCTAATACTTTATTCAGTTTCATGTCGAGTTCATATCTCTCAGTTCCTTTCATGTTTTAGCATGTATGTATGATTCATGAATTCAATTCAGTCATGTATCTCAGTCCAGAGTCAGTCACTTCATCAGATTTCATCTTCATCTATTTAGTATATGGGATTACAGTTCCTTTCCCTAGCCTTTCAGTATGTTTTCCCCACACTCAAGGATGAATGTTCCCAAGGAGGAGATATTGTATATCCCGAAAGTTCCTAAGACTATACTTGATATTTGAAAGGTGATCAGCCAAAAAAGTTAGCGAATTGCTTTAGTATGACTCAACCTATGAGTCGTAGGTTGGTGGTACGGGTCATAAGATGACCCGTGGTTCATTTTAGATATTTCTTTCCCCATACCACGAGTCCCCACTATGAGTCGTAATGTATGGGAATGCTCGTTGTACGGATCGTAACAAGTACTTGTAATTCTTCAAATGTTTGATTGTATAGGTGATGGTAGGGTTCATAGGATTATGTTACGGATCATAGTATAATTTGTGGAAATATTAAGAGGATTGAAGATTTTGGACTTGGTTAGTACGGGAGGATACCACAAGTCGTAGAAGGATTGTACAACTCATAGTATGAGTCGTGACAGCTGACAGAATTAGTTTTCTCGTGAATCTATTAAGGGTATTTTCATAAATTTTAATCTCATAAGCCCTAAACTATGTCTCTTTTAGCTCTTAAAAGAGGGTTTTAAGGGAGTTTAACATATTCTACATCATTCCCCTCCTATCCATGCAAGATTAGGAATTCCTCGTTGAATATCAAGCCTAGAATTCTATAATTTCTTCTCCAAATCTCCTGGGCTTCGAAAGACAAGTGTAGTTTTAGTTTACCCAAGTATGTAGGGTTATGAATGAGTGTTCCTTTCACTCTCATGCTCAAATTATCCTCAATTTCATGAATCAAGTCTCAATCCAAGTTATGATCTAAAACGGGTTTTAATCCAATATTATAGAATTCTCTATCAATTGTTTATGGGTCAATCCCCTTTATATTTTAAAGTATATTTGAAGACTCGTGGGAAAAATTTAAGCATGTTTTGATAACAAATTCATGATTTCAATTTTTTATTTGAAAATTATGCCCAATTATGCAAGTTTCACGAAAAGTGAAGTTTATGATTCTATTATGATTTCGACACTCCTAAACCTTAATTTATGGTTTATTATTTATGATATATTTTTCTACAAGTACTCTTCATGAATTTATGAATTTCAAGTATGGTAATTTTCTCAAGCATGTATGTTCTTCATGATTTATGAGTTTATGGTTTTTTTCGAATAGCTAGTCATGTATTTCAAGTATGGACATGTATGTTATGATTTAATTAGACCATGAACTTCATGTATTATTTCACGATAATTGTATGAGCCCTCATGTGCATATTTTTGGGAGTAGCATCTAGCACCGACTAGGCCTGGTATTCAGGTAAACTCTGAGGTCTCAGAACTACGTGCCACCATAGGTATATATTCATGGTTAACCCTACGGTGTCATTATTAGTGATATCAAGCCAAGTATCATTCCTTGCTTTGGCAAGTTTGGGACGGCTCTGCCCACTTGAGTGAGATAGTTGGGGCATCATGTAAGACTAGACCTCCTATTGTTCCTCGTGATTTTAGTTATGCATGTTTATGACTTATGATAATATGTTTTTAGAAAGTTATGAATTATGATATTATGTTTTTCGAAAGTTTGAGCCAATGATAAGTTTAAAAGCTTTTACTTATGATTTCAGTTATGGAAAGCCATATGATTCTATTTTCATCTTTGAGTCATTTAATTCAGATATAAGATTCAGTTTATGTCTATACATGTTTTCAAATATTAACATGCAGTCCATACTCTCATGATCTTACTATTTATATTCATGTGCATGATTTCAGTTTATACTTAGTCAGCATGTTTTACTTACCTTACATACTCAGTACATTTTAAGTACTAACCGCATACTCCATATTGTATCATTTCATGATATAGGTTTAGAAGATCAGACTCAATTTCTTTATTAGTTAGTCCTCACAGCTTAGTCCAGCCTCTCTAGTTGCTGACTCTACCTTCAGTTTGATGTTGCGTTATGTTATTTCAGTTTTTAGACATTACTGAGCTAGTTAGGGGTGTTTCCCATCAGCTCTTCGGATATGTTAGAGGCTTATCAAACAATGTGTAGAACTTCATCTTTGTCAGTGTTTACTCTGTATGGATGTTATGTATTCATACTTCCACTTATTCATGTTTCCGTTCATTAGCTTTCACTTGAAGTATGTGCTTAGTTATCATGTTCATGCTATGGTTCGACTTGGATCCATTCGTGTCTCGATCCGGGGCCTCAACTCAAGTCGTGACACAATTTGAGACAATTCTATGGATGACCAAATTAAGGGTCAATCCCCGTAATTGTAGAAGGATTGAGAATGGGCTGGGACTGAACATGCAAACAATTTACTTAGGCAAAACATAGTTATCTTTCAATAGCACCATAGCTGTCAATCTACTTCAATTTTGTCAAATTGAAGAAAACTCTTTTTTGTCCAATTTCTTGTTGCCAAATGGATTTATACCTATGTCTAGGAGAATCCACTAAACAAGGGTTATTGCCTTGAGTTATTGTTGATTGATGCTAACGCAACCTAAATTTTCTTTCAAGCCTCATAAAGGTAATTGGACAGTTTTGGGTGACTTTCAGCACCAATCACACACTAAAAAGTAAAAACCAATCAAATATTCATAATCCTAACCTCAATTTTACCAAATTGGGATCATAAGGATTTACAACCCTATATCTGGATTTAGATACTCGTAGCAAGAAGAATAGAATTAAAGTAATTATACATGCTTACCGATGAAAATTAAAATTGGATAAGATGTCTTCAATAGATGAAATGGATCTCTAAATTACAAGCTAAGATCTATAATCTACCATGAAAACTAGGGCTAACTAGCCACTTCTACTCTTTACTGAAAATATGAATTGAAAGCTCTGTAAAAATTACAAGAAAAATCTATTTATACTATGTCTCGAAAAGCCTAATTAATTCAAACTTGGGAGTGCCAGGTGTATAGGGATGGACCATCCTTTGGAAGGATGGACCATCCTTTGATTTGTACTCTGCAATTTGGCTTCTGTCCCCCAGCTGGTCCTCCATTAATCGATGGACTATCTTTGGGAGAGATGATTCGTCCCTTATACCGCACTTTAGAATTCCACTTCTACCTATATTGAGTTTGTTCTTCAATTTACGGACCATCGTCTGGAAAGACGATTTGTCCTTTAAACCAACATTTAAGGAATCTATTATCTTGGTTTCTGGAATCATCTGCTAGAATTGAATGGTGGATGATGCGGACCGTCTATCAGATAGATGGTCCATACATTGTCTCATCCTTTGGACCTTTTTTTGGCGTTAACTCCTTTCATCTTTACTTTTCTTGAGTTCCTGGAATATAGCATAATATGGTTATAAGTTTTCACTTAATTCAACTCCTAAAGACATGAAAAATGCTATGAAATGAAGAAAAGATGTATCACAAATTTCTGACACATCAGCACCTTCTTATCACATAAGACTCTGGAGGGAATCGCCATTTCATCCATCCTACACAAATACGGTGAGCAACATCCTCTTTGATTTCTTTATTTTCTTGGATAATAGACAACTTTCTCTCTTTTGGATGACTTGTGTATCCAACATCACTTCCACAACACCCTCATGCATCAAGTCACTAAATTTACACTCAAAATATTCTATCTTGGTCCTGCTCAACCTAAATCCTTTAGACTCAAATGTTTGTTTCCAACCTCCAACCTAGTGCTTATAGAGCGACGCGAGTCTCGTCAACTAGAACTATGTCATTCTCAAATAACATATACCATGACACCTTACCTTGAGTCCCTCACATCAATGTATCCACCACCAAGGCAAATAAAAAGAGGCTAAGTGCTAATCCTAGGTGCAACCCTATCAAAACTAGAAAGTGTTCCGAGTCTCCTCCCACTATCCTCATCTGAGTCTTGACTCCATCATATATATCCTTGATCACCCGAATGTATGCCACCAGTATACCTCTAGCCTCCAAGAAACTCTAAAGAACCTCCTTCGAGACCTTGTCGTAAGCCTTTTCTAGGTCAACAAACACCACATGTTGATCCTTCTTCCTCTCTCTATACTACTCCAACAATAACGTTACAAGATGAATGGCTTTTGTAGTCGAGGGCTTAATATGAATCTGAACTAGTTTTTGGAAATCTCCACTCCTTTCCTCATCCTTCTCTTCACCATCCTCTCCCAAATGTCTATAGTGTGACTTAACAACTTTATACTCCTATTAAATCATGAGTGCATAAATATAAAAGCTTTTAAAATCCTTAGAGGAACAAATCATTTGAAAGATGTAAGTATGAACAATTTATCTCTAAAGGCATTTATAATTTACTTTATCTTGAGAAGTACCACTTGATTGTGATATCTTTGATTAAATCATCATATTATAAATATGGCCGACGAAACCCATCTGATTGATTAGCCATCTCCTACTGGTGATGGTCTTTTGCTAGTATGCACATATCTTATGCCATACTAGGACAACATTTCATAATAGTTGAGTTAAGAAATGTTATTGTCCTACTCTAGTATGAATAGTCATAAATTATTATCCAACCAAAGCTACGGATACCCTTTTCTAATACCTAAAGTTATTTCCAAAACATTTCAAGAAACTCATTTCATCTTATTAAACTCTTTGGATAACTTTTAGTTCCACCACTTGGCACTACATCCTTGACATTAAAACATGGTACAAATGCTCAGAAACCTCATGAAAATATGCAATGCGACTTAACAACTTCCAGACTTCAATTCAAGTGTAATCATATAATGATAGATTTAGAGAAGTAATAGAAGACTTAAATCTTGTCATTTTAACATTTAAAACCTAACTTGAAATAATTATATATAATGGTTTTTTATTAAACTGCATACCTTCATTTCATATCAAAAAAGTTACAACCAAATCCGAGTAGTTTTTGACTATCTGTTACCTCCTTAATACACTATACTATCCTTCTACTATATCGATCATACAAGACATATCAAAACTTTACAGGAATAAAAATACTATTACAAATAATAGTGATGGAAAGTTGTTCAGTTTTTGTAATTAGTTCTGTCATTTGATTCTAGATTTGCCTCTCATATGTATGTAGAATTATTTCCTTCAACAACTGCTCAATGGTAGTTTTTCTCTACTGAAACGTGAGTTGTTTTCTTTCTCTCCAAATCACATTTACCATTGCTGCAAACAGACAAATAGAAATCTCAGACATTCCTGTGTTTTTCTTTGCTAGAGTACAGATCCATTTCACCTCAGCTTCCAATCTGCACTGTCCTCTGAAATTCTAGCCAGACACACAGCCTTTTCCACAGACCTCAGGTAATCAAATACTAAATAAACAGATGGTGAAAGGTCTCCATAGATCTACCACATAATGCACTCACAATCAAGTGATACTTTGATGCCAAACTTCAACAATCTGTCCACAGTTGCCAGCCTTTATTATACAGCAAGCCATAGTATAAACTTGTTCCTTGGATGGATAGCATGCTATATAACGATCCTCTTTCAACAAACCTTGGGGTACTGGGGAAGGAGTGAGGTATACATCTTTTGTATTGAAAATTCCCACCTCTTTGATTCCTCAACAATGCAGCATACAATGCCCTTCTTCCTCTTTGCCCCTGCAGTAGCAGTTCTCTAGCTTCCACAATTTTCCTAACTACCCAAGATGCTGGCTTATCAATTAATAGGGGAGTCTCCAGCTCCCTTTCCTTTATATAGTAGCTATGGATCCATTGGATCCTTTGGTAGTCCTTCTATCTAGCTATATGTCAAAGGTGCTTTAGTACAACTGCTTTGTTCCATATGACTAGATTTATCACATTTAAACCTCCAGCAAATAAAATCTTGCACAATATTTCTCATGAGACCAGTGCCTTCTTGGATATGGTGATCGACCCTATCCATACAAAAGTTCTACAAGTTTTCTCAATTATCTTTAACACCTTCTTCGGGAGTATAAATATATGAACATAATAAGAATGTGATAATATCCAAAAACACTTTCTAATAATAGAGGTGGCTACAGTCGTTGCAAAAAATAAATTTCCCAACGAGTGTCGAGATCGAATCCCATGATAATTAGAGTTGGATTATCCAAATATCGTAAATCAACCCGCACAAGTAAACTTCTTGCCTCAACAATGTAAATAAAAAATTGGGGGAAAAGAGTAATTAAGTATCGATTTCAAATGTAAAACAAAACAAGGAAATAGTAACTTGATGCAATCAATGAGAAGGACTAGGGGTGTGCATTCGATGGGGCATCGACTAGAGAAAGATTGATTCAGAACCTTAGACTTGATTAGGGCATGGATAGCCTTGACTATGGCTACGCCTTATATTTTTCAATCAAAAGAATGTGTATAACTTGGGTTTTCTCAATCCCCAAAGCCATAATAGCAAAACAACAAATAAGATTGAGGAAGGATTAGACTATTTCTAGTTCTAATCCTTTAATGGAGTATGAATTTGGGATTTGACTATCTCTATCTCTAATCAATATATCCATACTCCAATTCTTCAGCATTGAATCCTTATCCAACCTTACTTCTCTCTTCAAAGAAAAAGGAAGATTAGAAAGCTAAATCAATATTTGCAACCATCAATTATTGAATTAAAACTTGAAGAAAACAATAGATCCATGTTTTCTAATCAATTTTAAGAAAAAATAATCAACAGCTACTCAAGTCTAGACACATATAATGCACACATACCCCTAACAAGAAATTTAGCTACTCATAATTAAAGAGAGAGAAATTATATGCATACGGAATTTATGTAAACTCATTATGTTAAGAAAATAAATTTCAATTCTAGCTAAAGATCTACAATAATGATATTTTTTCCAATGAAGAAAAAAGAAAAAAATGAACTCTATCTCTATAATGTACTCCCTATTAAATGTTCAATTCCCTTTCATATGAATATACAATTTAGGGTAAGAATTTGGATAAATTTTATGTACAGCTATCAAAACATGTCTTTGGAAACTTCTCAGGTACGTGGGTGCCTTTTTGTATGTTTTTACCCTTGAACAGTGACACGAGTCACTTGTGTTGGCATCTGCTTTTCGCCGATCCAAATCTGCTGGAGCAGATGTAAAGCACGTCTAAAACAATCTCCTTTAATGATGTCTATGTTGGCATCTACATTTTGCAAATTCAAATCTTCTATAATAGATGAAAAAGCATGTCCAAGGTAGTCTCCTTCAATGCTATCTGCGTGGCATCTACGGAAAGCAGATGCCAACTTGCTATAGCAGATGCAAAAGTATGTTTAAGGTAGTCTTCTTTAACTCTGTCTAATTGGCATCTTGGGAAAGCATATGCCAACTTTATGTAGTAGCTGCAAAGCATTTCCAAGTTAGATTGCTTTAAGTTCAATTCCATCATTTTCTTTGTTTCAATCAAATGCCTGCACAAAAGAATAGAAAAGGCATAAAACCTTTCTAAATTATGTGAAAACAAAGAAATAACTCATGCTTAAGAGCCAAATGAGTCTGTAAATTACCAACTCATCAACTTGCATGCCAAATAGAACTGACTTCACCAATTGTACTCTTCCTACATAAGACAATAGCTTTGCAGATCAGTAAGTGACCTTAGCAGTTATTTTTTCAATTAAAGGCTAATAGTGTCTGATACTCAACTTTCTCGAAGCCAGGGGAACCCCTATATACTTGAAAGGAAAAGATCCTTCAACATAGCCCCACTCCTATAATATCTCTTGTTTGACATGTGCAGTAACACCTGCTATATACAGTGAGCTTTTGCCCAAATTTTCTTGCAGTCCAGATGCCTTTAAAATCCTGTAAAAGCTACATTACGTAGCTTGACAAAGATCATATAAGTTCCACAGTACATAAGAAGGTCATCTGCAAAGTAGATATGAATACTCTCCAGCTTCATACATCTATTATGGAAATTGAAGTCATAAATATCAGTAAGGGTATTCAATTCTTTACCCAAATATTTCATGACTAGCGCAAAAAGGTAAAGGCCTATAGGGTCTCCTTGCCTTATACCCTTTTTAGCTTTGAATGGATTAGCAAGTCCCTAAGGAATAAGAAACAATAGTCACACAAGCTATAACCCAATCAATGAATTTAGCAAGAAATCCCGAATTTATCAACAGTTATTTTAGGAATGCCCATTCTAATGTATCATAAGCTTTCCTAAGATCAACCTTCATGAAAAACCTAGGAGAGATTCATTTCCTATTGTAACACTTGACACTTTCATGGATAAGCAAGATGTTATCAATAATGTTTCTTCCTTGTATAAAAGCTAATTGGGAGCATCCAACTAATATAGAAATAACAAGTTTCAGTGTTCTAGTAATGACTTTTTATATAAGCTTATACACGGTGGAACAACAAGCAATAGGCCTATAATCTTTCACCTTAGTAGGTGAAGAGATTTTAGGAACTAAGGTAATGGTAGAAGTATTAATAGTAGGTAAGAGTATGCCAATCTCAAAAAATTGTTTGACTACCAATACCACCTCCTCCTTCACATAAACCAGTTCTTGTAAAAAAACTCAATAGGAAATTCAGCAACTCTGGGTGCCTTTTCTGTAGGCATATCTCTTATAGCTTCTAAGATTTCCTCCTCTGAAACCTCCTTGATCAACTCTCTTTGTTGCTATGTATTTTTAAAACCCCAAAAGGCCATAAGATCATATCCCAGACTTGGAGTGGAAACCAGCAGCAAATCTAAAATTTTACCACAGAACGACTCATCATACGAGTCGTGGTATGCACCAATGATTCATTATGTGAGTCAAGGTGAGCCTCAACATTTTAAACTTTGGGACCACGAGTCATGGTGAATGGTATGACTCGTGGTCACGATTCGTCAAATCCCAAGCAGCCAAGGGTCCAGACTTAACGAGTCCTAAGACGACTCATTGGATCAAGTGACAAGTCGTGATGAGAAGTCATGGGATAAAGATTATAGAAAAATAAAATGGTCCAACAAGTAACAACGGTCATCATGATTCATGGTGACAACCAATGACTCGTGGGTGTGAGCCATGGTGACTTGTCGGTAGTTTTTAAGCACGAATTTCCATGGATATTTTTATAACTTTCTATGCTTTTAACTCCTAAACCAAGTCATTTTGGGTTCCCTAAAGGTATATTAAAGGGTTATAATGAGCCTAAACTCCAATTCTTCTCTCCTAACACCGTAGAATGAAAATCAAACTCTCAAGGATTCTCAAGAAAGCTAGGGTTCTTCTTCTCCAATCCTCTTAGGTCTCAAGTCAAGTGAAGAAAAAAGTAATCCCAGGTATGTGGAATCATGAATGAGGATTTCATCCATCCTCATGCCTAGTCTCAAGTCTAATTTCATGAATTAAATTCTTCCATGTTTCCAACTATGATTTTCATAAATTTTCTATGGTTAGACAATTGTTATGCAAAAACACTATGATCTCTTATGGAAATTGATTCTCTTGTGATTCTACTTACGTTTTATGATTATCATTACATGAATTTCTATGAAAAACTATCTTGATTCTCTATTTGAAGTTAGCATGATTTTCTCAAGTATGTATGAATCTCATAAATATCAAACTTATGTATCATGGCTATATTTTTAGCATTATTTTTATGGCTAGTTCACCTATGTCAAGAAATTTATGAATTCATCATGTTTTCAAACTAGCCCATGAAAAACTCCATGTTTCAATTATGATTATATGAGCACAATGTATGTTTTGGAAGTAGGATAGGGTTTAGCACATCCAAGTCTCAAAACTGCGTTCCACTGTAGGATAAGGGATTCTCAATGTCTCCCTTAACCCTAGCTTAGGGGTCCTCACTAGTTGAGAGTGCCTCCCTTATGAGTGATATCACGCCTTTATGGTTCTTACCCTTAGCAAGGTATGGACATGTCACGACCCGAGCTAGGACCCCAGATCGAGACACGAAATCTAGAACCACAAATGGCTCCAAGTCAATCTATGGAATGAACATGATAACAAAAGATCATCATAAACAAATCTAATAACTAAATTCTTAAATAGGGGAAATCTGAATAACAAAAAGTCTATCAAACGGTAACATCATAACCCTTAATCCAAAGTGGAAAATACAAGTCCATAACTGGAAAGCCTCTAACTTACTGATGAGCTAATGGGAAAATACCCCAACTAGCTCACTAGAAGTCTTAAATTGAAAATAACATAACTTAACTAACTGAAGGTCCTCGAAGGATGAGGATTCACCAACTGGAGAATTGGATTCAAGTTCTAGAAATTGACTAGCGGCAGGATTGAGTCTAAACTTCTAAACCTATATCATAAAACAATAAAGCATAGAGTATAAGGTCAGTATTTGGAATGTACTAAGCATGCAAAGTAAGTAAAACAGGCTGAGTAAGTAAAAACTGAAATCCTACATATCATAAATCATAACATCATAAGATTTTGAGAGCAAAGGCTGCATGTTGATATTTGAAAACATGAATAGACATAAACTGGATCTCACGACTGAATCGAATGATCTAAAGATAAAACTGAGATTCTTATGTTAAATTGACAACCTGAACATTGGGTCAAACCTACTGAAGACATAATACCATAACTAATAAACATGCATAACTAAGATCATGAGGAACAATGGGAGACTCATCATATAACCGACACTTAATGATAGAGCTTACGTGATCCTAACTATTACACTCTAGTGGACAGAGCCGTCTAAAGCCTTGATAGGGCTAAGGGAACTACCATGATATAAATATCAAGTAGAAGGCCTATTCGGGGCAGGAGAAGCTCACAAGGGAGGTCCCAAAGTAACATGTGAAATCCTACATTGGCACGTAGTTCTAAGACCCAAGGTTTTCATTAACCCCTAGCCTACTCGATTCTAGACACTACTCCCAAAAAACATATAAAATGCTCTCCATCAGTTTTCAATAAAGCTGAACCATAATTTTTCAATGAAGATGAACCATCGCTTTTCAATGAAGCTGATAATGTAATTACATGCATAGTCTGAAATCTGAATGTAGAGAATCCTAACACCAAATATATCATAAGTTGAATACGGGTATATAGACTCCAAAACCATATGGTAAGATGATTTATAAAATTGAACTGAATCATGAAAACATGCTAAATCTGAGTGGGATTACCCATAATCTAAAGATCATGCATAGTTGAAATAGACTTCACTAGTCAAAATCATAGATTCATATATGGGTAATTCATAAACATAAATATATTCTAAATACTTCATCATACTTGAAATCATCAATCATAGACTAACTTTTCCATGAACTTGCATAATTGGGCATAATCTTTTAAAACTTGAAATCATGAATTTAGAATTAATAGTACATAAAAATCTACCCATGGATCTTAAAACATGCTTTGAAACATGAAGAGAATTAATCCATAAATAAATCATAGAGAATTTCATAAGTTTGGGTTAAAACCCCACAGGATCATACATTTGAATTCATGAACATGAAGAGAAATTAGGTCATGAGAGTAAAAGGAAGCTCTCGTTCGTGGTCCTACATACCTGGATAAGATGAATCTACACTTTTCCTTGAAAGCCCATGGATTTGGGGAAGAACTTGAGGAAATTCTAGGCTTAATCTTCAATGGAAAGGTCTTAGTATTGCATGCATGGGAGGGAATAGTACAAAACAGGCTAAACCCTCTTAAAATCCTCCTAACAAAGCTTAAAATGATGTAGTTTAGGACTTAGGAACTTAGGGATTACAAAAGCACCCTTATTGAATTCGCAGGAAAACTGTCACTGCTAGTCCCAATAAGGGACTAGATGGGTCATTACTGATGGGCCCGCAAGTGTACGGGTCGTACAAGTAATATAGTGGCCCTTTTTAAGAGTCGGATGTCGAACCCACAGGCGCCGGACCAATTCAGCTAACTATCGAGTTCAAGTGTGATATTAAATGCCACAAGTGTTGATTATAGATTTTTTCGAGATATTTAATTAAGTCTAGATGTGGTCAACGAAATACTCTGAATTAATTCAAGAAGCAACTAGAGTTAAAGTCGGATAATGATGTGATACTATGATTTTCAATGGTTTAAGTATGAAACTATTAGTTGTCGTCTCACATAATTACAATTGCATGTTCATGGTCTTTCGAGCCTCTAAACACAACAAACTAGACTCACAACTACATCGTTGAGCGGGGATGTGACATTCTAGTTCGTGGGCAATTCATTTACATGGATGTAGTTTACGGTGTTTATGCTCTTGATTAGGGACTTTCATACCTATAATCATTTAACTCAACTTAGCCTCACAACTACTTCTTCGAGTGGTGATGTGATAATTCTAAGTTGGTGTCTAGCTCATCCCATTTTATCAACCAAGCAAGGTATTAGGTATATTTCTATCCTAACACAAATCATATCGTGAGATACAATCTTGCTCCCTACATTCTCTTGTTCTTGCCTAGGTTATCTTTCTCAAGAATGTACCTAAGCTTAACCCTCTTGTTTTCATGGTGATCAGTCATAAAAACAACAATAATTCAGAATGCAAGACAAAACAACAATCAATAACTTAAGACCAAAACAAAATCGCAAAATCACAATCATATCTTGTGGCTTCAACCCTAGAGGAAGGGTTCTAGCCACTCATGTTCGTATAATTACAAGAAAACATAATTTAAGTAACATACCTACAAGAATTGGTAGAAGAGAAGATGAAATTGATGAACCCTAGGTGAGTTCTCCCACTTCTCCCTCACTCCTTGGCAGTTTTTCAAAAATAAATCGTTACTTCGTTTTAGGAGCTAAAGGACCTATTTGTATTAAATGAGAAAAAGAAACTATTTAGCCCGAAGTGGAGTGGCTCCGTGTCACGGAGTGTATCGCGGAGCACTGCATCCATGACACAGAGGTATCGCGGAAGCCCTCTGGAAATCACCCAATTTAAATCCTGGAGGCAGAACATTGCCGCGATGGCTCCGTGACACGGTGCCCATCGCGGCACCCTTCAGTGATCCCTCATTTTGTTCCTACTTTGGTGTATCGCTCCCGATATCATTCCTCCACTTCACCAAATCAGTGATTAAGTCCTCAAATGCGTTATTTACCTTCAAAAACAAGGACTAATCATGTGGGTTAATACATATTCACATTTACATAAAAACACATGAGAATGTATATAAATAAATAGATAAACAAGGCAAAACTAAGTTATAAAGTATCACTTGGGCATGCTATTTTGCCCATGATCAGTTACCCTAATGTACAACTCATCGTCCATGTCATCATCACTTGACAAATCCCTTTTTCCTGAAACTCCTTTACCCCACGGGTCACTGGACGAGTTGTTAGGAGGAGTGACGACTCGTGGCCTTCACTCGTTACCTTTACTGGAATCCCAACCTCCAATCTTAGCCATCCTACAACGAATGACTTGACGAGTCATGAAGTGACACCACGACTCATTGCACCTTCCGCGAAGACCCTCTTACCATGACTCTTCACTGGCATGGCATCCCATCACGAGCCACTCCACGATTCGTTGGGTGACTTGATGAGTCTCATGACGAGTCTTCTATGGATTATAAAGATTTCCTCCTGCTTCCTCCGCTCAACCCTCGAGTCTGATATTAGGAATTTTTGGGATATTACAATATGTCCCCCTTAGGAACATTCATCCTCGAATATGGGTAGAGATACTAAATAATTAGGGAAAGGAACTGTATTCCCAAATACTAAATATCTAAAGCTGAAAACTAATGGAGTGACTTACACCAGACTAATGTACATGAATGTACTGAATTAATGAATAACATATACACATGCTGACACAAAGGAACTGAGAGGCATGAACTAAACATGAAGCTGAATAGAGTATTTGAGAGGAAACTGATACCTAATGCTAGAATGGAGCTGGGAGGGAATAGATGTGTTTATCTAGCCATCATATCTGCTTCAGCTTTCCACGTAGCTCCCTCAACAAGCTAATTCCTCCACTTAACCTTTACGGAAGCTAGTTATTTGATTCTCAACTTTCCAACCTGAAGATCAAGGATCTTAAACGGCACCACCTCAGAGCTAAGGTTATCTCTCACATCTATGCTCTTCACTGGAACAACCAAACTAGGATCACCAATGGACTTCTTTAACAATGATACATGAAAGACTGGATGTACCGAAGCCAACTCCGCTGGTAGCTCTAACTCATAGGCCACTTTTCCAACACGTCTTACAATCCGGTAGGGACTAATATATCGAGGACTAATCTTCCCTTTATTTCCAAACCTCATTACCCCTTTCATAGGAGATACCTTGAAGAACACACAGTCATCAACTTCAAACTCAAGCTTTCTCTACTTAATATCGGCATATGACTTTTGACGACTCTGAGCTGTTTTCAGCCTTTCCTTACAAGTGGTACTTTCTCTATAGCCTCATGAACTGAATCTAGTCCTGTCAATGTAGCTTCACCTACCTTGAACCAACCAATAGACGAACTACAGCTCTACCTATAAAGAGCCTCAAATGGAGGCATATGAATTCTCGAGTGGTAACTATTGTTATGAGAAAACTCATAAGAGGTAAATGATAATGCCAACCACTTTTGAAGTCAATCGCACATGCTCTCAACATATCCTCAAGAGTCTAAATGGTCAACTCAGCCTGACCATCCATTTAAGGTGAAAAGTTATGTTAAGCTTGACCTGAGTACCGAGTCCCTTCTGAAACTATCTCCAAAACTGCGAGGTGAACTAAGTACCTATATCTGATATGATGGTCAAGGGAACTCCATGCAACTTAACTAACTCCTGAATGTACAATTTAGCATAATCCTCTACTGAGTCAGTAGTTTTGACTGGTAGGAAATGAGTTGCTTTCGTCAATCTGTCTACAACCACCCAAATAGAGTCATAATATGGACGTCTGTGAGGTAACCTTGTAATGAAATACATATTTATTTCTTCCTATTTCTAAGTGGGGATACTAATGTCTTGCAGCACACCTCCAGGCCTTTGATGCTTAACTTTAACTTGTTGATAGTTCGGACACTTAGCCACAAACTCTGATATATCCTTCTTCATGCCATTCCACCAATAGACTTCCTGTAGGTCACGGTACATCTTGATGGAACCTGGATGTATAGAATATCAAGAACCATGAGCCTCATATAAAATCCGCTCTCTCAAATCATCAACACCCAGAACACATAAATGACCCTGATATCAAAGTACTTCATCTCCCCCTTGTGAGAAGACCTCTACCTTCTGATTCTGAATTGCTTCCTGCAACTTTACCAAAATAGGATCCTCATCGTACCTTGCCTTGACCTCAGTCACCAAAGAGGATTCTGAACCATTCTGAACATTGACACCACCATCCGTCGAATCAATAAGGCAAACTCCTAAATGAGCAAGCCTATGGATATCCATCTTCCACATGAGAAGAACTTTCCATAGACAGTCTGTTAAGGGCATCCACAACTATATTGGCCTTGCTAGGCTGGTAAAGAATGCTAATGTCATAGTCCTTGAGAAGCTCTAACCACCTCCTTTTTCACAAATTCATGTCCTTCTATGTAAACACATACTATAGGCTCTTATGGTCTATGAACACATCTACATGTACCCCATACAAATAGTGCCTCCAAATCTTTAATGGGAACACAACTGTTGCCAATTCCAGGTCATGTGTTGGATAATTCTTCTCGTGAATCTTAAGTTGTCTAGAGGCATACGCAATGACCTTACCATGATGCATCAACACACAACCAAGACCAACCCTATAGGTATCACAATACACAACAAATCCATCTGTACCCTCAGGTAGGGTCAATACAGGGCTGAAGTGAGTCGAGTCTTTAACTCTTGAAAACTCTTCTCATAGGAATCCGACAACTGAAATTTAACTTTCTTCTGGGTCAACTTAGTTAATGGTGTTGCAATGGATGAAAATCCTTCAACAAACCTCCTATAGTAGCCAGCTAAACCCAAGAAACTCTTAATATCCGAAGGATTAACTGGTCTAGGCCAATTCTTTACAACTTCTTTCTTTTGAGAGTCCACCTGTGCACACTCACTTGACACCATGTATCGCAAAAATGCTATTGAGTTCAACCAAAACTCACACTTGCTTAATTTAGCAAATAGCAAGCAATCTTTGAGGGTCTGTAGTACAATCCCTCAATTAAGCGGCATGCTCTTCCTCGCTCTAAGAGTATATGAGTATGTCGTCTATGAAGACAATCACGAACATATCCATGTATGAATTGAACACCCTATTCATCAAATCCATAAAAGCTGCAGGAGCATTCTTTAGTCCAAAAGACATAACTGAAAACTCAAAGTGACCATATCGAGTCCTAAAGGTTGTCTTTGGGATGTCACTCTCCCTAACTCTGAGCTGGTGATAATCGGAACTGAGGTCTATCTTTGAGAAACACTTTGCACCCTAAACATGGTTAAACAAGTCATCAATCCTGGGGAGGGGATTATCATTCTTGATTGTAACCTTGTTCAACTGCCGGTTGTCAATGCACATACGAAGAGACCCATCCTTCTTTCGAAAAAAGAGAACTAGTGCACCCCATGGGGACTTGCTAGGTCTAATGAATCCCTTATCTAAGATATCCTTCAACTACTCTTTCAACTCCCTTAGCTCAGCTGGAGCCATTCTATAAGGAGGAATAGATATAGGTTGCGTATTGATGAATTGGTAATTTACTAACTCATTAGACTCTTAAACATGAGTTTTTGCTTAGTTTTCAAGTCAATAAGGTGGATTTTATTCCTTTTCTCCTTGATCCTTAAAGGTATTTAACTTGAATGAAGAAAAGCATAATATTGAGGATAAAACATGGAAATAGAGTTGATGACCGGCGCTCCAATAGTGGACACCAGCAAAACACCAGATTACCTACAGTTGCCTACTGTATGGAAGAAGGGTGGAGACTAGAGGACTGCAGATTAGCACCGGTGGAACACCGAAGTGCTAAAGAACCTACTACAAGCAACTGTGACCAATCGGCCATTTGTGGATCAGCACCGGCGAACTGCCGAAGCCAGCACCAAAGCGCCCAAAATCTTATTGTCTGTCAGCTAGAACTGACCAATGTTTCACAAACCTGCATCGGCAGACCACCGGTGAATCGCAAGTGAAGCCCTTCAGCCAGGGGTAAAAATGTCAAGCATGGAAAAGGAGGAGCAGATTTGTACCCTATTTTTAAAGCTCTTATAAAAGAACTAAATACTCCATTTTTTAAAGTATTGATTATTCTATTGCTTTTGGATTGTATAAAAAGGAGAGAGAAGTACAAACAGAAAGAGTAATCTCCTTCATTGAGAAGGTAGAAAACTCCATTGGAGCTCAGACCTTTCTTGAATTTCTCTTACTCAGGTTTGTGAATGGTATTGAATTGTAGTTTAATACAATGTCTTACTTTACTTACATGAGTAGCTAAATTCTTCGCTAGGTGTGTGTGAATGATTAGGGTTCATTTGGGTTGGATATTATGTAGTTGATCTTATATTTACTCAATTAGTACAATTTTAGTGTTTCCTCTGAATTTTTAGTTAAAACCCCATAGTTGCAAATGTGGGTTGTATTTCCTTACTTTGATTTTTCTTGGAAAATGAAATTAAGGTATGGGTAAGGAAACACTAATGGGTATTTGGGTGGTAATTATGTGAGGTTAGGCTAGACATAGCCAATATCCATTATTACACATCCATCAAGGATTGGAGCTAGAAATAGTGAATCCATACCCAAGTTGATATGGTTGTTGTGAACAGCAACCTCGAGATTTGAGAAAACCCGAGGTATGAGACAACTAACTGGTTGAGAAACTTAAGATGTCGTCTAATGCGTAGCTAATCATACTGTTGAGTAAAGATAGGAGCAATTAACAATTCCAACCCATTGAAGCCCTTACAAATATCACACCCCTAGTAGTCTCTCCATTGGTCTTTTTTATACTTTGCCCCTATTTTTAGTGTGGAATTCCATATTTTATTTTATAAATTATGATTTCCCACAATTTTCTCTTATTTTTCTTACATCATTGATGTGAATTAGTTTAATGTATTAGATGACTATTGTGTGATCAACTGATATTTCTTGTGGGGTTCAACCCCGACACCTATTGGGTTATTTGTTTTGATACAATGATCGTTTATGCTCCTTCATAAATAAGAGTGTAGTTTGAAAGTTATCAAAAATGACGCCGTTGTCGGGGATTGTAGTTTCATAGCCTCTAGTTCTTGTTATTTTGAATTGATCTTGCATCTTAATTGGTTTAACTATAAAATTATGGTTGGTGCCTTTTAGGTTGAATCTGATATGAGCCAGCGCTCACTAGAAGGTGAAGGTTTGGTGGAGGGGCATATGGAATGAAGATGATGACCCCGCAATGCCCGATGTAGCAAGTGCAATCTGCCTACCTCCTATGGTAGGGAATGCAATTTTCCATGTGACGAGCACAATGCTACACTTACTTCAAATGAAGGGACTCTTCGGAGGAATGCCCAATTAGGATACAAACAGGTACCTCTGCAACTTCTTGGAGATTTTTCAACCCTTCAACATTACAAATATCATTCAAGAGTTAATCAAATTAAGACTCTTCCCATTTTCACTTACAGGGAAGCAACTGTGTGGTTGGAGGAGTTGCCTCCTGGGTCTATTACCACTTGGAATGAACTCATAGAAGCAATTTTGGATAGGTTTGTTTCCTCCCTCAAGGATGTTGCAGCTGAGGGATGACATTACTGACTTCTAACAACTTTCAGGGGAACAACTCCATGAAGTATGGTTGAGGTTTAAGAAAAAGGTAGTCATTTGTCCAAACCATAGCTTACCCGATAGGGTTTTACTTAAGCTTCTACCGATCATTGGATTCTATAATAAATCTATAGAAAATAATTAGGCTGGAGGGTCCATCATGGATCAGCCCTATGGAGTAGCCAAGGCATTACTTGATAGAATGACGAAGACCAATCGAGCGTGGCAGACTAGAGAAGGGAGGTATCATCATGTGGTGTTTCGCTAAATATGTTGAGTGCATAACTAAGGAAGAGAGATGAAACTCTTGCCAAAATGATGACCCACCTAGATTTGATGACAAAACATGTGACACGAGCTGGTAGAAAGAGTGTGAATGTTGTAGTTGCTCAAACCCATGCTTAGTTTGATGATGATATTCACCCCCAAGATATGAGGAGTGTTAACACATGTTAGTCCAACTTGGGGGGTTCTCACCATGGGTATTAAGGTTCCAATCAAGGCCCTTGGCGCCCGACGGAGGAGAATCAAGGTTGGAGAAATTGTGATAATCCTGGATGGAGGGAGAGAAATGATCGATGGGGGAATAGAGAGCAAAATAGCGAAGGAGAGAGATATCACCGAAGTTCTAACCCTTATGTACCTCCTCCAAAAGTATAAGTACCTCAAGGACAGCCCAGGGTGAGTGATGTAGGAAGCTTACAGATTTCGTACGTGCTATCCCAAGTGTTGAAGAAAGTAGAATCCACTGACAATGGGGTTAGAGAGTTAAACACTTGGGACAGCATGTACGAAATCTTATATTTTGAATACCACTCGGCTTCAATCAAACACCTCGAAGTGCAAATGAACCATTTATCTTCACAAATGAACCTCTGCATAAAGGATACACTTCCTAGTGATACTATCCCAAACCCAAAGAAAGATGGCCATTGCATGGAAATCATGACCAGGAGTGGTAAGATATTGAAGGATGCAGGAGTGAAGCCCAAGGATGTTTCTACCAAAAAGGCAATTAATGATGATGTATTGGATGAGGTGCCAAAAGCACCAGGTGTTGGTGATGATGAGGAAGGGAAATATGAGGGAGATGTTGATATGACGCCCTTAGATAATGTTTATGTGAATGCGGGCATGAAGGCTCCTAATGAAAAGGACCATGATGTAAGAGCCCCCCCCATATCCATAGCGGTTGGCCAAATAGAAGGAGGATAATCAATTTCAAATGTTTATAGATATGTTCAGCAAATTATCTAACAATATACCACTGGTGGATTCTTGGATTCAAATGCCATGATACGCAAACTTTATGAAGGAACACTTGAAGAAAAAGAAGGTGGTGGATACAAGCACCAATGAGGTGACCCATCATTGTAGTGTTGTCATGACCAGAAACCTTTCTCCAAAACATGAAGACCCTGGAGCATTCACCATTCCTTGCACAATTGGCTTGCGCATGTTCAATAAGGCTCTGTTTGACTTCGATGTTAGTATCAATCTCATGCCTCTCATGATATCCAAGAACCTTAGGTTAGGGAGTCCCAAACCTACCACTATAGGGTTGTTGATGCAAGATAGGTCAATCAAATGACCCGCTGGAGTGCTAGCTGATGTTCTTATGGAGGTGGATAAATTCATACTTCCAGCTGATTCGGTTGTGCTGGATTGTGAGATGGACAACGACATGACAATTATCTTGGGGTGACCTCTACTAGCAACAGGAAGGGATTTAATTGATGTGGAGATTCGGGAGCTCAAGTTCCGAGTAGGTGGTGACAATGTCACCTTCAATGTATGTCATCCTATCAAGCCCTTAGATGAGTGCAAGGTCATGGCAAAGCTTGATGGTGAAGATGATCATTATGAATCTTTTGATGATGAAAGCGAATCGGAGGATGACACTGCGGAGTGCTAGAGATTGGGAAGGTATTCGTCGTTCCATAATGTTAACTAGGCACTTCTTGGGAGGCAACCTAAGTATTTTTACCATGAACATTTTGATGTCTTATTGCTTTTTTATTTGTAGTTAGCTTGGATGCAAAAACAATAGAGAAGAAGAACAGGGCAGGCACGACGTTTGACCGGCGAAACGCTGGTGCATACATGCAAAATGCCGCCTCTCACAGTTGATGAACAGAATAAGGGGAGAGAAGAAAGGAACTAAAAACTTACTGGAAGAACATCGATACAAATCCATGAACCTCCAGTAAATCACCGACTTTAAATAGTACACCAGGATGTTGGGGTGTCTTTGCCGATCCAATCGGTGAACGGTTCCAATCCGCAAACTGCCGGCCAATCACTGATATATTAACAATGAACTATAATGGTAATGGGCACCAACCTCAGATCTGGCAAACCGCCATTTAAGCACTGATGCAGGTTAGTCCATTTTTAAAAAAAAATTTTGACTGCTCCATGGATTGAACCCGACCCGAATATTTAAAATACCAGTCAAAACCTCTCCAATTCCCCATAAACCCTTTCTTCCACCTTCCCATTTCCCTATTACACCTTTTTAACTTCCCCATACACTACCTTTCCACCTTCCCACCATTAAACACACCTTTTCACCTACCAATTCCTTCACTCCTACTCTTCTATAAAACCCACACTTCATTCTCTCCATTTTCATTACTTCTCATTCATATTCTCAAAAACACTTTGGAAAGAAAAGTTGTATGGAACTCCTTTGTTCAAGCTTTGATTTCTTCTCTCTTTGATTTCAAATCCATTTGGTATGTAACTTTTGCTCTATTTTTGATTATTGATTGGCTAAATATGGACTATTTTGGCCATATGAACATCAAAATGTGCCCACTCATATATCCCCATTATCCTCATGATTATGTTTGTTGGTACTTTGCTATTTTTCGTACTGTGGGAATGTGGAGGTAGTGATATAATGATGGAATTATATTGTGGGTCTTCTCTATGCCAAAATTCTTGCTTCATTGTGTGTTCGATTTTAGTTGGGGGTGAAGTTTGAGTAGCCCCCATATGTGCTTAAATTGCACAAGTTGCCCGATGATAAATGGAGTGACGTCTTTCTTAAGGGTAAATTGTCACTTTTATTTGTTTTGCTATTGCTATGTTGGTTGGGTGAGTTCTGAATCTGAGTATTTTGCAATTTCACTAAGTTGGGGAGGATTCTTGTTGCCAGGTGTCCATCGGCGAATGGTCAGTCAAGTGCAGGTGGGGGTTCTATGCTTCAACCCACTATCACAGACCTGCGTTACACGGGTGTTCTGTAAGTTGAGACCGGTGAAATTCCATTGTGTTACCGAATGAACTTGGTATTCCCAGTGTTCTATTAAGGTTTAGCGGTTAACCAGTAGTTCATAGATCTTCATCTATGTTTAGCGGTGTCTCGCCGACACTGCCAGTTCTTCACATCTCAGCAATTCTACTTGTTTGTCATCCAATTATTATAATTCCTTGCCTTAGTTTATTATAGATTTTAGTTTTTATTTTATTTTATTTTATATTCTCTTGAACAAAAATACAATAAGAAAGTATGGTTGTATGGCACTAAAATGGTTTTGTAGAGTATATTATCATCCAGGAACCCAAGAAAGGGCGAGGCCCCAACCTCCTCTTCCACCAATGGAAAGGGGAAAAGAAAATGCATCCATAGCACCCACCAACTCCCGAGAGGCTATAATATTTTGTGTGCTCGACATGAAGGGGTATTATGCTATTTTCAAGGGCCGATCAATCACTATTGAGAAGCGGTTTGACTTGGTGGGGCTGTGGGGTGACCTCCCCAATATCACCACTCAGTCCAATGAGTGCCAATAGCATGCTTTTACCAATCCACTCCCAGATTACTATCCTAGCCTCTTCTAAAACTTTTACACCTCTTACCAAGTAAGGTGGGAGAGCATGCACCACAAGGGCAAGGTGGACGAATTTCCATATCTGCCTTTAGTTAGGGTGCGAGGTATGGAAGTTGACATTTCTCCAGTGGCCATTAATTCTCTATTCTGGGAGGATGAGTTTGACACCGACTCTGATTATACAGCCAAAATTTCTGACAAAGAGAACTAATTAACATAGATAGCTTCAGTCATTGCTGCAAACATGCCTTTCTATGCCACAATGGATGATGAGATTTCTTTCCATGATCTTAAGATTGAGGCCAAGCTATGTATGGACTTCATTTGTGGTTGTATCATACCTTCAAGGAATGAGCAGAAGGTCAGTTTGGAAGAAGCTATCCTCATCACCTGCATCATGATAGGGGTCCCCATAAATTTTGGGGAAATTGTGGTTGTTCAGATGAAGAGAAAAGCTAGGCAGGATGGCACCTCAATGCCCTATGCTTTGCTCATATCTCAGCTATTCCTGGGAGCTGGAGTGCCACTGTTTCTAGATAAAGCCCAAAGCTCCTCTATTGATGTGAGTACTGTGGATCAAAAAAGGAACGCGGATGCTCCCAAGAGCAAGCGGATGCTCCCAAGAGCAAGCGGAAGCTGCTACAAGCCTTTGATGTCCCAAAAGGATCTTCCTCTCATGGTTCTGAGCAAGCCCCACTGGTTCCCGATCTTAATATGCCACACCCGGAGGCATCGAGACAAGCTTCAGGCAAATCCCTTACAAGGGGATCCTCACCTCTTCCCACATCTTCCCAACCAAGTAGTCTCCACAAACTTGCGGAGATGACTAACTCTCATGAGAGCCAACTTTAGAAGTTTGCTAAAAGTCTCCCTACCCTTATTGCCCAAATGCTGAAAAAGGAGATAAAGTTAATGTATGAAAGTCTAACCAAGCTATGCTACAGGTGGATGTCATGGAGGAGGCTGTGACCTCTCTCCGGAGTAAAGTAAGGAAATGGAAGAGTCATACGTCCATAGAGGTGGCCGACATGAGTTCCCTTAACGTAGCGATAGATTTCCTTTCTACAATCTAAGGCCCCATTGATGACTTGTTCGGGGGCTTGGGGGATGAGAAGGAGGATCTGGGCAACGAAGTCCAAGATGGGCAAGGTGATTGGGATGATAACTAGTGACCACTTCAGGGATTTCTCACCCTTTTTTTTTGTATGCATACATTGGGGACAATGTAGTGTTTGAGTTGGGGGTGGGATGAGTGTTTCTTTTATGGTGGTCATTTGTTTTGTCGATGATTTGATGTGGCCCTTGTCGGGCTTTTGTTTATGTGTTGTGAGGATTTGTGAGCCTTTGGCGGGCTTATTTTAACAATATTTGATGATTGCCCTTGTTGGGCTGTTTGTTTTGTTAAATTTGTGAAGGGTTGTTGAACCTTTGTCGGGCTCAAAATGGTTTAATAGAAAAATTGTCTATTGTTGTTAGTGCTAATGAGTAGGTCTTTGTTTTTATTGCCTATAGTTTGTGACTTGAGTTTGATTTTCTCCTTTGTGAATAGTAGATAATGAATAAACTCCAAGGGATTTCTTTATACCACAGTTCTTTCCCAAGGAGAAATTTCTTTTTTCCCCCCTTTTGTTGTCAAACTAGGTGACATTTCCCAATGGTAGATTGTGAGGAAACTTTCTTAAGGGTAAATGCCATATTTTTCTTTAAGTCTTTTGTGAAACTGCTTTTGAGAGCTACCACCAATTTTTTTTGTGTGTGTGGCATGAAGAATGAACTTCAAAGAAATGGGCATTTGAAATTGGAAATGTAGCATTCTCTTGTCATATATTTCATATTCCCTATTTGGCTTGTTGATTCGTATGCTCTAATGTCTTGTATAAAAATCTTGTGATAATAATAACTTGTGTGAACTCTTTAGGTGTGATGCCTTCTGTGGTAATGTCATTTGAATGAGTCTCATGCATCTCTGCTTGTGAAGAACTTGCCCTAAGTGTGATTCAACGTGAAATCCTAGATGTAGCTAAACTTAGAACATGATTTTAGGCTTTCTTTAGATTAGTCACTTCATCCAAAATGACCTCCGGAGAGATCTTCCCTTGCGAGCCAATGTTGAGCCTTTGGACTGTTTATTCTTGAAAACCACATTACAAGCCCAAAGTCCCTTTGTAATCTTCTTCTTTGCCACCCATCCTCTCTAATTTCTAATGATGAATGAATGAAAATAATGTGGGCTTGAAGCCCAAGACATGGGAAGAGATAAGGAAATCAATGGAAAATAGGCAAAAAGCCTAAGTTTGGACGTTTACAAGAAGGGGAGAAATCTGATGAGCATAAATGTGAGGTAGCACCAAATTGTGATTAAAAAAATTGATAGTTGAGAAACCTTGAATCGTCAAAAGAGAAAATGAATAATTAAATGGTGTTACCTCTTGCTTAGATGAGGCTTAATGTGAGAGCCAAAGGAGTTAAAATGAGGGCTCATGAAATTAAAAGAGAAAGATGATAAAAAAGGAGAAACCAGGCTGATGATCTAACGAGTATGATGGAAGGTTAAAAATGTTCACAAAAAGGCATTAGGGAGGTTCTAGTCACTAGAGCTAAATGTTTGTCTTACTCTTACCCCTAGCCTTCATCATGACCCACAAGTCCTTATTGATTTTGAGTGTAGTTTCTATATATTAGTGGTGAGTTACAAGAAGTAAAAGCCTATGGGTCAAGTTGTGTGCATGGAGAATTCTTTTGCAAGAGTGAGTGTGATCATCTCATTCTACAATCCCTTATGTGTGCATTGTTTAAAGATAAAGAAAGGGGATTATCTCTTGTAGTGAGTGGCATCACTCCCTTTAAGGACAGGTTTGCATTGATGTATAGATGTGATTGAGGCATGAGCAGTGTGATCTTAAAGGCAAGCTTTGAATAAGAAATTATTATGATTTGAGATGCTATGTGTATTTGATTGGATAAACCATGCCCTTGTTTTGAAAAATGAAAGTAGTTGTGAATCATGACTATTCATTGTGGTTACCTCTTGAAACTTTTTCACATTTTGGGGGAGTTGTTTCTCTTTTTCCTTAAGTTAGTGAGTGTTTTTAGGTTGTCTTAGGCCCATTGGACCTTGATGCATAACTTCATGTTTGGCATGCTGTCCATTTGCTAAATTTAAAATAATTGCATTACTTGAGGACAAACAATGATTCAAGTTTTGGGGTTTGATGAGCTGGTAATTTACCAACTCATTAGCCTCTTAAACATGAGTTTTTGCATAATTTTCAAGTTAGTTAGATGGATTTTATGCATTTTCTCCTTGATCCTTGCAGGTATTTAACTTAAATTGAGAAAAGCATGAAATTGAGAAAAAGCATGGAAATAGAGTTGATGACCAGTGCTCCACCGAAGGACACTGGCGAAACACCGAATTGACCGCAGTTGCCTACTGTATGGAAGAAGGCTGGAGACCGGCGGACCTCAGATCAGCACCGATGAACTGTTACTGCCAATTTCAAAGGTGCTAAAGAACCTATTGTCGGTATCTGAGACCAAGCACCGGTCCATGGATCAGCAACGACGAACCACTTGTGCCAGCACCGAAGTGCCTAAAATCTTACTGTCTGTTAGCTAGAATTTACCAGCATTTCACAAACATGCACCGGCGAACCGCCGGTGAATCACAAGTGAAACCCATCAACAAGGGGTAAAAACATCAAGCACAGAAAAAAAGGAGAAGATCTATACCCTATTTTTGTACCTCTCGTAAAAGAACTAAATATTTCACTCTAGAAAGTATTGATTATTCTATTGCTTTTGGCTTGTATAAAAAGGAGGGAGAAGTAGAAACAGAAAGAGTCATCTTCTTCATTGAGAATGTAGAAAACTCCTTTTGAGCTCAGACCTTGCTTGAATTTCTCTTACTCAAGTTTGTGAATGGATATTGAATTGTTGTTTAATGCAATGTCTTACTTTACTTACATGAGTAGCTAAATTCTTTTCTAGGTATGAGTAAATGATTGGGGTTGATTTTGGTTGGGTATTGTGTATTTGGTCTTAGATTTACTCAATTAGTATTATTTTAGTGTTTCCTCTTAATTTTAAATTAAAAACCCATAGTTGCAAATGTGGGTAGTATTTTCTTACTTTGATTTTGCTTGAAAAAGGAAATTAATGTATAGGTGAGGAAACACTAATGGGCATTTGGGTGGTAATTATGTGGGATTGGGGTAGAAATAGCTAAAACCCATTATTACACATCCATAGAAATAGTGAATTCATACCCAATTGATATGATTTTTGTGACGAGGAACCTCGGGATTTGAGAAAACCCGAGGTATAAGACATTTAATTGGTTAAGAAGCTTAAGATGTCGCCTAATCCGCAGCTAATCACACTGTTGAGTAAAGATAGGAGCAATTAACAGTTCCAACCCATTGAAACCCTTATCAATATCACACCCCTAGAAGTCTCTCCATTGGTCTTTCTATACATTGCCCCTGTTTTTAGAGTTCCATTCCATATTTTATTTTATAAATCATGACTTTCCTGAATTTTCTCTTATTTTTCTTACATGATTGATGGGAATTAGTTCAATATAATAGATGACTATTGTGTGATCAGATGACATTTCTTATGGGATTTGACCAACAATGTTCGGGTTATTTATTTTGATACAATGACTATTTACGCTCATTTTATAAAGAAAAGTGTAGTTTGGACATTATCACATATCAGAAAAAAGGTCAATACCAAAGTCAATCTCTCGCTCGAGAGGAACTCTTGGTAGATCATATGCAAAAACCTTTGGGTACTCTAGGAACAAAATGAAGAGTCGGTGTCTCGGATGTATCATCCTTAACCTGAACTAGATGGTAAACACAACCCTTGGAAATCATCTTTCTATCCTTAAGGTAGGAAATGAAGTGACCTACAGGTATAGCTGAACTACCCCTCCATTCTAGGATTGGCTCACCAAAAATCGGAACTCTACCGTACGGGTTCTACAATTCACTGAAGCATAATATCCATGGAACCAATTCATGCCAAAGATAATATCAAAATCAATCATGTCTAACTTTATTATATCAGCTGAGGTGACTTTCTAAAAGACTCTGACAGGGAAAATTCTGTATACCCGTCGAGCTATAACTAAATCCCTGACTGGAATAGAGATTGAGAAGGGTTCTGATAAGATTTTTGGATTGACTCCCAAACTAATAGCAACATAGGGAATCACAAAAGACAAGGTAGCCCTTGGGTCTAACAATGCATATATATCAAGATGGAATAGTCATAATATACCAATGACCATGTCCGAGGATACCTCATGCTCCTGTCGTGATGAGAGGGCATAAAACTTCTTCTGACGCTGCCCACCACCTATACTAGTGGGTGCATCCTACTAATTTGAGCTGAGCGTGCTGGTGGAGCTGCTGAATTGGTAACTAGGTCACGGTCTCTACCATGGCCCTGTTTAGCCACTGCACAATCTCTAAGCATGTGACCAGGCTTCCCGCACCCAAATCATGCCCCTGAACCCGCTAAGCACTGTTCAGCGGTTTGATTTGTTCTCTCTGTTTATGTTTTATGATATCATAGATGCATTCCACTTATGCCATATCTGAGGACTTACTTCTTCTTAGTTGTATGTTTATGCTTATGTTATCCATGTACCATGGGTTAACTTGGAGCCATTCTTAGTTCTAGGTCCCATACCGCATCTGCGGTCTATGCTTGGGTCATGACAAACTTGGTATCAGAGCATCAGGTTTAGATATGTACTAGGGCGTCTGAAAGCTGCGTTAAGTAAGTATTTCTTATGGGTGTGAAGCGTGGAACACTTATAAGGAAGAGGCTACAAAATATCTTAGAAAACATTCTTTCATGTTCTATATCGTGCGATGAAGTCCAACTCTCCTTACTCTTCTAACTCATGCTATACGCGTTGATCTTGGGCATATTTTTGCATGACCCAAATCTACACCCTAGATGTGACACGGTACTTAGTATCACAAGTGACCCCAAGCTAACCCTATGGCATAACATACAATTGATACTTTAAATATAGAATGAAATTTATAAGCGAAAGCTTTATAAGGCATTACTGAACAAAATACTTTAATGTGACACAAGACATCTGATAACATATTGAAATTTATGCAGCTACTACAAACAACTGAATTACTAACTCTTTCTAAAAGCCATCTAAGAACTGATGAGTTGCTTCGACAAGCCCCAAGCTAACTCTAATTTCTGAACTGAAATATCAAAATATAATAAACTGGAAAAGAAACTCCGACTCTCAACAAACGAGGACTCACCACTGAAATCTATTGATTTTTACTGGAGAAGGACTACTGATGATGCTGAGACTGAGAACCTACGCCTGTATCATAATATGATATAACTTAGAGAGTATGCATCAGTAACTTAAATGTACTGAGTATGTGAGATATGAGGTTAATATAAAGATATTGAAAATCTGTAAGCTGAACTGATAGAACATGCAATGACCATAACTGGAATCATAAATACTGAAAGCATCTAAAAAGCTGATAATGTTGTAAGTATTAATAACTATCTAAAGGTCATAAACAAATCCTGAAAACTGAAAGGCTAAACTAAACTGAAGACTATGACTATACTGGAATAAGCTATTCCGTGCTAGACTGCGGAAGAGACTATAACCGACATGTAACAACATGAGCTAGATGTGGAGTCCAATGTATATCCCCCATCATAAAAGGCACACTATAACTTTCCAGGGTAAAGTAGCTGAGCAGGGTGATCATTGCCTAATGCCTATTTGGACTAATAGCCTACGACAGTGACCTAGTTCTAGGAATCTGGGTGCACTGAACGCGGGATCCGCTCGGTGCTAAGTCCTACTACCTCTAGAAATTCTAATTATTTCTAGCTAGGTTGATATCTCAAAACTAATGTCCTAAGACTTAAGTCAGAACTACTTGTCTGGAAGTGTTATTAGAGTCTAAGGACCTGAAAGAAACTACGTTTCAAGACTCGTTAGAGCTACTTTATCTGAAAGAGTCATAACAGTCTAAAGAATGACTGACAAACTGATAACTGGTATTATAGAGTTTACTTTGTTCCTCAATACTAAAAGTAGTCAAACTGATCAGCTGACATTTCTGTAGAACACTAAGTATACTGAGTGTTGACTGAGACTCCGAGACTAGGTAAATCAAAGGCTAACTTCTAATCATGTATCTATACAATAATTAATAATTTAAAAGGAACTATTTTGTCAAATAATATTAATGTCTGAATTTTTAATTATTCAAGTCCTATTCAAATCACCTCTAAAGATTAGGGATAAAATACAAACTATACGAAATGAGATACCAAGCATGAATTACAACTGATAATAATCTCTGAAAACATCAAGAGTCATAACAAAGATTAAAATCATAATATGCCTAAAGAACAACCCTAATTTCGAATGTCTATAGGGCTGGAATTAACAAAAATTCTGTAAGAATTTTGGGACAAAGGGTGAAAGAAATACCTTTGCTAGATACCCACAGCCCTGGAGGAGAAATTTCCTTTAGAAAACACCTAAAAATCTTGAGAAAGATTGCAGCCCTATCCTTTGCCCTGAGAAAGCTATGTGGAACTTCTACATACTGAGTCTGGGATTGAGGGATAAATTGATCAATATTCCCCTAACCCGAGAATCCGTCGGTATTTTAACATGATAACAACTAGCACATCAACTCATCTCACTCAACATGTACATCCCGGCATTAATTTCACAAGTTCACTACATTTTTCGTTTCAAATTCAAAAACAAGCCCTAGAAATGATGATATCAAGAAAATTCGATTAAATTATGCAATTTCAAGCAATCATAATGACATTCCGAACATTCATCAACAACAATTCAATTGAATTCATGATTAATTTCTATTTAGGGCAAACTTAGCTCACCTCACATGCTCAATATCGAAGAAAATCGACAAGAAATGAGATGGAATCGAAGAACATACCTTGAAGTTAAAGAATTGAAGCAAACTTGATGATTTTCTTGACCTACTCCGTGTCACGTTGAAGGGGGATGGGTTTTGGGGAGCTTGGTCGTGGAGTGAATGAAAAATAAGGAAAAGGGAGGGGTTTCGGGGTTAAAAAGTAGAAAAATCGCGCGGGTCACCCGACGACCCGGTGTGACCCGTCGCGATATACATGGCAACGTGTCACGGAGTGCATCGCGGTGCACTGCCTCCGTGATACGGAGCTGTCGCGAGCCTATTCTGGAAATTTTTTAAAAATTTCGGATTATACCTCAACGTGCCACGGAGGGTAACGTGGAGGTCCACCTCCGTGACACGGAGCTATCGCCCTAGCTCACTGTTTTGCCACTTTTTGTTAATTTTCATACCTCGAATTTTCCCTTGCGATTCCGTGCATATTTTCCTCCGTTTGACCTGAAATTCATCTCACTATACAAAATTGGTTAGAATTATAGGTTTCACTCTAAATAAAAATAAAAACTAAAACTAAAACGAAAAATTTTGTTGTTAATCAAGAAAAAGAAAAAGAAAAATCTATTCACAATTTAAAAAGAGAGAAAAAATATAAAAAAAATTCACGGGTTGCCTCCCGTGCAGCGCCTGGTTTACCGTCGCGGCTCGACGTCGTTAAGCTCAGTTGTCCTCTAGAGTGATGGACGATTTCTCTCGATCACCATCCTCCCCCCAGTAGTGCTTACACCATTCCGGTGGTTTTCCCAATAACTCTCGTGAATCCTTAATCTGCTCATTATCGCCTTGATCAATCACATTGATCACCGAGAGTTCTTCGTGCACCATCGGGAGCTTGGGTGCCTTGTACACATCGAACACCTCCACCTTGTCGTGTGCTTGCATTGTTAGCTGTCCCGTAGCTACGTCAATTAGTGCTTTCCCGGTCGCCAAGAAAGGAGTCCCAAAATAAATGGGACTTCCGCGTCTGGTTCAAAATCCAGCACGACAAAATCTACCGGGAAAATCAGGGAGCCAACTTGCACCAGAACGTCCTCCACAATGCCATCAGGTCTGGCTAAGGACCGATCCGCCAATTGCAAGATTACTGTTGTGGGTCTAGGACTCCCTAGACCCAGCTTTTTGAATAGCGATGACGGCATCAAATTTATGCTCACTCCCAAATCACACAATCCACGAGCTCGGATGCTCTGCCCAATGGTAATCTGTATAGTAAAGCTCCCAGGGTCTTTGAGCTTTGTGGGCAGTCGGTTTTGAATCCGCGAAGTGCACTCCTCCGTTAGAGCCACCGTAGCATATTCAGTCAACCGACTTTTGTTTGCCACGATGCTGCAAAACATCAACAAGAGGTAAGTTAATATGTACCTGTTTCAGCACCTCCATGAATTTCTTGAAACACGCCTCCTCCTTGTGTTTCTTTAATCGTTGAGGGAACGGAGGTGGTGGTCTTTCTGATTTAGCTTCCTTAGCTTTCCCCCTCTCATCACTATGCTCCCTCTCAACTTCGGCTTCTCCCGATTGTTGAGGTGGCCTTTCTGGTTCCACCTCTTTCAGCTGCAATCCACTCCTTGTGGTCACTGCATTCACCTGCTTGGGATTGGGATCTGTGTCGCTCGGAAGTCCTCCTCTAGGCCTTGTGTTTTGGGCTCCAGCAAATTGCCCAAATTGATATTCAAGTGCCTTGGTAGCTAACTGGTTGTTTTTCACTTCGGCTGCCAATTTCACATAGTCAGCCTGCAATTGAGCTTGGTTAGCTATCATGGTCTTGAACATCTCCTCAATGTTGTGTGATGGTGGTGGAGGAGGTGCATTGTTGTTTCTGAATTGTGCTTGACAATTTTGCTGCCCTCCTTGGTTCCTTTGCACACCCTGACCCGAACTTTGCCCCTGATGGTTGTTGCTACCCCAGGAGAAATTCGGGTGATTCCTCCAATTGGAATTGTAGCTATTACCATACTATTGGTGGTTGTTCCTTTGCACATTTCCCAAAAAGTTTACCGAGTCAAGATTTGCTCCACAACACTCATCTGAGTGCTCACTGCTTCCACACACTTCACACCACATTTGTTGCACTGCATTAACTGGGGCTTAGGGCTGGTTCATTGTCATGTTGCTGAAGTGGGTGTTAAGTTGATTTTGCAATGCAGCTATCTGTGCAGCAATAGTTGTAAACCCATCCACTTCTAGCACTCCTTCTGCTTTCCTTGTTCCTCCTCTGGACGAATCAGCATTCCATTCCGGATTGCCCTGCGAAATACGGTTCAACGAGGTATACAGCTCCTCATAAGTTTTCTCCATCGCTTGTCCTCCAACTGCTGAGTCTAGCAATATTTTTGTGTGGGGTTCCAAACCCTCTATAAAAGTGTGCACCAGCACATCATTGGACTGATGATGATGCGGACAATCCCGCAACATGGACTTGAATCTGTCCCAGGCCTGATATAAATTCTCTCCCTCCCTCTGTTTGAAACTTAGAATTTGACTTCTAAGTCTTGCTGTTTTAACGAAGGGAAAAAACCGTATCAAGAATTTCCTCGCAAGATCATCCCACGTAGAAATAGAATTCGGTGGCTCAGCTTTCAACCACCTCTTGGCTTCTCCCAATAGTGAAAATGGGAACAATGTAAGCCGGACATAATCTGATGACACTCCAGCGGGGATGTAAGTGTCACTTATCTCCAAAAAATTTTGGAGATGCTGCTGTGGATCTTCATGAGGGAGACCTGTAAACTGCCCGCTTGTGTGCAGCAATTGCACCATATTCTGCTTAAGTTCGAACCTCCCTCCTGGCTCAGGTTTACGGATGCTAGATTTGACATTATTAGCATGTGGGATTGCCACCTCGCGAACCGGTCGAGCTGCTACTTCTTCGGGCACTACACTGCCCGTACTACCGGTGGATTCTGTTGTTGCTCCATGATCGTCTGTTTGAGCAACTCCAGCTTTCTTTCTAGAGCTTCTCTCCGCTTACTATGAAATATTCTTTCTGGCTCTAAATACGAGTCCACCAGCTCCTTGTCTCTTGCCAGCGTTCAACAGAGATTAAATCTGCAAAATACAGGCTAAGACCAAGTTGTCAACACTAAGAGAATAAAAATACAGTAAATTAACACTTAAGACAAATTCACCAATTGCCAGTCCCCGGCAACGGCGCCAAAAACTTGTTCGGTCGTTTTTGTTGGGTATAAAACTCACACGCAAGTGCACGTGGTCGAACAAGTAGTAAAGTGGCTTAAGTAAGCCAATTATCGATCCCACAGGGACTGGGATGAAGTGCAATCTGATCAAGTGTACTATATTTTAATTCTAGAAATGCAGACAATAGTGTAACCAAGAAGTTTGATATTTTGTTTTATAATTTTTATGCTAAAGCTAAAACAATTATCTAATGTGAGTCTGAACTATGAATGAGAGCATGCTGAGGTTAAACGAACATGTAATGAAATTAATTATCGATGTAATTTGGTTAGTCTTTTCCTCCGGTTGCTAGCCAAGAACTATTGCCAAGAGATTAAAACTCTCATATTTAACACCACTTAAGAATCATGAACCATCCACCTACATTTCTGTGATTAAATGCAATTCATGTTCTAGCCATACAAACCCGGTTCCTAAATTGACTAATACGACTTTCAGATATATTTCTATCCTGAAGGTAAATCAATTCTCAATTTTCCCAAACTAAGAAAAGATCATATCCTATTAATTCACAACTTTCCAATTTCTCGCTCTCTCGAGTGAAACCAGACTTTTTAGATATACATTAACGTAGGCCACACATTAATGCAGTAAGAACAAGAATTAATAGAACAACCATGGAAGAAAAGATGAAAAACCAAAGAATCAATGATCACATTTCATTACAATTGTTCATAACCTCAGCAAGAAGATGAATTAGCCACTCATTTGTGGATTAAACATCGTTAAATGAGTGTTAAACATACAAGCAATTGAATGCAAGGAGAAGGAAAGAGAGAAAAACCCTGATAATTTCATCCCCTCAACTGCCTGTAACCCACGTTCTTGCTCCACCAAGTCAGAATATTGAAAAATGAACCTAAGTGTTCTATTTATACTAGTGGAAATTTTTCCCGGAATAACGAGCAACGTGTCACGGAGTGCATCGCGAAGCACTGCCTCCGTGACACAATACGGACGTGGACCTTCACTGGAACTGGGGGTCCAGGAAATAAAGCCCAACGTGGCACGGCGTGCAATGCGGAGCCAAGCCACCGTGCCACGGACCCATCGCGAACCCACACTGGAATTTGGCTGAAAATTTCCATCCAGGTAGAAGGCCTCCGCGATGGCAGCGTGACACAGCTCCATCGCGGAGCCCCTTTATTTTGTGCTTTCCAATGCCTTGTCCCATGCTCACTTCCGAGTTCAACCCCGATCTCTTCCAACATGCATTTAAGCTTCCCAAAATTACATTTTACCTACAAAACAATGCTAATCATGTTGGTTAGTATAAATTCACATTTTATTACCAATTACATGAGAATTTATACACATTGATAGATAAACAAGGCTAAAATGACACTTTTGATTATCACTTGGGCATATAAATTTGCCCAAGATTAGCCCCTCTACTAAACTGTAATAAACATTGGAACATCACATAGTCGGGCTATCTCTTTATTGTTTAAATAAGCATAATCTTTAGCTGAGACGTGATTTTGATCGATAAGGATGAGTTAACCTCATTACACTTTCAACAATGACTCAAGTAGGGTCAAATTTATGCCTGGTGCATGGCTTTTCTCACCCTTCGGGGTGACTACTTCCCACTTTCACTGAACATGAGCATGGCTATCTACTGATTTGGCCTGCCCAGCTCTTGCTGCTTGGCCTACTCTTGTTGGACGTTGGAGCTTTGTTCCATGGCTCGATAATATCCTATTTCTTATTATACAACCAGTAGGTCTCTTTTATAGCCTAATGCATTTTCATCAAACCCGGGTGGGAGGATAACGGACATGGTATGCCTAGCTACAAGCTACTGACGAAACTCTGCCACTTTTAGAACATAGAATCGACCTTGAGGTCTGAATACTCTATTCTCTACTATCTCAAAGGCCTGTGACTCCTTCTGTTGGGCCTTATCTCTGGCTGAATTAGGCTAGGTCTTCGTACCGTCACTCCTTTACCTCAAAAATTAGTGGGGACATTGTAGTATCCTAGGTTACAACCTTACTGTCCTTTAAATGTCAGCTTACTGCTTAGTTCTCAATATTCAGTGGTAATCCCAAGCTCTATCAGCCCGCTATCATCTGGAGGTGGTTCTATTTTCCCCTCAAGTTCAACGCTCAAGCCTTGCTCTTACTTCTATAAGCTGAATATCGGGTTTCGTGCTCCACACACCTTACTAAAATGGATATTACCGGCTAAGTCTACCAAACCATATAATTCTTACCCGCGCTCGGGCCAATTCCCATCACCTAATCCCTCTATTCCTAAACATGCTATGTTGGGGGTTGTAGGCTCTGTTCTCCATGTATCTCCTACCGCCATCTACACATTGCGGTGGGATTAGTCTATTTCTGACCGGAACTTTACTGTTGCGAGGTGGGTCTATTGCTTATGAACCTCTACACATGCTGAGTTGATACTGGCAATCGTATATATACCCTCCTAATTTACTATCATAAAGGTCTAAATGACTTATTTAAACTCTAGGGGCCTCATCCACTTGATAACACTTTTCAGGAGTCAACGGATCTAGCCCTTCTTTACTATTGACTCTAGGCAACATCGCCTCAATACTTACGCTCTTTGATATACTGAGAGCAAACCTGGGAGATAGAAGTTATCCATTTCTTATTATACTATATAGCATTCAAGGATTGGGGGTAAGAATCCCGCACTTCCCCCTTTCTTTCGTACCTTGCAGGTAAACTAACATTAACTGTCGTCCCCGTCCAATTCTAAATATTTAGGAGGTAAGCCAACTCATATATATACTATTCTCCTGACCTCCTACTCTGGACTATATAAAGAACTGGAGACGGTGCTGGCATGTCTATTATCTTATGAGGTTTCTGGTGCCTCGGAAAGGTGATGGGGAGATTAGAAGACGTCTGCTTCCGCCCTTAGGCTGACTGTACCCCTAACTATAGCATCTCACTAGTACCCTCTCCTACTGTTGTAGCTGACTTGTGGTTGAATGAAGTCTGTCCCATATCAGGCATTATTCTTGACAGACATAACAACGAAAGCTTAGGGACTCATCCCTATATAAGTCAACTCTATAGCATGATCTGAGAAAAAAGAAGGGGTAACCATACTATCATGCCTCATAGCCTCCTGCTTATATAATATGGTGCACAACACATTTATAAACAAGACTCTACTAGACACGGCTAGTAGACTCCCTGGGATACGACTTGCTCTGATACCAAGTTTGTCACGCCTAACATTTGGAGGCATGACTGGCACCTTGTGCCACACTGGGATCTGAACTAACCTGACTGAGCCTGTGCACTTCTGGTGCACGTCTATAACTCATGTAAAGAAAATGATGAGCTATATCTCAGTAGTAAATACAGCCTCAAGCCGACAAGGCCACATAGCCACCTATAAAAAGAAACCAGCTAACAAACAACATGCAATAAAAGGGATCATATGCGAGTTGACAAGACCACCATGCTGTCTAGTTATAACAAGAATGACAACTGGAAGCTATACTAGGCCCCACATGGCCAACACATAAAATAAGACATACATGGGCCTCACACGGCCAACAATAACCAACTGACTGAAGACTGTAGTCTTCAAGCCTCTAATACTAAAAAATATTGGTCGGGACAGGGCCCCAGCCTATCCAAAAGCTGTACAATAAAAGACAGGTAGCTTCTACAACCTGGCAGCCCTGGATGAAAGAAGTTGGCGAATCTGCTTACTCCGAATAGCTGCTAACAGAGGTCCTAAATCCTATCTGTCTAAACCTGCAGGAAAGTGCTTCATATTCTCAAGGACCGTCAGTTGTATGCCAAGTTCTCCAAATGTGAATTCTGGCTGAACTCAATAGCTTTCTTGGGGCATATTGTGTCGGATGCTGGTATACAAGTAGACACGCAGAAAATAGAAGCAGTCAAAACATGGCCTAGACCTACCACTCTGACCGAAGTCCGCAGTTTTCTGGGATTAGCAGGGTACTATAGAAGATTTATTGAAGGATTCTCCACCATAGCAGCACCTCTGACTAAGCTGACGTAGAAAGCAGTAAAGTTTCAGTGGACAGAGGCATGTGAGAAGAGTTTCCAGGAATTGAAAGACAAATTAACCTCCGCCCCAGTGTTAGCATTTCCAGAAGGTACAGAGGGTTATGCAGTGTATTGCGACGCATCGGGTGTTGGGTTAGGATGCGTGTTGATGCAGCATGCCGAAGTAATTGCTTATTCTTCCAGACAGCTGAGGAGACACGAAAAGAATTATCCTACCCACGACCTAGAGTTAGCCGCGGTAATCCACTCCCTAAAGATATGGAGACATTACTTGTATGGCATCCATGTGGATATTTTCACTGACCATAAGAGCCTACAGTATATCTTCACTCAGAGGGAGTTGAATTTGTGGCAGCGTCGCTGATTGGAGTTATTGAAAGATTATGATGTGAACATTTTGTATCATCCGGGAAGGGCCAACGTAGTAGCAGATTCCCTCAGCCGAAAATCTATGGGGAGTTTGTCGTACTTGCAGCCCGAGCAGCGGGAGTTGGCCAGAGAAATACATCAATTAGCCAGTTTAGCCATTTGTGTAGCAGAAATAGAGGACAACAGAATGGTAATTCAGAACACTGCAGTGTCGTCATTAGTTGTGGAGGTAAAGGAATGGCAGTATGAAGATCCTGACCTAGTTCAGCTTAAAGACAGAGTTCAGCAAGGGAAAGTGCCAGATTTTTAGGTAACTGAGGATGAAGTGTTGCAATGTAAAGGCCACCTTTGTGTTCCAGATATTCAGGGCTTCGCCAGCAGATTATGAGTGAGGTACATCACGCCCACTATTCTCTCCACCCAGGCACGAAGAAAACGTACCACGATATCAAAGAAATCTACTGGTGGCCAGGTATGAAGAGGGAAATAGCAGAATTTGTAGCCCAGTGTCCTAACTGTCAGCAAGTAAAAGCGGAACACCAGAAACCAAGTGGATTGACTCAGGACATAGTTGTGCCTCTTTGGAAGTGGGAAGCAGTAAACATGGACTTTGTAGTAGGATTACCCCGTACCAGGCATAGACATAATTAAATTTGGGTAATTGTTGACAGACTGACGAAATCAGCCCATTTCCTGCCAGTAAAAGCTACTTTCTCTGTCGAAGATTACGCTTAATTGTATATAAGAGAAATAGTTAGATTACACGGTGTTCCAGTATCTATTATCTCTGACAAAGGAGCATAATTTACAGCTAGATTTTGGCAGTCATTTCAGACAGGTCTGGGAACGCAGATTAATTTGAGCACAACATTCCACCCTCAGACAGATGGACAGGTGGAACGCGCTATTCAGATGCTCGAGGATATACTACGGGCATGTGTGTTGGACTTTGGAGGTAGTTGGGGTGAGCATTTACCGCTGATTGAGTTTGCTTATAATAATAGTTACCACTCAGCTATCCAGATGGCTCCCTTTGAGGCATTGTATGAACGAAAATGTAGATCACCAGTTGGCTGGTTTGAAGTAGGAGAGTCAGCGCTGATTGGGCTAGATATTATTCATCAGTCAGAGGAGAAGGTATAGCTTATCAGAGAACGCCTACTGACTTCTCAGAGCCGCCAGAAATCGTATGCTGATGTGTGGGGCAAAAACCTGGAATTTAATGTGAATGGCTGGGTATTTTTGAAAGTATCTCCAATTAAAGGTGTGATGAGATTCGGCAAGAAAGGTAAGCTCAGTCCGAGATTCGTTGGGCCTTATCAGATTCGGCGGAGAGTAGGCCAAGTGTCATACGAGTTGAACTTGCCTCCAGAATTAGAGTCTGTTCATCCAGTTTTCCATGTATCTATGCTAAGAAAGTACATAGGAGACCCCTCCAGAGTTGTCCCAGTCAAGGATGTCCAGGTTATGGAAGAGCTGGCCTATGAAGAAGTTCCAGTAGCCATACTAGACAGGCAGATTCGTAGATTGAGAACTAAAGATATTTCTTCTGTCAAAGTATTATAGCGTAACAGGAACCGAGAAGAGATGACTTGGGAAGCAGAGGAAGATATGAAAATCAGATACCTTCACTTGTTTCAAGCCTAGTCAATCAAGAGGTATGTTAGTATTGTTATCATATGAAATGCCTTGTATTATATGTATAAATGAGATGGTCGACTCTAGTCTTCTACATAATGAATGATATAATATTGTGTGGAGCACCCGTATTGGACTTTTCTGCATTTCAAGTTTTTGAGATAGTCCATATTACAGGGGAAACTCTGCCATAATTTTCCTAAAAGTAAGCAAGTAAGTTGAAACCCCTATAAATAAAAGTTTACGTTCGAGGCCGAATGTTCTTAAGGGGGGGAGGATGTTACACCCCATAAATTCTTGACATGTAGATGGCCTATTCGCATGTTGGTTAAGAGTTTTAGAATGCCATACATGCTAGGAAAAGGCCCGGGGAAAGAACGGATAAGCGACACATCGAACCATCTCAAGAGGAGGCTGGTAGACCTCCTCCGCGATGGCCAGAGTGTCACAGAGGCTCACCTCCGCGATGGACAGCGTGTCACGGAGGCTCACCTCCGCGATGGCCAACGTGCCATGGAGGTGAGGTGCAGCCCCAAGTATAAATGCCTCCAAACTTCGGTTTTAAGTGAAACTTCTTATAATTTCCAGTAAGAAACAAAAGGCAAAACCAGAGAGAGGGAAACATGAACAAAACCTACCATTTTCCTTCCGGTTACACCTATATACGCGGTCCAAACTCGAAATAAACATGGGTAGTAAGGTATTAAGCAGTAAGGAGCATTCCTACGGATTTAGTTTCGTAAAATTCGGCCAGCGAATCGTCGTGCTACCGAGCTAAGGTAAGTGGAATTGATCCAAATTAGTGTCAATATACTCCTAGCCCTAAAGTGAGTATTTCTTCCTTCTGGACTTCCGAGAAATAGCGAATTTCTGGTCGTTTTTCGATAAGTCAAAGTTTGGGCTATATATATATTAAAAGTGATATTTTCTCTCAGAATATTAATGTATTTAGTCCTAATTGATATATATATATATGGATGCAGTTGGGAGAAATAGCGAAATATTGATCAAATTACGCCAATTAGCTGGGAAATCAGAAACGGAGGTATGTAAAGTGATCTTGGGCAGATTTATATGCCCAAGTGATACTCAAACGTATTATTTTCGTCTTGTTTGTGTGCAATATGTATATATTCTCATGTAATTGGTAATAAAATGTGAATTTATACTAACCAACATGATTAGCATTTGTTTTGCAGGAAAATATGATTTTTAGGAGCTAAAATGCATGTTGGAACTATATCGGAGTTGGACTTGGATACGAGCATGGAAAAGACATTGGAATGCACAAATTATAGGGGCTCCGCGATGGAGCCGTGCCACGCTACCATCGCGGAGGCACACTGCCTGGAGAGGAAATTAAATGGCAAATTCCAGTGAGGCCTCGCGACAGCTCCGTGGCACGGAGATAGGCCTCCGCGTTGGCCTCCGTACCACGTTGAGGCTAATTTACCGGACCCTGGATTTCCAGTGAAGGTCCGCGTCCACGCCGTGTCACGGAGGCAGTGCTCCACGTTGACCTCCGTGACACGTTGCTTGTTATTCCGGGAACAATTTCCCTCTAGTATAAATAGCACACTTAGGTTTATTTTAATTAGTTCAGACTTGGTGGAGCTAGGACGTGGGTTAGCAGCAGTTGAGGGACGAAAAAGCTAAGGGATTTCTTCTCTTCCTTTCTTCTTTCAATCAATTGTATGTATGATTTACACTTGTTTTAGGATGATCAATCCACAAATGAGTGGCTAATTCTCTTCCTTGCTAAGTTTTTGAACATGTGTAGTGAATTTTGATTGTAAATGATATGGTTTTCTTCTTCTTCTTTCATGTTGTTCTATTAATTCTTGTTCTTACTGCATTAGTGCTTGGCCGACATTAATGTACATCTAAAAAGTCCAATTTCACTCGAGAGAGCAAGAAATTGGAAAGTTGTGAATTAATAGGGTATTGTTCTTAACTTGATTTGGGAAAATTGGGTTTTGATGTGCTTTCCTGATAGAAATATACTTGAAAGCCGTATTAGTCAATTTAGGAACCGGAATTGTATTGCTAGGTCGTAAATTGCATTTGATCACAGAAATGTAGACGAATGGTTTATGATTCTTAAGTGAAATTAAATACGGGAGTTTTAATTTCTAGGCTACTGTTCTTGGCTAGCAACATGAAGAAGAGATTAACCGAATTATTATTATAATCGAATTCATTACTTGTTCTTAACCTTGGCATGCTCATATCCATAGTTTAAATTCACAGTAAATAATTGTTAATAGTTTTAGTATATATAGATTTTATAAACAAAAACTCATTTAACTGTTGGTTACGTTGTTGTTAGCATAATTAGAAGTAAGATAAGAATATAGTATACTTAGGCAAATTTTACATATCCTGAGCCTCCTTGGATTGATACTTGGCTTACTTAGCCACTTTATTACTTGTTTGACCACGTGCACTTGCGTGTCGGTTTATAATATATAATACCAGCCGAATAGCCGAACAAGTTTTTGGCGCCGTTGCCGGGGAGGCTAGGCAAATTTGTGAAATTGTGTTAAGTGTAAATTTACTGTATTTTTGTTTTATTTTCTTAAGTGTTGACAACTTGGTCTTAGTATTTGTTTTAATTCTTTGTTCATTTTAATTTTTCTCTCTTTTGGATACCCTCATTGACATGACATCTTGGAATATAAATGGTGGATACGCATATTTCGGCGAATCTTGCATGAATTGCGGAGGACCCCACTTGTGGCAAAACTGTAACACGTGCACTATATGTGGGTGTCAATATGGCCATTGGGGTGATTGTCCAAAGGCATATTCCCCTCCCCCAAGCCCCTACTATGATCCTTTTGTTGTTTGTGCTGAATATAGAAATGTTGAAAATGAGGACTTGGGACGCCAAGTTCAAATAGAGGACATGATGAAACAACTCCTGGAGCAATCAGTAGCAATGAAGGAGTCGGTGGCAGAATTGATACTCCAGCAAAAGGAGAATGCAGAGGTTGTAAGCAGGATGAGCGTCAAACTCACGGAGATGTGTGCTGAGGCTGAAGCTTGTGATAATTTGCAGGAGACAGTTTTAGCCGATATTCAAGAGGAACTACAAGAGGAATACAAGGGTGAATTTTTGGATGAAGCCCAACAATTAGACTCTCTTGAGTGTCCCCGTGATCGGCTCATACCTATAGAAAATCCATTCATGGAAGAAGAGAAAGAATATCTCCCATTTGACCTTAATGGAGAAATAGATGTCGATGTTGAAAAGGTGTACACAAGTAAGGAAGTCAAGCACAATGCAATTTCAGAGTTGAGGTTGATTGGACCACACTCGAAGCATTTTTCGACATTAAGTTTGGTTGACAACACAGAAATAGAGTCTTCCAAGATTATAGAGAAATGTCTAGAGGAGGACCAAGCCCCGTATATTCTGAAATTTGCTAACTCAAAGCAGCGAAATGACTTCACTTACTCAAGGGCCAATAAGTTCAAAAGAAAGCATCTACTGCTTGGTCCTTACAATTTTTCACCACCACCCCAGGAGCATAAGAGGAAATTAGAGAAGAAATTAGGGGTGAAATTCATATCCTCAAGGCGGAGGAAAAAGCGGTGAAACTTGGGACGTCGAGCGGCGACGGTAAACCAGGCGCTGCACGGGAGGCAACCCATGAAAAATAGTTTTATTTTTTTTTTTTTAGTGAAAATAATTTTTATTTTTATTTTTCTTTTCTTGATTAGGTTTAGATTCTTGTTTTAGTTAATATTTTTCATTTTAGTTAGGGAAATCTATTAATCTAACCAATTTTGTTTAGTGAGGTGATTTTCAGGTCTAACGGAGAGAAATATGCACGGAAGCGGGAAAAATAAGCAAGGTATGAAAAAAAAATTTTATTGAAGAAACAGTGCACTGGCGCGTTGGCTCCGTGTCACGGAGGAAGGGCTCCGCGTTACCCTCCGTGACACGTTGAAGGCAAAATCCAGATTTTTAAAATTTCCAGAGAGCCATCGCGTTGGCTCCGTGTCACGGAGGAGGGGCTCCGCGTTACCCTCCGTGACACGTTGCCTTATATTTGGTGCCGGGTCACACCGGGTTGCCGGGTGACCCGCGTGTTTTTCTTTAAATTAACCCCGATTTTGCCCAATTTTTCCCCATTTCTTCTACTCTCCGCGATCAAAACACCCAATTCCCCCTCCCCAACCAACGTGCCACGCTAATAGGCAAGGAAAACGTCAAATTTCTTCGATTCTTCAACTAAAAGGTATGTTTTCATCGTTTCTCTCAAGTTTTTGGCGATTTTAGTCGAATTTGAGCATGTGAGGTGAAATATATCACCCCAAGTAGCAATTAAACATGATGTTGAATTATTTTGTGATTGATTATGTTCGGATTGTTGTAATTAGCATTTGAACTTGTCGATTATGTGAATAATTCGAATTTGATTGAAATATTGCATTCTAGGGCTTGAGTTATTGAAATTGAATTGGGGAACTTGATAGTTTGATGAATTAGATGCCGGGGTGTGGTTGTAAATTGAGCTAAGTCGATGTAAATATTGTATGAATGTTAAGAGAAGATGAATTCTCGAATTGTTGGGGAAAATGCGAAAATTTTGTAAATTGGTTTGATTGTTTAGATTTGTATGTAAATAGAATTTTCGTTGTTGTTTTTGTTTTTTTTTTTGTTTTGTTGCTAAGTGCGATGATTGGATTGCTATCGATAGTAGGATTGGGAGTAGCTGTATGAAGTCTGAGTAGTACGCTAACCGTTATGCTGTCGAAATTTTTCGTGAACGCACTAAGCAATATACCTTATAGTTGCTTGTGTTTGGGGTTGTAAATAGAGTAATCCTTGCCGAAGTATTGTAAATATAGTTAAGGACTAAGTGTGGGGTAAACTTAGTTTAACCCGACCTTAGCCTAAGTTAACTTGTATTTAGCTTAACTTTGTGCTTGTTTATGTATATTGACAGGTACAATGGCAAGTCGACAGGACAAGGGCAAGGGTGCTTCTACCTCAGGCACCGGACGGAAAAGATTGAGGTTGGGCACTGCAGTCCCAGCTGCACCAGCTGTTCCGCGGGGCCAACGCCGCCAATACGGAACAAGATGGGTAACCGATGAAGGGAAGAAGTGGTACGCGAAACATTAAGAAAACAAGTACTTCCCCGAGGAACATATTGCACGGGAACCACTTGCACAGGAGTTCCCACGTATTGTGCAGAGAATCGAGGCAGCTGGGCTCAGCTTTATATTTCAGGAGCCCAAGGAGTGCAACCTTCATTTGGTCCAAGAGTTCTACGCAAATTGGAACCCGTCCATCAGAAGCCACACAATAAAAATCAGAGGGCAGATTGTCACTCTGGAACCCCAGCAATTTAATGCCATCGTTGGAGCGCGGGACACAGACGCCCACGTTCTCCGCCAGTTAAACATCACCCCACCGTACGCCGACATCAGACGTACGTTGTGTGGGGGCTCGATCCACATCCCAATGGAGTAGACATAAGGAGAGGGGTTACCACCAGACTCTGCCTTATTCGCAGATGAACAGGGAGGCCAGAATATGGCTGAAAATTGTATGTTCGTGCTTGATCCCGGGAGTTCACATGACGGATGTGACCCGGGACCGTGTCTGCTCGGTGTATGCCCTTATGAAAGGGCTTGAGATTAATGTTGGGGCGATCATTATATCCGCCATGAAGAGAGCCAGACTGCACCAGGGCCACAGATACGGGTTTGGCGGACTCATCACCACCTTCCTCCGAGGCCTCGACATTGAGGAAGAGGCTTTGGACTATATTCCGCAGTTGGAGCGGAGGGCCCTCGATGTGACAAAAACTAAGGCCCCCGACACCACACACGGGCCAGTGCTGAGTTTGGGCGAGCGACATGCTCGTGACGATCAGTACATGGCACGTATGTTCGGCATGCAGATGCCTCAGCTACGGATTGGTGGGAGACCAGCCACCGAGGAAGAATTATGGCAGCTGGAGCTGGATTACCCATTTGGCGAGAATGCCAAAGCCTTATGCCGAGTGGGACCAGCCTTCGTGGAGCCGACGGATGACGATGTCCCTACTGACGAGGAGACACGTCATGAGGACTCCGATGTGGAGTCCGATGACGACGATGGAGCTGACTCAGATATGGGGGACGAGGCAGCAGCACCAGACGAAGAAGTCGAATATTTCGACAGATCAGGGAGTTCCACCACCCGAAATTTTGTTTTGTAATTTTTGTGAACACTGGGGACAGTGTTCGATTTAAGTGTGGGGTGGGGAGTAGCTAGGTGCTGGGACTTGGGCTCTAATCTGCTGTATGTTTTTCCTTGGTTTGTATGTATGTTTATGTTTTCCCTGTTATGAACTGATTTGTGTTGTATCTGTATATATTTGTTTGTGTGGTTAATGATGTGTGTTATGAAAAGTTATGGTTGCCAGTGTAAATATTTTGTAAATATTTTTTTTCTCTATCGAGATGATCGATATTTTTCAAAAATTTTCGCGAGAATATTTTGCAATTATCAAAATCTTTTGTAAATATTTTTCTATCGAAATGATCGATGTGTTGCAAACATTTTCGGTTTTTATTTTTTTTGGGTTTCTCGGAGTTTGTTTTCGGTTCTTTTACCGAGAATAGTCCCATTGAACCGATGTCATAGTTAGTGACCGTTCCCTATGATGGATGGATGACGACCGTCTTAAGGGAAATGTAGTCGGTAGGAGTAGGATTTTAATTTGTTTTTAATTTTTCTTTGGTGGATTGCATCAATAACCTGTAGTTGCTTTATGGTTGCTAAAATTTCGTTGCGTGTGTAACTGATGTTCAAAATGTGAAAATGATTCGTTTGAAAGCATGCAATTTTGGTAAATATGTTGAGTGACCTAGGCTATAGAATTTGATTCAGTATGATTGAGGCTTAATTTTGAATTCATGTGATTGGCTAATTAGAGAGTCTGTGAATGCATCTTGAGTCGAGCATGTGCATGAAGTGTGAAGTGAGGTATTGTTATTCCATGCCATTGTGAATTGTCTAGAACTTGCCTGGTGTGTATACAAAATGAAATGAAGGAGGTGTAGTGTTGGAAAGGATGTAGGCATTTCTTTGTTTTTAACCGATAGTTTCCATTTTTTTTCTTGTCAAATTCTACCTTTTTATATGTTGTATACCCTAGTCAGCCCGTTGAGCCTTTAGCCGATTTCTTTCTTTCTTTTGTCCAAAATTGTATAAACCAAGCTTTATTCCTTCTTTTCATTAGCTGTAAAAGTCTATACAAAACTCTTAAGCGCTTACAAAGAAAAGAAAATGTTTCCCAAAGTGTTAAAGAGTGAAAAGAGTGAAAAGAAAAAGAAAAGAAAAGTGAGGAAAGAAAAGATTATGTTGAAGAGGCACTTGTTATAATTAAATGATATTGAGGGTACATGAAAACCCTTTGTTTTGTGTCAAGTGTGTTTGATGAAATGGGCAGTACGAAAGTAAATCAGCATGAATGGGAGAAAAAGAGAAAAGAGAGGAACAATGTCCATGAGTCGATGGGAATGTGTTGAAAAGGCGCTTAAGGATGCTAGCGACTATTATTGGCTAATCCAATATATATACTAGATCCATAGCCCCGTTACAACCCATTAAAGTCCTACTTGATCCTACATTGCATTTCTTTATATTAGTGGAGCAATACACTAAGGGCAAGCCTATGGGTCACGACATGATGCATGTGAATTCTTTTGGGAGAGTGAGTGAAATTAATTTTTATATGCCCCTACTTGAATGTTTGTGTGTTGCATGAACAAAAAGGGGAAGATTCTCTTGAGTTGTGAGGGCACATGCTTGATGAAAGATTGATTTTCGTGTCAGATTTCTTGATTAGCTGATTTGCATGAGTTTGCCGATATCATGAATCAATTCTTAAAGTCTAGGAAGTCTTGATGTATTAAAGGTCATTGTATTGTAAGACCAAGCATGTTTTCGTGGTGATTTGCAAAAATTGAATAATCGGTATGACCGTAGCGTAAATGGTCGCACCATAGTGACGAAGGTTGGGATGTAATTTGCATGAGTTGTGTATGTGTTGTTCGAGGACGAACAAGGATTTAAGTGTGGGGTAAGTGATCTTGGGCAGATTTATATGCCCAAGTGATACTCAAACGTATTATTTTCGCCTTGTTTGTGTGCAATATGTATATATTCTCATGTAATTGGTAATAAAATGTGAATTTATACTAACCAACATGATTAGCATTTGTTTTGCAGGAAAATATGATTTTTAGGAGCTAAAATGCATGTTGGAACTATATCGGAGTTGGACTTGGATACGAGCGTGGAAAAGACATTGGAATGCACAAATTATAGGGGCTCCGCGATGGAGCCGTGCCACGCTACCATCGCGGAGGCACACTGCCTGGAGAGGAAATTAAATGGCAAATTCCAGTGAGGCCTCGCGACAGCTCCGTGGCATGGAGATAGGCCTCCGCGTTGGCCTCCGTGCCACGTTGAGGCTAATTTACCGGACCCTGGATTTCCAGTGAAGGTCCGCGTCCACGCCGTGTCACGGAGGCAGTGCTCCGCGTTGACCTCCGTGACACGTTGCTTGTTATTCCGGGAAAAAATTCCCTCTAGTATAAATAGCACACTTAGGTTTATTTTAATTAGTTCAGACTTGGTGGATCTAGGACGTGGGTTAGCAGCAGTTGAGGGACGAAAAAGCTAAGGGATTTCTTCTCTTCCTTTCTTCTTTCAATCAATTGTATGTATGATTTACACTTGTTTTAGGATGATCAATCCACAAATGAGTGGCTAATTCTCTTCCTTGCTAAGGTTTTGAACATGTGTAGTGAATTTTGATTGTAAATGATATGGTTTTCTTCTTCTTCTTTCATGTTTTTCTATTAATTCTTGTTCTTACTACATTAGTGCTTGGCCGACATTAATGTACATCTAAAAAGTCCAATTTCACTCAAGAGAGCAAGAAATTGGAAAGTTGTGAATTAATAGGGTATTGTTCTTAACTTGATTTGGGAAAATTGGGTTTTGATGTGCTTTCCTGATAGAAATATACTTGAAAGCCGTATTAGTCAATTTAGGAACCGAAATTGTATTGCTAGGTCGTAAATTGCATTTGATCACAGAAATGTAGACGAATGGTTTATGATTCTTAAGTGAAATTAAATACGAGAGTTTTAATTTCTAGGCTATTGTTCTTGGCTAGCAACATGAAGAAGAGATTAACCGAATTATTATTATAATCGAATTCATTACTTGTTCTTAACCTTGGCATGCTCATATCCATAGTTTAAATTCACAGTAAATAATTGTTAATAGTTTTAGTATATATAGATTTTATAAACAAAAACTCATTTAACTGTTGGTTACGTTGTTGTTAGCATAATTAGAAGTAAGATAAGAATATAGTATACTTAGGAAAATTTTACATATCCTGAGCCTCCTTGGATCGATACTTGGCTCACTTAGCCACTTTATTACTTGTTTGACCACGTGCACTTGCATGTCGGTTTATAATATATAATACCAGACGAATAGCCGAACATAAAGCATGTTCCTTCGGCAAGTTATTAATCCTAGTATAGCAAATAGCGTGAACTCTAGAAGAAAGAATCCAGAAGTCGAGTGTTGAGTCCAGTATGAATCCAGCAAGCATGTTTTATGTTGTTATGCTATATTCAGAATAAAAGTCAGTAAATCAGTATCCGACAGCCAGATATTATTTCAGATATAGTTAGCCCAGTAACAGAATCAGTTTTAATGTAGAAAAGAGATTTAGAATAGAATATCAAAACATGGATAGTATTTTCAGATCGAACATGCTTTCTATATGTGAATATTGTTTGTTGAGACCTGTTTGTGCTATGTGGGCACCCTTAGAGCTTCCTTGCTGCCCCAGGGTTAATATTTGTGTCGACTCGCCCGCTAGAGGGTGAGGATACGTAACTCAAAAGGAGTGGCATGTCGTCCGCAGTAGGAGGACGAAGATGGGATGCAGCATTCCCCATATCAGGTTGATCAGCATAGCATTATAGCTTACCCTGTCAAGCGCTTGCGCCCAAGGGGCAGATTACAGATACAGATAACAGATTACAGTTTACAGTTACAGGAGTCCTCCGGACTCAGATACAGTTATAGTCAAGCACCCAGAGAGCTTAAGCTGCATACCTAGGGGGCCGGTAGAGATGCTCGTAGTTAGTAGGTGAGTGGAGCGATTTACTTTTGGATGGTTTTGACCCGGGTAGGGGTATATAGATTGTGAGTTGATTGGCACCTTCCGGCTTATGGGGGCTGGTATTGGTCCTTGTATGTTATATATGTATATACATGTTATTTATTAGCTGATAGATAGCAGTACGCCACGTCGACAGGTATGCTTCTACCTTACCTTCAGTACAGATAAGCTTATTTCAGATCCCGCCAGCCCAGGCAGTTTCAGCTACTTTCTGTTATTCAAAACTACCAGTATTATTGCTTATATTCAGTTATGTTCAGTTTGCTTTACATACTCGGTACCAGTTGTACTGACGCCCATTTGGGGCGCTGCATTACTTGCCTGCAGGTACTCATAGACGAGGAGCCGATACCTCGTAATTCCAGCTAGCACATTGAGTCATCAACTCCTGTCATTCGGAGCTAGACAACTAAAGGTTTATTCCTTTTCTTTTGTTGTACAGTATGGGTAGGCCGAGGCCCTATCCTGACTATCTTATCAGTATTCTTAGAGGCTTGCAGATTGTGTATTCCCTGTGTTAGTTGTACCGGTCGTGTGAGGCCGTGTGTATGTCTGAGTTGTTAATAATGGCCGTGTGGGGCCTTATTCAGTTGGTAGTGGTGACCTTGCCAGTCACGTAGCAGTTTAGCTCCTGTTTACTAGATTTAGAAGTAACAAGATAGCATGTTTTCCTTGTCAGCCCGCATAGGTTCCCTTATGATGATGTGGTTCTGGTTAGCTGTTGTGGTTGTACAGGTGGCTATAGGCCTAGCCGGCCGGGGGCTGCATTTACAATCGTCATATAGCCCGCTGATCCCATTAATCAGAGTTAGAGCCAGCCAGGCACCATATGTGCTTAGGCTCAGCAGTCTAGCAGTTCAGGTCCTAGTAAGGGCACCAGGTGCCAGTCATACCCCCCAAGGCGGGGCGTGACAATCACCTACCTCTCATCGACTTTGCATACAACAATAGCTACCACTCCAATATTCATATGGCCCCATTCGAGGCATTATATGATAGGAGGTATGGGTCTCCTATAGGGTGGTTTGAGGTTGGTGAAGCCACCTTAATAGGTCCTAATTTAGTACATGAGGCTATGCAAAAGGTCCAAATTATCAGGGAACGACTGAAAATAGCTCAAAGCCAATAGAAATCGTATGCAGATGTAAAGAGAAGAGAACTAGAGTTTGCAGTGGGTGATTGGGTATATACGAAAATTTCACCTATGAAAGGATGATGAGGTTCAGAAAGAAGGGAAAGCTCAGTCCTAGATATGTTGGTCCTTACAAAATCCAAAGATGCATTGGCAATTTGGCTTATTAGTTAGAATTGCCTGCGTAGTTAGCATTGGTGCATCCAGTCTTCCATGTGTCTCCGTTGAAGAAATGCATCGGTGATCTGACATCGATTGTGCCTTAGAGAGTGTTTATGTAAAGGATAGTCTCTCTTACGAAGAATTTCTAGATCAGATTTTGGACCATCAGGTTTGTAAGCTGATAAAAAAGGAGGTCGTTTTCAGTAAAAGTTTTATGGAGACACTAGTTAGTTAAGGGAGCTACATGGAAAGCAGAAGTAGATATGATGGTCAGATACCCTCACCTTTTCTCTTCCAACTCATCTTTAGCATCAGGTATTAAATTCCTCCTCAATACTCTATTCAGTTCCATGCTCATCAGCTCTATTCATGTCTTAGTGTGCACCCTAGTTGCATGAATTCAATTAGTATGTCTATCTCAGTTTGGAATCAGTGACTCCTTCATTATTCAGTTTCTAGTCTTTAGTTCGGGATTGCAGCTTTTCCCCTAATATTTTAGCTTACTTAGCCTTTATTCAAGGATGAATGTGGGGAGGTATTGTAACACCCAAAAAGTTTCTTAGACCAAACCCTAGACTTGAAATGAAAGACCAGAAAGAAACTAGAAAATTTTGCCTCAGAATGACTCAATGAACGAGTCATTGTCAACCTCTATGAATTTTCTCTCGGGTACCAATGAGGCATAGAACGACTCATTGTATGATTTAACGGGTTGTCCTGTCACCCATTATAACCTAGCCCAAAAACTTGTCAAATCCTTCCCCAGAACCAACAAGCCAGATGATGAGTTGTGAGAAGAAGAAATTACCTATCCTATGAATCTGTTGAATGAAATCCAGAGAGTCACCCCAGCTACAACAAGTGGAAACAATTACCTATTTTTTCCGAGAACGGGTCGTTATGTCCGTCCATTGAGGGAAGATTCAAAATCTATTCAAACTTCCTCCAGCAACAACGAGTGCAACCAACGACCCATTTTTCCATCTAAGAGGTCGTCATTTTCGTCTGATGGTCAAGTCTAGAAATTGGAATTTTCAAACTCAATACCAATGACTGGTCCCAACGAGTCGTGGTCATAACAAACGACTTGTTGTGTGACCCGTTGGATCCTGACGAGCAGTTTTCTAGGCTTCTCTCCATGGGTTTTTAATAACTTTTTGCTATTTTAATTTCTAAACTACGTTGTTTTGAAGTATATTATGAGGGGATTAAGGGGGATTAGTCGATCCTCCTCCCTTATTTATCACTGAGCTCTCAAAACCAATGCATAAAAGCTTAAGAATTCTTCCCAGCAAGAACTAGGGTTCTTCTAGCAACCTCAGAAACTTGAGCTACTCGTAAGGGGTTTTCTTCTTCATGTATGTGGGAATTCAACAAGGGTTTCCTTTCACCCTTGTGTCCTAAATTACTTTAATAAAAATAATAGTTTCTAGCCCTTTAGGAGATTATAATTCTAGGTTTCTTTTAGTCAGTTCATGAATTTCCTAGAGTTTATTAAGTCTTCAAGTTTTTCAGGATTATTACTAGTTCAAATTCATGTCTTAGTTTCATTTGCATAGTGTTCTTACTAGCCCCAATCTTTAGCATGATTTATGAGAAGCACTTGCATGATTTAGATTCTGGTTAGAAATATTGTATTTTCATGATATTTTCACTTGAGTATCATTTTTAGCACAAATGCTTTGATTGAAAGTAAATTTTTTCAGTATGCTCAGTATATTCACTATTCTTAGACTTTCATGGAACTTTCAAATAAAGTAGCTTTGACAAGTCGTAGAACACCAGTTTCTCTCAGATCCTTTAGAATTTTAGGGCACTTCCAGACAAGTAGTCCTAACCAGTCTTAGGACATTAGTTTTGATCTATTAGTGTTTTACAGATACATATATTTATTTATGTGTCTTCAATTGGGTGTAGTACTTAGCACCGAGTGGATCGGGATTCAATGCACCCAAGCTCCCGAAAATATATGCCACCATAGAATTTGATCCTAAAGGGTTCTACAGTCAGTGATCACACTGCCAGTCATTTTACCCTAGAAAGGTACGGTGGGCTCTCTCGATGGGGATTAAACATCAAACTCCATGTCTAGCTCATGTGGTTATATGTCGGTTAACAGACACTCCCACAGTATAATACAATAATAGTCCTAAATCCTGTCCACTCTATCGTATTCCAGGACATGCTTATGACCCCAAATTCAGTTTATCAATTTTTTTTGGTATGCTCATATATGTCAGACTATTTGCTATATTAATGACTTCAGATAGGGTCTTTGTATGTTATTTCAGTATTCATTTTACGAGTTATTAGTATATGTATGTTTCACTTTCATCTCACATACTTGGTACATTCTAAGTACTAATCTCATGTTCTCTATGTGCTATATCATTTTATGATATAGGCTCAGGCACCCAGCCTCAACATCACAGCTAATTTTTCCGGCGATTTCCAGTATTTGGTTGTGGTGAGTCCTCCTCTCCAGAGGGCTAGAGTCTTCATTTTCAGTTAGTGTCATTTATAGCTTTTCAAACATTAGAGTTAGTTGGGGGCTTGTCCTAGTAACTCATCTTCTAGTAGGGCCTTTCAGACAGATAGTTAGTTAGTATGTTAGTGTTATGTTTTAACATCAGATTCCATATGTATTTACTTAACTCAGATTATTCTGTTACTTGGAATCAGTTGTTTTAGTATTTCAGTTATGCTTCCGCTCAGTGTATTTAGAAACTCATATTGTAGTAGTATTATGCCATGCCATGGGTTAGCTTGGGATCGCTTATGGTTTTAAGCACCGTGTCTCGTCCAGGGTGTAGACTCAGGTCGTGACATGCACGAAGCATCGATAGTAACCTTCCAAACTCACAAAATTCTGAATCTCAGTAGGAGAAGTAGGTCTGGCCTAATTTTAAACATTCTTAATCTCTTTTAATATATTTCATGTACACCATGTGATCTAACAATGCCATAGAGTTAAGACAAAACTCACACTTTTTGGCATAAAGCTATTCAACCTTCAATGTTTGAAGTGTGATCCTCAAATGCTGCTCATGTTTCTCCCTACTACAGGAATTTATCAAAATATCAACGATGAAGACAATAACAATGGAATCTAAGTAGGTTATGAATACTCAATTTATCAAATCCATAAAAGTTGTTGGAGCATTGTTCAGTCCAAAAGACACAACTAAGAACTCTTAATAACCATAACGAGTTCTAGAAAAAGTCTTAGAGATATCTTCTACCTTAATCCTTAATTGGTGGTAACTGCACCACCTCAAATCGATATTAAAAAATACTGAAGCACTATAAAGCTGATCAGCCAAATCATCAACACGTATTATGTAATACTTATTCTTGATTGTAACCTTGTTTAACTACAGATAATAAATACACATTCTCATATATCTATCATTTGTTTTCATAAAAATCACCGGAGCACCTAATCTAGGGCGTATTTATATGTCTGTTTTCCATATTTTGTTTTATTTTGAAGATATATTTACTTACTATTGTATGTTTTAATTGATAACTCTTAATGGTGAGCTAACACATATGATTAGATGATTTACAAGAAAATATGGTGGAAATTAGCCCAAAAAGAGCTAACAAGGAAGGTTTGGCGCATTAGAGCATTGTTGGAAGTGTTTTCGGGCAAATCCAAGTTGGGGCTATGGCTGGCGCCTATCCCCAAAATCCAAAATTTAGAAGATTTAAAAAATAATAGGTTCGGGAATTAAGTGGCATGATGCACCAAATGGTGAACTAAAGAATAATAAATTCAACAGGGTGGCACTTTAGCTGATGCAGTGCGCCAGAGGCAAAATTCAAGCCAGTCAGGCTGGCGCACTGGCAGGTGTGGCATGCCTAAGCTGTGTCAAATTTAGAAATTTTTAATTCATGGGATCCGAACCCATGTAAGAGATGAGGGTATTTTCCACTACTATATATATCCCCTTATGACGTTTTGGAGGGGTTGGTCATTATTCTAGCAAGTTTAAAGAGGAAAGAGAGATTTCATCATTAGTTTTATTTTCTTCTTACTTTTCCAATTATTTATTTTGAAAGAACACATCAATTGCTTGTATTTTTACTTGAACATAAGTAGCTAAAGACCCTTGTTCTAGGGTCACAGCTAGAACATAAATGCTTAGTGGATAATTGAATTGACATTGTAGTTTATCAAATTGGTTGTTCTTATATTCTTTCCCTTACTATTTTGATGATTGGCCACCATTAAAATGCATCTATATTTTTGTTGTAAACTCAGAAGAAGGACCAATAGGATAAAACAAGGAATATAAGGAGAAAGATTTTTTCTTTAAGTTAAACATAGAATTGGTTTGCGACTAGAATAGAAATATACCTAGAACGTCTTTCTTGGTTTTTACATGGGAGAATCTAACTTCATTCACATATACTGTTATTGATCATAAGATTATAGACATAGAATTGCATGTGAATAGGTGATTAGAGGCTCCGAAGACGATCAGCATATAATTAACCCCATAAACCAACAATCAAATAAACTAATTAGTCAAGAAAATTGGATGCTAGATAGGATTGCTAATGGAAGTAGTAACCCTTGAATTATAAATAGTGATCAGAACATTAAATTGATTTCTAGTTTTATTTTGTTCTTAGTAATAAATAAAAATTCAAAATACTCTTTAGTTACATTTTGCACTTGAATTAATTTATAGTAATTGAAATAACTAGAATTTGCTAAATCACAAGTCTCATGGGTTTGACATCCGAACTTAAAAATTCTATATTACTTGAAAGATCACGTGCACTTGCGTGTAGTTGGGAATCACCAAGGAGACACTAAATCTAATGAATTCCATGCTCAAAAATCTGGAAGCTACTTTTTCAATTCCTTCAACTCTATTGGCACCATCCAATAATATGGAATAGAAATGGGTGAGTGCTTTCATTCTTGGCCAATCTCTTGGTCAACAAAGTAATATTGATGGTCATAGTAGCCATCATCTGATTTTGATCTTGGTTCTCCTTCATTAAATGGTTAATGAAGGAGTACCCATATTCATGCCCCCACTTTGATCCACACTATGCCATGCTTGGTTATGCTTTGCAATCTGGACAAGTATGATAGAAATGCGGTTGTATGTCATGTCCATAAAAAAACATCCTGCCGTATTATTGTCCACGGATTGAGTCAAAGAATCTAGAATTTTTCAAGCAAAATATGATCGGAGAACCCATGATTAGGTGCCCTCAATACATATTGCGAGTTCCCATGATTTAAGTAATTGTTCTCCTGAAAGCAGCCTGAAACAAATAATATTATCCCTTTGTTCAACTTTCTTTCTATGCAGGAACCATTTAAGAACACATTCACCAGCTCTGCCCATGTATGAACTGAGTTGGGAGGAAAATGGTGCAACCACTCCCGGGCTTCTTCTGCCAAGGAGTATTTGAATATCCTCAAATGGATTGCATCAAGTGATACATTATTCTTCTTATGAATATTGCAAACCTCCAGAATATTTTTGACATGATGATATGGGCCTTGTTCAATCAAATTGTGGAACAGGTCTTCCACTTTCAATATTGTGTAGATGCTACCACCAATTTTGACTAAAATAGAATTAACTCTCGATGGCATAATTGCCCTAGCATAATCTATATCATCATTGACTTCCACAAAGACATTCTCCACCTCACCCAGTGACAAAGCCATCATTAGTAGTTCACTTTTTTCACAATCACAATAAAGCAAGTGTAATAGAGTAGACACAAATCAAAAAAAATCAAATCTGAATTGCTAGATAGGACCTATGTCAATGTCCTCGGCAACGACGCCATAAGTTTTGATATCACCCAAAATCCACCTCACTATGTAAGTATATGCGATTGATGCAAATATATCATCCAAATAGGAGTCAGGATCATATCCATAAATTCTTTGAATTGATCTGAAGTATCAATCAAAGCAAATCAAATTTGAATATGGAATATATATTCATATTAGTATAAAATAAGAAATTAAGCTAAAGCTAGAATGCTGTGGTGAAATCAATATAGAGAAGTGCTAGGGATGTGTCCCTTTTTTAGATTGATCCCCTAAATCACTCAAATGGGAGTATTGAGAACGGGTTATTAATAAATATTGAAGCAATCAACTTAGGAAATTATTAGGTGTCTCTCAACAATCCCAATGATGTAAATCTTGATCAATTTTCTCAAATTAATAAGAACTCCATTCTAATTGATTGCAATTTTCCAATTAGATTCATCCTATGTCTAGGTGAATTCATTAAACTAGGTTTAAATCCTTGGGTCATTATTTATTGATGCTACCCAAACCTTAATTCTCTTTCCCAAGCTAAAAGAGGCAATTCTACATGATTGGATGACTTTCAGCACCAATCTCACTTTATAAAAGATAGATCAATCAAATATTCTTAAGCCCATACTCAATTTAACCCAATTTAGATCATTAGGGTTCAAAACCATTTGGTTCACAATCTTAGATCTGGGTTTAGCTACTCATAGGAGAAGAAGAAGAAGATAAAAACATGAGTTTCAACATAATCACTTACTTAGCAAAGAGAAGAGAAAGAAAACTTGAATTACAAATTAAATCGTCAATCTCCAATAGGTATCTTAAATACAATGCTAAAACTATTAAAGCTATAATGAAGTATTAAAAGCTAAGCTAAACTATCAGGAACTAGTCAGAATCTCTATTAAAGTATTTAAAAAGACTATTTATACTAAGCGTTAAAACCCAAATAAAAATTCAAATTCAGAGGGCCCAGGTCTGTAATGCCCCAAAAGTTCCTCAAACTAGATTTCAGAATTGAAGTATGCTTCAACATAAAATCTAAAAGTTTTCTCTCAGTACGACTCATCATATGTGTCGTAAGGTGGTTGTATGGGTCGTAGGATGACCCATGGTGGAGAGCCACAAGTTCACTCTCCCAACACGAGTCCCCACCACGAGTCATGGTGTGTAGATATGACTCGTGGACAGGAGTGGTAGCAGGTCATTGGATTTTTCAGGTGTTAGTTATATGAGTGGTTGTATGATTTGAAGTAGGGAGTTAAGTATCGTGATTGGCAATCATGTAAATCTTTATAGAGTTGGAGAAATTGGAGTAGCTAACCACGGAGCAAACCACAAGTCATAGGAGGATTGCACGACTCGTGGTACGAGTCAGCAATTGGCAGTGCAGTTTTTCCTGCAAAATCATTAAGGGTATTTTCATAAATTCTAATTTTTAATCCCTAAACGATGTTATTTTAAGCCCTAAAAGGAGTATTTTAAGAGGGCTTAGACTATATCAAGTCATTAGGCTCTACCAAGCATGCAAAGCTTTGAATTCTCCTGGAAGATCAATCTAGAAATTCTCTCAATTCTTCCCCAACTCTCTTGGGCTTTCAAATACAAGTTGAGAATCAGTTTACCTAGGTTTGTAGGGATATGAATTAGAGTTTCCTTTCACTCTCATGCCCAAATTTCTCCTCAAATTCATGAATTCAAGTTCTAATTCAAGTATATGATCTTATAGGATTTTAACCCAATTTTATTAAATTCTCTATGATATATCTATGGGTCAATTCTCCACATGTTCTAAAGAATGTTTTAAGATTTATGGTTAGATTTTATACACAAATTGATTATAAATTTATGATTTTAAGTTTTAGAAAACTATGCCCTATTATGAAAGTTTTATGATAAAGTCAAGTTTAAGATTCATGATTTAAAATATGAAGAGATATCTAGCATAAATAAATATTTATAAATTACCCATGTATGAATCCATAATTTTGACTTATAAAGTCTATTTCAAGTATGCATGATTGTAAGATTTGGGCAAGCCCACACAAGTTAACTATGTTTCCATGATTTAGCCAAAGCTAATAAGATCGGCTTATCATATGTTTTGGAGTCAAGACTTCTACTACAACTTATGGTATGTTTTGGATTCAAGACTCCCCATGTGTAGATTTCAAACTATGCATGTAATTATGATTTCTGCTTTATTGAAAAATGATGGGAGCACTATGCATGTTTTTTAGAGTAGCGTCTAGCACCAAGAAGGCTTGGGGTTCAAAGGTTTTCCGGTCTCAGAACTACGCGCCAACGTAGGTATATATTTATATTGGGATCTTTCTTGAGAGTTTTCCTTGCCCGCAAGGGGCCTTCAGCTTGATATCGATATCATGGTAGCGACCTTAACTCTGGAAAGATTTTGGATGGATTTGCCTACTTGAGTGTGATAGCTGGGGCCTCACGTAAGCTCTATCATGATATGTTGGTAATGATAAGTCTCCCATCATTTCTCATGATTTGAGTTATTCATAATCATAACTTATGATTATGTTTTACAGCAGGTTTAACCCAATGATCAGTTTATGAGATTTTACTTATGATTTCAATTATGAAAAGTTATATGATTTCTATTTTTAGCTTCAGGTCATTCTATTCAGATATGATATTTAGCTTATGATTATACATGTTTCAAAATCAAATTTTAGCACGCAGTCCTTACTCTCATGATCTTATGATTTATGTTTATACACACAATTGCAGTTAACATTTACTCAGTATGTTTTACTTACCTTGTATACTTAGTGCATTTCAAGTACTTACCACATACACTATGTTGTGTCATTTCATGATACAGGTCCAAACGATCAGACTCAATTCTACCGTTAGTCCAACTTCCCACAGTTTACCTTAGTTTCCATCATTGGTGAGTCCTCAGCTTCTGAGAAGATTCAATTTAGTGTTGTATTATGCTATTTTCATTTCAGACTTTAGCAAGATAGTTGGGGATGTTGTCCTATCAGCTTATGAGATAGTTTAGAGGCTTATCAGACATTATGTAGATTTTTAGCTTTGTCCGGTGTTGACTTTATTTATGATTGTTATGTTATTTAGTCTTTCACTTATTCATGATTTAGTTATCAAATTTTGCCTTGATGTATGCTCTTTAGTTGTTATGTTCAAGCCATGGGTCAACTTGGAGCTATTCGTGGTTCTAGGTCCTGTGTCTTGGTCCGAGGTTTAGGTCATAACAAACTTGGTATCAGAGCAAAGGTTTAGAATGTCCTAGAGTTTTTGAAAGTCGTATTAAGTAGAGTCTTTTCCATGGGTGTGAAGAGCGCCAAACATATGGGGGAGAGGCTACAAGATGTTTTAGGAAATTTCCACTTCTCTTATGATCTATGTCGTGTGATGAAGTATCTCTCTATCCTTCTAACTCATGCTATACGCATTTGCAGAAATATGCCTACAAGTCGAGTGAATGGAAAAAGGAATGGCAATAAAAATTGTAATACCCCAGAAGTGCCTAAGACTAAACTCGGGATTTGGGGATGAGATTAGTAGAAAAATGGGGAAAATATCTCAGGATGACATATTGAACGGGTCGTGGGAAACTTCTATGGACCATTGGTCCCTGTCATGGTGAGAGTGTGGTCGGCGGGTCCAGGACCAACGAGCCTTGGAACGACTCGTTGGTCAGTGTAACGAGTCGTGGTAAGGGGTCATTCTGAGGTTGGTCCTTGTCAGGGGGACTAGCACGAGTCATGATATGACTCATTGTATAGGACAACGAGTAGTGGTAGGTTTTCATTGGGGGGACTTCCAGAAGGTAATAAGTGTTGGTAACGGCCAAAAACAACAAGTCATTGGGACTAGTAATGAATCGTCCTAACCAGTCGTGGTTGAAGACCTGTGTTGGAATTTAGCGAAGTAATGGGAGGCAGTAACGAATCATTATTTCAAGTAACGACCCATCCTATCGAGTCATGGTAAAAGGACCTAAGAAGTTAATAAATGATGGAGGAAGGTACGGACGGATACCACGAGTCGTGGTATCGAAGGACGACCCGTTGTATCAACTGTTGTCACTAACAATGCAAAATTTTAGACTTTTCATTAAGGGTATTTTCATAATTTCTAAGCTCTAAGGTCCTAAACTATGTTAGTTTAAGCTCAGTTAGCAGGGTTTTAAGAGTGTCAAACCTATTCTAAGCCTTACCATCCCATGTATGCAAATTAGAGTTCTTCCTTGGAAATCAAGCTTGAAGAATTTCCCCAATTTCTCCCCAATTTCCTTTGGGCTTTCAAGAGGGAGTGTAAATCAGATTTACCCATGTATGTGAGGCTATGAATGAGAGTTCCTTTCACTCTCATGCTCTAAATTCTTCTCAATTTCATGTATTTCAATTCTAGATTTAAGTTCATGATCTATTGGGGTTTACTCCAATATTTGTGCAATTCTCTATGATCTATCTATGGGTCAATTTCTTTTATATATTAAATCATGTTTTATGATCTATAGGTAGATTTTATACCTATTCTGAATATTAATTCATAGTTTCAATGTTTAATTAAATTATGACCAATTATGTAAGCTTTATAAAAAGTCAAGTTACGATTCTATTATGATTTTTTCTTACTAAGTCTAAATTTAGATTTATGATTCATGTTATAATTTCTTTTCAAGTACTCTTTATGGATTTATGAATATCAAGTATATAAATATTTTACAAGTATGCATGGTTTTCATGATTTATGGATCTATGACTCTTGGCCAATTCATGGGCCCTTATTCATGGATAATCATGCTTTTCAAGTGAGAGCCATCATGTAAATATTTTATTTGGCCATGAACTTCTTGAATGATTTTACAGTTACTATACGAGCTCTCGCTTGCATGTTTTTGGGAGTAGTGTCTAGCATCCAGTAGACCCGACGTTCAGGTAAATCCTGTTATCTCAGAACTACGTGACATCGTAAGTACATATATTTATTATTGGATCCCTGTGATATCACCATGCTGCACATCCCCTTGCCTGGCAAGTTGGGGGCGGTCCTGACCACTTGGGTGAAATAGTGGGGCATCATGTAAGTTCTATCATGATGGTGTCAGTTAAGACGAGTCCTCCCATTGTTCCTCATTACTTATGCATGGTTATGTTTATGTTACTTGGCTCAAGTTATGTTTTACAATTTTTCCTATGGTCCCCACAAATCCATATGAACTAAATCAAATACATTTAATCCCCTAAAAGTGCTAGGAGGAAAAGGTAATCTAACTTGTCTAGCATAAGGATAGATCCTACACTGACTCATTATTTCTGATATATGTTTTCCTTGTCCAAGGAACAACTTTACTAGAGTATTAGAAGGTATATGTCCAAGCCTAAGGTGCCACAGAATCATATTAGAACTATTTCCTCCACTTGAGTTAACTATATAAGGTTTTAATCCTATTGATAAGCCAACACCTGTAGTCTTAAATCCTGGTAATCTTTGATTATCTAAGAATTAAAGTCCTTCCTTATCTTTACCAATCTCCTTCACCTTCCCATTGTAGAGGTCCTGAAAAATACAAAAATTAGGAAAGAACGTAGCTGAACATTGCAATTGCCTAGTGTCCTTAGAAACTTGTAATAAATTGAACTTAAATTGTGGTACATGAAACACATTCTAAATTGTACTCTTATCAGAAATATTGCTAACAAGTGATACTTCACCATTTTGCAAATACACCTTTTTTGATTTGGTAGTTTGCACAATTGAGTGCTTGTTTAATAACTCCATGACTGATGCCATGTGATTAGTAGCTCCTATGTCAATGATCTATTTTTGTGAATCTTTGATCACCATTAGATCTCCACTATTACTTGACATGCTGACTGAGTTGACTGCAGAGGTATAAATCTGACTCTGGTCTAGCATCTTACAGATCTGCTCATATTGCTCCTGTGTGAATCTAGGAGGTGCTGCATAACCAACTATTATGCTTGTTTCTAGCCCAAGTTCTTGACCTTGTTGATAAGTGTGACAAGAATTCTCTTGATGAGCATGAGTCTGCCTTTGTGCCTGTGATAGCATATGACCAGCCTGAGAATTCCACTCCTCTGCAATAGCATTGTGTGCACTAGATTCTTGCCTCCTTTGTTTGTTTCTATGATCATAATTTCTGTGATACTCTTGAATTCTATTCCGAAATCCCTTCTATTCATTGGACTTTGGATAGCCAGGTAGATAACCAACTAGTTTGTAACAATCCTTCTTGTAGTGGCCTTTGAGTTTACAATGATCATAGATGGCATTTGGATTATAGTTTGATACATAGTTCCTTTTTATCTTCTGATTCCCATGATTTCCTGCTCTTGTATACATGGCTATTGCATCTGATATTCCAGGAGTTACTCCTAGCAGTCCAGCATTGCTACTAGATTATGCCACTGATTTTTGATTCTCATCACTCACAATCATATAATAGGTCGGGTTCACCATTAGTAAAGGGGTCATAAGTGTTCGCTGTCTACTCTGGGGTAATTACTACACGCAAGTGCACGTGGTCGAACAGTGTGAAAAAGAGTTTGGTATTTTGGTTCTAATTTTATGCTAATTATAAACGAATATACAATTTGAGTCTGAACTATGAATATGAGCATGCTGAGGTTAAATGAACATGTATAGAAACTAATTATCGATACAATGTTTGGTTAATCTTTCCTCCAGTTGCTAGTCAAGAATTATTGCCAATGGATTAAAACTCTCGTATTTAACCCAACTTAAGAATCATGAACCATCCACCTACATTTCTGTGATTAAACGAAATTCCTATTCTAGCCATACAAAACTGATCTCTTAATTGACTAATACGACTTTCAGGTATATTTCTATCCTGAAGGTAAATCAATTCTCAATTTTCCCAAACGAAGAAAAGATCATATCCTATTGATTCACAACTTTCCAATTTCTTGCTCTCTCGAGTGAAACCAGACTTTTTAGATGTACATTAACGTTGACCACACATCAATGCAGTAAGAACAAGAATCAATAGAACAACCATGGAAGAAAAGATGAAAAACCCAATTGATCAATAACTACATGTCAATACAATTGTTCTTAACCTCAGCAAGAAGAGGAATTAGCCACTCATTTGTGGATTAAACATCGTTAAATGAGTGTTAAACATACAAGCAATTGAATTAAAGAAGAAGGAGATAGAGAAAAACCCTGATAATTTCGTCCCCTCAACTGCCTGTAACCCACGTTCTTGCTCCACCAAGTCAGAATTATTAAAAATGAACCTAAGTGTTCTATTTATACTAGTGGGAATTTTTCCCGGAATAACAAGCAATGTGTCACGGAGTGCATCGCGGAGCACTACCTTTGTGACACGCCACTGACGCGGACCCTTACTGGAAATTGCTTGTCTAGGTAATAAGGCCCAACGTGGCACGGCGTGCAACGCGGGGCTAGGCCAACGTGCCACGGCCCCAACGCGTACCCTCACTGGATTTTGGCCAAAAATTCCTATCCAGGCAGAAGGCATCCGCGATGGCAGCGTGACACGGCTCCATCGCGGAGCCCCTTTAATTTGTGCCTTCGAATGCTTTTTCCCTTGCTAACATCCGAGTCCAACCCCAATCTCTCCCAACACGCATTTTAGCTTCCCAAAAATATATTTCACTTGCAAAACAACGCTAATCATGTTGGTTAGTATAAATACACATTTTATTATCAATCACATGAGAATGTATGAACATTGATAGATAAACAAGGCTAAAATGGCACCTTTGAGTATCACTTGGGCATATAAATTTGCCCAAGATCACTTACCCCACACTTAAATCCTTGTTCGTCCCCGAACAACAATCTTACACCTCATGCAATTGACACCCCAACCTGGCTAATTTGGTTCAACAATTCAAGCTACGGTTATAATGATTATTTAATACAGTAAATCATCGAGAAAACATGCATGGTCCTATCAATGCAATGACCTTCAACACATCAAGACCTCTTAGACTTAAGAATCAACTCTCGATATTGGCAAACTCCTGCAAATCAGCTGATCAAGATATCCGACACGAAATTTAATCTCTCATCAAGCATGTGCCCTCGCAACACAAGAGAATTTTCCCCTTTTTAATCACATGAACTCAAACGATTACATGCAGGGGCATATAGAAAAAAATTTCGCTCTCTCTCCCAAAAGAATTCACATGCATCATGCCACGAACTATAGGCTTGCCTTTAGTGTATTACTTTACTAATATAAGGAAGTGTGATGTAAGATCACGTAGGACTTCAACGGGTTGTAATGTAAGCTACGGAACTAGTAAATACTGGGCTAGCCAATAATAGCCACTAGCATCCTTAGCGCTTTTTCAATACATCCCATCAAGATCATGGGCATTGTTTCTTCCTTCATCCTCCCATTCTTGAAGTCTGTCTTTATTTTGACCCATCTCATTAAGCACACTTGACTCAATCACGAAGAGTATTCATACATCTTCATTATATTTTATTTATAAAAAGTGCACCTTCAACCTTTTCTTTCCTTTCATCACTTTGCTTTTCTTTTCTTTTCACCATTCTCACTCTTTGACACTTTGGGAAAATTATTTCCTCTTCTTAAGCGCTTAAGAGTTTTGTATCAAATTTACGGCTAATGAAAAGAAAGGGTTAAGCTTGGTTTACACATTTTTGACAAAAGAAAAAATAATAGGCTAAAGGCTCAACGGGCTAACTAGGGTGTACAATCGAGGTGGGTACAATAATGAAAAAGAGAAACTTTCGGTTGAAACAAAGAAATGCCTACATCCTTTCCTACAATCCACGTCCTTCATTTCGTTTTGTACACACACCAGGCAAGTTCTAGACATTTCATAATAGCATGGAACAAACAAAACCTCACCCCACATCTATTCCACATGCTCAATTCAAGACATATTCACAGACTCTTTAATCAGCTAATTACAAGAATTCAAAATTAAGCCTCAATCACATTGAATCGACTCTATGGCCTAGGTATCTCAACATATTTACACAGTTGCATGCTTTCATACGAATCACCTTTGCATTTCAAATATCATGTACAACACACAACCAGAATTCCGCAACCATAAAGTACTTACAGGCTTTGGGATGCAACCCACAAAAGAAAACAACTGAAAAATAAATGAAAAAAAAATCTACTCCTAACGACTACATTTCCCTTAAGACGTTCGTCATCCGTCCATCATAGGGAACGGTCACTAACTAAGACTTCGGTTCAATGGGACCAATCTCGGTAAAAGAACCGAAAACAAACACCGAGAAACCCAATAATTGAAAAGATTTTAAAAATATCGATCATTTCAATAAAACAAAAATATGTACAAAATCAGCTAGCAACATTCAGCAGCACAGAACAGCTTCACATTTAATTACAATACAGAACAGAAACATCACAATCACAGAGTCACAAAAAAAAAATTTCACAGGCACAACAATAGAATAGAAACATAAACAACAACACAACCAGCACCTAACTACTCCCACCCCACACTTATATCGAACACTATCCCAGTGTTCACAAAAATTGGGTGGTGGAACTCCCTGATCAATCAAAATACTCCACTTCTTCATCAGGTGTTGCTGCCTCGTCTCCCATGTCTAAATCGCCCCCATCGTCATCATCAGACTCCACATCGGAGTCCTCACGATGTTTCTCCTCATCTATGGGGACATAATCATCCATGGGCTCCACAAAAGCTGGCCCCACTCGACATAGAGCCCTTGCATTTTCGCTAAAAGGGTAGTCTAGCTCGAGCTGCCATAGCTCATCTTCTGTCGCCGACCTCCCACCTATTCGCAGCTGGAGCATCTGCATCCAGTACATGCAAGCCATGTACTGATCATCCCGAGCATGTCGCTCGGCTAGTGTAAGAACTGGCCCGTGGGTGGTGTCGGGTGCCTTAGTTTTGGTGACATCTAACGCCCGCCGCTCCATCTGCAGGATGTAGTCAAGGGCCTCTTCCTCAATATCCAGGCCCCTAAGGAATGTGGTGAGTAGTCCACCAAATCCGTATATGTGCCCATGATGCAATCGGGGTCTCTTCATGGCGGAGATAATCACCGCCCCCACATTGATCTCCAGCCCTTTCATCAGGGCGTACACCAAGCATACACGATCCTGGGTTACATCCGTCATATGAACCCCTAGGATTAGGCAGGAATAAACAATCTTCAGCCATATCCTGGCCTCCCTGTTCATCTGTGAGTAAGGCAAAGCTGATGGTAGCCCCTCTCCTTATGTCTGCTCCACTGAGCTGTTGATCGGGTTCCACACAAAGTGCGTCTGATGTCCGCATATGGTGGAGTGATATTCAGCTGTCGAAGCACATAAGCGTCTGTGTCCCGCGCCCCTAGGATAGCATTGAGGTGGTGGGGCTCAAAAGTGACTATTTGCCCTCTTATTTTGATGGTGTGACTTCTGAGAGTCGGGTTCCAGTTGGCGTAGAATTCCCGAATCAAGTGCAAGTTGCATTCCTTGGGCTCTTCAAAAATGAAGTTCAGCCCAGCTGCCTCGATCCTCTGGACAATCCTGGGGAACTCTTGTGCCAACGGTTCCCTTGATATGTGTTCCTCGGGGAAGTACTTGCTCTCCTTGTGCTTTGCGTACCATTTCTTCCCCTCCTCGGTCACCCACCTGGTTCCGTATTGACGGCGTTGGTTGCATGGAACCGCTGGTGCTGCTGGGAACGTTGTGCCCAGTCTGATTCTTTTTCTTTCGGCGCCAGATATTGATGCGTCTTTTCCCTTGTCTTGCCTGCTTGCCATTGTTCCTATCAAAACAAACGGACAAGTTCAATGTTAAGCCAATTAAAATTAGCTTTGACTAAGGTTGGGTTAAACTAGGCTACCCCACACTTGGTCCTTAGCCAAAATTACAACATTAAGGCAAGATCTTCCTTATTTACACAAACAAACAACAAAACATAACAAATATGCTTAGTGCCTTGGGAGAGTTCGACGGTATACATTCCATGTACTACTCAGACTTCGTACATCTAACCACACTCCTTACCTATCAATAACATGTTATCTCATAGCACTTAGCAAGGAAAAGCAAAAGAATAATTTTAACTACATGATCCTATACAATTCTCCCATTTCTTGCAATTTCCAATATTTTCTTAACTCGAGCATCCGTCGGTCTTTTAGCATAGTTACAGTTAGCATACACGACTCATCTCACCCAACATGTACAACCCAGCATGAATTTCACTAGTTCAACTCAAATTTTTCCATTTCAAACTCAAAGTCAAGCCCTAGCTATGATTTTATCAAAAATTCGATTAAGCTATGTAATTGTCGAGTTCAAGCAATCACACCGTTACTCCGAACATCAATCAACAATAATTCAATTGAATTTAAGCTTAATTTCTACTTAGGGCAAGTTTTTCTCATATCACATGTTCAAAATCGAAAAATTTCGACAAGAATTGAGATAGAGTTGAAGAACATACCTTGAATTCGAAGAAGTGACGAAAACTTGATGAAATTACGGGCCTAAGTCTGTGTCACGTTGAGGGGGAAGGGGGTTTTGGGAGGTTGGTCACGGAGAGTATGAAAAATGAGGGAAAATGAGGGGGAATCGGGGTTAAAAAGTGGGAATTTCGCGCGGGTCACCCGGCGACCCGGTGTGACCCGTCGCGATATACACCTCAACGTGTCACGGAGGGTAACGCGGAGCATGCCCTCCGTGACACGGAGCCATCGCGTAGGTGTTCTGGAATTTGTAAAAATTCCAGAATTACCTTCAACGTGTCACGGAGGGTAACGCGGAGGTCCTCCTCCGTGACACGGAGCCATCGCCCTGGCTCACTGTTTTGCCACTTTTTATTATTTTTCATACCTCAGATTTTCCTTCGTGATTCCTTGCATATTTGCCCTCCGTTCAACCTGAAATTCATCTTACTATAAGAAATTGGTTAGAATTATAGGATTCACTCAAAATAAAAAATAAGAATGAAAATAAAAACTAACAATTTTGTTGTTAATCAAAAGAAAGAAAAAGAAAAAGAAATCTATTCACATTTTACAAAGAAAAAATTTCACGGGTTGCCTCCCGTGGAGCGCCTGGTTTACCGTCGCGGCTCGACGTCATTCAGCTCAATCATCTTCTAGGGTGATGGACATTTTCTCTCGACCACCGTCCTCACCCCAGTAGTGCTTACATCTCTGCCCATTGACTAAGAACGTGGCACTCCAATCTTCTTGCCACAACTCTACTGCCCCGTGCGGGGTCATTCTCACCACTTCAAATGGCCCCGACCATTTGGACCTCAGCTTTCCTGGAAACAACTTCAATCTTGAATTGAAGAGCAATACTTTCTGCCCTGGCTCGAAGATGCGATGCACCACATGCTTGTCATGCCACCTTTTCGTTTTTTCCTTGTAGTACTTGGCACTCTCATAAGCATGCCAGTGGAATTCTTCAAGTTCACTGAGTTGCATTAGTCTCTTCTTGCCCGCTAGCTCTAAGTCCATATTCAATTTCCTCACGGCCCAGAAGACTCGGTGATCTAGCTCCACCGGCAGATGACAAGCTTTACCATAGACCAATCGATATGGTGAGGTTCCAATCGGTGTCTTATAAGCAGTTCTGTACGCCCACAACGCATCATCAAGTTTGCTTGACCAATCATTCCGTTGTGTGTTTACCATTTTCTGGAGAATCTGCTTCACTTCTCTATTCGACACCTCTACTTGCCCACTAGTTTGGGGGTGGTATGTTGTTGCCACTTTGTGGCACACCCCATACTTGGCTAGTAGTTTCTTGAAACTTGCATTGACAAAATGAGCCCATCCATCACCGATAATGGCTCGGGGTGTCCTGAACCTTGTGAGAATGTGTTTTTTCACAAATTTTGTTACCACCTTGTTGTCATTCCTGGGGCAAGCTATTGCTTCCACCCATTTTGATACATAGTCTATGGCCACCAAGATGTGATTGCCAAATGACGGTGGGAACGGGACCATGAAATCAATGCCCCATACATCAAAGGTCTCTACTTCCAGTATATTCTGCAGCGGCATCTCTTGTCTTCTACCAATTGTTCCTGTATGCTGACATCTATCAAACATTTTGACGTATGCCATAGAGTCTCTGAACAGTGTAGGCCAAAAGAACACTGATTGTAGAACCTTGTGTGCTGTTCGCTCACCTCCATGGTGACCCCCATACAACGAAGAGTGACAGCTCCTCAACACCTCTGCAATCTGACTCTCCGGGATGCATCTTCTCATCACCTGATCTGGTCCCTGTTTAAATAAGTATGGTTCATCCCAAACAAAGTGCCGGCAATCATGCCTCAATTTCCTTCTCTGTTGGTCTGTTGCCTCAGGCGGGTAGACTCCACTCACTAGCAAGTTGACTATGTCTGCATACCAGGGGACTTCAGCTTCCCCTACTGCCAAGAGCTGCTCATCCGGGAATTCCTCATTGATGTTATCACCTTCCATCACATGCGATCGGCTCTCCAATCGCGATAAGTGATCTGCCACCTGATTTTCGCTCCCCTTTCTGTCCTTAATCTCAAGGTCAAACTCTTGCAACAACAGGATCCATCTGATCAGCCTGGGCTTAGCATCCTTCTTGTTAAATAGGTACCGAATCGCTGCATGATCGGTGTACACCACTACTTTTGACCCCACCAAATAGGACCTGAATTTGTCGAACACAAACACCAATGCTAGCATTTCCTTCTCTGTGACTATGTAATTGCTTTGGTCCATATTCAGCATTTTGCTTGCATAATGAATAGAATGAAAGATTCTATTTTTCCTTTGCCCAAATACAGCTCCCACAGCTACATCGCTCGCATCACACATCAACTCAAATGGTTGTTCCCAATCCGGAGAAGTAAGGATAGGTGATTCTATCAATTTCTGCTTCAACTCCTCAAATGCTTTAACACACTCATCATCCAACTCAAACTTTACCTCTTTTTCTAACAATCTGCATAATGGTCTAGAAATTTTGGAAAAGTTTCTGATGAACCGTCTGTAGAATCCTGCATGCCCAAGAAAACTACGAGCACCTTTCACTGACACAGGGGGTGGCAACTTCTCAATAACTTCGATCTTAGCACGATCGACTTCCAACCCCTTGCGAGACACTTTGTGGCCAAGGACAATACCCTCCTTAACTAAGAAGTGGCATTTCTCCCAGTTCAGTACAAGGTTGGATTCCTCGCAGCGAGCCAGCACCCTGTCAAGATTCTGCAAACAAGTAGCAAACGAATTACCGAAAACAGAAAAATCATCCATAAATACCTCAACAAAATCCTCCATCATGTCGTGGAAAATAGCCATCATGCATCTTTGGAATGTGGCGGGTGCATTGCATAACCCAAATGGCATCCGCCTAAAAGCATATATCCCATAAGGACAGGTGAAAGTAGTCTTCTCTTGGTCCTCTGGAGCTATGGCTATTTGGTTATAACCAGAGTACCCATCAAGGAAACAATAATATTCCTGTCCAGCCAACCTATCTAATATTTGATCAATGAACGGGATAGGATAATGATCTTTCCTTGTGGCTTCAGTCAGCTTTCTATAGTCCATGCAAATCCGCCAGCCTGTGACGGTTCGTGTAGGAATCAACTCATTTTTCTCATTGGTGACCACGGTCATCCCTCCTTTTTTTGGAATGCACTGAACGGGGATGACCCATTCACTGTCTGAAATCGGGTAAACCACACCTGCGTCAAGCCACTTAATTATTTCTTTCCTAACCACATCCTTCATTGCTGGATTTAGCCTTCGTTGCAGCTGAACGGTTGGTTTTTCTCCTGTCTCCATGAAAATCATGTGTGTGCAAAAAGCTGGATTGATACCCTGAATATCTGACATTTGCCAACCTAGTGCTTTCTTCCTTTTTCTGAGGACACCCAATGCTTCCTTCTCTTGTGCCTCCGTCAATTCTGCGGAGATGATGACTGGTAACGTCTCATCTTCCCCCAAAAAGACATATTTTAAATGGGGAGGCAATTCTTTCAATTCCAGCTTTGGTGCCTCCTCAATGGATGGTTTCGGCAACGGTCCTAGGGACCTCATCAAGGATTGAAATTCATGTCTCCCCAGATGCCTTTGTGACTCATTCAACATTTGGACCACCTCATAAGCGTCTCTATCTCCAAAATGATCGGAGTGCATCAACACTCTTTCCAGTGGGTCTTGAGATTTAACAGTCTGACGAATTTCTTCTTGTTCAACCACACTGATTGCTGAAAGATCCTCATGTATGGCCAGCAGCTTCATGGCTTTAAACACATCAAATACCTCAATCTTGTCGTGTGCTCACATGGTTAGCTGCCCTGCAGCTACATCAATTAGCGCTTTCCCGGTTTCCAAGAAGGGACGTCCCAAAATAAATGGGACTTCCACGTATGGCTCAAAATCCAGTACGACGAAATCTACCGGGAAGATAAGGGAGCCCACTTGCACCAACACATCCTCCACAATGCCATCAGGTCTGGCTAAGGACCGATCCGCTAGTTGCAAGATCACTGTTGTTGGTCTAGGACTCCCTAGACCCAACTTCTTGAATACCGATGAAGGCATCAAATTAATTCTCACTCCCAAATCACATAATCCGCGAGCTCGGATACTCTGCCCAATTGTAATTTGTATAGTAAAGATCCCAGGATCTTTGAGCTTTGTGGGCAGTCGGTTTTGTATCCAGGAAGTGCACTCCTCCGTGAGAGCTACCGTAGCATACTCAGTCAACCGACTTTTGTTTGCCACGATGTCCTTAATGTACTTTGCATATTTCGGCACTCCCTGCAAAACATCAACAAGAGGTAAGTTAATATGTACCTGTCTCAGCACCTCCATGAATTTCTTGAAACACGCCTCCTCCTTGTGTTTCTTTAATCTTTGAGGGAACGGGGGTGGTGGTCTTTCTGATTCAGCTTCCTTTTTCTTCCCCCTATCATCACTTTGCTCCCTCTCAACTTCTGCTGCTCTCGATTGTTGAGCTAGTCTTTCTGGTTCCACCTCTTTAAGCTGCAAACCACTCCTTGTTGTCACCGCATTCACCTGCTTGGGGTTGGGATCTGTGTCGCTCGGAAGTCCTCCTCTGGGCCTGGTGTTTTGGGCTCCACCAAATTGCCCAAATTGATATTCAAGTGCCTTAGTAGCTAATTGGTTGTTCTTCACCTCGGCTGCCAATTTCACATAGTCAGCCTGCAATTTAGCTTGGTTAGCTATCATTGTCTTGAACATCTCCTCAATGCTGGGTGATAGTGGGGGAGGAGGTGCATTGTTGTTTCTATATTGTGCTTGATAGTTCTGCTGCCCTCCTTGATTCCTCTGTGCCCCCTGACTCGAACTTTGCCCTTGATGGTTGTTGCTACCCTAAGAGAAATTCGGGTGATTCCTCCAGTTGGAATTGTAGCTGTTGCCATACTGTTGATGGTTGTTCCTCTGTACATTTCCCACAAAGTTCACCGAGTCAGGATTTGCTCCACAACACTCAGCTGAGTGCTCACTACTCCCGCACACTTCACACCAAATTTGCTGCACTACATTCACTGGGGCTTGAGTCTGGTTCATTGTCATATTGTTGAAGTGGGTGTTGAGTTGATTTTGTAAAGCATCTATTTGTGCAGCAATAGCTGTAAAACCATCCACTTCTAGAACTCCTGCTGCTTTACTTATTCCTCCTCTTGACGAATCAGCATTCCACTCCGGATTTCCCTGCGAAATACGATTTAACAAGGTATATAGCTCCTCATAAGTTTTCTCCAATGCCTGTCCCCCAGCTGCTGAGTCTAGCAAGATTTTTGTGTGGGGTTCCAAGCCCTCTATAAAAGTGTGCACCAGCACCTCATTGGATTGATGATGATGTGGACAATCCCGCAACATGGACTTGAATCTCTCCCAAGCCTGATATAGATTCTCCCCATCTCTCTGTTTGAAACTTAGAATTTGACTTCTAAGTCTTGCTGTTTTACCGGATGGAAAAAATCGTATCAAGAATTTCCTTGCAAGATCATCCCACGTAGTAATAGAATTAGGTGGCTCAGCTTTCAACCACCTCTTAGCTTCTCCCAATAGTGAGAATGGGAACAATGTGAGCCTGACATAATCTGATGACACTCCAGCGGGGATGTAAGTGTCACTTATCTCCAAAAAATTTTGGAGATGCTGCTGTGGATCCTCATGAGGGAGACCTGTGAACTGCCCGCTGGTGTGCAGCAATTGCACCATGTTTTGTTTGAGCTCGAACCTCCCTCCTGGCTCAGGTTTGTGGATGCTAGATGTGACATTATTAGCATGTGGGATTGCCACCTCGCGAACCGGCCTAGCTGCCATCTCCTCGGGCACTAACATTGCCCTTACTACTGGTGGATTCTATTGTTGCTCCATGATTGTTTGTCTGAGCAACTGCAGCTTTTTCTCTAGAGCTTCTCTCCGCTGACGATGAAATTGTCTTTCAGGCTCTAAATATGAGTCCACCAGCTCCTTGTCTCTTGCCAGTATTCAACAGAGATTATATCTGCGAAATACAGGTTAAGACCAAGTTGTCAACACTTAAGAAAAAAAATATAGTAAATTTACACTTAAGAAAATTTCACCAATTGCCAATCCCCGGCAACGGCGCCAAAAACTTATTCGGGTGCTTTGGGTTATATAGCTACACGCAAGTGCATGTGGTCGAACAAGTAGTAAAGTGGCTTAAGTAAGCCAAGTATCGATCCCACAGGGACTGGGCTAGGGTACAATCTACTCAAGTGTCACTATATTTTAACTCTAAAAATGCAGACAACAGTGTGAAAAAGAGTTTGGTATTTTGGTTTCTAATTTTATGCTAATTATAAACGAATATACAATTTGAGTATGAACTATGAATATGAGCATGCTGAGGTTAAATGAACATGTATAGAAACTAATTATCGATACAATGTTTGGTTAATCTTTCCTCCAGTTGTTAGTCAAGAATTATTGCCAATGGATTAAAACTCTCGTATTTAACCCAACTTAAGAATCATGAACCGTCCACCTATATTTCTGTGATTAAACGAAATTCATGTTCTAGCCATACAAAACCGATTCCTTAATTGACTAATACGACTTTCAGGTATATTTCTATCTTGAAGGTAAATCAATTCTCAATTTTTCCAAACTAAGAAGAGATCATATCCTATTGATTCACAACTTTCCAATTTCTTGATCTCTCGAGTGAAACCGGACTTTTTAGATGTACATTAACGTTGGCCACATATCAATGCAGTAAGAACAAGAATCAATAGAACAACCGTGGAAGAAAAGATGAAAAACCCAATTGATCAATAACTACATTTCAATACAATTGTTCTTAACCTCAGCAAGAAGAGGAATTAGCCACTCATTTGTGAATTAAACATCGTTAAATGAGTGTTAAACATACAAGCAATTGAATTAAAGAAGAAGGAGATAGAGAAAAACCCTGATAATTTCGTCCCCTCAACTGCCTGTAACCCACGTTCTTGCTCCACCAAGTCAGAATTATTAAAAATTAACCTAAGTGTTCTATTTATACTAGTGGGAATTTTTCTCGGAATAACAAGCAACGTATCACGGAGTGCATCGCGGAGCACTGCCTCCGTGACACGCCACTGACGCGGACCCTTACTGGAAATTGCTTGTCCAGGTAATAAGGCCCAACGTGGCATGGCATGCAACGCGGGGCTAGGCCAACGTGCCACGGCCCCAACGCGCACCCTCACTAGATTTTGGCCAAAAATTCCTATCTAGGCAGAAGGCATCCGCGATGGCAGCGTGACACGGCTCCATCGCGGAGCCCCTTTAATTTGTGCCTTCGAATGCTTTTTCCCTTGCTAACATCCGAGTCCAACCCCAATCTCTCCCAACACGCATTTAGCTTCCCAAAAATATATTTCACCTGCAAAATAACGCTAATCATGTTGGTTAGTATAAATTCACATTTTATTATCAATCACATGAGAATGTATGAACATTGATAGATAAACAAGGCTAAAATGGCACCTTTGAGTATCACTTGGGCATATAAATTTGCCCAAGATCAATAAGCAATATCTGACTTTTTTCTTATGCAAATGTTTCATTCAACCCCATTAGAAACTGATATAGCTTCATCCTCTGTAAGTAGGCCACAAAATCCCTTGACTTCTCACAGTCACAAGCAGGAGAAGGTACCACTAATTCAAACTCATCCCACAAGGCTTTTTAGCTTTGTATAGTATACTGATATAGGTTGCATTTCCTGAGTGATTGAGGCAATTTTTTGATGTAAATTGTATGTCTGAGAGCCATCCATCTTGTTAAATCTTTCTTTGAAATCTTTTCGCACATCACTAGCTCTTGGTGCATACACAATTCCACCAAGTAAGTTGTTGGCAACTGAATTAATTAGCCATGATAGTACTATGGCATTCATCCTCTCCCGTTGACTCCACAATTCTACAGGAGAGGCTTCTTTCTCCCAAGAACCATCAACCATCCCCAACTTGTTCCTTCCTAATTGAGTTATTCTCATGGATTTACTCCACACCATGTAATTTTCACTTCCAGTTAATTGAACAGAAATAACAGTCACATCACTCACATCAAATTGGGATAAATAAAGAGGATGATTATGATCCAGAGGAGTCTATATGACTGACTTGCCTCCCTGATTGGATTGTGCACTGACTGGAACTGAAGATACTCCAGTAATGTTCATATTTCCATTAACATTTCCTGCCATGTCTCAAGTATTTTGAACTTTCTTGTCCTTCTTCGAATTATTCAAACTCTGAACTTGACTGCTTGATTTAACACCAAGAAGTGATCTGTTGTTCTTCAAGATTGCTTCGACCCTTCAAAACTTAGAACAACTATTGAATATCCGAATTTGTATAGATCCTCCGATGATACCATGATGAATTCTTAAGATTCCATTGATAAAAGGACATGAACAAACTTGAATATAATAACAGTTTACAGCAAAGAAGAAGAAGCAGTAGCAGTAGAAAGGAAGAAAAATAATAGAAAAGAATCAAGACTCAATCTTGGAGTAGATTTCAATATTCAGATATTGTGTTCTTCATCTCGTTTATCTCCTCTATATATAGAGTGAGTGTATGCAATGATAACCTCATCATTGGATCATCATTGTGGCTGACTTGACTCTAGGTAGTTAATTAACTAACTACCTAAATAACTAACCAACTGCCTTTAACTAACTTTTAACTAATTAACTAACCATCTTCATTTTCTTGTCTCAACACATTAATGTTATAGCACCTAGTGAGGGCTTAGAGATATCTAATAATGGCATCATTCAAAACTTGTAGTGAGTGTAGAATCAATATTCTTAAGTTGGAGATACGTTCAATAATCCCAAAAATGAAAATAGAAAAAAAAAAAAAAAAAAAATATATATATATATATATATATATATATATAAGGAGGTCAAAGGTATGCTGGTGTGGCATGCTTCCATGACGTTCGTTCTTATTTATCTTTTTTGTAGTTTTTTTGAGCATTTTTGTTCATTTTCAATAAAAAAATTTAAACCGATTTACTAACTCGTATTCTCTCCTCCTTTTACAATTAATATGATTAAATTGGAGTTATTCGTAAAAGTCTAAGTGGGGAGGAATGCCAAAGGCATAAACCATTGAGATTGGGAATATTCCTTCTTGGGCTACCAACATCCTCTTACCTTCTTAAATATCATTGTTTCATTCTTTATTCAAAATATCCCCTCCGAATTTTCCTTTCTTTATCCAAAATCCTTCAGTTTTCAATCTTTCTCTCTCTCTTTTTTTTTAAAAAAAAATATTCATTAGACTGAGATGATACTGAAGAAGAAGGGCATCGATGATGCAGGCTTGAGTTCCCTATGTCTTCATTTGACATTAAGAGGAGACACCACTGGTTGTTTTATTATCTAGCCATATGGGGTCTCTCTCTGTTGAAGTTGACATTGGTTTCTCATTGATGTGTTTTAAAATTGGTTTTTGACATTTTTTCCTATTTCGCATATATAAGATAGATCTTATATTAGTTTCTTGATCGTGATGCTGTGACTTAGATGGATATCACGTATCTTATGTTTAACCTTTAATTTCTGTTGTAGTTTTAAAAAATTCTAAATGTTGTTAATGAACTTGTATTTGTTGCTTACTTTAATTTTCTTTTTGATAAGAAATTGAACCAGCAAATAGAGTAGACCAGATATGAAAAATAGGATATTTGATATTACTATAATAAAAAGAACGTCGGGACTAATTTTGTTGCCAGATGGGGATGAAGAAGTGTTTGGTTCCTTCTGAAAATTGAAACTTCCACCAAATGAAGGAGGAGAATGGTAGAAACAGAGGAGGGAAATATGTAAAGACACCATCTTTTTTATGTTGAATTCAAAAACTTTTTAAATGGATATGCCCAAAAATCTATTTTTGTGACCCAACTTCAGCAAACGAACAAATCCTCTTAAAAACACATTCAAGAGAATTCAACTTTTAAATTTTTTTTCACCATCTCTGAAGCAAATAAATCAAAAAAGTATGATAAATTTCTCATTTTTATGAATAGTTTAGAATCATATTAGTTTGAGGGGATCTTAAAAATTATCTACTTTTTATATAATATTGAAGCTTGTTATTATTTAATTTAAAAAATTGAATATAAAATTCTAAGATAATATTAAAAAGAAATTATGGAAGATTTATTAAATGGGTGCCCATATAAAAAAAGAGCCATATTTTTTAAATGGATTTTAAAAGTTTTAAATTTGATCATGCATAAAAAAAATAATTTATATAAATTAATATAATATAATATTTTAAAATTAACTGATCGAATTTTGGTATTGACGCCCATTTGTAGCAAGTAACTAGAAAGTTGGGGGTGTGATGTTGAATTGGAAAAGGACAATAACTTATTTGGAAGTCAAAGGCTGGCACGTAGCTATTCTCCAAAATAAATAATAAAAGATGCCAAAAAAAAATACTTAGTATTGTTGCATCTTTAATTCCTTATATAAAAAGAATTAAAGGTAAAAGGGCAAAAAAAAAAAGGTAAAGGAGAGAAAAAGGTTGGAAAAGATAAAGATAAAAAGGAAAATCAAAGTATCAAATTTATTTAATAGAAAATAAATAAGACTTAACTGGAGAACATTAATGATAAAAAACTAAAATGGAAATATTATGATTCGAATATCAATCTAATGGATTGTTCTTTACAAGTTCAAATCTCTGCATTGGCGCTTGGTGATTCTCTTCGTACATTTAATAGAAAATAAATAAAAATTTTAATTAGACAATATTAATTATGAAACTTTTGATATAAAAATATCATGATACAATTAGCAAGTAAAATGTATGTTGATAAAAAATAATATCACTTTTTACATAATGAAAAATACAATTCAATCAATCTTATCCTTTAAAAATTTTGTACCTGTTATTTTATTATTCACAAAGTACAAAATAAAAACTTTACTTTAAAATGTGCAGACTTACATAAACAATATGTAAATATCGATTCACATAATTGTTTAGTTTAAACTCATTGTGTTCTCCAACATGATAAACAAACAACTTATAAGACAAATAAATCACTTAATATTTGGTTAAAAAGGAAAAAGAAAACAAACAAGATGACAAAACTATGTAACATTATGCATTAGTGATCTTCCATTATTCTATTTACATAACAATTCAATAACAGATCTTACATAATAAATAAATAATAATACAAATCATAACCTTCCTTCTCTTCTTTTTCAAAATCTCCACACCTATCTTTCACAAATATTTAACCAATTCAAAATTTAACTTATTATTTATAAGAATTAAATAGAGAGCACAACCAAGAAAGGGGCAAAGTTGTATGAATACAACATAAAAAAACACATTAACTAGATAAATCATTTATTTTCATACTCATCGTCTTCACATAGTGCTTGATTCAGGCTAGTTTTTTCTAATATTCAGTACTATTGGATTTGGATAGCACTTTATTGCTCAACTATCTCTTTATTTTGAATTTGACAAATACTTACACAGGATACTATAATATATAAAAATAATATAGATCATGCACATCAAATTAGTTCAAAAAACTATAAAGGTAAATTACAAATGGTAACTTTATTAATTATATTACTTTATTCGTTTATACAATAATCAAAAATATATCTTTGAATACAGATACAATTGAAGAACCTAACATACCAATGAATATGATGTATGCAAAAATCATACAAATGCGCATTGCATATTTGAAAAATGAGCAAGAACGGTTGAAAAATGAAATATACAAAGGACCTCCACTAGATAAACCTGACAAAGAATGATTGAAAAATAAAATATGTAAAGGACCTCCACTAGATAAACCTGACAAAGAATGACGGACCGTGCTGATGTATTTTTTTTATTATTTTACAATCATTTCATACTGCAAAATATTTATTACACTTCCATGGGAAAAGGTACATCAGAATATATGTTGTAGTTTAAATGTTCAACCTTCATTTGTATCTCAATAAAAAGCACGTATGCCCATCAAATTTTATGGTTAAATACCCGTTTAATATAATAGAAATGAAATAAAATTATTATTAGAGAATTCTTTTGACTTATTTATTAAGAATATATTATCCATTATTTAATATATGCTAAACTTGATAACCTTCTTTATTTGTCATCATTGTAATCTTCTTAATAAAATGAAAACAAAAGATAATGATATGGTCAGACAGTATACCAAATGCACAATTAATCGGAAAGAAAATTGATTCAAACACATATATTTAAACGCTCACGCGAAGCGCGACTACATTCCTAGTTGGGTAATCAAAGGTGGTTCTCACCTAATCCAGTGACAACAATGTGTTTTTAGGGTAGATACATTTCTGTGGAGTTCTGGATATCTCTCTTTTCTTTGTCTAATTTTATCTTTTCATATTTTTTCTTTTTTTTTTAAGAAAAACAATTAAAAATGCTCTTAAATTATAAAATTGGATAAAAATATCCTTCGTTAATACTTGATTCAAAAAAATTTCCGTTGTCAATGTGTTGATTCAAAAGTGCCCTTGTTGTTAATAGTTTGATCCAACTACTGTTATTTTTGGGTCAAAAATTTTCTTTTTCTAATAAACATATATTATTTAAAACACATTATTTTTCTAATAAAAATATTGTAACCCAATATTAATTTTTATATATATAAAATCATCATTAGTTTTTTATTTAGATAACAGTGAATTTTATTTTCTAATAAAATAGGAAATATTTTTATTTCTTAATATTTTCTGAATTGAAGAAAGATAAATATTTGCTAATATAATCCTTGATTATTTAATATATAAAAGTCGGTATCATAAAATTTGAAAATTTATTACATTACTTAAATATTGTTAAAATATAGTCCGATAGAGTTATTATTGATCCCTTTTTTCATTTTAACTTTAAAATCAAGAAATATATAAAATAATATTTGTCCTACTTCAATTCAAAAAATATTAAGAAATAAAAAAAAAATATTTTATTAGGAGCTTTTTAATTATTTAAAATAAAAATTAATGATGTGGTACCACACATGGTTATTCTTTTTAATTGATAAAACGAGATTAAGAAGAAAATTATTTTTTACTTTTTAATTAGTTAAAGAACTTTTAAAGAAAAAAAAATAAGAAAATGATTCTTTAAAAATAATATTTTATTAGAAAAAGAATGTATTTAGAAAAGAAAAAAATATGTTTATTAGAAAAAATGGCATTTTTACTCAAAAGTATCAATATGGGCATTGTTGGACTAAAGTATTAATAGGAGAAAAAAATTTGGACCAAAACATTGATGGCAGGAGCATTTTTGGACCAAACGATTACGGAGGACATTTTTGTTCAAATTTATATAGTTTAAGAGTATTTTTGACTCTTTTCCCTTATTTTTTTTTTGTTTCCTATTTGGGACTAATCCAGTTCTTGGATTGGGTTTGGGTGTGTAAATATTGCGTGGGTTTTTATTTGATAAATAAAATTGTCCTTGGACCATTTTAATTTTTTTTTTTAAAAAAAAACGAGAGTGTGTGTGTGTATACCAGAATAATTTAATTTTTTTTTGATTTATTTTTAATAAAATTAAATAAATTATAGATTTTTAAAAATTTAAATTCAAATCAGATTAAAATTAAATAAAAATTAATTTCTTGATAATTTGATTCGATTTTTAATTTTTGATTTAAATTAATTTTTAATTAAATGGTGAATACTTTTGAGGGCAAAAGTGAAGAAACGATGGGAATGACGAAGTGTTGCTGAAGAAGAACCCCAAAAACATAATCAATGTAGGGCCCACAAATGGAAAAAAAGAACTAACATAAAGTAATGTATTAGAAATAATTACATATTAAGAGGCTGGTTAATAGCTTTTTTAGCCAAGATTTTTAAATCTGTTTATTTTTTAGAAGTGATTTTTTTTAAAGTGCTTATTAAAAAAAGTATTTTTGCTGAGAAGCAGTTTGTGTTCGGCTAATAAATTTCAAAAGCACTTTTAAGCAACAGCTAGTGTTTGGCCAAGCTTTTGAAAAATGCTTCTGAGTGTATTTTCACAAAAATAATTTTTAAATAAGTGCTTTTGGAGAGAAGCTACTTTTTTTATTTTCTGAAAAACAGTTTCTGCTGCTCCCTAAAAGCACTTATAAACTTGGTCAAACACCTTATTTTTTTAAAATAAATTTTTTAAAAAAATAAGCACTTTTGACCTCCCAAAAATTTGATCAAACATGCTATAAAAATATATAGTTATATAATAGCCAATAAAAAAGCAACATGTGTAATTTTGTCATTTTAAGAGTTTTTTCTCTTCTCACACACCTTAAGAAAGGTGATGAACTTTCTCAGTCATGTCACCTTCTAAGGTGATATTAAATTACTTCAAATATGATTACGAAGGCACCAGGAGCCCATTTGCTTTAGCTTAAAAAAAGAGGTTTTTAAATATAAGTGCTTAAGATCCTCTTTAAGTATTGAAACTTATTTTATAAATAAGCAGTTATGTGTGTGGATAAAAGTGTTGAAGCTGAAAAAAAGTTATTGATGTGTTTGGTATATAAGTGTTGTTAAGCACTTATTTTTTGTCAAATGACTTAAATACCCTTAAAGCTGTTAACAGTATAAAAAGTAAATTATTTTGATATTTTTATTTCTAAAATAATTAAAATTTAAATTAAACTATTTTTTTATATTTATTTTTAATATAAACTAATTATTTATGTTATTTTTAATTTTTAAAATATATAATTTGAATAAAATTAGGCAAATCTTCTCTTTACTTTTTATTAGGATAGATGTCAGGTTTTATTTGCTTGAAGGTATTTTTGGTATTATGAAAATTATATGAGGATGAAAAGGTAAATATATGGGTCAAACATGAATGGCTTATAAGCCAAAAAATGAAAAGTTAGGGGAAATCAACTTTTGCTTTTTTACTTTATAAAAGTACTTTTTAACTTTTTTAAAGCACTTTTTAGCTAAATCAAACACTACAAAAAGTTAAAAAGTGTTTATAAGTTGGTTTGACCAACTTAAAAAAAATAAGTACTTTTAATCTCCCAGAAATTTGACCAAACAGATTATAAAAATACTTAGTTATATTATAGCCAATAGAAAAATGACATGTGTAATTTTGTCATTTTAAGAGTTCTTTTCTCTTCTCACGCACCTTAAGAAAGGTGATGTACTTTCTCTGTCATGTCACCTTCTAAGGTGATGTTAAATTACTTCAAATATGATTAGGAAGGCATTACGAGCTCATTTAATTAGCTGAAAAAAGTGACTTTTAAATCTAAGTGTTTAAAACACTTTTTAAGAGTCCGTTGCTTTAGCTGAAAAAAGTGAGTTTTGAACATAAGTGTTTAAAATATTTTTTAAGTATTGAGACTTATTTTATAAATAAGCAGTTATGTGTTTGGATAAAAGTGCTGAAGCTGAAAAAAAGTTATTGATGTGTTTGGTATATAAGTGTTGTTAAGCACTTATTTTTTGTGAAATGACTGAAATGCCCTTAAAGCTGTTAACACTATAAAAAGTAAATTATATAGATACTTTTATTTCTAAAATAATTAAAATTTAAATTAATTTATTTTTAATATCTATTGTTAATATAAACTAATTATTTATGTTATTTTTAATTTTTAAAATATATAATTTGAATAAAATTAGGCTCTCCTTTACGTTTTATTAGGAAATATGCTAGGTCTTATTTGTTTAAGAGTATTTTTAGAATTATGAAAATTGTATGAGTATAAAAAAGTAAATATATTGGTCAAACATGAATGACTTATAAGCCAAAAAATAAAAAATTGGGGGAAACCAACTTTTGATTTTTAGTTTTTTAAAACACTTTTTAACTTTTTTAAAGCACTTTTTAGTTAAGCCAAACACTCCAAAAAGTTCAAAAGTATTTATAAGTTGATTTGACCAACTTAGAAAAAATAAATATTTTTGACCTCTCAGAAATTTGGCCAAATAAGCTATAAGAATAATTAGTTATATAATAGCCAATAGAAAAGTGACATGTGTAATTTTGTCATTTTAAGAGTTTTTTTCTCTTCTCACGCACCTTAAGAAAGGTGATGTACTTTCTCTGTCATGTCACCTTCTAAGGTGATATTAAATTACTTCAAATATGATTAGAAAGGCACTTGGAGCTCGCTTGGTTTAACTGAAAAAAAAATAATTTTTAAATATAAGTGTTTAAAGCACTTTTTAAGTATTGAGACTTATTTTATAAATAGGCAGTTATGTGTTCGAATAAAAATATTGAAATTGAAAAAAAGTTATTGATGTGTTTAGTATATAAGTGTTGTTAAGCACTTATTTTTTGTCAAATGACCGAAATGCCCTTAAAGCTGTTAACACTACAAAAAGTAAATTATTTTGATATTTTTATTTATAAAATAATTAAAACTTAAATTAATTTATTTTTTTATATTTATTTTTAATATAAACTTATCATTTATGTTATTTTTAATTTTTAAAATATATAATTTGAATAAAATTAGGCAAATCTCCCCTTTACTTTTTATTAGGAAAGATGCTAGGTTTTATTTGCTTGAGGGTATTTTTAGAATTGTGAAAATTTTATGAGGATATAAAGGTAAATATATTGGTCAAATATGAATGACTTATAAGCCAAAAAATGAAAAATTGAGGAAACCAACTTTTGCTTTTTAGCTTTTAAAAGCATTTTTTAACCTTTTTAGCTAAGTCAAACACTCCAAAAAATTAAAAAATGCTTATAAGTTGGTTTGACCAACTTATAAGCTTAACCAAACAGGCTCTAGGTCGAGCAATAAGTATTAGTGTGCAAATGATTTTTTTCTGTACAATTAAAGGAGGAAACTTATGTCTTTTTACACTGAAAAATATCATTAATTTGTTGAAAATATTTGTTGGTTTTATAAAAGATGATGCCACAAAATGATTAGAAGTAATTATTAAAATGCCCCTATATATTTTTATTAAGCACAGGAGAAACTTAAATATTCAATTTAATAACATAATATGTAGAAACTTTGCAATTCAAAATTTCAAATAAGCGAAAATATCTCAACAATTAAAACTAATAGAAATTAAAATCCAAATTCATCATAAACCAGCAACTTATTTGCTATAAATTAGTGTAGTAATTGAAAGAAAATATCAACATTCCTTCTTTGCTTCAGTTCCTACAATTTTTAAAAGTTGCTCCTCCTGGATTTCGATATCTGTTGCTTATGCTTGAAAATTATTTTTAAACTTGCATTCTTTCTTAATATGGCCTGTTTATTTGCAATTTCAACATACTACATAAGGTCTCCACCAATAAAAAATTTTCTAGTGTGTTTTCTTTTTGGTGTATTTGCAAATAGGGTAATTAATTTTTTTTCCTGTTTTATGCATAAAAAGCACCCTCATTAATATTATCTTGTCTAAAGATTCTTCTTTTCTCTTGTGCTTGAAGAGTACTTATTAGTTTTCAATAGAGATGGTATAGAGATCTCTAAACTCCTCGAGAAATGAAAATTTTAGACTCAAATTTTTCTGGATTAACTGTCACAAGAATTTTTTCTAGTATCCAGTCATCTTTGAAATCCTCGCTAAACAACCTAATTGTATTAACAATCAAATAAATCTTGTCAAAATAATTAATAATAGGATCATCCTCTTGCATCTTAAGAGATTCAAAAATCTATTTCAAATTCAAAATTTGTATTTGTCTGACTCGGTCACTTTCTTTATATACTTTTTAGATTTTTTTTCTGAACTTCTTTTGTTGTCTCACAAACAATGATTTTGAAAAAATTGAATCTGCAACTGACTTTTGAATTATAATTTTTGCTCTGAATTTTTTAATTTTTTATTTTGAATGAGTTTTAATTTGCGCAAGGATAAAATTTGCAATGAGTGATTGTAAGAATGTGTTTTTCATTGTAAGTTTGCACAAATCATAATTTTCAAGATATGATTTCATTTTCACTAACCAAATTTAATAGTTTTTATCGGTTAAATAAAGATTAATAAAGATTGTTTAGAGCATTGGAGCAATTAATAACAGAGTCAGTATTCAGAGCACGCATTGATGTGAATCATAGAGAAATGCATTCAACTTCCGGTGTGTAATATATGTATTGGAAAGAATGGTACCTAATCACAAATAAGTCCTGCGGAGAAGCTAATGACACTCCTATGGCCTAGAATCAAATGTTAACTTCACATGCATACAAAATTAACTATCTTACAAGTACTTTAATTCCCCCAGCAGCATTCTCCACTTTCAGTTTACCATATTTGAGATGTCTGACATAGTAACTCTTCCCACTCTTCCTCAGAATAAGGAGATAAGAAGGGAAACTCGGCCTTACTGCAATTAAATTAGAGATACGAAAGCCTTTTCCTGTTTCGAAACTTATTCTTCTCTTTCCTCTAGAGAGATTCTGGCAGGATGATCCAATATTTGACGGAGCTGAGTGCACTAGATTTAGATGTTATTTCTGTCTTAATATATTTCCTAAACCTCCAATCCAACCATCTTATTGCAAAGTTGGAACTAACTATCTATTTTATCACATGATTTCTTGTCCCCTTATCCCATGATTTGACAAACATCAATGGATATGCTCCCAGCTCACTATGCCTTTTCTGCTTTTGTTTTCACAACAATATTTCTTATACTAGTAAATTTGTTCATATATATGCATTAGAGATAACCCTTATTTCATCATATACTGGTAAATTTGTTCTAAATCACTTTTTTTTGTTTCTCTTTTTCATATGCATAGACACGACCCAAAACTGTAGAAGGGGCTTTCATTGAGAAGCATTACAATCGGCATAGGCATCTCTAATAAGTGATACATATTAGGTAAAGATTTGTTAGAAGAAGGCAAAGATTTTTCTTTGGCTTTTAACTAACTCACTATATTCTTCCATCCACGATAATAAGAAATAGTAACTACATTGTTTATTCCATTAAATTATCTCCTTGTCAAACTTCTGCTTTTGATCTATAGTGTCATGTTGTTATTTCATTCTCTAACTTCTATGTTTGTTTAATTTGATAAAAGAATAAGAAATGTTTGAACCACAATATCAAGTTGATCTATGTTGTCTCCCCTCCAAACATAATTGTAGTGAAATTTTATCCTCGAGTAGAATGTACTGAAGACCTTCACCGTGTTGCGGAAGCTGAATATATATATAGTGATTAAATCACAACCTTTATATCAAAATGTATCTAATAAATAGTAAATGAGACAAGAATAAATAAAGAACAGTAGAAATTTACGAGGTTCGGTAAAATTTTATTATTTGCCTAGTCCTTAGACACAACCAATCCAAATTTATTTCACTCCAAAAGAATACAAGTGAAATACTACAAGAGAGAAAAAGAAGACTCAAAAGCCTTAGAAGATGAGAAAGTAAGTGAGAGGTGTATTACAAATGAATCAAGAGCACCTTATTTATAGGAATGAATTGCTCTTGTTGATGTCATCAATGACATCCCTATGTATGTAAATGTCAAGGTTAAAACATGTGAAACCATTTAATGGTCACCCAAATTTCTATTACAAATTTATTACCTTGACATTTCATACCAAAAAAATTACTTTTCTTCCAAATGTTCACACTACTTCACATAGAATCTTGTCAAATTTAACAAATCTCCACCTTGACAAGAATCTCCATTTTCAATTTCTCTCTATGCCAAATTTTGATTGTTTCTTCAATATCATTCTTTAATGTTCAAAATGTTGATCAAGTTCAAACAATGTTGAAACTTGACCGCAGTCACCACTTTTGTCAGCATATCGGCAGGATTTTCTGTAGTTCGAATTTTCTGTACCATGACTCCACCTTCTTCTATAATATCTCGTACAAAATGATATCGGACATCGATGTGCTTCGTCCTTGCATGATAAACTTGATTTTTTGCTAATTGTATAGCACTTTGACTATCACAAAATACAATGATATTTTCTTGTCCAATACCAAGCTTTCTAAGCAACCCTTGAAGCCAAATTGCCTCCTTCACTGCCTCTGTTATTGCCATGTACTCTGCCTCAGTGGTAGACATAGCAACTTTTGACTGTAAAGTAGACTTCCAACTAACTGGTGCATTTGCAAAAGTGAAAACATAACCAGTAGTTGATCTTCATTTATCCAAATCACCTTGATAATCTGAGTCACAATATCCAACCAGATACTAACTATTTTCCTGCTCAAAAATCAACCCAACATCTACAGTATTATGAATATACCGTAGAATCAATTTCACAGCCTGCCAATGCTCCTTTCCGGGATTATGCATATACCTACTTACAACTCCCACAACATGTGAAATATCAGGCCTTGTGCAAACCATTGCATACATCAAGATACTAACAACATTTTCATATGGTACCCTTGACATATATTCTCGTTCAGCTTCATCCTTTGGCGACATAGTGTCACTAAGATTAAAATGAGGAGCAAGTGGAGTGTTAACCGACTTTATTTTCTTATTCATGCCAAATCGGTCTAGTATCCTTTTCAAGTATTCTTTCTAAGATAAATAGAGTTTCTTTGAATGTCTATCTCTTTTTATCTCCATGCTAAGAATTCTCTTTGCCTCCCCAAATCCTCCTTCTCAAACTCCTTTCTTAGTTGAATCTTTAACTTCTCAATTTCTTTTTCGCTTTTGGAAGCAATCAACATATCATCAAAATATAGGAGAAGAAATATAAAGGATCCATCTTCAAGCTTGTGCAAATATACACAATGATCATATTTGCTTCTTTTGTACTCTTGCCGCAACATAAACTTGTCAAATCTTTTGTACCATTGTCTAGAAGATTATTTCATGCGTACAATGATTTTTCAAGTTTGCACACCATATTTTCCTCTCCAACAACTTTGAATCCTTCTGGCCGAGTCATATAGAGTTCCTCTTCCAAGTCTCCATGCAAAAACGCAGTTTTTACATCCAACTGAACTAGTTCCAAATTCAATTGTGCTACTAAAGCCAACAAAACTCTAATGGAGGAATGCTTCACGACTGGAGAAAATACCTCATTATAATCAATTCCCTCCTTTTGAGCATATCCTTTGGCCACCAATCTTGCTTTTTAGCGAACATCTTCTTGGTTAGGAAATCCTTCTTTCTTTGCACACACCCATTTGCACCTAATTGCTTTCTTACCCTTCGGGAGATTGGCCAATTTCCATGTGTGATTCTGATGAAGGGACTGCATTTCTTAATTCATGGCAATTCTCCACTTATCTTTTTCTGAAATTTGAACTGCGCCTTTATAAGTGGTAGGGATACCATCAGCTACAATTGAGGATGCAAGACACCATATCCATGAGACGAGCGGGTTTTCTTATTGTCCTTTTTGGGTTGCTGGTTGCTATTGATTCAAGTTGTGGTTGAGGTTCTTGAGTTGGAGTCTCCCCCTCAACTGGCTCTTCTTCTAGAGGAAAATCTTTCATTGTTTCCTTATTTCCTCCCTGTGTTGGAAAAATTAATTTTCCCTCAAACTCCACCTGCTTTGAAGCACCATCAATTTGTTTTACATCTTTAACTGTTACCTTATTTGTCAAGACAGATTCATCAAAGGTAACAACCCTGCTGAATATAATTTTTCTTGTCTCTGGACACTATAAGGGATATCCTTTGACTCTAGAAGTAATCCCCGTAAATATAGCTTTCTTTGCTCTCGGATCCAATTTTGATTCTCTCACATGATAATATGGAATTGAGCCAAATACATGCAAAGAATCATAATCTTCAACAGGTTTTCCATACCATTTCTCTAATGGTGTCTTGCCACTAATAGCAGCAGATGGTAAACGATTAATGAGGTGGCATGCATATGTTATTGCCTCAGCCCAGAATTCTTTGCCCAAGCCAGAATTAGAAAACATACACCGAACCTTCTCCAGCAAAGTCTGGTTCATGCGTTCTGCCACTCCATTCTATTGTGGTGTATTTCTGACGGTGAAATGTCTGACAATGCCATTGTCTTCACAGATCTTCTTGAAAAGATCATTTTTGTATTCTTCACCATTGTCTGTGCGAAGACACTTGATCTTTCTGCCAGTCTGAGTCTCTATCATCGCCTTCCATTTGAGAAAAATTTTCAACATTTCATCTTTAGTTTTTATTGTATACAGCCACACTCTCCGGGAAAAGTCATCAACAAAGGTTACAAAATAGTGTTTCCCACCTAATGAAGGTGTTTTGAAGCACCCCAAATATCAGAGTGAACATAATCCAAAATACCTTTAGTATTATGAATAGTTGTTCCAAATTTAACCCTTGTTTGTTTTTCCTTGATACAATGCTCACAAAATTTCAAGTTGCAAGTCTTTACTCCTTTCAGCAATTCTTGATCTGATAAAGTTTTCAAGAATTTTCCTCCAGCATGTCCCAAGTGCATATGTCATAGCTTGGTCATTTCTGCCTCCTTGTCATCACTGAATGTTACTATTGGTGTCCCAATAACTGTACTACCTTGGTAGTGGTACATGTTATTGTTTCTTCGAATTGCCTTCATTACCACCAATGCACCGGAGCATATTCTCATTACCCCATTATCTGCAATGACTTTAAACCCCTTTGACTCAAGGGCTCCCACAGAAATAAGATTTTTCTTCAAATCCGGTATGTATCGAACATCTGCTAATGTTCTGCTCAATCCATCATGATTTCTTAATCGGATTGAACCAACACCATATGCAATAAGAGGATTATTATTTGCGGTGTGAATAACTCCGCATTCTCCTTCTTGTAAATCAACGAACTAGTACCGATTAGGATACATATGATAGCTATAAGCTAAGTCCATCAACCATACGTCGGATGATTTGGATGGTTCCATTGTAACCAGTGAGAAATCAGAGTCATCACAATCAACTACATTTGAATCCATGACAGCCTTTCCATTGTTAGGTTTGGCCTTATTTTTCAACTTTGGGCAGTCCTTCTTCCAGTGTCCCTTTTCTCGGCAAAAGGCACATTCATCTTTGCTGGGTCTGGATCTTGACTTGGATCTTCCTTTCTTCGTTCTCATCTGGTTTTAAGAACGTCCTCTCACGACCAATGCTTCTCCTTCTCCACCCTTTTGTTTTTCTCTCTTTCTTTGTTCATAGCTATACAAAGCAGAACAAACCTCTCTGAGAGGTACTTCATCATTCCCATGAAGTAGAGTAGTTTCGAGGTGCTCGTACTCATCGGGAAGTGAACTTAACAACATTAGGATCATATCTTCATCACTAAAAGTCACGTCCATATTCAGCAAATCTGTCGCCAACTTATTAAAGCTGGTGATATGATCATTCATTGTGGTACCAAGAACATATGTGAAGCGTAACAGTCTTTTTTTTATGTAAAGTTTATTTTGATTGTTTTTCTTCAAGAATTTATCCTCCAATGCATTCCACAATTTACTTGCAGAAGTTTCCTTTGTGTATGGATACTTCTGTTCTCTTGCAAGGTAAGATCGAATGGTACCACAAGCAACACGGTTGATAATCTTCCAATCTTCTTCTCCTATATTGTCTGACTTCTTTTCTTCTATGGCGATATCTAGCCCTTGTTGAAAAAGGACATCAAGAACCTCGCCTTGCCACATCCCGAAATGTCCTGATCCGTCAAAAATTTTAACTGCAAATTTTGCATTTGACACAATTCTTGTCATAAGCGAAGATGCCAATGACAAAGTATTATTGACCCCCGATGGGGACTCTTCATTTTTTTTGTCTTCCATTTTTGCTATAAATACTATTTATTAGCTGAGAGTATAGAGGACCAAAGTAATTTTTTTCTGATGTGGAAGTTCAGACTATGCTGCAACCACATAGCATACTCAGATAGAACCTTGGCTCTAATACCAATTATTGCGGAAGTTGAATATATATATATAGTGATTAAATCACAACCTCTATATCAAAATGCAGCTAATAAATAGTAAATGAGACAAGAATAAATAAAGAACACTAGAAATTTACGAGGTTCGGCAAAATTTTGTTATTTGCCTAGTCCTCAGACACAACCAATCCAAATTTATTTCACTCCAAAAGAATACAAGTGAAATACTACAAGAGAGAAAAAGAAGACTCAGAAGCCTTAGAAGATGAGAAGGCAAGTGAGAGGTGTATTACAAATAAATCAAGAGCTACTTATTTATAGAAATGAATTGCTCTCGTTGATGTCATCAATGACATCCCTATGTATGTAAATGTCAAGGTTAAAACATGTGAAACCATTTAATGGTTGCCCAAATTTCTACTACAAATTTATTACCTTGACATTTCATACCAAAAAAATTTAACTTTCTTCCAAATGTTCACACTACTTCACATAGAATTTTGTCAAATTTAACACGCTGAAGGGTTCATTCTTGAGTATATACAAACTGAACATAGAAACACACTTTTAGTTATCTGGTTAAGATTTGGAACCGCAAATTGAACATGTTTCCAGATGCTCAAAAAAGGAAAAAAGAAATCACTGAATGTGATTGTGAATTATGGTAATTTATCTGCGGGAAAGATTTGTGTGGAGAATAACTACAGAGAAGCCAACAACGACGAGTTTAGAGGAAAATGATGATCCCCCCGCATTTAGGGGATAACAGTTGGATTCACCTACTGCTAGATAGTTAAAAGATATCCCAGAAGTTACATAAAGCGCAATGTCAAGATAGTTGAAGTAGAATCTTATCAAGAAATACAATGCTGCCTGCAGCCAGTTTTCATGACGGAACTTGAATTGATCATGTCTGATGGCTAGCTCAAATATGTGAACCAGCATGAAGTTGACAAGGAGGAGTCCTCTAGCAGCGAGAACATACTCCAAGTAACTTATCCAGCACCTGATTTGTGAAGACATGTTATTCTGAGTAGTCTAACATGGGCTTGAAGCTTTAAAATATTCCTCTGTTTTGGTCTTGATATCTTTATACTTTTAAATCAGTGATTCATTTAGTCGTTTTTATTTGTAGATTCAGTTAGTCTCAGTATTCACGGGAGACTCCTCATAATGCCAAACCATTACAGCAGAAAGAAGAAACAGAAGATCGTCCCATTTCCTGATATCAGTTCAAACTCGCTATTTTAAGCTGATTCTTCATGCAATTTTGTCACAACCAACCATTACAGCCACATATGTATTTCATTTTCTTCTTTTCACTTAACCCTTTAATTTTGGTTTGATCTTTTCAATTAACACTCAAAAGTCTCCCTTTATACTTCTAGTGCAAAATTTAATGGCGTGATAGATGGTTAGTGAAAGCAATGTATACTTGAGAAAATAACATTTCCCTGCTGTAACTTACTTTTTTACCAGTTTATGGCATCTAATTCCATTTTATTTTCATAATTTGTAGGGATGACAAAGGGTGCCAGGAGGGTCTCCCATGATTAAATGATCATAGTTGTCGATATATAGAATATGAAATGCTATGTAGGCCTGAAGGACTCAGACACTCAAGCTAAGGACCATCTGATTCTAACATTAATCTGCAAGGGATTGATATAATAACATAAATCTCACAAACATATTCAAATAAGTCTAATTTGCCAGTCTTCAAATATGGGTTTTGTGGGCTTAGCTGAACCCACTGCTTTCAACTCGAATCACTTATACTAATGCAAAATAATCCAACTCTAAACCTTGGATTCTTCTTTTTTGAAAGATGGAAGGATTTTTAATCTTTTTTCCATCATTTATATAATGAAACTGAAGATAGGTAAAATTTGTATTTAAACTCACGTTCAATCCATAGAAATATGGGTATTCATAGATAAAATATTAATAAAATATGAGTTAGCTTAATGGGTTATGCTTTCAAATTTTATTCACTCAAAATTTATGATATCATCAAAAATGCTATAAATCTCCTTCCTTTTTATTTTCTTCTTTTTATAGTTAATCATTTCAAACTTTTTTTCTCTAAATATTATAAATATTATTTGGCATTTTCTAAAAAAAGTCCTATTTTTATTGCATTTTTAAATACCAATTGTAAGAATAACGAATATATAACTGTCAAGTTTTGTATCTTTTATTTTTTAAAATATGAAGTAATTGAAATTGCATTAAAAACTTATTGCAAAATATGAATTTTGAATTACATGTTAGTCACTAACTAGTTAATTTTCTTTTTTATTGTAATTTTTTGTTAATATTAGATGTAAATTTCTTATTAAGAGTACGTAACTCTATTATATATTAAATTATATTTTTTTTAATTATATTTTTTTAATTTTATATTGAACAACAAATAACATAGTGTAAAGTGACAAATCATGTATTAGTATTGATATTTCTTAAAGTGCATTAAGCACATTTTACTTCTAAAATGCAAATTTTCATTTACTTTGAAATCTTGATTGTAGTAAATATTTTTTCCTTATTATTACATAATTCTTTTTTTATTGAAAAGTTAGAAAAAACTTTATGACTTTTATGATACAATAAAACTAAACAGAGCATTTTCAACATTTCTTATTTTAAAATAATTAAAATATTTTTTGGATATTGAATCATAAAATAGAGTACTATTTACTCATGAAAATATGGATAAATATGGATAAACACGTCTTTTGTCCAACCCATTTTTGCTCATAATATCCATTTTATGTTGACTCATTTTTAACATACCCAAATTTAACTCAACCCGCCCATTTGTCACCTATGCTTCCAAGTAATTCCGTATAATTTGGGCTCCAAGATCCGTCACTAGCTCCTGGTCACAAGTTCAAACACTAAGCTGATAGGTTTTGACATTTATCAACTAGCTAGCTCCATTTATGTTCCTCACCTACTTAGAGGCAAGCATATTTAGAGAGTTGTACATGCAACTTTGACTTATCACAAAGCAAGTCATGTTATTTCAGATTCTTGTGCATGGACCCCAGATTTTCGTATTTGACATAGTGTTCTCGTGCCATCCTCTATTATTTATAAAATCTTGTAGCAACTCAGCAGAAACCACCAGTGTCAATTATGGATTTTATCAACCTTCTCATCATCATCCTCGCTCTTTCTAGAACACCAATTACCATAACGTCTGAACCTGTAAAAAAAAATAGAAATTCAACTACAAAGTTTTACACCAATTTTGCTCTTTCTACACAAAAAGTTGCATTTCCTCCTCTTAGACAGCTAGGAGAATACATGAGCACAGATTCTAAGGACTATAACTTGATCTGCAGAACTTGCAAGAGATTATCAAAACACCGTACATGTTGTTTCAACTACACTTGTGTTGACTTGTCCATCGACAGGTTCAATTGTGGCTCTTGTGGCCTGATCTGTAACCTTGGAACAAGATGTTGTGGTGGGATCTGCGTGGACATCAAGAAAGACAACGAAAATTGTGGCAAGTGTTATAATGTATGCTCTCTTGGCAACTGTTCATTTGGCCTTTGTGGCTATGCCTAACTGTATTTCTCTCTCTCTAGCAATAGTCAAGTCAAATAATTAATTCCCCTGTCCCCTGGATGAGATGTTACTATAATAACATCGGAGATTTGCATTCTGTCTTGTATTTTGTCGGTTATGACTAGTAAACTATTTAACATACTTTTGTGTTTCAGAAATTCAGAACATTTAGTGATTAAGATTATACTAATTATCTTTCTTAAGAAGTAACAAATAAATTCAGATCCTCATAGAAGATTATTATTCTGAAGATATATTTAAAAATACTAATATCACATGAATATTTACCTGGTTAAATAATTAGTGGTTTAATCTCTACTTAAATATAAAATATGTTTAATTGTAGAAGACACAAAAAAATTTATTAACTATTGAGAAACTAAAAACATTATTCCTCAAAATAAAAATTGAACAACATATTACATGATTTAAGAGAAAAAAAAAAAAAAAGAGAAACGATAAAAGGGGACAGGGCAAATTTTCAAAGGATTGGTTGGGTCAAAATCATAGAGGTTCAAGACTTGTCCTGCCTTTCCCTCTCCCCTTCCCCCTCATTTTCCATCTCTATTTTTAATTGAGTCTATCAGAAGAAAAAACAAATAAAAACAATTAATTCTAAAAATAAAATGTAAATGCCACATAAATGCTCTTTTTTGTTTATTTTTTATTCGACTGAGAGAGTGAGGCTACTTTTTATGTTAATATAATTAAAAAGAACGAAAAGGGCTAAAAATACCCTCAACCTATTTTATTTGGTTCACCATTACCCTCAGTTAACCTGGCTTACCAATGTCCCTATCCTTTTTTTTTGGCTCATATTTACCCTTAAAATAAATAGATCTAACATTTGTTAAAAATTAAATGATATGTCAATTTTCTATTGGTTCTTATATGATCCAGTTAAATTAGGATATCCACCCGTTAAACCCACATACAACCCGCCCCATATCAACACTTACGAACCTTTACCGATTTTGTTTCGCGGCCCTCTTCTCCTCTTCTTCATCTTTCTTCTTCTTCTTCTTTTCGATTCTGACAATATTGCTTGGAGTTTGAGTGATTCAAAGTTGAAGATTCTATATTCAAGTTATTTTCTCTGATTCAGGTAAGATTTTTTAGCTTTTGGTGATTATTTTTGGGTTTTGAATTTTTGAAAAATTAGTCATATACTTGTCGTTTTTAATCTTTTCTTTTGTATTCCAGTTGTCTCGTACTTTTGATGTTTTTTATTTATAAATTTTTGATAGTATGTGGTCCCTATTCCAATTTTCTTGTCTTTAATTTTAGGGTTCTTTCCACAGGTGAGTGGAATTATTTATTCTTATGTGGTCCCTTTGTTTTTTAGTAAATACCATTAAAGTTGTTGGTATTACATGTCTGATAGTACTATTTTATTACTTTTAGGTTGCTGTCACATATCTAAAGGATGCTTGAAAAAGTGGACCTGATATTTAATTATGGGGGTCGATGGATCTTCAAACCACATTTGATGTATACTAAAAGTCTTACTCACGTGTGGAAAGGTTATTATTATACCTCGAGAATTCAAGGATCGGACCTGGAAGTGAATCAGGAAAAAAACTGGAAAATGTTGCAACAGTTGCAGAAGGGGTCACTTAACGACTCGTGAAGAGTCCAAACGAGTCGTCAAGTGACTCGTGGGGAAGGCCTGAGGTGATGCAGGACCGAGGTCCCCACGGGCGATGTAACGACTCGTGGTAAGACACAACGAGTCGTCAAGTCAGTCATGGGAGGTCCTAGAGAAAGATAATGAAGCTTATCCAGTGTACTTGATGGATGGCACCCAACGACTCGTCGTCAGTCCTAACGACCCGTTAGGTGGGCCGTTAACAAGCTAGTGGAGTTTTCATGAATGACGAGGCAGTGCACTTGATGGGTGAACCAACAGATCGTGTGCCCTAGTAACGAATCGTCAGGTCATCCGTTAGGACCCCCTGACAGTTATTTTCAGCGATTTCAGTAAGGGCTTTTCCGTAATTTCTAAGTCATAAGGGCCTATACTACATCGTTTTAAGCTCGTAATAGAGGGTTTTAAGCTGAGAAAGACCCATTTAGGCCATTTTCTTCATGCATGCAAGGGTGAGAGCTTGAAGGGAAGAAAGTGAGGAGAATTTCAAGGTTTTCAAGGGAAATCTCAACTGGGTAATTAGGAGGAGTTAAGATTCTTCAATCTCAGGTATGTAAGGCTATGAGTAGGTGCTTTCTTCCATACCCATGCCCATTCCCTATCAATTTATGATTGGTTTGTGATGATCAAGTATGGGTCTTCATTTAATTGCTTGATTCTTATATTTTTACTCATGGGTATGATTAAATTGAGTTGATATTGGTGATTTACTGAGCTTGGAAGGATTCTATCTCAATTTCTTTTACAAAATTATTTTTCTAAAATTGAATCTAAAACGTCCATGTGTGGGTAGTTCATGATAGAATGTGATGATGATGGAGAAGATGATGAAAAGCATATTTTCAACCTTACCCATGATTTTGATGATGTTTTCAAAGAAGATTAAATAGACCCATGTATGATGAAGCTTTGGGTAGTGCCCAATGTTGAGCATGAATGACAATTTTCGTGAATTGACTTTTATTACTTTGTTTTGGAGTGAAATCTCCCAAATTACAATGTTTTAAAATGAATTATATGAGTTAAATCATGATAAGGTTTTTGGCAAGGCCCTTACATTGATGATGATGAAGTGATACTTATAAGTAGGCTTACCACATGATTTTGGAGTAAAGTCTCCCATTATTCTTTGAGCTTGTGGTATGTATTGTAGTAAAGCTTCCCATATACATGAATTCATAATTGAGATGTATGTTGGCATTAAGCTTCATTTCACATGATGTTGAGTCTAAGCATGATTTCATTCTAAGCTTTGTCGAGACGACATTGTTGAGCTTATATTTATATGATGTCTAGTATATGCATGATTTCCTAATGAGCTTTGTCAATAGACAATGTTGAGCTTCGTTTCATACGATGTTGAATTTATGCATGATGTCATGTTGAGCTTCATCACTAGACGATGTTGAGTTTTGTATTTATACGATGTACAGCATTGCATATTTTGGGAGAAGAGTCTAGCACCAAGCAGGCTAAGGGTCGACTACCCTATGCCCTAGAACTACGCGCCAACGTAGGTTAATTCTATTATATTATTGGGACCTTCCTTGTGAGCTATCCCTGACCCCATTGGCTCTTTGAGCTTGATATCGATATCATGGTATCGTCCGTAGCCCTAACAAGGTTATGGACGGCTCTACCACTTAAGTGTAATAGTCGGGACCACGTAAGCTCTATCATAGTATGTCGGTTAAGTGACAAGTCTCCCACTGTCTATATCTTTCGAGATTGCATATCCATTACTCATGATGATTATCTTATGCATGCATGTTTGAAAAGAAAGGTTTGACTTATTGTTCAGCTTTCGATATAAATGTTATGATTTAGCTTTGAGTCATTCGATTTAGTCATGATGTTCTAAAGCCATGCATGACCATGTATTAAATAAGAATGATTTCATAATGAATGCTTGTGATCTTTTCTTATCCCTAAAGGCTACCATATATGTATGACTTGTTTTGATAGACTATTATTGCTCTAGCGATTTTACTTACCTTGCATACTCGGTACATTTCACGTACTGACCGCATACCTTATATGTTGCATCGTTTCATGATACAAGATTGGGTTCTCAAGTTCAGCCCCGTTCGTAGCCGCCTATCAGAGTTAGCATTTGCTTGCTTGGTGATTCCTCATCCTTCGAGGACTAGACTTTCAATTATTTTGAGCGTATTTTCAGTTTCAGTATTTCTAAGCTAGTTGGGAATGTTTTTCTATCAGCTCGTCCAGATTAGAGGCTTATCAGACTTAGACATGTATTCAGCTTCAGATGTTCATTCTGTTTTTATATTAAGTTAGACTTCCGCTGAGTTTGTATTCATGTTTCCTTCATGTTTATTGAATGAGTTAGTGAATGCTTATGCCATGGGTTAACTTGGGGTCTTTCGGGGTCTCTTGTCCCGTGTCTATGATCCGGGTGTACTCTCGGGCCGTGATAGTTATGAAGTAGATTTTCTCTCCTATATTTATATTTGTTTTGAATACAAACAAAAGTTGGAATTTTGGGAGGTTAAACAACTTTTGGTTACAGGACCATTGAGTAACTACTATGTGGTGGAAGGGGACAGAGGAATAAGAACACTACAACATTTGTTGTCTTGTAAGTTCAATATATTGAATTTACATGTAATAGATGCGGGTGAAGTGGTTGTGGATGCTCCTAACATTATTCACTATACTCAGATTACATATTCAGCCTCTCTAAGTATTGTTTCTGTAGATGACACCCCCGTACAAGTTGGTGGTATAAATATTGCCACTGATTGTGATTCTTCTGATGAAATTCAAGCCATTGAACATCATTCTAGTGACTATGATAGTCAAGAGCTTGAAGTATTTAGGAAGGAACGAATGAAAGACATAGATGAAAAAATTGAGATGTATAAAACTTTGGATTATGGTATGACTTTTAAGGATATCAAAGAAGTTAGAAGAATAGTGGGGTTATATTCAATGGCTAATATGAATGCTCTAAAGGTGTTGAAGAGTGATACAAAGAGAGTTAAATATATATGTGAAGAGGAGGATTGCTCCTTTGTTTGTTATATTCTAGAGATGGAAAAAGTCAAGGGTTCAAGATAAAGACTTTGAATCAAGATTATAGTTGTGAACCATCTTTTGAGAACCGTAGAGCTGCTGCAAACACTTTAGCACTTTACTTTAGAAAAAAGATTCAAAATAATCCCAAGTATAAAGTAAAGGATATGAAGAGAGACTTGGAGCAACACTTTAAGCTCATGTAAGTCAATCAAAGATCAAAAGAGTCAAACGACTTGTATTGGAGAAGTTGAAAGGTAGTTACTTTGATGACTATAATAAGTTGGAGGCATATGCACAAGAGTTGAGAAATATCAATCTGGGATCAGATGTGGTCATAAATATTTCAAAGGATGCATTGGCAGAAGAAAGAGAAGGTTTCTTAGGATGTATTTGTACTTTAATGCTCTAAAACAAGGTTGGAAAGGAGGTTTGAGACCTCTAATAGGGTTGGATGGCACCTTTTTAAAAGAAAAATGCAAGGGAATATTGTCGGTGGTTGTAGCACAAGACTCTGTCAAACATTTCTATCCACTTGCTTGGGCAGTGGTGGATAAAGAACGATTAAAACATGGAGTTGGTTTATGGAATTATTGAAAATTTCATTGGACTTGAAGGATGGTGAAGGAGTTACCTTCATCTCGGATATGCAAAAGGTAATAGGTTGTTATCATAATTTATTTACTTTAGCTTCATGTATAGTTACTTGTTTAAATTCTATTATATTTATTTGACGCTGTTTTTTCATTGATTTAGGGGCTGTTGGATGTCATTTTTAAAGGGTTACCAAAGGCACATCATAGATATTGCTTAAGGCATATTGAAGCCAACTGGGGAAAGACATGGAGGAGTGGGAGATGAAAAAATATTTATGGTTATGTGCTTGGGCAACATATGGAGAAGATTTCGATGATGAATTGAAGAAGTTGGGTGAATTGAGTGTGGATGCTGCTAAAGACTTGGTGTACTATCCACCAAATAAGTGGTGTAGGGCATACTTTGACACCACATCCAAGAATAATATGGTGGACAACAACTTTACTGAATCATTTAATTCATGGATTTTAGAAGCAAGACAAAAATCTATAATAAAGATGTTAGAAGATATTAGACTAAAGGTAACTTTTTCTCACTGTTTGTTCACTATTTTCACTGGTTTGGAGCTATTTTTATCTCTGGTTTGAGGCTATTTTTTCACTGATTTGGGGCTATTTTTTTACTGATTTTGTTTAGTTTTTTTCATTGTTCACGCGCTGTCTTTTTCACTACTTTTGTGCAGTTTTTTCACTGTTTTGTCACTTCTTTTTTATTATTTTGTGTTTTCCCCCTCAATGTTTTAGGTTGTTTTCTCACTTTTTTATAATAATTTTTATGCATGTTTTTCACTGTTATTGGACTATATTCTCACCCTTTGTCACAGTTTCTATACATGTTTTTTTCACTATTTTTGGGCTGTTTTCTCACCCTTTTCCCACAGTTTTTATGTAGTTATTTTCACCGTTTTTGGGCTTTTTTCACAGTTTTTATTCAGTTTCTTTCACTGTTTTTGGGCTATTTTTTCACAGTTATTATGCAGTTTTTTCACTGTTTTTATAGTTCTTTAAACTATTTTTGGGCTGTTTTCTCATCTTTTTTTCATAGTTTTTATGTTTCTTTTCACTATTTTGAGTTGTTTTTGTACAGACTTTTTGAGCTGTTTTTTTACTGTTTTTTGGGCTGATTTCTCAATATTCATGCTTGTTTTACTATCTAAAGGTAATGAATATGTTGAGGGTTCGTGGAGAAGAATGTGAAAATTGGAAGGAAGAGAATAGTCCATATGCCATGAGATTATACAATGATTATAAAGTTATTGCACAAGGATGCAAGGTTGAATTTAATGGAGATCGTGGCTATGAAGTAACTGAGGGTATAGATAGACACACAATAAATCTTATGCTAAAGAAATGTACATGTAGGGAATGAGACTTGACTGGAATCCCATGTCCTCATGCCATTAAAGATCTAAAGCACAAAAAAGTTGACCCTTTGACTGAGATGCATTGGTTTTATTCCAAGGAAGCTTATTTTTTGGTGTATAAGCATAAGTTACAAACCGTTAGAGGTGAAAAATTTTGGAAGATCAAGCCACATCATACCATGGAGCCTCCACCTGCAACTAAAATGGTTGGGATACCAAAGGTCAAAAGAGCAAGAGAAGAGAATGAGGCCAAGAAGAGGGAAGGAATATGGTCTTCTTCAAGAAAAGGGCTCCTAATGTCTTGTAGATATTGTGGTACAACTGGTCACAATATAAGAAAATGTCCTTTAGTAAATTGATTTTATATGATTTAAGTTTCATAATTTTCTAAAACTTAAACAAAATTTCATTATCTAAGATAATTTTAAACTCTTGCAGGTTAAAGGAAAGCATACAAACTTATTTCAAGATGAAGAAACTTCTCAAACCATGGAAGATGCGCAGATGAAAACATCCCAAGACATTGAAGATGCAGAAGTTTCATTCATGCCTATTCTTGGACTGTTCCAGTCTTATGGTCAGCCTTCTACTCAACCTTCGGGTCAATCTTTCAATGTTCAGTCTCAATAATTTTCATTTATTGATAATGAAGAAGAAGAGTTTTAAGGCCTAAGGTGATATCTGAAGCTAGAAGGCTTCAACAGAGGAAGTTGTTGCAACAATCTATTGGTATCAAAAAATTGATTTCAAGGGAGATAAAACAGGTGTAAATGTGCCTACCAAGCTGCTCTATTCACGAAAAAAGTCACTTGAAAAGGTAAGGCAGCAATGAACTCAAATCAATTGGTAGCAGAAAAGAAAAAAAGTAGGCAAATTGATGGCTAAGAGGTGCAAGTACTAGAGTACATAAGGACAATTTTTCGGATGACTATTTTAAGGCTGGTGATGTAATGACTAACTTCACTTATAAATTTTTATACTGTTTTTGTGGTGAATCAGTTAGGAAAATGATTGTGTTGATTCACCATAAAAATATATTTTGATAGTAACTATACCATCACAAATTATGACTATTTTGATGGTTATCCTTGTATGACATTGCCGTTGATTTTATTTATTATGTCGTAGTATTAAAGCATATGATTGTTTATTTTTTTATTAATTTATGATTGTCCATGTACATCATTCCTTATTATGATATGCCCATTGCCTATTTAACTATTAGAATAAATTTATCCAAAAAAAGAAAAGGTCTAAGAAAATGTACGTAGGAGTCAGGAAATATGCATACTCAGAATTGTTTTAGCAGATATGAAGAGAGGAGTAATGTCCAAAAATCTTTTTCATTTAGTAAGTTCAAATCAATAATACATACTTGTAATTATCTACGGATTGAGCATCTCAATATTACATAACTTAAAACACCATTGCATAACTTCACTATATCATCTTCAAAACAAAATTATTACTACAATCTGCACATCGAGCTACCATTTTTAATATATCTTGAAAATTAGAAAATTAATAAAAATAGACCAATGACAAGAAAAGAAACATTTTTGTCTGTTGCACTTCACTTTCGTCAATTCAACGATATCTTTGCACTTCACTTTCGTCGATTCAGCGAGATCTTTATCATCCATTTCAGCCACCATCTTCTTCAAATTATTATTCATTTCAGCCACCATATTCTTCTAAATATTTCTTTTATTACTAACGACATCCAAAGAAATTTTCAAATAACAAATCACCATTAACGCATAAAGGGAAGCTCTTCATCACGTCACTCCGATAAACACAAGATAAAAGATAATCAAAACAAAAATATGTTTAATATAAGTGAACATATTCGAAAAATTGAAATTAAATCGCAAGCTTAATGATGGAGTACTACTCAATTTAAAATGAATTTTTTTTAGAATCTACATAGTACGCCGTAAAATAATTCACAATCAATTCATAATAGTATTTATGTGACTTAATTGGTTGACAAGAAAAAACTGAATACTCAGACATGGATGAACCATAAAAGAATAATTTTATACAAGAAGAAGATAGAGAAATTGAAAAGAAACTAAAGGCAAGATTATCACCAATCTTGAGAGGAAATAGGAGACAAAACGTCTTTAGATGAAGAAATAAGAAAAAGAAGAAACAAGAAAAAAAAAAAAGAAAGACAAAGAAGAAGAGAAGGTCGGGAGAAAAAATCGGTAAAGGTTGTAAGTGCAGATATGGGGCGGGTTGTATGTGGGTTTAATGAGTGGGATATACTAATTTAACTGGATCATATAAGAACCAATAGGAAATTGACATGTCATTTAATTTTTAACAGATGTTAGATCTGTTTATTTTAAGGATACATATGAACGAAAAAAAAAAGGAATTTTAGCAGGCCAATAGATTAACTGAGGGTAATGATGAATCAAATAAAATAAATTAAAGATATTTTTAACCCTTTTTCGTAAAAAAACTACGAAAAAATAATAATTATATTTATAATTTAAATGTTAAACTGATAAAACATGATTAACTTAAAAGAGCTTTGAGGAATTAACTCATGTAACTTTAGTTGGCAAACGTAGTGGCCGTGAAGGAAAATACATATTTGGATAACCTAAATTTTCGACCATGAGAAAAATATTATTAATATAATAATCATTAGTTAGAAACTCTTGGTTAAATCAAATCAAAAGAAATGAGTTTGGAATTAAATGTAGTAGTATTTTCATACTAATGATAAAATCTTTAATCCTAACTTTAAGAAGTTTTTAAAGTTAAAATTAAATTATTAAAATACTCATTAAAAATTAAATGGTTATTTTATCCTTTTCTAAAATCCTACTCTTATAATATTCTTGTATTAAAATATAAATTTATCTTTTAATATTTTTATTAATTTAATTTTATTTGTTTGAGATTTTTCTTCATTTAAAGTTAATTTTAACAAAGAATTTACATGCTTGTTGATTAGAAGAGTTACACCTATTTAGAAAAGTGCAAGAGTTATAACTTTCATATGTCTCCAGATTTTAATATTTTTTTCTTCATTTCAAAATAATTGATTTTTTTATTTTATTTTTTTTATTTTAAAATAAGTGATATTTTACATAATTAAAAAAAGATTAATGATGTTTTTTTAATTTTATCTTTATTTAAGTTAAAATAGTTTTACATAATCAAGAAACTACTATAGAGCTATTCCCTCTGTTTCTTTTCACTTTTCAGATTTTACTTTGCAAGAATCAAATTGCATGAACTTTAAATGTAATGACCCGAATTTAATTAAAATTATTTGATAACTAAAAAAAAGACTTTAATAATAAAAATAATAATAACAAAAAAATAAATAAATACGTATTTAGAAAGAAAAAAAAATATATGTATGATGGCAAAACAACACCACAGCAACAAAAAAGAGAAAAAAAGGGCCCAAAGCAGAAACAAAAACGAGTAAATCAGTTTTCATTTTAAACCATCAAGGTAATTACTTTAATTTTTTATATGAGTTAATTTTGTGATTATGGGTTAAATTTTTGCAGAAATATGGAGAAAAATGAGGAATTAAGAAAGTTTTAGGCCTAGGGTTTTTGAAGTAAAATTTTTGATTTGGGGGTCGAATAATGATTCGTTTTAGCTAAAATTTAATGTACGAGTTTGTTTCATTATGAATTAATATAGTCTGAAAGAAAATTTCAGATTCAACTCTGATGCTCGGGATGATTTTTTGACAGATATTTCGAGCCGAAAATAAATATAGCAATATGGGTGTCATTGGATTCATATTCTTATAGAGATTATGTATTTGGATAAATTTTAATCGTTTGAAAATGTTACAAAAGGAAAAATTCATAATTTGATGTGTGAGCTTCGGCTTGAGGTAAGTAGAGATCGATTTTTTTGATTTTTTGAGGTGCGAGTTTTAATATATTACATAAATTTAAGGGTAATGGGTGACAAACATTTATATGGATATCGATATCATGATATGGTTAAGTTTACACGAAATTTATATATGTTTGATGATATTTCATGATTTGTTATATGATTGATTTACTGAGACTTATGCACTACGGGATACTTGATTGTGACTTAATGATTTTTGGTTGTAGGGTTTATTAATTAACTTGTATTATATATATGTGCATAAATATTCATGTCTCTCTTATTGTTGTATATGATTATTGACTAATATTGTCTATGGGTTGTTTTGTGAAAATTCATACTTTTGTGATGCCGATGAAAAATAATTCCGGCGCGTGTTATTGTCAATGAGAAATAATTTCGATGTGTGTTATTATCGATAGAAAATGATTTCAATATGTATTATTACTTATGAAAAATAATTTCGATATGTGTTATTATCGATGGGAAATGATTCTGGCATGTCTTATTGTCGATGAAAAATGGTTCCGACGTGTATTTTTTGCCTATGGTAAATAGTTTTGGCATGTGTTATTGCTGATAAAAAAAGATTTCGACATATATATGGACCTTGCGAGTCCCCATGGGTCCCGACTATCCTATTTAGGAAGTGGATGTATACAGGTTCTTAGCCAGTGCATTGCATTGCATTACATTTCATATCCATCACATTTCGTATTGAGTTGAGTATTGAAATGTTGAGATGGTTGTCAGATTGATTGGACTCAATACATTTGAGGCTTATTGTGATATCATTAGTGGTGTAGCTGACTTTGGATAATACATGTTTTATTGCTTCATTGTGTTGATATCAAATTTATAAATTCTTATTGGGATGAGTTATTACTATTGTATATTTATAACTATTAAAAAGGAGTTGTTAGAATTATATCTCATCATCACTTCTAGTAAAAGTCAGTTATCAAAGTTGACTGAGTACACTTGTTTTCTGTACTCACTTTATGTTTGCAACACCTTTTTGCATGCATGTACTGAATCAGGTATCAGCGGTGCTTGAATTGCTACGCGGTTTGAAATTATTGCGGTTAGTGTTTAGAGTGAGCTGCTCATCTTCGGTAGTACGAATCCTAGAAACTTCTTAATTTTATTTCTATCTTATTTCTTTTTAGATAGAGGCTTTAGTTTTTCCGACTTATTTGGTATTTCTAGATGCGCTTGTGCTAGTATCACCAGGTCTTGGGATTGTTTTTGGCTTTAACTTGTTTATTCCGCACTTACAAGAGTTAGTTGCTTATTTTATGTTATTTCAATTATTAATTGGTCAATAAAGGAATAGGATTCGCCGGTGGGTGCCCTCACAACTCAATGAAATTTTGTGTCGTGATAGATCAATATTTTAAGATATATTTTTTCATCATATTAATATGAGAAAGATTGTAACTTATAGTATTTTTTGTATAATTTTAGAATATCTAAATCATAAATTTAAAATATTGATTTAATCTAATTTAATTTCATTTTGAATATTAGTAAAATTGACTTTCATAAAGCGAAATGTGACAAGTAAAAGTGAATAAAGAAAGTACATCTTTTTTAAGATATTTATTAAAGATAAATTTGACAAGTAAAAGTAAATAAAGAGAGTACATCTTTTTCAAGATATTTATTAAGGATAAATTAGTAAAAATATTTCTTACTTTTTAGAAATAAGTAATTTTTAAAAGGGTGTATCCAAATTAAAAATACCACTTACTTTCAAACGTAGAAAATATTAAATTTTCATTTTCTTTCTTGCTTTTTTACAATCAGATGTTTTCAATTTTATATAGCATGAATTGTTGATCATTCTTTTCTGGATCCATTAAAATATCTCAGGTATAATTTTTTTACATTAGTTGTTTGTGGATTTTATTTATATAACTTTAAATATAATTATGATTCAAGAATTCATTATTATTTTTTTGGAGAGTTAATTTCTCAGATGGTTGCTCAATTAAGAATGATTCACTCAAAAAATCACTTTTCTTTGGTTATAACTCAAAAATCACTCAACTATTGATATTTTATTCATAGAGTCACTTAACTATTAGTGTTTCACTCATAAAGCCACTCAACCAATCAGATAAACTGTAATATTTTCTATTTTCTATCTTTGTTCCTTTATATTTATTCTCACGTTTTAAAAAAAAATTATAACAGTATTTAAAATTTATTTAGAATAATAATATGTTAATACATTATACATAAAGTTGTTTTTCTATTGATTCTTTAGAGAACTTGCAACATGAGCTACAAATAAAAAGGTAATTTTAAATTATTATACTAGAGTGAGATATTTTTAGTATATCTATTGGGAAATGACATAAGTATCCCTTGAACTATGATTATATTTTCAACTACATATTTTGTATTTAGAGGGTTTTATTATTCTCCTGAAATATTTTAAAATGGAATAAATACACCTTAATTAGGTGTTGAGATGGCAACAAAGTGTGCTCATTCTTTTGAAGGCATGTCAGAGACCAAAAACGCAGGTGGAAAAAATAACAAAATTTGACTTTATTCGCAAAGAAGAAAAGAAAAATAATTTAAAAAATTTCTACTTAAACTTTAATATTAATTAATTATGTGTACTAATTAATTATAAAGTGTCCAATTAAAAATGACACGTATTCATATTAATTATATTTTAAGTTATTTTGTCTCTTACATGCTAGCTCAATACCTAAGAATGTATTTATTCTATTTTAAAGTAATTCAGAGAATAATAAAAACCAAATAGAAGTATATAATTGAAAAGGGGCACCTATACCCTTTTCCTATTTACTTAATTTTATATGTGAAAATATGCTCTGTTGAAATTTTCGCCTTTTTCTCTTAGTTTCTTTCAAAATATAAAGAATTTTAGAATATTTGAATGATCACTAAAATAAAAAAAAAAAAAGGAATAGTGCTCTAAATGGTCATTAAATTAAAAACAAAAGGTAATGGTCGTTTCTATTTTAATATATATCTTAATTGTCAAATTGACGAACCGTCAAGCGATGATTTTCTTTTTTATCAAGTGATTATTTCGTTCATAAAAGTATTTTTCATGCTAGGTTACTATGCATTTTTTTTGATATTTATATACATTATATATTTCAGTAATATATAATGTATGTATATAATATTAAAATAGCATTTTTTATGAAGTTTATATATATATGTATGTATATATATATATGCCATTTTTTATGAAGTTTATATTCAATGAATACACGCTGTATATCAAAATTAGTAGAAAGGAATACAGTAATTTCAACAACCTCTCTCAGAATATAAAGTAGTGTGCATCTCTTTCTGAGCAGAAACATTTAGAAGCATTCTTTGTGAACAATTGAAGGACCAGACTCATCGAACTATGCCTTTGCTATCCACATCTGCACTCAGGCAAAAGGAAAAAAAACTACAAGTTAATATCCTGCACCATTTTGACAAACCTTCAGCTTAAATGGATCACCATTTGGAATAAAAATTACTAGTCCGCATTAATTTAGAGGTAATCGGCATTTAAAAAAAAAAAAGAAACCGTAGCAAATAAGCTAAAGAAATCTATTACCTTAATTTCTCTTGCTTAATACTAACATCTATGCAATGAGACAGTGATTAGTTCAATTTGCATCATAGGAATAAAGACTTTGAAAAGTGTAAAAATCTTTTTGCATATTTTACATACCTATTAGAATGTGCTAAGAGAGGACAAAATAGATCCTCTCATCCATACACTATACTTTCTCTCAGATGGGGCAACAACCTTGATTTTCATGCTACTTGGGCCTAATGCGGTAATTTCCTTGCTCATCCTATCATCAATACTTGGGAATAGAGATGGCAAAAATGGCCCAACAATGTATAACTCGCCCAACTTTTAATGGGTTATGCATTAATAATTTTCATATGAGCTGTTTTGGACAACTATTCATTTCGGCCGGTGATTAGCCCAAATCAACCTGTCAACATCCCAATTGCGATAAATTATCTCTGGCAAACTCCTCGCTTCTAAGTATGCAAACAACTTCTCTCCAGTGAACTCGTCGTCTAAAAGCTGTTAAAAACTCCTCTATGGTAAGCTCCTCTTTTTTTAGGGATTTTTATGTATCTACCTTTTCACGTCTTATGAGATTTCTTAAATTTTTAAACTGTAATAGAGCTGAATTCTTCCTCTCTTGATATGGTGGGTTTGTCATTTATGGTTTGACTTCACTTAAGGAAGAAAAAATGAACTTTTTGCTTGGACAATTTTGTTCTTGATGGGTTTTGTGAATTGAAGATGTGGGAGGTTCTTTTCTTTTTGGGTGGTGGGAGGTGGGAGTTTCTATTTGTTTGAACTTTACTTTTTCTGGTTTGCAAGATTGAGTCGGAGAAGATAGGAGGTTTTTTGATTTTAATGATTAAATGTCGATGGAGGATGATGATGTAGAGTCCAATGAAGTTAGTATTACGAATTCATCAAAACAACACAGATATTTCTCTAGTCTGGGAATTATATGAGCCTTTGCTCTTGGATAAAACTCTTTATAATAGATTTAGAGCAAAATAAAAAGAATGTGGGTATGTATATTCAACTGACTCGACCGCTGGAACGACAAATTTATTAATGTCACCAAGCTAAACCCAAGAAGGCAAAATATGTTATTAGGTCATGAAGATTATCGTCAAGTGGTAGTCAAAGCTATAGCAAGCCATAACCTTCAATTTAGTTATGTTGAATATGGAGAGATTAGAGAAGTGCATTCCTTTTTGAATCCTACAGGTAAAATCATTTCAAGAAACACTGCAAAGGTTGAATTGTATCTTTTTAAAAAAGAGATACTCATGAATGAGCTTAAAGCTATTCCAAATAATTTTTTAGAAATTTGAACTTTGGACATCAATCACATCAAATGGGTATATTTGTGTAACAATACACTATGTTGAGTTGATTTGAGTTTTATTATAACATCTTATGTTTTCGAGTTAGGTTTGGACTCATTAAATATTTGTGGTTACTTCTTGGTGATATAAGAAATGTAAAGATTTTTCTATGGTCAAGATAAGTTGAAAAAAGTGTAAGAAAAATAAAAACTTTCAATTGAATTTATATAAGGTCTTCACTCGAACGTTTGTAATCCCTAATTGATTGAAAATTATGAAGAAATATGTTCATAGAAGTTGTCCCTTTGAAATAGATTTTTAACTATATAAAGATCAGACTAACTCAAGTTGTGAGCAAGACGTTGTGGACGAATTATTAAATGTTGTCTGGGTGGCCGTAAATTTGATATACGATTCCAATATCAAATATATGATCGTATATTAGATTGTAAGTAGGAATTCAAAACCTCAACCCATTGGAATCAACTTATGGAGATGACACATGGACCTTATATCAAATGTGTGGCCCTTATGTGGTGGCATACATGACATACGAATCATATATCAAGTATATAAATTATATATTAACTGTCTATCAAGAGTTTATCAAGTGTATACCAGTATATATCTAAAGCATTTACCCATACAAGGTTGTTACGGACCATAGATCAAAAGTACAACCCGTATATGGTGTCCCTAGGTCAAGTATACCTATTTTAATCAAATTTTTTATTTCACTTCGTTTTTGATAAACTTTTGAGAGAGAAAACACCCTAGAACCTCCTCTAATCATCTAAGGTGAGTTTATAATAATTTTCATGGTTATTACATCAAACTAACAAGGATTAATGGTAGAATCATCATCCTAATCCTTAGATTTCAAGAAACGAATTCAAGGGCGATTAGGTTTTTTTCGGAATCTTTATGAGGTAAGTCCTTTGATTAATTATTGCGATTAGAGGGTTAATTGGGAGTCATATGACCTATTTAAAGAAATTATTAACAATGGATGATTCTTAAATTGTTTATAAACATGAATTTTATCCTAGATCCTAGTTTTTCAAAAAGGGTGGAAATTCATGAGATTTGATCAAAGTTCTAAACTTTATCATGAAAGTTAATTGTAGAGTCATCATTGAAAATTGTTGAACATGTGCAGAAAAGTTTTAGTGAAATTTGATATATGTCTCTTTTGAACATATATTTGACTAAAAACAGATTTTAAATTGGACTTTATGCGCGTATGGGACAAGTTCGCATCGAGTCTTTATATTTTAATTTATACGATGATATATGCATAAAAATGTGATTTATATCTATGAATGAGATCTGTTGAAAAATATTTAAATTAATAATTTTTTTAGAGGCTTTTACTCCATCAATGAACTATTAATTTGAAACATGATTTAATTACTTAAACATGGTTTCTAAAATCAAGTAATGATTTTTATATACATCTATCAATGGGATAAACTTTATTTTCTTGAAATAATTTTGGAATAATTTTTCAACTGCTACTCCATCATTTATGATATATTATTTTTTGGCTGATATGCCATGATTGAAAAAAATATTTTTGTTTGAATTACCCCTTGGGAGTACACTCTAATTACCCCTTGGAATGACTTGTTTGGATTACCCTTCAGGAGGAAACTTTGATCACTCCTTAGGAGGACACTTTGATTATCCCTTGGATGATTTATTTGGATTACCCCTATTTTGGGATGACTCGTTTGGATTATCCCTATTCTGGGATGACTTGTTTGGATTATCCCTGTTTTGAGATGACATGTTTGGATTACGTTGAGTTATTTTATTACATTTTTTTTATTTATTATTATTATTATTATTATTATTATTATTATTATTATTATATGAATTCTTGCCCCAAGACATTCACTAAGTATCCAATACTCAGGCATACCATCTTTATTTTTAGTGGTATGTTAGGTAATAAGGAGGAGTAGGTTCCAGCTTTACGAGATGCTTAGGAGGGACTTGCTATTCATCAAACTTTGGTGAGCCCACATTCTTGTTCTTAGGTGTCATTGACTACTTTACTTGCTTTATTAGATTTTTGAGCTTCATGCGAGTTAATTATTCTTTTCTTAGAGGCTCCATAGATAGGTATTGTATCGTGGGGATTACTTGAGTTATTGCTTGATTTATTGGGCACACTGCTATTTTTAGCTGCGATAAATATTCACATTAATGATACTAATCTTTATTTCATTTAATAAATTGTCTTAATTCTTATACATAAATGAATTAAGTAATAATGATGAGGCAACTGTGTGAACTATTATGTCCATAAGATGCTTTCAATGTCGTTCCGTAACATCAGATGCCTGTTGCACCAGGATCAGATTTGTGGCGTGACGTTTATTAAAAAAAATTGTAATTTTTCTTCATTTGCCTCCTCCACATGTCCTAGATTGATTCATTTATTGAAAGATGAGGAATTGAAAAGAAAGTACTTTGGATTCAAGATTGATTCATTTGTTAAAAGATGAGGAATTGAAAAGAAAGTACTTTCTATAACTTTAGGTAATGCGGGTTATAACAAAGATGTGGTAGGTTACTTGATTAAGCATTTTAATATGATTTTTAGTAGAGACTTTGTCCATCTGAAGTGTACAAATCACATTTGAATTTGCTTGTCAAAGCAATGGTGAAAATAATTGAGAATGTTATGTTTAACATAAGAGAAAGTATAAATCTGTTAAAGGCTCCAAGTGAAGGATGGAAAAATTTGTAGAGTGTAATAAGAACCTTGATTTAAAATTAAATGGGAATGCGCATCAAGATGTGTCTACAAGATGAAACTATACATTTGATGGTTGATAATGCTATTCCGTATCGCCAAGTATTTTTTGACTTTAGAATACTTGGAAATCACTTTAAATATTACCGTTTAGATGATGCAAAACTAGTTGTCAAGTTTTTGAGGATTTATGAAATCACTATATTATTTTTGTGACACCTCGTGTGTTTATATCGACTCTACTGTTAGGTTTTGGAAATGCAAAATTAGTTTTATCTCTTTACATCGTCTAGCGATGAGGTGTCGAGAGAATAAGATTTCCAATGGATGCACGTATTAAGAAATTGATATATGAAGCTGTTTGAGGTGTTGAAATGAAATTAGAGGCTAAAGGGAGCCTTAAAAGGAAAGTTTAAGTTATAGAATTTGTTACAACTAAATATTTCCAACAATCTTATATCTGTTCTAAATTTAGACGGGCATATCTCTCAATATAAATGAGTTAGAGAGCCTACTACTTGTCAAATTATAGTTTTTTAAGTCTAGTTTTTGTTGAATCAAATTATTCTTCAATCCGACATCGAAGTAAAAATTTATGAGCATTTTACTGTGAACTGTCAAGAGCTTATGTTAAATCTCCCTAGTAAGATCCAGAGTAAAGCAGGGCCATGTTATGAGCCTCGCTTAGCAAGGTAGTGACTGAGGCAGTGGAAATATGTATATAAGCCATTCTTAGCCTTGAAAAATCATTTCCTACATTTCTCATCTGTCCAACGACCATACTCTCTCTCTCTCTCTCTCTTCCTATATGTGTGTGTGTGTTAGATCTTATCATGACCCGAACATAGGTCTGGATCGAGACATGGGACAAGGAATTTCGAGGGACTCCAAGTCGACCCATGACATGAACATACATCTAACTAAATCATGAAACGATAGATCAACATGATAAACTTAGCGGAAGTCTGAAATAAGAATCACATCAGGAATACACATAAATCCTAAGTTGATTACATTCTTTTGTCTAAAAAGCCTCTAAGCCTGATGAGTTGATGGGACAAGACTCCAACTAACTCTCTAAAGCTGAAAACTGAAAATACTCCATCACAACTGAAATAAAGAGCGGCCCTCGATATATGAGGACTCACCAATAGGGACTGATGCGAACTCTGAAAGCTGGCTAGTGGTGGGGCTGAGCCTGATTGGAGCCTGTATCATGAAACGATGTAGCATAGAGTATGCGGTCAGTACGTGGAATGTACCGAGTAGTAAGTAAAACCGCTTAAATAAGTAAAATCATTTAAAACATGCATAATACAAAACATGATTAAGATAAGAATCTGAGAGTAGGACTTGCATACTCTTTTCTAAAATCATGATCTCAACATAACATAACATCATAACTGAATCGATTGACCCAAAGTTGATATCTGATAATCATAAGTAAAACTGAACATTGGGTCAAACCTGCTGTAGAACACACACACACATACACACACACATATATCATGAGTAAAAACATGCATAACTGAAATCATGAGGAATAATGGGAGACTCGTCATATAACCGACATACCATGATAGAGCTTACGTGGTCCCAACTATCACACTCAAGTGGGTAGAGCCGTCCAAAGCCTTGCCAGGGCTAAGAAAAATACCATGATATCGATATCAGGCTCGTGGCCCAATCGGGGCAGGGAATAGCTCACATAAGAGGTACCAATATAATCTGATCATACCTACATTGGCGCGTAGTTCTGAGGCATAGGGTTGACTGACCCATAGCCTACTCAGTGCTAGACACTAATCCCAAAACATGCATATGCTCTCAATCATTTTTCAACAAAGCTGACCATCGTCTATTAACAGAACTGAATGGTCATGAATACATAAATCTGAATCATACATGAAAAGCCTTGGCTCAGACCATACCACAAGCTGAACATAAATGGGAGTCTTCGCTCCAAATCCATATGGTAAGCTAAATTCATAAAATCATAATCATACTTGAACATACGGACATTGCCTGATACATTAACATGCTTAAAAATGCATAATTCACTTGAAAACATGATCATATACATGGGTAACTTTAAAACATGCTTTTAATCATAAATACCTCATCGTACTAGAACTTTCATCATAAATCTCAACTTTCATGAACTTCTCATAATTGAGCATTTTAATTTATAAAGCTTGAAATATGATTTTAATTGAAAACAACTTAAAATTTGCCCATGAATCATAATTCAATGCTAGAATCATCTTTAAATCATATCCATGTAGAAATTCTGGATTTTCATGTCTTGGGCTAAAACCCCATAGAATCAACATATGAATTTTCATGATTTAGAGAGAGATTGGGAATGGGTGTGAATGAATTCACCCACTCATAAACCTAAATACCTGGGGAAGAACTGATTTTATCACTCCTTGATTGCCCAATGAAGAATTGAAGAAAACTTGAAGGAGAATGAGCTTGATCACCTCTCTAACTTTCTAACTTTGCATGCATGAGTAAGAATGACCTAAAATGAACTTACCCCTCTTAAAACTCATCATTCGTAGCTTAAAATGACGTAGTTTAGGTATTAGGATCATAGAAATTATAGAAAAGCTCTTATTAAATTCGCAGAAAATAACTGACTGCCAGTCCCAACGAGGAATAGGACGAGTCGTCATCCAAGGGAACGAGTCGTGGCACCAGGGATCGAGTGCACTGTCTAGAGTTCATCTGGGGATAGTCACGGGGGACCTCACGAGTCGTTACTGGTGACCACGACTCATGGTCACCACTCTTCACCTTTACTGCCTAGGATTTCAAATTATAACCAACCAGTTGACCACGACCCACCCCACGAATCGTGGTGACTGACCACGACTCGTGGGGACCTTTCGTAGGGTACACTGCCCAATTTCCTTTACTTTTCTTTAACCTTGCCCATGATTGAATCAACGAGTCGTGAGGACTGACCATAACTCGTGGTCAGGTCCGTGGGGACCTCAAATCCCAAGATTTTAACCCAAGCGTTGGAACTCACCATGAGTCTCCTCACGGCTCGTGGTCCATCCCATGGGTCACAAAACGACTCATTATGTGACTTGGTGTCAGATTTTCAGTTTTCTCCATTTCAACTCCCGAGTCTGATCTTGGGCTTCTGGGGTATAATAATATCTCTCCCTTGGGAGCATTCATCCTCGGATATTGAAAATCATATAGAAAAAAAGAGAAATGCAATCATCATATTCAAATACCGATCAATTAAGCTGAAAACTGACGGAATGACTACCTCTGAACTGAACTACATGGATAGACTGAATTCACGAACCATACATACATACTTTGACATAAAAGAAACTTGGGCACATGAACTGAACATGAAAACTAAATAGACTAATAGGGCAAAAACTGATACCTCAAGGTGGAATTGAGCCAGTAGAGAATAAATGTGTGTATCTAGCCATCATGTTTGCTTCGGCTTTCCATATAGCTCCCTCAACATGCTGATTCCTCCATAACACTTTGACTGAAGCTACTTCCTTGTTTCTTAGCTTTTGAACCTAATGATCCAGTATTTCCACCGGAACCTCCTCATAACTACGACTATCTTTCACACCAACACTGTCCACCGGAACAACTAGAGATGGATCACCCAAACACTTCTTTAAGAGCGATACATGAAAAACAGGATGCACGGAAACTAATTCTGAGGGTAACCCCAATTCATATGCCACCTTGCCTACCCGTTTCACAATCCGGTAGGGGCCAACATAACGAGGGTTGAGTTTTCCTTTCTTTCCAAACCTCATCACTCCCTTCATGAGAGACGCCTTCAGAAACACCCAATCATCCACTTCGAACTCTAGCTCTCTCTTTCTCACATTGGCATAGGACGTTTAGCGACTTTGAGCTATTTTCAACCTGTCCCGTATGAGCTGAACCTTCTCTATTGCCTTATAGACTGAATATGGTCCTATCATCGTAGCTTCACCAAATTCAAACCAACCAATAGGCGACCTACATCTCCGCTCATAGAGAGCCTTAAATGGAGCCATCTGAATGTTGGAATGGTAGCTGTTATTGTATGCAAACTCGATAAGAGGCAAATGATCACCCCAACTACCCTTGAAGTCAATCACACAGGCTCTCAACATTTCCTCAAGAGTTTGAATTGTCCGATCCGCTTGACCATCCGTTTGCGGGTGAAATTCTGTATTGAGCTTAACCTGAGTACCAAGTCCTTTTTGAAATGACCTCCAAAACTGAGAGGTAAATTGGGTACCTATGTCTGATATGATGGATAAGGGAACTCCATGTAATTGAACTAGCTCTCGGATGTATAGTTTGGCATAATCCTCCGCCGAATCCGTGGTTTTGACCGGTATAAAATGAGCGGCTTTAGTCAACCTATTTACAACAACCCAAATGGAGTCATACCGGCGACGAGTGCGAGGCAGCCCTGTGATGAAGTCCATATTGATTTCTTTCCACTTCCAAGTAGGAATACTGATATCCTGAAGCACACCTCCCGGTCTCTGACGCTCAATTTTCACTTGCTGACAGTTCGGACACTTAGCTACAAATTCTGCGATGTCTTTTTTCATGCCATTTCACCAATAGACTTTCCGTAAGTCACGGTACATCTTGGTGGTACCTGAATGGATTGAATACCTGGATCCGTGAGCCTCATGCAACATCTGGCTCCTCAAATAATTAAAATTCGAAACACATAAGCGACCCTGGTATCGAAGCACACCATCTCCCCTTTTTGGAGAAGACCTCTACTTTTGATTTTGAAAGGATTCCTTTAACTTTACAAAAAATGGGATCCTCATCTTGTCTAGCTTTTACATCAGTCACTAAGGACAATTCTAATCCGTTCTGAACAATAACACTGCCATCGGTCAAGTCAACCAACCAAACTACCAACCTTGCAAGTCGATGCACATCCTTTACTAGCTCCTTTCTTCCCTCATCCACATGGGACACACTCTCCATAGAGAGTCTACTAAGTGCATCTGCTACTACATTAGCCTTGCCCGGTGGTAAAGCATACTCATATCGTAGTCCTAAGTAGCTCTAACCACCTCCTTTGCCGAAGATTGAGATCCTTCTGGGTAAACACATATTGTAGACCCTTATGGTCCATAAACACATCTACATGGACCCCGTATAAATAATACCTCCATATCTTCAAGGCGAATACCACTGCTGCCAATTCGAGATCATGGATCGGATAATTCTTCTCATGAACTTTCAGCTGTCTGGAGGCATATGCTATGACTTTTCCATGTTGCATCAATACGCACCCAAGTCTGATCCTTGAAGCATCACAATACACCACGAACCCATTAGTACCCTTTGGTAGAGTTAATACCGGTGCTGAGGTGAGTCAAGTATTTAACTCCTGAAAGCTTCTCTCACAAGCCTCCGACCATTGGAATTTCACTTTCTTTTAGGTCAATTTAGTCAATGGCGCTGGAATGGATGAAAAGCCCTCCAAACCTTCTATAGTATCCAGCTAAGCCCAAAAAGCTCTGGATATCTGAAGGATTCGCCGGTCTAGGCCAATTCTTCAAAGCTTCTATTTTTTGAGAGTCTACCTATATGCCCTCACTTGATACCACATGGCCCAAAATGCCACTGAGTTCAACCAAAACTCACACTTGCTGAATTTAGCATATAGCTAGTGATCCTTGAGAGTCTGTAACACCACTCTCAAATGAGCGGCATGCTCCTCCTCTCTTCGAGAGTATATCAAGATGTCATCAATGAACACAATCATGAACATATTCAAGTATGGCTTGAACACCCCATTCATCAAGTCCATACAAGCTGCAGGATTATTCGTTTGTCCAAAAGACATAACTACAAACTTGTAATGACCATACCGCGTCCTGAAGGCTATCTTCGGGATGTCGCTCTCCCGAACTTTGAGCTGATGGTACCCAGATCTGAGATCTATCTTCGAAAAACACTTGGCAACATGAAGTTGGTCAAACAAATCATCAATCCTGGGTAGAGGATACTTATTTTTGACGGTGACCTTGTTCAATTACTAATAATCAATGCACATACCGAGAGAACCATCTTTCTTTCGGACAAAGAGAACTGATACACCCCATGGAGACTTGCTAGGTCTGATGAAACCCTTTTCTAGAAGGTCCTCCAACTGTTTCTTCAACTCTTTTAGCTCGGCTGGAGCCATTATATAGGGAGGAGTAGATATAGGCTGCATATTGGGATGAAGGTCAATACCAAAATCCATCTCTCGCTCGAGAGGAACTCCTGGCAAATCATCTGGGAAGACTTCCGGATACTCACATACTATTGGGACTGACTGGATAGCCAGGGTATCAGACATCACATCCTTAACCCTAATTAGATGGTACCCACAACCTTTGGAGATCATCTTTCTAGCCTTAAGGTAGGAAATGAAACAACCTACAGGCACAACTGAACTACCCTTCCACTCTAAGACTGACTTACCCGGAAATATGAACTCTACTGCTCGGGTTCTACAATTAACTGATGCATAACGTGCAAATAGCCAATCCATGCTTAGGATAACATCAAAGTCGGTCATGGATAACTCTACTAAATCTGCTGAGGTGACTTTCTGAAGGACTGTGACCGGGCAACTTCTATACACCCGTCTAGCTACAACTGAATCACCCACTAGAGTAGAGACTAGGAAAAAATCTGAAAATATTTTGGGACCGACTCCGAAACTACTAGCCACATAAGGTGTCACAAAAGAAAAGGTAGCCCCTAGATCTAACAAAGCATATACATTAATCTGGAAAACTCATAACATACCAGTGATTACATCTATGGAGACCTCCTGCTCCTGGCGGGATGCTAAGGCATAGAATCTGTTTTGGCGCTGACTGCCACCTGTGCTAGTAGATGCCCCCTGCTGTGCTGAGCGTGTGGGTGGAGCTGCTGAATAGGAAGCTGGGCCTCGGCCCCCATCATGGACCTGTCTCGCTGCTGGGCAATCTCTGAACATATGTCCGGGCTTCCTACACCTGTACCTACCAAGCACTGGCCCGTGTGCCCCCGGCCACACCTGCTGCAACTTGGGATGCTAGAATTTACAGGTCTGCTGCTCTGACCCCTAGAGCCTGATGCTCGCCCCCTCTGATTATTCCTAGGTCTGGATGGAACACTCAACGCTGATGATGCTGGGGCTGAAGATTTTTCATGGGTCTGCTGTCGGTGCCCACCCCTGACCTCAGTTGAGACAATCTGTAGTTATCAGTCCTGGCCTTCTTGGCCTCTCTCTCCCTCATATGCACCGCCTTAATCCGCTGGGTGTATAAGACTATTCGATGGAAATCCATATCCTGATGGAGTATAGAGGTCCTGCAATCTTTTCCAAATAACCTGCCACCCCATGAACAAACCTGCTCACTCACGCCCTCTGATCAACCACACTAATTATGGGGCATACTTTGATAGGCGAGTGAACTCAAGGGTATACTCCTGCACCGTTATCTTCCCCTACTTAAGATTTACGAACTCAGCTACCTTCAACTCCCTTATCTCATGAGGGAAGAACCGATCCAGAAAGGCCGCATGGAATTCCTCCCAACTGATAGGGCCTACTTTGGCTGCCCTACTATCCTTCCACTGTCAAAACCAGATGTGTGCGAGCCCCTTCAACTTATATGAGGCCGGCTCAGCACGCTCAACTCCATTCACCGCCATGACCTGGGTGATATTTACAATCTCGTCGATAAACTCATGTGAATCCTTGTCCACCTTGGAACCAAGAAACTCTGATGGGTTCATCCTCAAGAAATCTCTGACTCGAGCTGTTGCGGCATTCCCCTTTTGTGGGACATGCACCACTGCCTGTTGGTTGACCTGAGTAGTCAAAGACTGCGCTAGCATCTGAATAGCTGCCCTAAAATCAACATGGGCAACCAGCTCCGATGCATGGTGCTCCTGGATTGGTGGGGCTTGTTGGTGCCCGTCTCTGTTGCCATCCTCGTGGATGTTTCCATTCTCATTTCTCCTACCGTTAACTCTGCGGGGAGCCGTGATTCTTCAATCGCGAATAGCATGAGTTAGAAGGAGAAGGAGACATTCCATCGCACGACATAGATCATGAAAAAAGGGAACATTTCCTAAACGTCTCGTAGCCTCTTCGTCATAAGTGTGAATTGCTTCAGACCTATGAAAAAAACTCTACTCAACACGGCTTTCAGACACCATAGGACACTTCAAACCTATTCCTCTGATACTAAGTTTGTCATAACTCGAACATAGTCTCGGATCGAGACACGGGACAAGAAAGCCCGAGGGACTCCAAGTCGGCCCATGACATGAAGATACATCTAACTAAATCTTGAAATAATAAATCAACATGATAAACTTAGCAGAAGTCTAAAATAAGCATCACATCAAGAATACACATGAATCCGAAGCTAATTGATAATGCACAAACCACACCTCCTACCGAAGTATGAAGCAGACGTTGTCAATAAAGAACCCAACTAAGAGGTTAGGGTTGAACCCAAAGGGAATATGGAAGAGCTAGACTAAAGCCATTAAGTGAACTTGTTGGATACTTACTCCAAATTGGGGGTTCTACAGAAAGCAATAATTAAAACAACTGTCAAAATTTTGGTTGAAATCAAGAATGAAGGATAACTAGAGTTTGTGTTCCCCATGTGTTTATAATGGCTTCAAGTATACATACGTGATCATCACCAATGCTTACTTGTAGAACTGATAAATGAAGTTCATCCAAACGACTGGTTTGTCCCTATTGGATGACTATATTCAATCACCGGGTCAGTTCTCATGAGCGATTGCAAACTAAAAGTTATTAATATGTCCTAAATATAACTATCTTGCAGCCACAACTCAGGTTAATACAATGATCATCCAGATCAAGGCTTTGTTGTAATTCTCTTTTCCTAATCTCTACCTCTCTAGGCTCAAGCAAGTAAAGAATTTGGGCAAGTCCTAATGTTGTACACCGTTAAAAAACGTTTAAGCATGAAGAGAATACAATACAAGCATTTTGCATTGAATTTGAATGACTTTTATGTAACCCTACCTTGTTAATCCACCATGGTTCCCACAACCCTAGCTATGGAGGTTTTAGCCTCTCATATTTGTAAGGTTGTGATTTGCATTCATAATTAAATACATAAATCAATACTTACAATCATAGATGAGAGAAAAGCTTCTTTGATTTTATCTGAAATAACTCAAGAACAATTCACAAAGATCAAGAAAGAAATCAAGAAAAGGTTGATCACAAGTCAATCAACTCAGTTCTATGTTTTTCCTTACTTTCTAACCTTCTCTAACTACTTCCCACGTTCTCTAATGAAAATAAAACATAAAATGTATTTATACAGACATAAAAATTCTTTTCCTAGGCTAACAGGGTGAATTTCCATAACTGGTGCCGCCTGTGCCACAATCGATCCTACGATCCGTAGCAGGTTTGTATGGGTCGTACCTGCTTCCTATATGTTCTTGGCCGACTGAAATTTAACTAAGTGTTGGGCCTTGGTATGACTCGTACATGCTCCCTACGAGTCGTACTGTGCTTTCATGGTCTGACTCTGAGATTTCTCAAGATTTTTGAAGATTTTCACGAGTGTGATGGTACGAGTCGTACCTTACCGCCACGACTCATACTTTCTTTCCATGTCAGGAGTCAGCTTCTTGTGAAAATCCTCTGAATCTTTCCACGAGTCAATGCTATAGCTCATAAAAGCGTTGTACGACTCATACTAAGAGTCGTAGGATGCACCCTTCATAACTTAGCCATCTGAAACTTTTCACAATCTTCAGTACGGCTCGTAGCGTCAACCTATGGCTCGTACTGAGACTTGTGACTTAAGCCCATTTTCTACACTTTCAGGCTATCTTTTGCACATTCTTGCTCCAACACCTATTTGTCCTATAACCAAAGAAAAAATGCCTTATATCCATATACACATACCTAAGTCCATGCTATTTTCTTAGTTTTGAGTGTCGAAAGTACTGCAAACTCACAGCACATCAACACCCTCAACTTAATACTTTTGCATGTCCTCAAGCAAAGAAAAGAAAAACTAAATATGACGTTCAAAAAGAAAATAAACCTAGAATACTACAACCAATACTAAACAAAACTTGCATTATACATTCAACAAATTCTGACCCTTTTTCCATGAACTAACATCATCTAATGTACTACAAGCAACCACAAAACATGATAAACAGGGATCAAGAAATGTCATCTAGCTATCAACAGACACTCAAGTCATCACAATGCTTTTCACACAGACCAATTGTAAAAGTAAACATAATCCATGTAACCTCATAATAAATGAAGTCCCCACTCACAGATATAGTGTCAGATATTGCATGGGACTAAACAAATGAGATGCTCACTCTCACAAAGAAGTTTCAAGTACTACGTATTAGATACCATGGGCTTGCCCTTATTTTCTCTGCTTCGGTCTGTCAGATGGTAATATTAGGATCACTATAGGACTTGCTGCGGCTTGTAATGTAGGATCTAGGGCTGGACATGATAAATATGAGAGATTTTTGAGTGACTATCCCTTCCTTGGCACTACATACATTGGCTTCACCATTCACCTATTTCACACTATATTCTTTTTATTCCTTTCCTCCCTTTTCACCTCTTTTATATGCATTTGTATGGTTGTGGTGTATTTTCAACTTCTTCAAGCATTTTATATTTTTTCTTTTGAATTTTCTTTTTCAAGATTTACAACTTTTTCATCTCTTTTTTTTCTTCACACCACACCTCATTTTTAACCTTTTCTCTTTTCTTTCCCTTTTTCTTGTTCCCACCATTCATGCACCCCTACTCTGGCCACCCTCAACTTAGGTTTTTTCCTATGCTAAGGTTCACAATATCCAAGGAAGGACCAGAGCCAAAACAGATTCATTATAAAAATGGGACGGTTCATCGATTAATCAAAGAAAAATGATCTATTAAAGGCTCAAAATTGGGATCAAGGGAATCATATGATTTTGGTAGGTTTATTTAGGCTAAAAATGAGCTTAACAAAGAATTGCCTATAATTATATTCTAACCAACCATCCTTAGCCTATGCAAATACCAACCAAACAAGTTCTAGATCTTCAACACAGTATTGAACTAAGTATTACACCTCACTCACTCATGGAACATGACTTATATTCACCTTACCTGTCTGGTCTACACATGGCTTAACAAGAATCCTCATGCTAATAAACTAAATGACATCAAAAGATCCACATAAATTATGCATGCAGTCACAAATACATAGCTAGTGCATCAAAAATTTTAAACAGGGTCAATTATTTTCAAAAATCCAAAACTTGTGCACTTTCATTGGCTAAGTACTCCTAAGTTATTTCCTAATTAAACAAAAATCATAAAATAAGAAAATAAAATTCTAAACTTGCCGGTTCTACTAGATAGCATGTCCGAGGGAAAAGAAACACGACAAGAAAAACCCTCGGACGAATCCAAAAATCTCAAAAATCACAAGTGCACCCCCTTTTTTTAAAAATTGAGCTTTGTCCCCGAAGCATGAACTACAAGAACATAGGGAAGGGAACATACCTATGGCGCTCTAGGCGCTCCTGTCATCTTGCGGAGGAGGTACCTCCGCTGTAATCGTGGCACTAGAGGTGGCCGGCGCTCTCAATGATGTATCAATAGGGGGAGTGATTACCCCCTCAGTAGTCTCAGCCACCTCTACGGTCTCTGTGTTAATCGGGGCTGAAGGTGGCTCACTCGAAGGGTCCCGACCACTAACAAGATCAGGCTGATTCATGGTGGAACTTCCTGCTCCTCTAGATCGCTCCCGCAGCTCTGAAAAATATGAGTCATGAGTCTGCAGGCTCTCTACTCTGGCCTGCTTGCGTTCTCGTCTCTCCTTCTTCCTTTTTTCTCTCAAACTTTCCTCTCCAACATCCTTGAAAGCTCTTTTTTTCCCTTTTCTCCAGCAGCTGTTGTTGGCTCCCAATAAGCCGCCAAATCAATCTCCTCATTTGGCCCTTCATCGAGGTTTGGAAGAGTAGGGGCTGCTATGGCTGCCGGTTGTCGTGATGACAACTCGGCTACTTGGCTCCGAAGAGCCCCCAACTCCTCATGGAGACTGTTGGTATTCGTATGCTCTACCATATGCATGTTGAACCGACTCTCAGATCCACCCAGGCGAGCATGTAAGGCCTGAGATGCTATGTCTATCTCTGCTTTGACCCATGGCTTCACATTTTCCATCATAACTTGAATTTTTCTTTCAGCAGTGGTCAACCTTTTGGCCCATTTCTGAAGGAAGTCTTGGGGCACTAAGACATGCCCTACTGGAGTCTGAGTCTACAGGCTAGGCTGTGGCGTAGCTGAAGTGCTAGGAGCTTCCTCTAAATAATTAACATTTGTAGCCGGTGTCTTGCTCTTCTCCTACAAGGTGGGGGCATTCACCTGTGCGCCCCTTGTTGGCTGGGCTAATGGAACTGCTGTGTGAATCCGGGCTCGTCTTATTGGGTTCATTTCATCCCAGATAAGGATGATGTCTGCTATCCTCTTCCCTCCTATCAAACGCTCCTCACCCCGTCGTATTGGCACCCCTGCCTCTGTGCATAGTTTGAATACAAGACTCGAGAATGGGACGGTAGTACTCAATCTTACCGCCCAGTCTCGTGTCTCCTCTGCGATGATCCTTGGGATGTTGATAGGATATCGGGACATGAGGCATGCCACCAGAGCTGCTCTGTCGGCACTCAATATGTTGTCGTTGACTGTAGGTGTTAACCGGTGGCGTACTACTATCCATCATGCTTTTTCTATGAAGTTTAGTGAGTTCCTTGTAACGTGCTTTCCACTAGTAACCTACTCAGCTTCCTTCTTATTACCTGCCAACTATTGCAGCTACCTCTGCCTTTCCTCCAAACCTAATTTCCTGATTTGCTTCATTGCCTCCACCCTGTACTCAATACTCCGGCATCATCTGTGTATATATGAAATGTGGTCCATACAGAACCCAAGAGATGGTCCGCTATGATGTGTCTACCTCTCTTCCTCGAACCAAGACGCTCTCCAGTCGGGGTTGGTCTTTTACTTTCTGCCCCTTTTTAGCCTTTTGTTCGATGGTGGCCAAATAGTTAGCGTAGAACTCCCGAACCAATTCTGTGGTATACTGAGCTGGAGTCTTGGCCATCCAATCGAAGCCATAGAAGCTGAATATCTACTTCATCTCCTCAACTTCATTCAGTGAGTTTGTAAGGATCTGCGGCTCATCTTGAATGTTCCGCCTTGGCTTATTTTTGGCGGTGAGAGAAGTGCCTTGCTCATAAATTTCTCTAGCTCCTGGTACTCTCCACCAGACCGTGTGGTTCTCTATAGATGGAGTCTGTTCTTGCACATCATTAGGAGCCTCCTCCTCTGAGTCATCACTGCCACATGCCTCTTCGAATTGGGTCTCCACAGAATCTTTCTTCTGCATTTGAGCTGCTTCCTGACTCCTGATTACCTTCTTTAGCTCCCTCCTCAAACTGGGGAGCGTGGGAAGATATTGAAGTAGCTATGATGGCTTGTGCTTTTGCCTTTGCCCTAGTGGTTCTGGTTCTATCAGTGTCAGATGTATCAACCTGGTTCTCCTTAACTGAACCACTAGGGGAGTGGACTTCTTTCTTAGGCTCGAACTTTGATGTTTCATTATGTAATATCCTCCGAGCAGCTGCTTTTAATACTTTGCACTTCATCGTCATTGTACCTGTAGAGAAGAGAATTAGAATCCCATATCTAAGAAAGTAAAACAAGGAGAGAAATTCTCAGTATCTAACTACGGGTCAACAGTACGGGTTGTACCTTAGAGGTACGACTCGTATGAAGTCCCGAAAATTCTAGATGCTCCATTACGACTCACAGGTACGATTTGTACCATGAAGGTACGACCCGTACCTTGAGTCATCTGAGGATGCCCCTACACTGTAATTTTCTCTGTATTTTTTCATGACTCATGATACGACCTGTAGGTCCATTCCACGAGTCATAGGAAGGACCTTTTTGCCTCTTTTGGGCTTGGCCCTATTCAGACCTTTGATACGAATGCACATTACGACTCATAGTGACAACCCATAAATCGTACTGTGTTTCATACCTCTATTCTTGACTTAGTCAATTTTGGTCCAGTTTACAGGGATTCTTATTCATGATTTGGGTACTCAGTCTTCCCCAAGTTCTAGGCATGTAATTCAATCCATTTAACACTACTAATCCCTCCCCTTTTTAGTCACTACCCATAACTCATTTTTAAATGCTTCAATGCTCAAGTTCTTCCACTTTGAAAAATGTTTTCCCAATTGCACATAGTCCACTAACACCACTGGTCATTGTCTCCTTCAAATATTTTGAGCAAAACAAAGACTCCCAGGGGTTTTGACAATCATGACTTCACGCACACATAATAAATCAATAGACTTACTTGTTGATTGTTTACTTCGACTGGTAATCAAGAATGTGAGTTGAGATGCACTTGGTTTGAGTAAGAAATTGCTCATTTATTTTTTGTTTTTCAGTTATGGGTGTGAGGGATTCGTAGGTCTAGTTCGTGCTTTGGTTTTGTTTGCATGGGAAAAGGGTCGTTTTAGGTCTGGGGTTTAAATAGGTGAAGGGTAGATTAAAAAATTTGGGTCGAGTCGGGTAAGTATAAAGATTTTGACCCATCACGACTCGTACCACGAGTCGTAGGAAGACCCTATAAATTTGACCCTCGGACCCGTAAGTCAGAGTTTTGAAAAACTTACCTCAGGACCTACGAGTACATCCTATGACTCGTACAAGGTTGGTACGGTCCATGTGATGACTCGTAGGTCTTTGCTTTGAAATACATCACTGAACCTCTCCACGCCTCCTGCTACGACGTGTATGATGTTGTCACGCGTCGTACTGAGAGCCGTAGCATCTGCTTTTTCAACAGTCTTTCTGCCTCCTATATTTGTCTTCTCTGCACACTGAACACACATTAGTTCAATCACTTGGGTTGCCTCCCAAGAAGCACTTGATTTAATGTCACGACATGACACAGGTGGCCCGGTTACTTAGAATTACCACGCAAACAGTTGGGTTGCCTCCCAAGAAGAGCCTGATTTAACATTGTGGCACAACACAAGTCTCTTGACTACTCAAAATTCATCAAGTGACTCGAATTCATCATCAAGCGCTAAGATTACACTGAATTCCTTAGGTTGCTGCATTGTCCGACAGATGTTGAAAGTGACCTCTTCTTTGTTTAATCTAAACTTCAGCTGGCCAGCATCCACATCTACTAAGGCCCTCCCATTCGCAAGGAATGGTTGCCCCAAAATGATGGGGACCTCATAATCAACCTCGCAATCCAAAATCACGAGGTCTGCTAGGAATATGAATCTGTCTACCTTAACAAGTACATCGAACAGGATCCCCACTGGTTTCTTCACAGTTCTATCGGCCATCGGTAGCCGCATAGTGGTCGATGTGGGGGCTCCTAAGCCTAATTTCTTGAATACGGCCAAGGGCATCAGGTTGATGCTTGCTCCCAGATCACAAAGTCCCCTTATGAACTCAACATTGCCAATGGTGCAAGGTATAGTGAAAGCACGTTTCCTTTTTTTGAGCCAGGACCAATGTAGCTATGGCACTATAGTGATATACATTGTCTATTGGCTCATAGCTTACAGATCTCTTCTTTGTCACCAAGTCCTTCATAAACTTAGCATATCCTGACATTTGTTCCAATGCCTCAACCAATAGTATGTTCATAGATAATTACTTAAGCATTGACAGGAATTTTTTGAACTTACCATTTTCTGCCTTTTTCTTCATTCTTTGAGGGAACGGTGGCGGTGGTCGGGGGATAGATCGGTACAATTGAGTCGCTCCTTGATCAATGTCAGGTTCTTTCTCACCTATCGGGGCCTCTGGCAACTCAACATTCTCCATCTCAACACTCTTCTCATTCTCCTCAATTATGCTCTCTTTCTTCTGCTCAACTACAATTGAAAAAGGGGGGTAAACTATGGTCTTACCACTCCTAGTCATCACCCCCATGCAGTGGCTATCATTCTTTGGTTTCTAGATGGTGTTGCTAGGGAGTGTACCCTTTTTTCTAGGGTTCAGTGATGCTAGTAGTTGCCCAAGCTGCTGTCAATCTGCTTAATGGTTATTGCATGAGATTCCACTCTTTGACCCATACTTGATATGTCACCACGGATCTCCTTCAATTGATCATTAGTGGACCTCACCTTTTTCAGTATTTTAGCCATCATGCTCTCTAACTTTGACTGCCCAGCTTCCCCTTCTCGTGCATTGGGAGGCACATAAACTCCAGCCAGGTCATTGTGGTAGCCATTGTTTCTTCTCCATTCTCCATTGTGCTCACGACCGCGGCTCCTGTCTTTGTACCCATTTCGGTTATAGTTGTCTCTGTATTGGTTCCGACCTTGGTTTCTAGAACCTTGGCGCCAATTGTCTTGTCCAGACGCTTGGGCATTGGCTCGAAAACCTGCCACCTGGCTGTCCAGAAAATTTGCCTCTTCCTTGAAATCAGAGTGATCTGCCTCCGGCTCCAGTCCTTGTGTCCCCACTATATTTATCTTTTTGGCTCCTGCTCCCATAATGTGCTTTGTAATCAAATCCAATGATGTGCAAATGTGAGCCAACTCCTAGTCGTGTTCTTCTTCCTTCCTACGTTGGTCTGCAGTCAAACCAACAACATATGTACCGGCCGCTGCATCTGCCTCCCTGGTATGCCATGCCCTATTTGTCTTGGTCACCCTGTCAAGGATAGTAGCAGCTTTCTCCCAAGTGTGACTCATGAATGCTCCTCCTGCCACCGTGTTTGCCACAACTTTTGTTCTGTTGTTTAAAGACCTATAAAAAATTTCCAACAAACTGTCATCTGGGATCTTATGGTTTGGGCACTTTGCCAACTTCTTCTTGAACCTCAGCCAGATTTCATGAAGTGCCTCAGTTTTAAGTTGTCGGAAATTGTAGATCTCATCTTAAGCTGCAACATTCTGGAGGGGGGAAA